>JAGTXR010000072.1:0-650196 GCA_022606575.1 Glossosoma conforme
ATAGTGCTAATAGCCGAATCACAAAATTGCTCTACGACTCAGTGAAGCGTCGAACAAAATTGGTCTGAAAATGAACATGGATAAAACAAAAGCCATGATTAATAGTCATATTTCACAGACCTTTGATCCTATTTCCATTGGAGGAACAGAAATAGAGGTTGTAAACGACTATACCTATCTGGGACAAGTAATACAACTAGGGCGAAATAACTTCTCAAAAGAAATCGACAGGCGCATACAACTGGGATGGGCAGCATTTAGAAAACTAAAGTACATTTTTAAAGCGAAAATTCCGCAATGCCTTAAAACTAAGGCGTTTAACCAATGCATCCTCCCTGTATTAACTTATGGCGCAGAGACGTGGAATCTGACAGCAAGTCTTACCCATAAAATAAAAGTCACCCAGCGTGCTATGGAGAGATCCATGCTCGGAGTGTCGCTAAAAGATAGAATCCAGAACGAGGAAATACGCAGAAGAACTCAAGTAGTGGATGCTACCCAACGAATAGGCACACTCAAGTGGCAATGGGCAGGATATATCTGTCGAAGAGACGACGGTCGATGGGGAAGAAAAGTATTGGAATAGCGCCCAAGAACTGGTAAACGAAGCATTGGCCGACCCCCTACAAGATGGACTGACGATATAAGAAGGATAGCGGGAGTGACATGGATGCGGAAGGCGGAGGATCGAAGAGGATGGAGACACTCATGTGGGAACCCTACGTTCAACAGTGGACGGACACAGGCTGATGATGATGATGATATTTAATTCCAACGTTGAGATCGATGGCATCCTCGTGGTCTTCTTCGTAGTATCAATCCGGTGGATTGGTTTGCAGCAACAGAATCTTGCATCTCGATCTCCATTCCTCATAATTTTACTTGAGATGTAATCATTTTTTTGCTTCTTCTTCTTCGTGTCAGCGACGTCAAATTATTTTTTCCCAATATCTGGCAACATCGATAGCTCGTGTGTTGCCCAGCATTAGGTCCTGAGATGTGCAACTTGTTGGGCACATGGAGCAGCATCGTAGGTGTGAGGCGGTCTGCAGGTCTCCACAGTCGCACAATAGTGTCTCTCCCTGCCGAAGCATTCCCCACCGCTCGAGGTTGTCCTTTGTTCTACCAACTCCGGTTCTTAATCTGTTTAGGGATTTCCAGGTCGGCCAGTCAAGGCTCTTGCCAGTTGGGAGGCCTTCCTTTGAGTAATGAAATCCTCTGGTGCGATTTGTTGCCAGAGTTGGAGTCTCTCATTTCAGGGCCGGATGTGAGAGGTTGTGTGGATTTCAGAAAGCTGCTTCGAGACTTCAATCTTGGTGTTGGGGGTATCTGATTATACAAGCAGTGGGACGGTTGGTTGATTGCCTTACGCATTTCTTCGGCGCATATGACTTTGCGTCTTATGTTCGGTGGTGCGATACCAGCCAAGGGGTATAGTTTAGAAATGGGTGTTGGTTTGAGGCAGCCTGTGACGACTCTGCATGCATCATTCAGGGCAGTATCCACTTGATTACAGTGGGCTGATCGACCCCACACTGGTGCCGCATATTCTCCGGCTGAGAAACAAAGTGCTAAAGCTGAGGTACGAAGAAGGGGTGGTTGGGCTCCCCAGTGAGTGTTGGTCAGTTTGCGGATGAGGTTGTTCCTTGTTGCAACTTTCTGTTTGGTGTTGCTGCAATGACGCCTGAAGGTGAGGGTGCGATCTAGAGTGACTCCGAGGTATTTTGGATGGTCGCTATGTTCCAGTACTCTACCTTCCCACGTGACACGAAGCTTTCTGTTAGCTTCCCTGTTCCTAAGGTGGAAACAGCAGACTTGTGTCTTTGATGGGTTAGGTTTGAGATGGTTGGTTTCGTAGTAATGGGACATCTCGTTGAGTCCCTGGCTTAGGATGTCCTCAACTTCTTCAAACGTTACTGCTTGTGCTGCCAAACCTAAGTCATCCGCATATATGAAAGATTTTGTGTCTTATTTTTTTGCTGATACATGGGATGTCTTTTAGACCTTTAATGTGGTATTTTCCCCTTTATTTCCACATCCTATTGCCGTTGACCATAAAGGTTCATCCGCCTTAGGAGAGCATTTACTCTCTCCAGGACAATAGAGTGCCCTAACCAGCTTGACTTGATGAGGTTAGCTGGGTGTTAGCTTATTCCGGCCAACATTCGGTCCCTGTCTATTTTGGCCGACTGATGTCGCTCACCCCCCACCACGAGAAGGAGATAGATCAGGATTTTCCTTTCATCGAACCTGTGACCTTAAGGCATTTCGCAGAGTTCTCCAGTACTTTTAGGTGGCTGGTATCCTCTAGGTATAGCGTATAATATTATTTTCTTGAATTACTTAATAAAAATTTGCAATTTTTTTATAAATTACAGTGAAGTGTTAGCTTATTTACAAACCGTAATATTTCATCATATTTTATTATCTTTTTATTTTTTTCAATAGTTAGGTATGCCACATCATTTTTTTTTCCATACTGGCAATACTGTAAATAATATGTCAAAATGGTTAATTTTATATTGCAATGGACTTTTGTATTTTTCCGAAATCGTTACTATCGGGTGTCTCAGATTGGACATTAGTTTTGTCCAACATTGAATTGACTCTTACCGTCATTGATTTGATTGAATATTAGTAACACGAATGTGTTGTATCTGTCTGCTATCTCACCTGCCTGCCTGTCTTGGTCGGGCTCGCTCTTGACGCCGTGAGCACTGGCCGCACTCTCCATACTGTGACAGGGAAGCAATGAACCACTTATATTATGACAAAATGCACTAAATGCATTGAATAACTCAATAATATCACGACATTCTAAATCACTCGACACGAATTACGTCAGTAAAACACGCATAATTTAGTATTGCCATTGTAATTATTTATGGATTAATATATATACCTACTTTATGGCCAATGAAAAAAACGCGCATTTTCAATGATACGCTTTTAATCATTGACATTCATTTATGCTTCAAATTCTATTTTTTTATTGACACAATAATTTGTTATCAAACCGAGCCAACGAGCACGTAATTGCTTATATTCAAATAAATGTCTAGAAAAGACATTTATTTGAATATAAGCAATTACGTGCCATTTCAAGCTTATTGAAATTATATTGCTACATTCGTTGAATCAAATAATTAACATATAATGTATTCTTGAAACGCACTGTGTACTTTTAAAGATATCCCTTGTTGTTTATAGTGAAAAATAAATAAATCTAATTCTTTTTGTTGGGCGCCCCAAAAAATAATTTTTAAAAATGACTTTTTTTTAAAAATTTTTTTTTTTCCCTTTAATTTTCCCCCATTCGTTCTTCTTTATTAATTTTTAAATTTCGGGGGAAAATGGGGGGGTTTTAGAATCCCTTATAATTTGAAAAAAAAAAAAAAAACCCTTTAAGGGTTTTTATTTTGTTTTTTTTTAAAAAATCCAATTTTTTAAAAATTTTTAAAATTTTAAAAGAAAAGTTTAAAAAAATGGAAGAGTTTATAAATTGAAATAAAAAAAAATTTGAAAATTTTAGAGACGAAACTTTTAGAAAAAGGTTTTCAGGAAAAATTTTGAAAAAAAAATTACAGGAAAAAGAAAAAAATAAAAATAATTCCCAAAGGGGTTTAACTTGGGGTTTTATTTTCCCTTGGGGGAAAAAAATATTTTTGGGGGAAGCCCTACTGGCGGGGAATTTTAAAAAACCCCCTGGGGAAAAAACCCCAAAATCAAATTTTAAAAAAACCCTAAAATGGGGGTTGAAAAGATTGGGGAAAAGGGAAAGCCCTTCCTTTGGGGGCCCCCCGGGGGATCTTTCATCTCCCCCCAACCTAACCCATAAAAACAAAGCTGTTTTTCCCCCTTGAAAAGGGAACCCCCCCCCAAAATTTGGGCTAAGGGAAAGGGCGCGCCATAAAACCCCATTAAAGGGACCTCACCTTGGCCAGCAGCAAACCCCAAAATTAACGGCCCCCCCGAAAGGCCCAAAAAGGGGGGGGCCCCAACCCCTTTTTGACCCCATTTTAAAGTTTTCCGCCAAATACCCCCTGGGGGTGTCGCCCCGAATAAGTTAGCCCCGAATGATGCAAGATCGTAAAGGGGTTTAAACCAACCCCATTTTAAAAAAACCCCTTGGTGGGACCCCCCCGAAATAAAAGGTCTATCCCAAGAAAGGTAACCAACCCAAACTCCCCCGTTTATTCAAACCCCCAACCCAAGATTGGGCTGAAACTTTTGAAACCAAAATTTTCAGGCTCGGAAAAAAAAAGGGTTTTTGGCAAAAATCCCCCCGGGGGTTTTTTACCCAAAAACCCCCCCCCTGGCAAAGTTTTTTGGGGTACCTGGGAAACCCCAAAAAATTGAAAAATTGGTAAAAAAGGAAACCTAGGGGGGGGGTTTCCAGGGGAAAAATTTTCATGGGAACCTTTAAAGTACAAGATTTGGCCCTGTCCCCAAGTTGCAAAATTTAACCCCAAAGGGGCCCACAAACATTTCCCCCAAAGAAAAAATAATTTGACTTAACCAAAAAAAAAGGGGCCCAAAATTATCTTGTTTAAATTTGAGTTATAAAATTTTAAACCCTTTGGGGATAATACAAGGAGGTAACCCCAAAATTTTTATTTGGGTTTTTCGGCAAATTTTTAGGTGATTTGGGGTTTTTAAAAAAAATTTTAAAAAAATTTAAAATAAAAAATGTATAAAATTAAATGGGGAAAAAACACAAAATCACACCCCCAATAAATCCAACTTAACTAAAGGGTATTAATTTTTAATTTGTTTAAAAATTTTTTTTTTTTTTATTTTTCATTTTAAAATATTGACAATTAAAATTTTTTATTTAAAAAAAAAAATTAATTTAAAAAAATTTTTTTCAAAAAAAAAAATAAAGAAGGGGGGGGAAGGGAAAAAAAAATATTTATACCCTGGCAATCCCAGTTTACTAGTCCGGAAATGAAATTTTTTTTTTTAAACAAACATAATGTCGTTATATTAAATTTGATTATATTTTTTTTAACCACAGTCTTATTTTTTTAAAGCTTAATATTTTTTTTAAGTTATTTATTTAATAATACCCTGGTTCAACCAAAAAATTGATAACCACATGCCTGGGGAAAATTTTTTCCCCAACCGGGGGCACCCCCCCTTTTGCCCTTATTTTTTGGGTTGGTTAGCGTTAAAAAATTTTTTATTATTTTTTGAAAAAATTTTAAAAATAATATTTAAAAAAATTAGAAAATTTAAAAAAAATATTGTTAAAAATTAAAAAAAATTTAAAATAAAAAGTTTTAAAATAAAATAAAAAAAAAGGGTTTTTTTGGTTATAAAGATGGGGAAGGGAAAAAAAAATTTTTTAAATTTTTAAAGGCCTTATTTTTGGATTATTACCCCCCTGCTGATTAAATTTATGTAAAAAGAAGAGCGGGGTGGGTTGGGTACTGGGGAAGGGTTAAAATACTTTTAATTTTTAATTTGAAAAAAAAAAAATTTTTGGTAAAATTGAAAAATTTAAAGGAACGGGTAAGGGGCCCCCCAAAATACCCATAAAAAGCCCGGAAGCCAAAAGGGAGAATTAAAAAGGTTTAAAAAAAGGGTTAGAAAATAGGAAAAAATAATTAAAAGGTTTAGAGATGGGGGGGGAGGCAAAGAAGAATTAAAAAAATGCGAGGAAAATGATTCAAATTGTTTTTTACATTTTCATTTTTTCGAAAAATTTAAATTTAAAAATTTTAAAATAAAAAATAAAATTCAAAAAAATTAAAAGGGCTCAATTTTCTTTTTTTTTTACCGTTTTTTTTTAAAATGAAAAATTTTAAAAAATTTAAGGGAATTTTTTAATTTTCCCGGGGGGAAACAAACCCAACCCCTTTTTGAACTTTTCAATTTAATTTAAAATTTGAAAAAATTGTTCTGGAAATTTTTTCCTAGTTTTTAAAATTTAATTTTGAAAATTTTGGAAAATTTTAAGTTTCTTAACTATTTTCCCCCATTTCATGTTTTTTTTAAATTCCGGGGCAATTTTTAAATCCCTTTTTTTGCAAAAAATCTATTGCGGGTTGTTTAAAATGGTGTTTTTAAATTATAAGCTTTAAAAATATTTTAAATCAATCTTTCCCATTTTTTAAAATATGCTTTTTTAAATTTTCATGATTGAAACTTTTACCAAATTTTTGGGGTTGATAAATTTTTTTTTAAAAAATTTACCTTAAATATTAATAATATTTCAATAAGGGTTTTCCGGGTTTTTAAAAAATTAAATTTTTAAACCCCGGGGTTTTTTTCCCTTTTTTAAATGTGACTACACGGGGTTTTTAAATATCATTTTTAATCGGGGGGGAAAAATCCCAAATTTTCAATAAATTTTTTTTTTCCCCATTTTTTTAAAATTAGTTTTTTAAAATTCCAATGGTTTTAAAACCCACAAATTTTAACTGAATTTTTTAGGGTGAAAAATTATTTTATTTTTAATTCCCAAAAAGACTTTTTAAAAAATATTTAAACGGTGGGAATTTTAAATTTCCAAAAAAATAAAAAGGTAAAAATTTTAATCATAATTCATTTGAATTTTTTTTAGTTAAAATTAGTTTTTAAAGAATTTACTTTTTAAATTACAAATTTACAAAATATTGTTTTTTTATTTAAAAATTAAATTTTTGAAAAAATTTACTTTTATTTAATTTCGGGAAATTTGAAAAAATTAAAAAGTTTTTTTACCCTAAAGGGTCCACCGAATAGTTGACGGCTTTCATAATCAGGGGGTAAACCCCCAATACCCATCCAATGAAAGATCTAACCATTATTCTGCACCCAGGCGAAGCAAGTACCCCCTTTGAAATGAAATACCTCAACACTGAGGAGACGCCAATGGTTTTTCAAGTAAAAAATCAAAACCCCATTTTGGAATCAATTATTTTTTCGTAAAATTTTCCGGCCGCGTTTTTTTCCAACGTTTTTTTTTAATACATTGAAAAAAAAACCTTTTAAACCCTTTTGAATATTTTTTTAAAAAATTTTAAAAAAAATTTTGGGGAATTTTAAAAGGGGCCCAAAAATTTCAGATTTTATCGATATTTCGAAAATTTAAAAATTTAAAAACGAGTAAAAAAAATCAATAAGGTGGTTTTTAAAAAAACAAAAAATTTTTTAAACCATCGGTTAATGATCATTCTAACCAAATTAAAATTCAAACTTGCCAAAAATTTTTCTTCACTTTCAGACAAATCAAGGTGAACCCCGGGGGAAAAAAAATTTTTTTGGGGGAATTAAACCCCCTTTTGCCGGGGTCACCCCGGGTTGTTCAGTAAACTGATAAAAAAAAAAAAAACATAAAATTTTTAATTCCAAAAACAATACGTTTTTAAAGAGGAAAATAAAATACTTTTTCCAACTCTGAAAAAAAAAATTTTTAAAGGAAAATTTAAGATTTTCCCCGTGCACTTCACCCTTCCCGCAAACAGCAAGGGGGCCCCTATGGGAGAAGAGTTTTGTTAAGTTGGTTTAAATGGTTTTTTTCCCCGTTTCAACAACGGTTTAGGCCCCGGTTGGGGGGAACCCAAAATTTAGCTCAACCGGGGTTCTTTCAACAAAAAAAATTTTTTAAAAATCAAGTTTAAAAAAACTTTCGTTTTAAAAAAACTTGATATGGAAACCGATTTCCCATATGAAACAACCCCTTTTGTTAAAAACTTTATATTGAACAAACCCCATTTTAGCTCAAACTTAATTTTTTAACCAGGGTTTATTTTTAAATTTTTAGTCCCCGAGGCTTCAATTAATAATTTAAGGGCAGGGGGAAATTTTGAGCAATTTGGGGAATTTTAATGTGGTCGGTAAAGGGAAAAATTGTGTCAAGAAAAAAAAATATCAAGAGGGCCTTTGGGAAAATTTTTTTAAAAAAGGAAAAAAATTTTTTTTTCCCTTTTTTCAATAAATAAAATTTTCCCCAAGGGATTTTAAAATTTTTTTTGTTGCAATTTCATCGACAGAAACATAACATTATATCATCCTTTAATTTTTAAATTTAAAAAAAATTTACATCCGAGTGGGGCCCCGGGGGGAATGAGAAACAAATTTGAAAGTATTTTAAAAGTTTTTTTTTTTTCCGGAAAATTATCCTAAACAGGAAGGGGTTATAAATTAAATTTTTTTAAAAGTGGGTGATTTTAAAAAAGGGGGGTTTTTTTTCTCCCCTTTTTAAATTTATCAAAATTTAAAAATCCCAAACCCCCCATTTTAGCTTTTGGTTTAAAAATTTTTAACCCATTTAAATAAAAAACAATTCGCTGTTCTTTTTTCCTTTTTCCCCTTTTCCCACACTCCCCCTTCTCCTGAAAAACCTAAAAAATTTATTTGTAAATCCCTTTTTTTAATTCCAATTAAATGTCAATCCAAAGGGGGGGACGAGGTTGGAATATTAACCTTAAAAGGTTCCTTTAAAAAAAAAATTGGGAAAATTCCTGTTTTAGGGTTATTTTTTGAGTTTTTTTTTAAAAAAAAATTTTTTAGAAACATTGAATTTTTCAGAATTGGGAAAACCGTTTTTTTTCCCATGTTTTAATTGGGGTTTCAAAATCTCCCCCACCTAATATCTCTTGTAAAAGATGATAATTGATATTGTTTATATTACGCAAAGCAGCATTCAAAAAAGATCTACAGATTTATTGACGTTTTTATTTGAATGTCCTGCTATATTGTAGATATCATGTGGTGCTTATTTCATTGCTGTGGTGTGTTTCTAAAAGTTTTTTTTATATTCGACGAAAACGTGGACTTGCGTTTTCATTCCGGAATTGAGAATTGATTTAATTATAACGGATTCGGCAAACATCATACTAGTGCAGGGGTCTTAAACCTTTTTATGCCTAGCGCCCACTATTGCCTATTTTTCATGGTAAAATTTCCCTACCGCCCACCAACCTCGCTATATTTCAATTCAGTATATGGGTGGAAAAATATCTAGAAGTATTGTAGAAAATTTAAAAAATCGCCCACCGCCCACCACGGAAGCCCGTATCACCCATCTGCGGGCGGTACGGACCAGGTTGACGACCCGTGTACTAGTGCATGTCAAAAAATATCAAGGCTATCATCGACCCGGAGCTTTACCTCTCGCAGCTGCCTGCTGTGCGTCATCTGCACTCTTCGAACAACCGTGACTAATCAACACACGCACTATAATATCCGAAATTGTCAACGAGACAAACAAAGCGCGCCAAGCTGCAATCAGCATAAAACAATGCCCGCAAACAATGTGTTAATTTTAAATCTTTAAAACATTGTGTAAAAAAATTTAATACAATCTAGTGTAAGATCAAATATAAAATGTGAAAAAAGTTGAAGAATCGTTGCCAAGCTCCATGGAATCCATGGCATGTGTGAGTGCATATCTTATATATCTTTGTTTATTTGTGTTAGTGAGTCATTTGCACATGCCAAATTTTCTGTTAGTGTTAGTTATTTATGTCAAAAATACATTATTCATACACTTGAGGATTAAAATTATTTATCAAGTATGTACTACAGATATAAGACATGAGTGTCTAATATAAACAAAGCCCTCAATGGCAACGGGAATGCCGTAAATACTTATTTAATTGACGACTTAAAAAATACTGGAATGGCTTAGCGTGTCATAGTTGACACAGTATATTGCTTTGGCGGCCATTGGGTTAATAATTCATAATGTATCCCAAAAAGAATGTTGAATAAATTGAAAAAAAAAAATTATAATTATGATTATATTTAATAAAAATATAGGTGTTGAAGTGTTTTACTTTTTTTTAATGGGTGTGTATGAATAAAATAAAAAAAAACTCAATGGGGTACAGAAAGATCGCTCCTGTCACGAAACCTTAAGATATTTATTTACATGCTTTACAGATTCCTGTAAAGAATACATGTAGGTTGATAAAAGGAATGACTGCACTTCCAATTTCTAACAGTAGATGTCACAATGAGTACTGAAAGAACAAAACGATATATCACGTCAACCGACGTCAACAGTAGGAGAATCTTTACGGCATATGCCGACAACCGATGCAAAAGGACTAAATGTGACTAGTTTCTTCCGCCACAGATAAGCTCAATTAAGTTTGAGTGAATGGCGTTAAAATTTTAAATAAATAATAATTCTTTAAGTCAAATAAGTTCTGGCAAAATATGTATTTAATTCAACCATATTATTCAAATTACATGCAAGCCTTCTTAAGATTTTTCCTAAGATCTGATAATAAGCACGACGCTAGGACCATTTAGCCCTAGGAGGCAGATCAAATCAAAATAAACAACATAGAGTATAAGTCCACTCATTATTGTGGAAATATTGGTTGAAATAAATTCGACACACACGGCTAAACCCAAAAGCCACAATATCAAATCTGGCAGTGAAAACCTAAGAAGTTATTTAATTCCACTCATACCTGTTTTTTCCAAACTGCATTGTTTTAAGTTCTTCCTCGGTATACAAAATATCTTCCTTCAATTTCGCGAGACACTAAAAGCCAAAAGAATATACATTAATTTGATCAATTTCACAAAATAATATAAATATATTTCATGTGGAAAGTGTGCAAAGAACACCATGCAGTTGTCTGTCTGCGTAAATAGGTGCCGGGTGATGGAGAACCGTTGTTCATACATCACTTTGATCATTTTTAATTTAGTTATAATGTTGTCTTCTCAGTTGAACCCAACACACCTGTATCGGTTTCAGTTGTAGTAGCGACGCTGAATGGCGTTTTCAAAGTGTGAGAAAGATTATGTCTTTTAAGTTTGGATGAGGCGTTACATTTATAACTACACACCTTGCAAGTGAATGGAGTTTCACCTGTGTGTAATAAATTATGTGTTTTTAAAGTACTTGACCGACTGCATTTATAACTGCACACGTTGCAACTGAAAAGTTTTCCCCCTGTGTGCGTTAAATCATGATAAGTTAAAGTTCTTAACTGATTACATTTAAAATTACACACCTTGCAAGAGTACGGCTTTTCTCCAGTGTGTATTAAGTGATGATTTTTTAAAGTACTTGCCCGATTACATACATAACTGCACTTATTGCAACGGAATGGTTTTTCCCCAGTGTGTATTAAATTATGGATTTTTAAAGCACTTAACTGGTTAGATTTATAACTACATAACTTACAACTAAATGGTTTTTCCCCAGTGTGTGTTAAATTATGTGTTTTAAGTTTGGATGAAGCGGTCCATTTGTAAATACAAATCTTGCAACTGAACGGTTTTTCTTCGTTGTTTATCAAAGATTTATGTTTTTTAAATTCGTTTGAAATATTACATGACTCGCATTTGAAAACTTTTTCTTCACTTTCATGTGATAAATAGTCAACCCTCAGCTCCGATGGTGTAGATTTGTCGCCATATAGCAGTGGTTTTTAACCAGGAGTGCCCGCACCCCCAGGGGGTGCGGGGAGCTGCTCACAGGGGTGTGAGACAGAGCTCTCGGTTAAATAAATAAATGGGAAAATTAAGTTATATTAATTATTTTTATAAAATTACATTGCTAATTTTTGTACAAAAATTTACATAATATTTTTTATGTATTTTTGAAATATTTTTCATAAACTTTAAAAAACCGAAATAATATTGAATATTATTTATATTTTCTTATGCTAACCAACCGCAACATGAAAGTCCGATGGATGCTGTCAAAATATCCGATGCCATCGGTTTACGTCACCGGGTATTTACGAACAGGTTTCCGATGCAACCGATGTACTACGATTCACCGCCGATGTGCACCGAATGTATCCGACGGTGGCCAACGGCTTCGCTGACCTTGAATACTAGCCCTAACCAACTCGCATGTCAGTACTGTACAACTTTGCAATAGTACAGTTGTTTCTAGTAAACTAGTGTTTAATTTAATAAGTGAAAATAATTTATTTTATATCCCTTGCAATGTCGAAAAAACGCTGCTGGAGTGACGATTATGTTCGATACGGTTTCACTTGTACGACCGATACAGATGGTATTGAACGACCGCAATGCATACTGTGCTATAAAATATTTTCAAATTGCAATCTCAAGCCCTCGAAGCTGTCAGAACATTTCAAGAAACTGCATGGCGGCGAAGACGCTGGACATACGCTTGACAGCCTCAGCTGTAAGAGAGCGCGGTTTGATTTGAGGGGTACTAGCAGAGGTTTACATCTGCGTCAGTTGAAAAACCCTTGCTGCAAGCATCATACCAAATAACATATCTTTGTGCAAAGAAAAATAAGCCACATAATATAGTGGAAGAATTAGTGAAACCTTGTGCATTGGAAATTGCCAAAATTGTATTGGGCTCGGAAGCTTATAATCAAGTTAAGCAAATTCCACCATCAAATGATGTAATCCAATCTAGAATTGAAGCAATGAGCGAAGACATTTTACAACAAACAGTAGAAGATATTAAGAATAGCCCCGTGAAAGTAAGTGTTCAACTTGATGAGTCTACTAATGTTGACAATTGTAGTCAGCTAATGGTGTACATCCGTTATGTTAAAGAACAAAGTGTTATCGAAGCATTTTTGTTTTGTGAACCATTGGACTTGACGACAAGAGGAGTTGATATATTTAACCATATTAATCGTTTTTTTTAAGAAATATGAATTATCAATCAATGTGATTGGATCAATTTGTACTGATGGTGCGCCCGCCATGTTAGGAAAGCATTCTGGTTTTATTGCTTATATCAAAAAAGAAGTTCCAGAAGTGACAATTACCCATTGTATGTTACACCGACATGCGCTTGCATCAAAAACATTGACAGGGAATTTAATACATACTTTGTCGACCGCAGTAGCCGTGGTAAATTACATCAGAGGACGTGCGCTGAATCATCGCATCTTTCGGGCTTTTTGTGAAGAAATCGGTGATACACATATAAAACTTCTTTTCACACTAAATTGCGGTGGTTATCTCGTGGCCGAATGTAAAGCAGAGTATTTGATCTGCGCGAGGAGATAATTCAATTTCTTAGAAACCAGCGCAGTAATTTAGTTGAAGACTTTGAAAAAAGAGAATCAATCCTTAGATTGGCGTATTTGGCCGATATATTCTCGCACCTGAACGAAATAAACATATCTATGCAAGGATTTGGAGTTAACACAATAACGGCAAGAGAAAAATTGTCTGCTTTTATTAGTAAACTTTCGGTATGGATAAAACGTGTTCAAAAAAATAATTTCGCAAATTTCCCTTTGCTTGAAGAAATTGTTTCGGATATTAAGTTCAATACAATTTCACAGGAGATTGCAATTCACTTGCACCAATTGAGTGAGTCTTTTCAGGGTTATTTTACAGCAGGAGATATTGAAGCTGTTGATGGATGGATAGTACATCCATTTATTTTTGACATTAATTTAATAGATGACGCAGTATTAATGAAAGATGATCTCATTGAATTACAAACAAACCACCGAATTCAGTTGGAGTTTGCAAAGATGAAACTTGAAGATTTCTGGTGTGCCCAGCTACAACCATTTCCACAGTTAGCAAGGAAAGCATTGCAAGTTCTTGTGCCCTTTGCCACAACATATTTATGTGAGTTAGGATTTTCATCACTTTTACATATAAAAACGAAAACCAGAAATCGTTTAAATGCGAGTGACGACATGCGTGTGGCTCTTTCAGCCAAAGAACCCCGATTTCAAAAGATAATTGAAAGTAAGCAACAGCAACGAAGTCATTAATTCCTTTGTTTGTATATGTACTTCATACACAAATATTTGTAATAAATAAATATTTGTTTATTGGACTAAACATAAATAATTATTTTAATAAAAGAAATTACTTCAAAATCGCATTAAACCATGTTATTTCCTTTCATATTTTTCTCCCAGATATGGGGGTGCCAAATCATACTTGAAGATACACGGGGGTGCGAACACCTAAAAAGGTTAAGAACCACTGCCATAAAGGATCACACCGCAGCAGCCCAGCAATTGATGCAGTCGCAGTGTTCTCGGGGGGGCGATGAAGCTGCACAGGTCACAAGCCACAGACTTCACTCCACTGCCAACTGCAACTGATAACATTCAAACTATCATCATCATTTTGAAGTCGTCACACTACAGATGTAAGCTGTACAATATTATTCCCAAAAGAGCTCTGGAAAAACTGAGAAATATCAATAGACAGGTAGCAGTACATCAGATTTAACCTGTTCGCATCGGCAGCCGATATATGGCGTGAAAGATTCCCCTACCGTTGACATCGGTAGGCGTGATATATCGGTTTGCTAAGGTTTACGCAAGATATTGAGATAAAACATTAAAATTAGCATAAATAACATAAAAAATCTAACAATGACTAAATAGAATTAAGATTTAAATATATTTGACACCACATTTAACCCGGAAAGTGACCGGAGTGGTATTCGTCGACCTAACCGCTGCATATGATACAGTGTCGCACAGCACACACCTCAGTAAATTGTACAGAATGACAGGTGACTTCTCGCTAGTGCAGATGTTCGCGGCTATGCTGCATAACAGGCATTCGGAGTGGATTTTCAGGGAAAAACCAGCCGATGGCTTAACCAAAAGAACGGCTTACCACAAAACAGTGAACTTGCTCTCATGCTATTTAATATATACACAAACGACCAACCCACCCCTAAAGACACAGTCTTTCATATATGCGGATGACTTAGGTTTGGCAGCGCAGCGACTCCAGCTCTGGCAACAAATCGCACCAGAGGATTTCATTACTCCAAACAAAGGCCTCCCAACTGGCAAGAGCCTTGACTGGCGGACCTGGAAATCCCTGAACAGACTAAAAACCGGAGTTGGTAGAACAAAGGACAACCTCGAGCGGTGGAGAATGCTACGGTAGGGAGAGACAGTATTGTGCGACTGTGGAGACCTGCAGACCACCTCACACCTAAGATGCTGCTCTATGTGCCCAACATGTTGCACATTTCAGGACCTAATGCTGGGCAACACACGAGCCTTCGATGTAGCCAGATATTGGGAAAAAATAATTTGACGTCACTGACACGAAGAAGAAGACCACATTTAACCTTTATTTAACATTTCACCATCAAGAATCATCTTTTATGACATTTCTTCAATCATTATAAGAGAAAAAGTAACGGCAGATGCTGGAATTCAAACTACGGACTGTGCACCTTGATTATATTATATACTCTGCGCAGGGCACCTGACCATTTCTTCCACCAGCTGAGTTGAAAAGATAAAGACGTATTCATATTATTGATACACTTGACGTTTTGTTGTAAATTGCGTTTTTATATAATTAACATACATTTTTTAAGTAATTAAATACACACATACTAAACATCAAACTCTTGATACGCATCAGTTCATTCAGAAAAAATATCGGCAGAAGCGGGATGCGAACCAGCGAGCCTATAATATAATAATAATATACACACTGATTATATACTATAGAAACACCTATCGTTATATGATGGTACCAATGGTATAAATACAAGTTATTCGGCGCATCAGTTCGGGCAGAATATGGTTGAGTGGTCTAGGGCAGAGCTCCGCAACCTTTTCTCATCTAAGGCACACCAAAGTTCTTCTTTGGATTCTACGGCACACCAAAGATCTCACCTTGAATACCACGGCACGCCAAAAGCCAAAAATAGCTATTAATTTGATCAATTTCACTTTTTTTAATTTCATTTAGAACTTAATGAAGTAAGTACGTCGTTGTATGTCTACATAAATAGGCGGTAGGCGCTGGGAACGTGAGGACCGTTGTAAAATTATTTATTTATAATATTGCCGTATTTGATCGCGGCACACCTGTATCGGCTTACGGCACACCAGTGTGCCGCGGCACACCTGTATCGGCTAACGGCACACTAGTGTGCCGCGGCACACCGGTTACGGAGCACTGGTCTAGGGTAATGAATTTGAGCAATGGTTGGTTCCAAGGCTCGCTGGTTCGCATCCCGCTTCTGCCATTAATTTTTCTGAACGAAGTGATTCGTATAAAGAATTCGATGTATAGAATGTGTATATTAAATTACTTAAAAAATGTTTCATTTTGAATTATTCAAATTTAAAATTTATTATATTATCATTTTCATTTACACAAATATTAGTATTATTATTTTAACGATACAATGATAATTAAATAAGATGTCAACCCTAAGGCACCCACTTTTATTTTCAAGATGCACTGTCAATATTTTATTTTTCAAATAAATATAATACTTAACTAAGTACATACCTAATAGTAATGGAAATATTTTCTTTAATACTGGCAATATTGAGTATGAATGCCAAATGTCAAACTGCAAAAGACTTTTTAGATTTTCAAATATAGTTTTTATCAGGCTCGTGAAATGCATATTTGAATATTATTGGTTTGCGTATCGGCCAGGGGCGGAGCTCCTGGTGATATTTAATTATTTCTTAGTATTGACATTAATGTTTTGTAGAAAAGTATATAATGAAAACCTTATAAAGGTTGATTTTTCATAGCTATAGGAAATTTTTCCAAAAAAAGACACATAAAATTAAGAAAAATGCATGAAATCTTTATTTAAATCGATAGTACAGTCCATATAATTTTATGTTTGAAGATAATTTTATGCAAATGTTGACCGCGGCTGCGCCTCAAATGGTCCATCCGCTTAGTCCAATTTTGGCACACACTTTCCAACATTTTGGCCGGTATCTCACAAATAAATGCTTCAATGCTGTCTTCCAATGCGTCAATCGAAGCGGGCTTGTCAGTATAGATATGAGCCTTAACAGACCATAAAAAATAATCTCAAGGCGTTAAATCGCACGATCTAGGCGGGCAATTGACCGGTCCCAAACGTGAAATAAAGTGTTCACCGAACTTGCCACTCAATTGGTTTATTGTTTCGCGTGCTGTGTGGTATGTGGCACCGTCTTGTTGAAACCACATGTCATGCAAGTCAAGCTCTTCCATTTTGGGCAAAAAAAAGTTGGATATCATCTCACGATAGCGCTCACCATTCACAGTTATGATCTGATTCGCATCATCTTTTGAAGAATTACGGTCCAATGATGCCACCAGCCCATAATCCACACCAAACAGTTACTCTTTCTGGATGCATTGGTAGCTCTTGCAATGCTTCTGGCTGATCTTCACCCCAAAACCGCCAATTCTGCTTATTGACGAATCCATTCAGCCAAAAATTAGCTTCGTCGCTGAACCCAATTTTTCGATAAAAATATGGATCTTCCGCCAACTTTTCAAGAGCCCATTCACCAAAAATTCTGCGTTGTGGTAGATCGTTCGGCTTCAATTCTTGCACCAGCTGTATTTTGTAAGGCTTCACACCTAAATCCTTCCGAAAAATTTTCCACGTTGTTGAGTAACATTGCTGCGAACGGCGCCGAATTGATAATTGATGGTCATCACTAACACTGGCCGATACAGCTGCGATATTTTCTTCAGTTCGCACTGTACGTAAGCATGTTGGTGATTTAATGTCCAACAATGTAAATTTGGTGCGAAATTTATTCACAATAGCCCGAAAAGCCGCTTCAGTGGGTCGATTAAACTGACCATAAAATGGAAGAAGCGCGCGATAAACTTTTTTAACAGAGCACGCATTTTGATAATAAAATTCAATGATTTGCAAGCGTTATTCGTTTGTAAGACCGATTCATGGTTAAATTATAGACCAAACTGAAGATGTTTGACAGTGACACAAAACACGAAACGTACGTGAGCTGTCAAAATCAGTGTTGCCAAAAAGAAAATAGTTTAAAAATCACCCTTTATTATATAATACTTTTTTATTCTTAGATATACAGGGTGGGGCAGGACACTGGGTTTTATTTCTTCAAAAAGGTCAATCGTTCTATTTATATTAATTCTGAGCGATATGTATACCTGCACGATGAAAAAAACAACATCATCAAACCATGTCCGCTTTCATAACTGGAGTATAGGTATTCATAAACTGAGGCCACAAAGCTCTGTCAGCCGCCATTGTCTACAATTCATGCCAAGTCAGTTTCGCCGAGTAGATTCTATGTGTAGACACCGACGGCCTTCCAGGACGGCGCGAGCCTGGGGACATTAATAAAAGACAGCTATAATTCTTGCTCTCCTG
This sequence comes from Glossosoma conforme, assembly GCA_022606575.1. NCBI lineage: Eukaryota > Metazoa > Arthropoda > Insecta > Trichoptera > Glossosomatidae > Glossosoma > Glossosoma conforme. The sequence continues at coordinate 18,071 of JAGTXR010000072.1, forward strand.
CTGCATTATTGACATATGTCCCAGCCAGGCCCACCTTCGCCTTGACCGAATGTATTATAGCAACACTACCCTGACGGACCATCCCAACACAGACTGACTAACGGAAAGCATTGGCAACCCAGCTCTCGAGGCTCAATTGCCCTACGAACGACTCACGAACGACGACGCTATATCTCTTCCATAGACGATTACTTACCAAAACTGGCTGTATTATTAAAGGCCACGCCGCCCGCTCTCTTGCCTAGTCATTCCTCACAAAGTCAACCCGTCATACCCACATTATTCTACTCAGGCATCTGATCACGAGATTCCAAGATTCACAGCTGCAAAGAAGAATAATACGTATAAACAATATTATTATTTAAGAAAAGATATTTTAAGTAAACATTACGCGGTACACGGATATGATAGCTTTTTTTGCTGTCTTATAAAATATTGTTTTGTTATAATTTAATTACCCATAATGGCGGGATTGTCTTCGAAATGCAATCGAAAAATGTTCGACGAAAAAAGAGTGTTTCAAGACAAATGGGAAGAAGAATATTTCGTTGTGTCTAATAAACATGGTTCGACCACATGCTTGATATGTCGTGAGTGTTATATTGAAAAAATATAACATTCTTCGTCATTATACCACGAAGCACAAATCATTTAGTGATACCTTTCCTCGTGGCTCATACAGGACACAATTCAGTTAATGAAGGCATTTTTTAAATTTCTTCCTATGAAAAATCAAACCAGAGGCACGGACCATCTTAATACTATCAGTACATTTCTGGAAAACAATGATATCGATATTTAAAAATTGGTTTGTGTATGCACGGATGGATGCCCTTCAATGATCGGATCCGAAAAAGGATTTGTTGCTTTATTGAAGATGGTCTTCAGGAAGGCCGAAACATGTTATCATTAAAATAAATTGTGAATCAAAACTAAATATTTTTAATTTATTAATTAAAATTGACTCTAAAATTATAATTATTGAAAGAGGTTTAAAAAGAGATTATCTTTCCACTGTATCATACACCAAGAGAACTTGTCAGCACGTATCTCCATTGCCGAAATAGACGCCGTGATGAAGACTGCAATAAGTATAGTTAATTATATTAGAGCCCAAGAACTGAACCACAGGAAGCTTAAAAGTCTTTTGGAAGAATTGAGCAGTAACTATATTGACATTCTTTTACATACCTCGGTGAGATGGCTAAGCCGAGGTAAAGTTCTGGAACGGTTTTATTCTTTGAGGCATGAAATTATTTTGTTCTTACTACAAAATAATAAAATTTACAGCGAACTTAATAATGACGGATGGTGGTGTCTTTAAGCTTTTCTGTGTGATATCACAGAAAAACTTAATGAACTCAATCGTGGCCTACAGGGCGAAAATAAATTCATTTCGCAGATGGCGAATGAAGTGTTTGCTTTTGAAGAGAAATTGAACATCTACCAAGAAGAAATAGAGAACCGAGTATTGCATAACTTTCCAACTGTTATAAAAGCTAAACAAGATGGTATTCATGGTTCTGAAGAAAATTATAAGATATTTTCAAATTATTTAGCTGCCTTAGCTAAGGAATTTAATAGCAGATTTCAGGACTTACGTAGTATCAAGAATTGTTTGTTACTTATAGAAAATCCCTGGCACCTAGAAACAGCAACTTTAATACATTTAGTTGCATTGGGATATGGTTATTCAGTGCTTTTTGATGAATTTATCGAATTTAAGAACGACACTAATCTGAATGCTATTTTTGAAGAAAAAAGAGAGGGGAAGGAGGATATCCATTTTTGGGAATTAGTTCCTGAAAAATACAAGACTGTAAAAATTGTGCCTGCCTGCTCCTCACATTGTTTGCATCAACATATCTTTGTGAGTCATCATATTCCAAAATGAAATATGCAAAAAACGTATACAGGAATCGACTTACTGATTCTCACCTTGATGACGTATTGAGGGTAGCATGCAGCAATTATAAACCCGATTTGTCTAAAATTGTTGAAAATTTATCCCAATGTCAAAAATCACACTAATTTCAAAATAAACGCTTGGATACGTGTTACTTTTGAGTTTATTTTTTTCAGTATTGTAATTTTTAACGAACCGTATGCTGATAAGTGATATGTTTTATTATTATTCGGTTTTGGTTATATTTTTATAAATCTCCAATGGTTTTCCAAAAAACGGGGGTGGTGGGTTTCATGATATTTTTTGTCATACCAGTATAGTGTTGCGGCCCGCGTAGCTTTTCAAATATATGTATGTGGCCCGAAGAAAAATGTGTTGAGTATCATTGATCTATACAATAATGTGTATCAAATATACATTAACATTCCCACCTCGTCATTTCTAAGATAAACCATAATACTTCCAGTATTTTTCGGTCTTGGAAAGATGGCAAGTTTCACAGCCGTGAGGAAGATTAGAGACGATTTATTGACCCACACGGTTAGGGTGAGCCGCTTCTTAGGAATGAATGGTCCAGGTCTCGGAAGCATCAGGCTAATCACTCGATCTCGATTGTTTGATTACATGCATTCACAAGCGGCTATACGGCGCCTGTATCGTCTCTATTCTTCGTTGTTTCATTAGCTTGTGTTGAAATATGTATTCTTGTTATACTTAACCGTGCGCATTTAAAACAACATATCTTGCAGCTGAATGCCATTTACCTACTGTGTGATAAATTATGTTTTTTAAAGTACTTGACCGAGTACATTTATAACATCAAGTACAAATCATGCAACTGAATGGCTTTTCCCCAGTGTCTTCATTATGTCTTACTAGAGTGGACAGAGTTCCAAATGAGCATATTCGGGGTTCATTTCCTTTGGCTCCCATACATCAAAAGATAAGGGAAAACCGCCTAATATGGTATGGGCATGTGACACGGAGAGATGAGGACCACATGGTGAAGAAAGCCCTCATCACACCCACGTTGATGAGAAGACATGGAAGACCACAGGCAACCTGGACTGCAACTGAAGACAAGGATCTAAAAAGTCTGGGCTTAAGCAAGAATGCAGCGCGGGACAGGCAGACATGGCGAATGTGCACAAGAAGAGTCGACTCTAGATGATGGAAAATTGCAAGGCTAAAGAAGAGAAGTGGTAAAATAAGTTGCGTATTGCTTTTCTAAATGTTTATTCAAACCATGACAATTTTTATCAGTTAACACATTTTCTTAGATTCTAGTTAAATATATAATAGTTTCAAGGCATCTAAGGCGATTTCCTTTTTTATATCTTACCAGATGTTTCATTCAATCAAACTATAATATGAATAATAAATGAATTAATGAAAATGCTTTTATTGCTTCAAGGAGGTAAAATATTTGTAACTAATTATTTTCTTGAACATTATCAGCGTGTGTAAAATTATGTTTTGTTAAATATCTTTGCTGAGTACATTTATAATTACATATTTGGCAACTAAATGGTTTTTCACCAGTGTGTTTTAAATTATGTAGTTTTAAATCACTTGAACAAATACATTTATAACTACATATCTTACAACTATATGGCTTATCGTCAGTGTGTGTAAAATTATGTCTTTTTAAAAGATCTGCAGTAGTACATTTATAACTGCATATCTTACAACTGATTGGCTTTTCGCCAGTGTGCGTAAAATTATGTTTATTTTAAAGTACTTGACAGAGTACATTTATAATTACATATATAGCAACTGACTGGCTAATCCCCAGTATGTCTTAAATTATGTCGTTTTAAATTACCTGCAGTAGTAGTTTGATAATCACATATTTTGCAACTGAATGGCTTTTCGCCAGTGTGTGTTAAATTATGATTTTTAAAGTACTTGACCGAGTACATTTATAACTACATATCTTACAACTGATTGGCTTGTCCCCAGTGTGTCTAACATTATGTTCTTTTAATTTACCTGCAGTAGTAGTTTGATAAACACATATTTTGCAACTGAATGGCTTTTCACCAGTGTGTGTAAAATGATGTATGTTTAAAAGACTTGCTGTGGTAAATTTATTACCTAATATTTTTTTTTTTTTATGTAAACGCATTAAGGAGAGCACAACCGGTCAAGACCAGTGCACTCTATGACGCTCAGCCAGGGAGGCTGGACGCTGCATGCGGGAAACGTGTGTTGTGTTCGTGTTTGTGTGTGGGTTGGGGAGATTGCAAGTGTATATTTATCTGTTTCTTGAAGAGATCCAGATTGTAGGAAGGAGGAAACACAGACGCTGGAAGAGCATTCCATAGCTTACCGGTGGCATTAAGGAAGGAACTTTGGAAGCTGCCAGTTCTTGGTCGACATATATTAACCGTGTATGGATGTTCGGCAAGTGTAAGACGAGTTTGTCGGCTGTGAGTGGGTGCAAGAGGAATTAGTTCTTTAAGTTCCGAAGAGCAGCGACCGTGGTAATAACGCTAGAAAAGACTAAGAGAACCAACCTTACGTCTGTGTTCCATTGATTGTAGATTAGATGTAAGGGTGTCATTGTTTATCAAACGAATTGCTCTTCTTTGAACTGAGTCAATTAAGTTTAGAAGGTATTTTGGGGCTCCAATCCAAAGGTGACTGCCGTATTCAAGGATAGGTCGGATTTGTCCTTTATATAGAAGAAGAAGTTGTTTATCGTTGAAATACCGACGTGATCTATATAATACACCTAGTTTTTTGGAAGCGAGACCGGCTTTACACCGAATTGACTCGTAATATTTGAAATTATTCGATATTGATAATCCAAGCATGTTGATGGAGCTTGCTTTCGGAAGAGAACAACCGTTGAAAGATACAGGATCCATAGCAGTCTTCTTGGTGGAGAAAGTACATGATTGGGTTTTTGAAATGTTGAAACTGACGAGGTTGAGGTCGCCCCATCGTGAAACCCTTTCAAGAGACATGTTCATCTTCTCCACCAGAGATTCCCTAGCAGCAGATAGTTCCGAATGTTTCGGAGGTTTTTGGAAGATTATACTCTCATGGACAGTGCTGTCGTCGGCATAACAGTGAATGTTTGCGCATTGAAGCAAATCATTCACATGCAGAAGGAAAAGAGTGGGCGACAGCACAGAGCCCTGTGGAACTCATGAGTTGATTTTATGGCAGGAAGAAGAAAAGCCATCTACGACAGTGATGATGCTTCGATCACTCAAGAAGTTTTCAATCCAGGAGCACAGGGAGGGAGTTAGTCCATAAGACGGTAATTTATTCACCAGACCGCGATGCCAGACTCTATCGAACGCCTTGGAGATATCCAGGGCAACAGCTTGCGTTTCTCCATAGCATTCGATGGATTTCCCCAAACATGTGTGACATATGCCAAGAGATCGCCGCACGATCGACTACGGCGGAAGCCATATTGCCGATCGCACAGAAGATCATTCTTCTCTAAGTAGTTTAGAAGTTGGCTGTTAATTAAACGTTCCATCACTTTGGAAAGTAGTGATGTGATGGCTATTGGGCGATAGTTTGTGGGGTCACTTCGGTCTCCTTTTTTTGGAACTGGGTGAACAAGGGCTTTTTTCCATCCCAGGGGAACAATACCACATCTAAAGGACAATCTGAAAAGTTTGGTGAGCACAGGACTAAGTTCAGGAGCGCAAGTTTTTAATACCACCGCTGGTATGCCATCTGGGCCACTGGCTTTGTTGGTTGCTAATTGGAGAAGTTCTCGACGTACGGCTTTGAGGCTGAATTTTACAGCCCCCATCTGCTTGCCACAGTGAGGAATGGATGGGGGGTTGGCCCCACCATCGTCGAGTGTGGAATTGGAAGCAAACAGCGAACCAAGAAGTTCAGCCTTCTCTTTGGAGGCTAGAGCCAGTGAGCCATCGGCATTAGTCAGCGGCGGAAAAGAAGAAGTGCAAAAGTTGCTGCCAATAGAGTTAGCGAGAGACCAGAATGCTCTACTACCGGCAGGGCAAGCGGACAACTTGTTGCAAATTTGTACATTGAACTTGTCTTTGGAGTCATTAATGATTTTCTTGCATTCTTTGGAGGCTAAATTGTATGCTGCACGACTTATGGGGTCGTTATTTTTTCGTAATTTGTTGTATGCGGTATTCCTGCGTTTTACGGCCTCGGCACAGTCACGGTTAAACCAGCTTTTTAAGGTGGTGCCCATAGTTTTCGTGGAGTGAGGAATAAAACATTCCATTCCTTGGATGATTACATCCTCCACCAGATTGGCACATATTGAAGGGTCCTTATTTTTGAAGCAAATATCTCCCCACGGGTATCCTCCGTAAAATCCACGTAATCCGTTCCAGTCAGCCGACCTGTAGTGCCACACACGTCGATTGTTTTGTTCTTTTGGTGGCAATGGAGCACTGATTGTAGTTGTTTTCACAAGGCAGTGGTCGGAGTTGCCTAGTGGCGCTTCGACCTCCACCAAGTAATCATTTGGCTGAGAAGTAAGAAATAGGTCGAGTAGAGCTGGACGATGTGATGCGATGTCAGGTTTATGGGTGGGGTTCTGTACGAGCTGTGCAAGGCCATAGCAAGACGCAAATAATTCAGCACAATTGCCAGCGGAGCTTGTCTCTCCCGACCCCCCATGCAGTGTGGTGCACGTTGAAGTCGCCGAGAACAACAAATTCCGCTTGTGGGTAAGAAAGCAAGAGACCATCAATGGTCTCATCCAGATAGTCGAAGAGTTTAGATGTTTCTGCTTTGGACATGTTAGGGGATCTGTAGAGTCCTGCATAAATCCTAATTCTCTCGGGGTCGTTGACCCTGACCCACAACACTTGGAACTCAGCTCGTTCTACAGAGCGGATTCGGTTGTAGTTGATGTCAGACCTGATAAAAAGGCAAAGGCCGGCTTTGTAATGAAAAGCACCTTCCAAAGTATATTGCGGACAGTTGAGGTAACTATGGTCAGCAGGTGTGGCTATCTGTGTTTCTGTGAGGAAAAGGAGGTGAGGGCGGGAATTTTGTAGGTGGTGGTGTACTGCGTTGATGTTAGCGTGCAGCCCTCTGATGTTGCAGTAGTTGACAGAGGACCGGCACGTGGGGTTTGTGTTATGCTGTATGGACTCATTTCTATTTGTGTTCATTATCATGTTTGTTTAGTTGTGTTTTATGGAATTGGATAGGGTAAGAGGGTAGGAGTCGGCGAGATAAGCACACAGTCCTCGCGGCTCCAGGTCAGGCCTAGTGTAGTGGAGGGCAGCGAGGTGGAGGACCCCCAGTGCTCCCCGCACGCAAACAGTGGGACCCAATCCGGTCACTATCCGGCACACTGCATGCGGCGAGATTATACACCGGCTGGTGGGTCAGCCAACCTACGGTAGTTAGCCGCAGGTCGGGACCCTGTACTATCCGGCGGCGCGGCCAGCATCTAACCGCTTTACTGGCTCTCCCTCTCTCAGTTCCCTCCACGGCGACCAGCCCCGGAGCGGCGAGGCATCAGCGCTCATCCGACCGTCACCAGCCTCTCCCCTATATCCCCGCGCCCGCACACGATACGCTCAGAGAAGATCAGCCGAAGCCGAGACTCCTACACACGACCTAAGTGCGAACGGTGGTGTCTTCCGGGGACGACGACTCCATAAATCGTCTACCACTACTGAACATCTTAGCCGCTACTTTGTAGACGTTGCCTAGGGTACACCAGCACAAGGTGCTATGCGTGGAGGTGTGTTCAGTGTGCAATCATTATTATGAGAATATACCCAAAAGAAAATTAGGCATGTAATGATTGCGTACCCCAAAATATAATAATATTTATACCCCAAAACATATCTTGCAACTGAGTGGTTTTTCCCCAAAGTGTCTAAAATTATGTCGTTTTAAATTACCAGCAGAAGTAGATAGATAACCACATATCTTGCAACTGAATGGCTTTTTCCCAGTGTGAATTAAATTATGTCGTTTTAAATTACCTGTAGTAGAAGCTTGAAAACCACATATTTTGCAACTGAATGGCTTTTCGCCAGTATGTCTTAAATTATGTCGTTTTAAAAGAAATGGAGTATAAGCTTGATAACCACATATTTTACAACTGAATGGGTTTTCACCAGTGTGTATTAAATTATGCCGCCTTAAAGTACTTGGGTGAGAACATTTATAACTACACATTTTGCAGCAGAACGGTTTATCTTCGTTGTGTATAATAATATTATGCTTTTTAAATGCAGGCAGATATTTACATGCATAATTACATAATTCACATTTAAAATGATTTTTTTCACTTTCATGTGATAAATTGTCAACCCTCAGCTCCAATGTTCTAGATCTGTCGCCAGCAAGGATCACACCGCAGCAGCCCAGCAATCGATGCAGTCGCAGTGTTCTCGGGGGGGCGATGAAGCTGCACAGGTCACAAGCCCCAGACTCCACTCCACTGCCAACTGCAACTGATAACATTCCAACATCATTATCTACTGCAACCAGGATCGGAAGGCTTAGTGGAATTTTTAAACATATTAACACGTAAATTAAATAATATTTAAAATTGTTTGTAATTATTGTAAAATTACCTTTATTCTTTTAATGGACTACCACCATCGGTCAAACACATCGAAGAAATATAAACACGTGTTAGGATACGAACAATATATATCGGTCCAGGGCACTTTTTACACTTAAGCAGCCACTCAAAAGTATTATTTTATTTATTGATTAAATTATTTGTTAATATATTTAAGAATACGGTGAAAAAAAAATAGAGGTTTTATTCGTATTCTGAGACTTTAAATACTTAGTATATTTTTTTTTTAAGGAAATGACTTTTTTCCAATAAGAGTGACGAGTTGCTAAAAAATTTATAGTTCGATAAATACATACTAAAGTTTCGAATTTCTTAAAGTATATATATTTATATAAATTATATAAAGAAAAAGTCCATAATGAATTTCCGTTTTTTAAGAAATCGTTCAAGGATAGTGTAACACAAATGATTATGTATTTTTAAATGTTAATGCAATTAAAATTTTCATGTCTGTTATGAAATTTAAGATTCAACGAATATATAAATTACTATACAATGTAATCAAATGATTTACATCGCTTCTTTGTTAATTTTGCGACACTGTATTAAAAAATGCTGTACTCAAAGGGCTGTTCAGAAATCCTGATATTCTGTTTGAAATTGATTTGTTTGTCCCTGACAATTATTTAAGGATAAGGAGGCACAGATTGTTTGTTCATCCTAGAGGTAATACTAACCTGCCAGGGACTTTGCCTCTTGGGACAGTGATCAGACTGTTCAACGATATCGCCTCGAATATTGATATATTCCACTTGAGAGAAGCCCAGTTTCGACATGAGCTACACGAATTTATTTATCAAAGTAATTTCGTGGAGTCTTCTGTTTGGCGAGGTCCGGGACTTTTTAAATGATTGTATTATTTATAAATTGTTGAATTATATCCTGTTTCAGAATCGAATTAAATATTTATATTTGTAATGTTTCTGGAAGAAAATAAATTGAAAAAATTGAAAATAAAATCCTTATTATTACAAGATTTTACTATGAATTGGTTGTATTTATGAGACGAAATTCGCTTAACACCAATTTTGATTAATAGTATATGACTGGCATTTTACGGGTAAAGGATCAAATTCACACCAACCGGAGGTATCTTAGAGCTCAGAAATTCATTTTTTTTTATCTCCGTCAGGGATTGAACCCACGACCTTTGGATTGCCAAGCAAACGCTTTGACCATTGAGCTATACCTGCCGTATATTAAGCCACCTATTACCGTTGGAAGAATAATTTTGCGCCACCTTGTGCTTCTATTTATATGCGATATATTTAGTATTGCGATCAATGTAACATGAAAAAGAATGAGAATACAATAAAAACAGACAGATGTATCAATAAATAAATACACTATGAAAGCCTACGACTTACTTGGCAGTTTCTCAAGTAGAACTCTGCAGGGCTGGAGCGTCCTCACGAGAAAACATTCAGAATATTGTTTAGGAGATTGGCCAGAAGCTGTTGCTTTGGTAGAATCGCGGGCCTTGCTGCAGTAGTCCAGTGGCTGATCAGCAACTAGAGAACAGACATATGATTTGTAAATGAGCCAATTATAATAATTGCCATTATTTAATAAAAAATAATTCCTCAAGGAATCTTCGCCCAGCATGTTCCTTTATATTTATTTTTTCACATAATTCATACAGGAGACCTGTAAACGCATGCAGGAGAGCACACTCAGTCTAGACCAGTGCACTATATGACGCTCAGCCAGGAAGGCTGGATGCTGCATGCGGGAAACGTGTGTTGTGTTCGTGTTTGTGTGTGGGTTGGGGAGATTGCAAGTGTATATTTATCTGTTTCTTGAAGAGATCCAGATTGTTGAACGGAGGAAACACAGATGCTGGAAGAGCATTCCAGAGCTTACCGGTGGCTTTAAAGAAGGAACTTTGGACACTGCCAGTTCTTGGTCGACATATATTAACCGTGTTTGGCAAGTGTAAGACGAGTTTGTCGGTTGTGCACGAGGTATTAGTTTTTTAAGTTCCGAAAAGCAGTGACCGTAGTAATAACGGTAGAAAAGACAACCAATCTTACGCCTGTGTTCCATTGATTGCAGATTAGAGGTAAGAGTGTCATTGTTTATCAAATGAATTGCTCTTTTTTGAACTGAGTCAATTAAGTCTAGAAGGTATTTTGTGTCTCATAAGTGACTGCCTTATTCAAGGATAGGACGGATTTGTCCTTTATATAGAAGAAGAAGTTGTTTATCGTTGAAATACCTCAGTGATCTATATAACACACCTAGTTTTTTGGAAGCAAGACCGGCTTTTGTTTTCGTCTTACTTGGCGGAATCTCGATTGTAATATAGTGCGGCTGCTGTTTCTCTATGAGAAGAGATTCAGAATGTTGTTGAGGAGATTGGGCAGAATCTCTCGTGCCGGACTCATCCATGCCATAGTCGCACAAGCCCAACAGCTGATGCTGCCGCAGCATCTGAGGGAGACCCAGGAAGTTGCGACAGCCACACCAGAGCCAGACATCTGGAACAATACACAAAAAAAAACTTTAACACATTGTTTTCGGGTGATTTCGCGCATTGTCTCAAGTCTGGCGAGGGCCATTTTTTAGCAGCCGCGTGCGTATTTTTACATTTTCGGAAACTCGCCATTACTTTTATACTATACAATATAAAATTATGAAATTTTAAATACAGACTCATCAAATACAATACTATCAAATGAAGAAGAAACACGGAGGATGACAGTTTTGTATTCACTGGAAACTTACGTTTGTATAATAAAAAAACGAATTAAACACTAAATAAAACTAAGATATGTCAAAATTTGTTTTTAATGAATAGTTTTTCAACGTATGATAACTCTCACAACACGTACTTCTGTGTCGATGTATGTGTATAGTTCATTATTATTTAACTTTTATGTGTCATTTTTTTAAAATATTTTTTGTATGGTATAAAAATTCAATATCAAAGTTAGTACAATACATTTGGTGGAACTGTAATAAATGCGAAGACGAATAAAAAACTGTCTTTATTAAATATTAAAGCAGTGACATCTAGCTGCTGACAACACGGATAAACACGTGAGCCGACTTCTAGCAACAGACTACAAAACACGGATTTTCACGGTACCCGCATTCCAGCAGCAGTCCCGCAAAACGGAAAAATCCGTGTCCCGCATACAATGTGTTAATATAACAATCTATGTTTATAAAACAAAATTACTGCTTTTACAATAACAATTATTTTCGAGACATCCCCGCAAGTTTAAACCATCGTGTCCCTAATATTCTATGCAGTCGTCTGTTTCCGAACTCATTTATAACCTATAATACAGCATATCTGTCTGCTATCTCACCTCATATTCAGAAACATGCAGTAATCAATATTTTATTACAAATTTCATAAATACGTAAATATTTATACCTAACGGTATTTTAAATATTTTTTTTAGTACTGGCAATAATTCAGTCAGAGTCAGAAATTCATAATGCTTTAGTCTTTTATCTTTTTCCAAGATTATTTTCATAAGGTGCTTTAGATTTTATATTTTTATAAGATTGCATTGCACATCCGCCAGTGGCAGAGCCCAGGTTGATGTATGTAAAGAATTTCGATAAGCAATCTGGTACAATTATTGATTATTTTTGTTTTTTTTCCATGATCAAATTACATATCGGTCATGGGGCAGCCTCTAGTGATATTTACATTATTTTATATTAGTGACATTGTTGTTGACATTATGGTGGGCTGCCTTGTCCGCTCTCCAATCTGGTCATATATCACAATTTCAAGCAATCGTACCCCCAGTATTCTCGCAGGCGTTTACTTCTGAAACCCATTTATAACCTAAAATACAGCATATCTGTCTGCCATCTCACCTGCCTGCCTGTCTTGGTCGGGCTCGCTCTTGACGCCGTGAGCACTGGCCGCACTCTCCATCCTGCGACAGTGAACCAATAAAACACTTATATTATGACAAAATGAATCAATTGCTTGAATTAAACCAATAATACTCAGCGATCAAGATCAAGACACGCGAAACGTCATCGAGCATCAGTTGGTTAGTATTGCCATTATCAAAAATTATGGAATATTATACCTATTATCTGATCAATGAGATGAATCGAATATTTTTATTTATTTACGTTTTATCACAACATTTATAGCAGTTTCATTTTATTATAATTAAATCATTTTTATTTTATATTATTTTTTTATTCATCTATGTTGAAGCTATTAATGCAAAAAAAAAAATAAGTGCTAATGTGTATATTTGGTACATACCGGTAATTTATTTCCCAAATATAGTTTTTTGAAATAATTTCTTATGTATTAACGCCCACTTTTTGTGTTTTACCTTTTGGGTTTAGCCGTGTATGCCACAGTAAGGGGAGGATTAAGTCGGTTTCCTGTAGATTTTTTTTTTTTAGATTAGAGATTGCAAGTGTACATTTATCTGTTTCTTGAAGAGATCCAGATTGTAGGAAGGAGGAAACACAGACACTGGAAGAGCATTCCATAGTTTACCGGTGGCATTAAGGAAGGAACTTTAGAAGCTGCCAGTTCTTGGTAGACATATATTAACCGTGTATGGATGTTCGGCAAGTGTAAGACGAGTTTGTCGGCTGTGAGTGGGTGCAGGAGGAATTAATTCTTTAAGTTCCGAAGAGCAGCGACCGTGGTGATAACGGTAGAAAAGACTAAGAGAACCAATATTACGTCTGTGTTCCATTGATTGTAGGTTAGACGTAAGGGTGTCATTGTTTATCAAACGAATTGCTCTTCTTTGAACTGAGTCAATTCAGTTTAGAAGGTATTTTGGGGCTCCAATCCAAAGGTGACTGCCGTATTCAAGGATAGGTCGGATTTGTCCTTTATATAGAAGAAGTTGTTTATCGTTGAAATACCGACGTGATCTATATAATACACCTAGTTTTTTGGAAGCGAGACCGGCTTTATACTTAATTGACTCGTAATATTTGACATTATTCGATATTGATAATCCAAGCATGTTGATGGAACTTGCTTTCGGAAGAGAACAACCGTTGAAAGATACAGGATCCATAGCAGTCTTCTTGGTGGAGAAAGTACATGATTGGGTTTTTGAAATTTTGAAACTGACGAGGTTGAGGTCGCCCCATCGTGAAACCCTTTCAAGAGACATGTTCATCTTCTCCACCAGCGATTCCCTAGCAGCTGATAGTTCCGAATGTTTCGGAGGTTTATGGAAGATTATACTCTCATGGACAGTGCTGTCGTCGGCATAACAGTGAATGTTTATGCATTGAAGCAAATCATTCACATGCAGAAGGAAAAGAGTGGGCGACAGCACAGAGCCCTGTGGAAGTCCTGAGTTGATTTTATGGCAGGAAGAAGAGAAGCAATCTACGACAGTGATGATGCTTCGATCACTCAAGAAGTTTTCAATCCAGGAGCACAGGGAGGGAGTTAGTCCATAAGACGGTAATTTATTCACCAGACCGCGATGCCAGACTCTATCGAACGCCTTGGAGATATCCAGGGCAACAGCTTGCGTTTCTCCAAAGCATTCGACGGATTTCCCCCATACATGTGTGACATATGCCAAGAGATCGCCGCACGATCGACTACGGCGGAAGCCATATTGCCGATCGCACAGAAGATCATTCTTCTCTAAGTAGTTTAGAAGTTGGCTGTTAATTAAACGTTCCATCACTTTGGAAAGTAGTGATTTGATGGCTATTGGGCGATAGTTTGTGGGCTCACTTCGGTCTCCTTTTTTTGGAACTGGGTGAACAAGTGCTTTTTTCCATCCCTGGGGAACAATACCACATCTAAAGGACAATCTGAAAAGTTTGGTGAGCACAGGACTAAGTTCAGGAGCGCAAGTTTTTAATACCACCGCTGGTATGCCATCTGGGCCACTGGCTTTGTTGGTTGCTAATTGGAGAAGTTCTCGACGTACGGCTTTGAGGCTGAATTTTACAGCCCCCATCTGCTTGCCACAGTGAGGAATGGATGGGGGGTTGGCCCCACCATCGTCGAGTGTGGAATTGGAAGCAAACAGCGAACCAAGAAGTTCAGCCTTCTCTTTGGAGGCTAGAGCCAGTGAGCCATCGGCATTAGTCAGCGGCGGAAAAGAAGAAGTGCAAAAGTTGCTGCCAATAGAGTTAGCGAGAGACCAGAATGCTCTACTACCGGCAGGGCAAGCGGACAACTTGTTGCAAATTTGTACATTGAACTTGTTTTTGGAGTCATTAATGGTTTTCTTGCATTCTTTGGTGGCTAAATTGTATGCTGCACGACTTGTGGGGTCGTTATTTTTTCGTAGTTTGTTGTATGCGGTATTCCTGCGTTTTACGGCCTCGGCACAGTCACGGTTAAACCAGCTTTTTTAAGGTGGTGCCCATAGTTTTCGTGGAGTGAGGAATAAAACATTCCATTCCTTGGATGATTACATCCTCCACCAGATTGGCACATATTGAAGGGTCCTTATTTTTGAAGCAAATATCTCCCCACGGGTATCCTCCGTAAGATCCACGTAATCCGTTCCAGTCAGCCGACCTGTAGTGCCACACACGTCGATTGTTTTGTTCTTTTGGTGGCAATGGAGCACTGATTGTAGTTGTTTTCACAAGGCAGTGGTCGGAGTTGCCTAGTGGCGCTTCGACCTCCACCAAGTAATCATTTGGCTGAGAAGTAAGAAATAGGTCGAGTAGAGCTGGACGATGTGATGCGATGTCAGGTTTACGGGTGGAGTTCTGTACGAGCTGTGCAAGGCCATAGCAAGACGCAAATAATTCAGCACAATTGCTAGCGGAGTTTGTCTCTCCCGACCCCAACCGTGCAGTGTGGTGCACGTTGAAGTCGCCGAGAACAACAAATTCCGCTTGTGGGTAAGAAAGCAAAAGACCATCAATGGTCTCACCCAGATAGTCGAAGAGTTTAGATGCTTCTGCTTTGGACATGTTAGGGGATCTGTAGAGTCCTGCATATATCCTAATTCTCTCGGGGTCGTTGACCCTGACCCACAACACTTGGAACTCAGCTCGTTCTACAGAGCGGATTCGGTTGTAGTTGATGTCAGACCTGATAAAGAGGCAAAGACCGGCTTTGTAATGAAAAGCACCTTCCAGAGTATATTGCGGACAGTTGAGGTAACTATGGTCAGCACGTTTCTTGCTTAAGTCACATTAAATAATAACAAGAGATTGTCTCGTTGATGTGTTGTTATCTGTGATTGCTGCAATGGAATTGTTATACGTGTAAGGAAAGGATCACTGGAAATACTCCGAAATTCCAAACAAGAAAAAAATATATAAGAACGCGGTATAAAGTCATGGGAATTTAATGTCACTAAATAAGTTGAATACAGTTTTAAAGGTGAAAGTTACAGAGTTATACATTTTTCCATATAAATAATAATAATTTAATAAAAATTTATATTATTAACATATATGATTTAAATGTTGAAGCTTTTGTAGCATTGCCATCTGTTGTAAGAATTTGAAAACATCATTTTTACGAAAGAAGTTTAATCGGGATCTTTTTTACCAACATTTTTTTTTCCCATAGATGTCACCATAGAAATCATATTTAATTGACTTATAAAGTATTTTATACATATGTATATGTACAGCATATTACTTGAGTAATTAACTAATCATTGATTTTTATTAGATTTTTATGATTCTCACATTCTTACTTACGGCAATTAAAAATATTAAAACATTTTAATTTAGCTCAGATTCTGGTAAATATTTTTTATTAAGTTAATTCTTCAGGTTAAAGTTGTCGTATTCTGGTTGCTGAGAAGGAATTGTTATACGTGTTAGGAACTGGAAATACACCAACATTCCGAACATGAAATAATAGAAATAAGAACACAGTACATATAAGTTCTAGAAATGAGTTTTGGAATAATCAAATGTTACTAGTAGGTAGGTCGACTTGATCGGTTCGTAGAGCGGCACGTGACACAGTGATTTCTCTGACGGGCGGTTTGATGACTGCTCAGGTTATGGAGGTGTCAAAGTGTTTGCTTATATAGAGCCAACTCGACTTCCATCTTCATAAGTGTAAAAGTACTTGAAGCGATCTCTGCTGACGGCGATTCTACCGACATATATGGAAAATATAAGGCAAGATTATCAGACAGGCATAGATAGCGAAATTGGAACAATTAATAAAACAGAAGTCTTTCACAAAGTCATATTTTCCAGACTCTTGAGCCGATTTTCACTGGAGGAACACAAATAGAGATTGTAAAAAGTAATACACTAACATCCTCCTCTCTTTGAAAGGTTGTTATTCAGTCGCGTGGTGGCAGGATGAGGAGCAGATTAATAACACACAGACTTTTTGTGAAGCACATTGACATATATATTTCGATAACTTTACAAGCATCAGGCCCAGGCGGAATGACATGCCGAGCTGAACATAATGCGACCTTCTCGGCTGTCGGCACACAACAACTGAGCGCGCTCGTGATGGGTTGTCACACACCGCCACAAGTGGCGATCTATGTAACTAGTCCAGAATGCAAATATGGCGACACATACATGTACGATAAGCGGAGAATTAAGAGACGAAAGATTGTATATTGAGGTTTTCGGTACCAGTGAGCAAGGGCTATATCATGCTGAAGTCAATACTTATCTGTGACATGTAATACAATTAGGACTAAATAACATCTCGAAAGAAATCGACAGGCGTAAACAACTGGGATGGGCAGCATTTGGAAAACTTAAGTACATTTTCAAAACGAAAATTCGGCAATGTGTTACAACTAAGGCGTTTAACCAATGCATACTCCCTGTATTAACTTATGGCGCAGAGACGTGGAATCTAACAGCAGGTCTAACACATAAAATAAATTGTCACCCAGCGTGCTATGGAGAGATCCATGAGAGGAGTGTCGCTAAAAGATAGAATCCGAAACCAGGAAATAAGCAGAAGAACTCAAGTAGTGGATGCTACACAACGAATAGGCACATCAAGTGTCAATGGGCAGGACATATCTGTCGAAGAGACTACGGTCGATAGGGAAGAAAAGTGTTGGAGTGGGTGTACCCGACCGGGGGCATCAATAGAACTTAGATTTGACAAAAAAATATTTTTAAAAATGAAGCTTGGTAGGGTTTTTGAACCGATGGCGTCTAAATAACAAACGCTCTCACCACTGAACTATGTCACCCAGCATAGTCCAAATTTGTTAATTGCTTCATAAGAACTAATATAAAACTATCCGGCGGGTATAGCTCAATGATCAAAGCGTTTGCTTTGCGAGTCAAAGATCGTGGGCTCGATCCCCGACGGAGATTAAACAAAATAACATTTTTAATCGCTTTCCGAACTCTAAAATACCCCGGTTACTGTTAATTTGATCCCTCACCCGTAAAATGCCAGTCAAAGCCTGTTAATCAAAATTGGTGGTAGACGAAATTCGTCGCGTGTAGACATGAATTCAAGGTTTATTCCTGTAATAATAAGGATGATGCGTGAATCTCGGGCTGCAGTCTATGACGTTGGCGGATCAACACTACACATGCAGCGCTTAGCCATGTGCACTATGGTTAGCGTCATAGAATTCCACAGATGAGACTTTAGAATTACTATCACCATCTGTCGGTATTCTCCTGTATGTGTAAAATTTAAAAAAAAATTTTTTTTATTTATTTATTATATCGGAAAGGGAAAGAAATTCGCGACACACGGCTCAACCTAAAAGCCACGACTCCGTAAGAATATATTTCCCCCTTTGCAGGTCGTGTTTGTTCAAGTGAAATGGATGGTCGAAGAAAGCACTTTTTCCCTCTTTTGGATGAATTATCTCAGAAGTTCTGGACAGTGGGCATTTCCCCGAGACATACATCATACATGCGACAATTCGAGCATTCCATAGGCGTACACCAAACCATACGGCGGGTGTAGTTTAGTGGTCAAAGCGTTTGCTTGCCAAACCGAAGCACGTGAGCAAGTTGATCTACATATACTAATGCTGCGAAATTGGTTTGTTTGTCCCTGACAGTTATTTAAGGATAAGGAGGCACAGATTGTTTGTTCTTCTTGGAGGTAATACTAACTCGCCAGAGACTATGCCTCTTTGGAGAGTGATCAGACTGTTCAACGATATCGCCTCGAATATTGATATATTCCACTTGAGAGAAGCCCAGTTCAGACATGAGCTCCACGAATTTATTTATCAAAGTAATTTCGTGGAGTCTTCTGTTTAGCGGGCTCCGGGACTTTTTAAATGATTGTATTATTTATAAATTGTTGTGTTATTTCCTGTTTCAGAATCGAATTAAATATTTATATTTGTAATGTTTCTTGAAGAAAATAAATTGAAATGAAAACCAATGACAGACAGCCATGTGCCTGAATATGCAACGCCTAATGCATTATCGAAGATTTGAATCCCTAAATGGTGTCCAATTTTAACCATTTTTTCTTCTTGGGCAGACGATAGATGTCGCTATAGACCCAAGCTATAACATTGACCGAAAATATACAGTTTTATAACACACCGGTGTGCTCACGGCATTGGTGGGCTTCCCGCAGCGGACTCATATTTGGGCTCATTGCATCCATACGGCTAATGACACACCCGTGACCGGACTCAAAAAATCATATCCGACGAGCGAACAAAAAGAGGCGAAAGATCGCATATCGAGGTTTTCGGCACCAGCCTGCAAGGGCTATATCAAGCTGATATCACTATATATTTTGTATTTTCATACATGAGCATTTTTTCAAGACCATTTCAGAACTATTAGTTTTCCTTTATATAATTGCCCGCGGGTATAGCTCAATGGTCATAGCGTTTGCTTTGCAAGCTAAAGGTCGTGGGTTCGAGCCCCGACGGAGATTGACAGTATAAAAATCGATTTCTGAGCTCTTTAAATACTCCCGTTTGGTGTGAATTTGATCCCTTACCCGTGAAATCCCAGTCATAGCCTATTTATCAAAATTGGTGTTAGTCGTCTCGTGAAGAACACCCATTCACAGTGAATTACTGTAATGGCATGCAAAAGAGCATAGCCGGTCAAGTATAATGCACTCTATGCCGCTCAGGCAGGGAGGCTGGACGCTGCATGCGGGAAACGTGACATGTGTTCGTGTTCTTTGAGCTGAGTCAATTGAGTTTAGAAGGTATTTTGGGGCCCCAATCCAATTAGCCATATGCAGCACGGAAAGCGTCATAGAATCCACAGATAAAACTTCAGAATCACCATCTGTCGTTATTCTTTTGTATGTGTTTACATAAGAAACAATATTTGTTATGTTTTATAATTTAGGTTACTTCTATGTCAAGCAGTGGAGAGTGGCGTTAAGCTCTACCCATTATTGAGATTTATATCACAAGTTAAACCAAGTCAACTTGTCATGCCCTAACCAACATACATGACAAATAATAGCCCATACATATAAGCTACTACATACGTAATGCCTGCGTAGTCACAAAAAAAACTATCATTTTTTTCCGTAACCGTTTCATATCTGGAACATATGATAACCGCTATTTTTTTGTATTTTTAGCACATACAGGAGAATACCGACAGATGCTGATAGTGATGCCCAAGTCTTATCGTGTTATATAAATGTCCAAGCGCTGCTAAAGCTTACGAATCGATAGAAAACCTTTTTTAAATGTATTTTTTTAATCTCCGTCGGGATCGAACCTACGACCTTTGGCTTGCAAAGCAAATGCTTCGATCATTGAGTTATACCCGCTGGTAAATGTATTTTTTTAATGGATACTCTACGTTTCTTTTATATGTAAATTTATGCATTATTAACCCTCGCCTTACTATGTTAAAAACTTCCGCGCGTTCCGATGGTGTGTACTCGTTACACATTCTGATTTAAAGTGAATAAAATGAGTAGAAATTCGAAAAAATTAAAATATTCAAAGATATCGCTTAATTTTATAATAGTTGATGTCAATAAGCAGTAATAATTGACATTTAATAGCTAAAAACATGAAAAACATCAGACGAAGACCTCAAACGGCCAGACGCACCTTGGCGCGTGAACTTCCGAGAGCTACTAATACTACTTAGCCTGTCGACATATCGATGAGCCGACGCGCATCGATATCATTTCGAACTAGCCGACCAACTGAGGTATCCCGTCTCGCTCACTCATATTAGTACGTCAGCGAGAGTGAGAAGTATAGATGCCGCCGCATCTGGGTATTTTTTAATTTTATTTTCGCACACGCTTCCGACAGGTCGAATGAATACATGACAGTTGACGCGTCTTGAGTGTAGTGGTGAATTTATTCCTGATTTTAGAAAAATATTTCCTGCTCCCGATGAGTGCCTATTATTATAAAAAAAAAAAATTTTTTCAATACGTAAATGTATTAAGGAGGAATACCTAAAATCTGAACCCTGTGTGTATTATATTTACAGAGATATTTAAGTTATTACAAGCAATGTGTAGTCGATAGACATCACCGGGGAGGAGAGGTTAACATCCTCCATTAACATCCTCGTCTCTTTCAAAAGGTGTTATTGCAAAACAAAGACTTTTTCAGAATCACATTGACATATATTTAAGATAAACTTTACAAACTTAGGGTCTGACCTAGTCACAGCATTCAGGCCGAGCCACAATACAATATGCTATCGCCGACTGGCGGCACACGACTGGCGCGCGCTCGTGACGGGCACCGCGCCCCAAGTGGCGATCTACGTAACTAGTCCCAAAATTCCAACATGGCAACACATGCATGTCAGCAAGCGAACAGAAATAAGTGACGAAATATTTTATATCAAGGTTTTTAGTACCAGTCAGCAAGGGCTATAACATGCCGATGTCACTATGTTTCTTATTCTTTATAATCTCATGCACCTTGGAACTACGGCTCTGTTAAATAAATAAATAAATAGTCATCAGTTCTTCACGTGTATAAACATACTACATATAAGTAGGTATATGAGCATGCTCAGAAGGATATTTGTTTCATTGCTTGTAGAACATTTTAAGCATTCCATTCAATTATTGTGAAACGGCAATAGACAACAAGGGTAAAATAATATAGATTGTACAGAGCCGGTTGGCATAGTCCAGTGGTAAAAGCGTCTGTTTGTCGTTCAGCCGCCGTCGGTTCAAAACCCGAACAAAGCTTGATTATTTTAAATTGATTTATATCAAATCAAAGCTCCATACATGCCTCCGGTAGGGTTAGCCACTCGTTTAAGCCTTTCACAACGGTTGTCGATATATGCCGTCAAAGATTCCCCGATATATCACATCGCTTGATGTGATATATCGTTTTGCTACTTTCAGTACTCATTGTGACATCTACGGTAGGAAATTGAAAGTGCAGTCGTTACCTTTATCAACCTACATGTATTATTTACAGGAATCTGTAAAGCATGTAAATAAATATCGTTAGGTTTCGTCACAGGAGCGATTTTTCTGTAAGCCACATGTGTCAATGCCGCCACATGTATGGAGTTACATAATGAACGTTTGTTAAATATAATAGTTTTTTACGCATCATCTGATAGCTAAAAAATACAAGAACCAACGTGATATATGAAAATAGACCAGATAAGTACATTCATGCTTCAAATATTACTTTTATAATTGACAGTATAATTTGTATTCCACCGAGCCGTAACGAAAGGGTTAAAACAAAAAAAAAGAAAGCTCAGGAGGCTCGGGTTCATAATCCGAAATCCTTTAAAAACACCCAAATATTTAAATATACATATACTATACATAAAATTCTTTTTTCAATGCGTCAATCAAAGCACAACAATAACGGCAGAAGCGGGATGCGAACCGCGGACCTTGGAAACCAACTATGCCCAGGTATTCATACCGCTCGGCAAACTGCGCCATTGCTATGCCTAGACTGACTCGCGTGGAAACTAGTATTTATATCATTGTTATCATCGTACGTTAGATGTCGCTATAGTATATATTCAAAGTATGTATATTTTTATTATTATTCAATCAGTCTTCATTTATTCACAAGCTTAATATTATTACTTTCCGACAGTCTATTTATTTTAGTAAGTACCACTCGGGTCTCGAACCAAACTATAGACTGAATGGATGAGAAACGACTACTTATAGTTCCGACTCGGACTTTATAACCAATCATTTACCTGTGTTACTGATGAATAATTTTACCTTCTTGATATTGTCTCAAGGAGACATTTTTATATGATTTTTTTTATTTTTTATTAGAATATTATTTTATTATTTCAATATTCTAATCTACTTTTATAGATCATTGACTATATTACAATATTATTATTAATTAAATATACATATACTATACATAAAATTCTTTTTTCAACGCGTCAATCAAAGCACAAAAATAACGGTAGAAGCGGGATGCGAACCGCGGACCTTGGAAACCAACTATGCCCAGGTATTCATACCGCTCGGCAAACTGCGCCATTGCTATGCCTAGACTGACATACTTTGAATATATACTATAGCGACATCTATCGTACGATGATAACAATGATATAAATACTAGTTTCAACGTGAGTCAGTCTAGGCATAGCAATGGCGCAGTTTGCCGAGCGGTGTGAATACCTGGGCATAGTTGGTTTCCAAGGTCCGCGGTTCGCATCCCGCTTCTGCCGTTATTTTTGTGCTTTGATTGACGCGTTGAAAAAAGAATTTTATGTATAGTATATGTATATTTAATTAATAATAATATTGTAATATAGTCAATGATCTATAAAAGTAGATTAGAATACTGAAATAATAAAATAATATTCTAATAAAAAAAATAAATTAAAAAAATAAAAATAAAAAAAAATCACCCAAATATTTCTCTGGTACTACAGTCGCAGTGTTTGTAAGTTTAAGTTTGGGGGCTCTTGCCCTGAAGGCTCCCGGGTATTATCTATGTTCCTATGAGGACCATACAGGTGTTCTATAACAATATGCATAGACAATTTAAGCTAACAAAACTGTGAAGCGGCTGTTTGCGGTGTCCATGTGCTCCAAATATGGTACAAAACATAAATACAATGTGTTCTTATTTTTTTTCTTGTTCGGAATGTAGGGAGTAATTCCAGTGATACTTTTCCAACACGCATAACAATTGCTTCACAGCAATCCACTGATCACAACACATCCACTACACACTCCCACGCGTCTCGATACACGCAAGGTATCGTGCTATATTTTTTAAATTTCTATTTCCATTTATTTTCATATATTTATTTTTTTCTCTTACAAAAACATTACAATTTTGAACAACTCAATTCGTTTCTGAAGTACAGTAATAATGCATCATAAAATAAAAACATACAATACATAGAAATATAGGTATTTATGATTAAGTAAAGGGTCCGCCATCTAACGTTTTTTTTTCAACTAGTGCTTATTTCGTGAATGGTAACACTTAGCTCATGTCTGATTTGACAGATAATTAGTTTTATTCTTCCGCTGAACGAATATGGTTGTGTATACGCTCGAACAACGCTGGGAAATATTGCGACATTACTTTGAAAATCAGGCCATTTTTCTTCGAAAATGAGCAAGGAGTGGCCGTTACAGTCAATGGCGAACGTTATCGGGCCATTTTTGTTCACAAAAATTGAAGAGCAGGATATTGGCAACATTTTTTTCCCAACAGGACGGCGCTACGTGCCACACAGCCGAAGCTACACTCGATGTTTTGCGCCCCATTTTCAAAAAAAAAAAAGTTATCTGGCGGACCCTTTACTAAGAACAAAGCAATAAAGACAAGCAACAGAAGGTCCCAATACTCATCAAACAGAAGACGCCAACAAATCATTCCTACAAAGAAACTCGTTGAGTTCATGTCTGAATTGGGCCTCCCTTGCGTGAAATATATCAACATCCGAAACGATTCGGTTAAACAGTCTGATCCCTCTCCCAAGAGGCATAGTCTCTGGCAGGTTAGTGTTACTCTTTGGGAGAGCGAACAATATGTGCCTCCTTATTCTCAGATGTTTATCGGGGACCCACAAATAGATCTTCAACAAAATTTCAGGATTCCCGAACACGCCACGCAACAGCCGGAAGAAATGCATACCTAAGCACACATCCCTTCTTATTGTATATATTGTTAAATAAATCTGAATACGTCCCATTGGTAATCGATTAGTAATTCAAAATTCAGTTTCCAAACATCTAAGTGGCGCGTTTAAACAAGGGGCTCAAATATTCAGGCATTATAGGTCTGTTAAGTGGTAGTGCGTTGACGCCCTAGTGAATATTTTATTCGAAAATCATCGGTTAGCAACGTTAATTCTATTTAAATTAGTTTCTTATAGAAATCGATTAGGGACTTGATATTATATCGTTTGTTTTAAAGGGTTGTTCATTATTTACGTAAACACATACAGGAGAATACCGACAGATGGTGATCTTCCTCGTAGTATCAATCCGGTGGATTGGCTTGCAGCAACAAAATCTTTTATATCGAAATTCAGTCTTCTCGATCCTCTGCAATCCTTTTTTAGCTCAGCATAAGAACTACAACTCATGTCCTCGAACACTCGCTGCAAATACTCCCGTCTAGGACGCCCTCTGCAGTTTCTACCCTCAACCATCCCTTCCACAATGTCGTGAAGAAGACCATCGTAGCGCATGATGTGACCGATCCATCGGGCTCGCAAACTCATCTTTGGATTCTACGAGTATGTAACCTAAGTAAAGCAACATTATACGCCGATTAAAACTTGGATGGGTCACCGCATGTTGCTTACAAAGTGTCGTAGCTTTGATTGAGTCGGCCTTTAGGAGCAATTTTTTCAAGCAAATGAAGCAAGATACTACAGTTGCCGTCTATTCAAGATTCAACACCTTGGGCTGATGCTCTAGAGTTCGTCGGGAACTATAAATGTTCCCAGGTGATTTTTAAGATTTTTTTATGTAAGCACATACAGGAGAATACCAATAGATGGTGATAGTGATGCTGATTTCTCGTCTGCGGATTCGATGACGTTTATCGAGTTTCACAGCGCTAAAGATGGGGACGTTACAGGCGCTGTGTAGCCGGCACTTTGCTATGACAGAGTGGGGAAGTGTGGAGCTGTGATTCCCCTAAATGTGATCGTAATATGATTCGGTTTCAGCCTCGCTGTGACTGTACGCGTTTTAATGCATTTATGTGTAGACGTCAATCAATGGCGGGGCGGGGCGAATTGTGGACGATGCGCTGAATAAATTTCGCCTGTCAAGAGGGTGAAGCATGCAGAGAGGGACCGTGATTTTTTTTATTTTTATGTAAGCACATACAGGAGAATACCGACAGATGGTGATAGTAATTCCGAAGTCTCATCTTTGGAATTCTATGACGCTTATCATGGTACATATGGCTAAGTGCCGCATGTGGAGTGTTGATCCGCCAACGTCATAGACTACTGCCCGAGATTCACGCATCATCTTTTATTATTACAGGAGTTTACTTTGAATGGGTGGTCTTCACTTGACGACTTTCGTCTACCACCAATTTTAATTAATATGCTATGACTGGCATTTTACGGGCGAGGAATCAAATTTACAAGAGCCATCCCGGTTTATTTTAGAGCTCAAAAATCCTTTTTTTTTTCAATCTCCGTCGGGATCGAACCCATGACTTTTGGTTTGCAAAGCAAACGCTTTGACCATTGAGCTATACCAGCCGGCAATGTGTTTACATAAAACAATGTTTTCTGATGCGGTTCTGCAAACTAAAGTCAGCCACTTGACAGTCACTCTTGACAGATTGATTTCAATGACAATGAAGATAACAAAAGACACATTAGGAGGCAAATGGTCGCGTCACAACCATCCCCTCCTTATCCCCTCCTCATCCCCTTTTTAACATAAAATTAGTTATTCATAATTGGGGGGAGTATTAATTTTTACCATCTACGAGAGTTATCTGTAAAATAAGTTTACCCCATGATTTTTTAAATTATAAAACATGTTTAATTCCATGAATGCGTACATTTTTGGAAAGTTCAGACTTTTACCTAAGTTTCTACAAAGTCGCCACTGAGATCAATGCATTTTGGCATGCGGTATACGAGCTTTTAAATGCCCGAATCAAAATATCTGCCGCCAAGCCACGCAGATACCTGAGAACCGCTTCTTCCAGCTCTTCTCTGTCGTCGAAATGCGTTCCGCCCAAGTGTTTCTTAATGTCAGGGAAGAGATGGTAGTCACTTGGGGCTAAGTCCGGGCTGTAGGGTGCGTGTTTGACAATATCCCATTCAAATTTTGCGATGATCTCGTTGATCAACATTCTTGGCACCCACCTCGCGCGAACCTTAGTATACCCTAGATGCATAGCATAACCCTCATATACAGCGCCTGGATCGTCCCCATTATTATTTTCATTTTTCTTTTACAGTTGAGCCGGACTTCATACACGCATCACACTTTGTTTAAAATCGATTCATACAGGTATGTCCCCGATAAATAGCTGATCATAAAGAGGCACAGATTGATCGATCTCCCAAAGAGTAACACTAACCTGCCAGAGACTATGCCTCTTGGGAAAGGGATCACACTTTTCAACCAAATCGCCTCGGATGTTCATCATCATCAGCCTGTGTCCGTCCACTGTTGAACGTAGGCCTCCCGCATGAGTCTCCATCCTCTTCGATCCTCCGCCTTCCGCATCCAGGTCACTCCCGCTATTCTTCTTATATCGTCAGTCCATCTTGTAGGGGGTCGGCCAATGCTTCGTTTGCCAGTTCTTGGGCGCCATTCCAATACTTTTCTTCCCCATCGACCGTCGTCTCTTCGACAGATATGTCCTGCCCATTGCCACTTGAGTGTGCCTATTCGTTGGGTAGCATCCACTACTTGAGTTCTTCTGCGTATTTCCTCGTTTCGGATTCTATCTTTTAGCGACACTCCGAGCATGGATCTCTCCATAGCACGCTGGGTGACTTTTATTTTATGGGTAAGACTTGCTGTCAGATTCCACGTCTCTGCGCCATAAGTTAATACAGGGAGGATGCATTGGTTAAACGCCTTAGTTTTAAGGCATTGCGGAATTTTCGCTTTAAAAATGTACTTTTGTTTTCCAAATGCTGCCCATCCCAGTTGTATGCGCCTGTCGATTTCTTTTGAGGAGTTATTTCGCCCTAGTTGTATTACTTGTCCCAGATAGGTATAGTCGTTTACAACCTCTATTTCTGTTCCTCCAATGGAAATAGGATCAAAGGTCTGTGAAATATGACTATTAATCATGGCTTTTGTTTTATCCATGTTCATTTTCAGACCAATTTTGTTCGACGCTTCATTGAAGTCGTAGAGCATGTCTTGGAGCTTGTTAGGTGATTCGGCTATTAGCACTATGTCATCTGCAAATCGGAGGTGAGAAATGTACTCTCCGTTAATATTTATTCCACATTTTGTCCAGGATAGCAGTTTAAAAATATCTTCTAGGGCGTTTGTGAAGAGTTTTGGAGATATAACATCTCCTTGTCTAACACCTTTGTTTATAGAAATATTGTTAGTGCTAT
The DNA here is from genome assembly GCA_022606575.1 of Glossosoma conforme. NCBI lineage: Eukaryota > Metazoa > Arthropoda > Insecta > Trichoptera > Glossosomatidae > Glossosoma > Glossosoma conforme. The sequence continues at coordinate 45,958 of JAGTXR010000072.1, forward strand.
CATGGAGCTGGACCATCATTGTTGCAGATTTGTAAAGAGATTTTATTATCTCTAAATACCGATAGTCTATTTTGCAGCGTTGTAGTGAATCTAGCACTGCCCAAGTCTCGATTGAGTCAAATGCCTTTTCATAGTCTACAAAGGCGAGGCAGAGTGACTGATTATATTCTTCGGTTTTCTGAATGATTTGTCTTAGCGTGTGGATATGATCAATTGTACTAAAGCCTTTCCTAAACCCAGCTTGCTCTCGAGGTTGGAATTCATCAAATCTTGCAATCTCCCCAACCCACACACAAACACGAACACAGCACACGTTTCCCGCATGCAGCGTCCAGCCTCCCTGGCTGAGCGTCATAGAGTGCACTGGTCTTGACCGGTTGTGCTCTCCTGCATGCGTTTACATAAAAAAAAAAAAAATCGACCCGTCAGCCTGTTTGTTAAAATTTTTATTTTCGGATGTTAATATATAATATTTATATCAAGCAAGGGAGGCCCAGTTCAGGCACGCATACACGCATCATGCATCACATTTGTTTAAAATCGATTTATGTGTCCCCGATAAATATCTGATCATGAGGAGGCACAGATCGAGCCTCACAGCCTCTTGGAAAAGGGATCATAAGAAGATAAGGAACTAAATGGTGTGTACCATACAGACGAAACATTTCCATCATAAAAAGTGGAAGTCTACTCACAGTGGAGTGGACTATGAAATGTTTAGTTTGGAAGAGTAAAACGTAATGTTCGACTGGCCTATCGGGCATACGTGAAATCATAGTTAAATGAATATTTATTTTATGATTTTTTTTTAAAAATTATTACAATATTATTTTATTATTTCAATATTCTAATCTACTTTTATAGATCATTGACCATATTACAATATTATTATTAATTAAATATACATATACTGTACATAAAATTCTTTTTTCAACGCGTCAATCCAAGCACAAAAATAACGGCAGAAGCGGGATGCGAACCGCGGACCTTGGAAGCCAACTATGCCGAGTGGTACCGAGTGGTACTTACTAAAATAAATTGACTGTCGGAAAGTAATAATATTAAGCTTGTGAATAAATGATGACTGATTGAATAATAAAAAATAAAAATATACATACTTTGAATATATACTATAGCGACATCTATCGTACGATGATAACAATGATATAAATACTAGTTTCAATGCGAGTCGGTCTAGGCATAGCGATAGTCCGGTTGGCTGAGCGGTATGAATACCTGGGCTTTAGTTGGTTTCCAAGGTCCGCGGTTCGCATCCCGCTTCTGCCGTTATTTTTGTGCTTGGATTGACGCGTTGAAAAAATAATTTTATGCATAGTATATGTATATTTAATTAATAAGAATATTTATTTATTTACCTCGTTTTTACATGGATGACATTCAGTATGGCCTCTGTTTAGGAGGCTGCAGTTTCGGCTAACTCGTCGCCTATCTCAATCCGTCACTGTCAAGAGACAAACAAAAACATTGTTAATAAATAAGTATTTATTGTTTATAATGGATCTCAAAGTGAATGCTGAATGTATCTGTTTTTGTTTGGCCAACAGTCTAACCGCGTTTCCCTAGCGAGCTAAAGTGTCTTTGTTAATGGCGCGCTTAAGAGTTTCCGAGCTATTTCTGAGCTTGGAAATAGCTTAGATTACCTGCTCCGTAAGAAATAAAAACAGAGATTCGAGCGAATGAATACAAGCCAAGCGAAAATTATGACTTTAATGACTTAAACATTATTATAAATAAACGAAAAGTATTAACATCCTCCTCTTTAATTTAAAGTAGTTATTCAGTCGCGTAGTGGCAGGCTGAGGAGCAGTTTAATAACACGCAGACTTTTTCAGAAGCACATATATATTCACGAAAAATTTTACAAACTTCCGGCCCAGGCGGAATAACATGCCGGACCGGCCATAATGCGACCTTCTGACGGTCGGCACACAACTAAGTGCACTCGTGGCGATCTATATAACTAACGTCATACCCGTGACCGGATTTGTCCAAAAATCCAATATGAAGACACATACATGTACGACAAGCGAACAGAAATAAGAGACGAAAGATTGTATATCGAGGTTTTCGGTACCAGTCAGCAAGGGCTATATCATGCTGATATCAATATATTCTAGGAGTAACCCTATTATATGCAAAAGAGTTTATATACCTTGGAAGTACCGTCACCTGGAATATCACCTGGAATGGTAGAATAAAACGAGAAGTCAACAGTCGCATACATCATGCAAGGCTAGCTTCAATAAGAAAACAACATTTTTGAATCTATAAATATTAATTTAAAGCTCCGCAAGCAACTTGCCAAAACATTTGTTTGGAGCATCTTGATGTACGGCTGTGAGACATGGTGCTTATCTGAAAGTGATAAGGAAAGACTAGAGGCCTTTGAGATGTGGTTTCATAGAAGAATTCTCGGAATTTCCTGGAGAGACACGTCACGAACAATGAGGTTCTCAGCATAATCAAGGAAGATAGGCACCTAGTAAGGACCATCTCAGAGAGGCGATCGGTCACATCATGCGCCACGATGGACTTCTTCACGATATTGTGGAGGGATGGTTGAGGGGAGAAACTGTAAGAGGCGCCCTAGACGGGGTTATTAGCAAGACATGAGTTCTAGCTCTTATGCTGAGCTATAGAGGGTTGCAGAGGATCGAGAAGAGTGTAGATCGAGATGCGAGATTCTGTTGTTGCAAACCAATCCACCGTATTGATACTATATAGTATAAGACATAATTTGATTAGTTGATGATATTTAACTCGACAAAATAATCCATTCTTTCACTCTCTGCTTCGCGGTAATTCCCTGCGTGTGTTTACATAAGTGAGAGACACGATAGTGGTTTATTATTAGTTATTTAGTGGTAGACGGCTAATCGACTCATGTCGGGGCGTGGCTCTAGCGCGTTTCGAAACTGCTTCGATCTTTTTGGTTTTGAAATAAAATTAGAAAGGAAAGTCTTCAAAGCATTCTAACAAAGAATGACAGTAAAAGTATATATAAGAGCATTTAGATCATTCAGTTTGTTTAACCCTCCCCTTACTGTGCTTAACCCTTTCATTACGGCTCGGTTTGAATACAAATTATAGTGTCAATTATAAAACTAGTATTTGAAGCATAAATGCACTTATCTGACCTATTTTCATATATCACATTGGTTCTTGTGTCATTTAGCTATCAGATGATGCATAAAAAACTATTCTAAGAAAGTAGCAAAACGATATATAACGTCACCGATGTCAACGGTCGGGGAATCTTATGACGGCATATGCCAAAAAACCGATGCGAAAAGGTTAAAACAGGCAAGAGCTCCGATGATATTGACATCCTCCTCTCTTTAAAATAGGTGTTACTGCGTCGCGTGGTGGCGGGATAAGGAGCAGATTAATAACACAAACTTTTTCAGAAGGACATTGAAATATAGTTACGATAAACTTTAAAAACTTATGGCTCGGACCTAGTCGCAGCATCCGGCCGGACCAAAATACAATATGCTCTCACCGACGGTCCGCACACGACTGGCGCGCCCGCGATGGGCTGCCGCACGTGACACCAGTGACGATCTATGTAACTAGTCCAAAATGCCAATATGGCGGACACATACATGTACGACATGCGAACAGAAATAAGAGACGAAAGACTGTATATCGAGGTTTTCGGTACCAGTCAGCAAGGGCTATATCATGCTGATGTCAACATGTACACACAAATATTTCTCTGGTATTACAGCCGCAGTGTTTGTAAGTTTAAGTTAGCGATTTCTTCCACTGAAGGCTCCCGGGCACCATCAATGTTCCCACGTGGACTCTTTAGGTATACAGGTGTTCTGGGAGAAGGCATAGGCACTCTGTGTGCTTACAGAACTGTGATACGGAAATCGGCGGTGTCCATATGCTACTAATATGAAGCAGATATAGTAAAAATAATAGTTGTCTCTTAACAGTGATTCATTGTGCGGCTACGAGTTAGTCGAAACTGCAGTCTCCTAAACAGAGGCCATATCTAACGTGATCCATTTCACTTATGGAAGTGATATGGAAAGGATAACTGGCCAGAGTTGATAATGTGGTTTTTGGGTGTAGCCGTGTGTGTCGAATAACTAATTTCCAATACTTCAAATTTGGAAATTAGTAATTCGGCGCACACGGCTAAGCCTAAAAGCCAAACTGCGACTTTTGATGGAATGGTAAGTGCTTGGTACAACCGATGTATGTGAACATAAAAGAATGCCGAGTGTTTCAATTCGAGCGTAATTGCCCGCCGACTTTAATTATCATCATCATCATCATCTGCCGGTGACGTGTCTTAAGAAGCGAGTGTTAATCTTCGGCGGCGTTCCGCTTGGACAGACGTCAGATTTACGACCGGGCCTGGGAGCATTCCTGGGTCGGGAGTAGACGACTGGAGCACTGCTTAACACTTGTGGTTAGTGAAAAAATAAATGTCGAAATGAACACGGGGAGTATTACTGTGACAACGCGAAAAAAACGTTTCAAATTTTGAATTTTAAATATTCAAATGTTCTGGGCAATGCTTATGTAGCAATTTTAATAATTACGCAACTAGAAAACTGCGTCACGGAAGTGTAATGGACGTTGTACATCAAGGTTCTTCGTTTGTTTTTTAATTTTTTTAATGTAGGCACATACAGGAGAACACCAACAGATGATGTTGGTAAAAGTGTTTTTTTATTTCACTTAAAAAAATGTAGAAAAAAATATATAGTTGCGTATTGTACCCTGCAAGTTACACACAAGGTTAGATTATGCGTCTGAGAAATTGTATATAAGAAAGTAAGAGCCGCTCTTGTAGCCCCGAAGATTTCCCTGATGAAGTTTAACAGCAAGGGCCGTCAGAACTAAGCAGCAATTCAGGAGAATCCTCTCAAGAAATGGTAGAGACTCCCAGGCGACAACACAGAATGCGTCTCCTGAAAGAGTGTCTCACCGTCTGTTGTATGCCTACACGGAGGCCAAATCTGTTCAGGAATTATCTGTAAATTCCGTGTCCACGGAGTTCGTCTTTTTCCACGCCAAGAAGTGTTCTAAAGATGGAAAGAAAGATTTGGTTATTCCTGCCGAAGTTGATTCATGATATGCTGTGTTCCAGGCAGTTAAATAGTGAACAGTGTTAATAGTGAAGTAACATCTGAGCATTACGAGAAATCGATGTGAATGGGTGGTGTTCACGGGACTACTTTTGTGTAACACATATTTTGATTGATAAGATATATTAAGTGGGGGGGGCGGAAATAAATGATTTTTTATCCATATCCGCTCACCACAAATTGATAAGGTTGTCTATGCCTTGTCCCAGATCACCAGCATACCCGTAAGTACACATGAACTTGCATAGACTGCGGCTGTTTTACCAGACAAATATTTGGGTGTTTAATATTCAGGGTTTTTTAAGAGGTCGGATGATCAGGCCGACGCTCCCAATATCTGGACAAATGTTGCTTAGTCCTTAAGGAGTGCCTCAACACTACATGTAAGAAGCTAAGATTTGATTAAAATATTTTTAAAAAATTCAAAGTAGGTCGGTATTTCAACCGACAGTAGAGCGTAGAATAATTTTATTTTAATGTTAAAATTGCGGAATCGAACCTAAGACATTATTCTCAAAAAAAAAACATCGAAATTTGTCACAGTACTCGAGAAATCATGTTAAAATGAAGTTTCATACAAAAAGTATGATTTACCTACCAACGAAAACCAATACCTAACGAATAAACATCGCACGGAGCAGCTGCATGGAGTGTTCCAAAATTTTGAATTCAAATTTTCTTTGCGATTTTGTTTTTCCAGAACTGCGATTGCGTGATTGGTTGAATGAAAATGATAGTGGAGGGGATAGGGGTATAAACCCCCCCCTCGGGAGAGAAGATCGAACATTTTCTCTTATCTTGCCATCGGGAAAGGATCATTTATACATATATTCGTGTATGAGCTTAAACGCTAACATTTTTATCAATTCGTTACGGATTTTTCATCAGGCTTTAGGTCAATAGAAAAATAACGAAGAAAAAATCGCTTGTATAGGGTCCGCCAAATAACTTTTTTTTTTTGAAACAGGGCGCAAAACATCGAGTGTAGCTTCGGCTGTGTGGCACGTAGCGCCGTCTTAATGAAACCAAATGTTGCCAATATCCTCCTCTTTAATTTTTGTAAGCAAAAATTCGTTCCAAAATGTTCAATTGTTGAGAACGACGGTGAATTGATGTTGATGGCGCTTCACGCACACTTTCTTCCACAGCAGCAATATTCTCGGGTGTACGCACTGTTTTTGGCTTTTCACGCTTTGGTTTATCGATGAGGATGCCAGTTTCTTTCATTTTTTCACAAGATAACGAACATACGGTGATTCTCTTACATTCTGCAACATTACCATGATTTTCAAAGTAATGTCGCAATATTTCCCAGCATTGTTCAAGCGTATACACAAACATATTCAAGTTTAGCGGAAGGATAAAACTAATTATCTGTCAAATCAGACATGAGTTAAGTGTTACCATTCACGAAATAAGCACTAGTTTAAAAAAAACGTTAGATGGCGGACCCTTTACATTGCGATCGAACAACTTAGAATTCGCAAGTACACGACACTTAAAACAATTACATGGATGTCTTCCGAGGTTCCTTATTCTAAAAAAAAACCTCATATAAACTTTAACATCCTCCTCTCTAAAGGTTGTTATTAAGTCGTGTGGTGACAGGATGGGGAGCAGATTAAAAACACACTGACTTTTTCTGAAGCATATTCCGAACCAGAGCATAAATATATACAAGAGTATGTATATTAACTCTCGGGCATCACCCACCAAACATACGGAGAGAAGTCATCACCAAGAAGAAGCTCTCCAAAGCAATCCACGACACACTCCACCCAATGTTTGGGTATCGAAAGATAGCCACACGGCTCAAATCAAGAAGAAGTTTCCTACAGTCGACAACGGAACCGGTGATACCTGAGGCCACGCTGCGGCTGAACATGTGGAGAAGCGCAACTGAGGGGAATGTATGTAATGAACCTAGCCCCTGGACACAACCAGGGATGGAATATATAACCCTTAACAGACTTCGGACCGGAGTATGCAAGACGAGGACACAAATAAAAGCCTGGCAGTCTTACAGCGGACCGACTGAATGTGACTGCGGCGCGGAGCAGACCCTGTCACACCTTCTGGAGTGTGCGCTGTGTCCGAGCAGCTGCACACAGGAAGACCTCATGATGGCCGGGAGTAACGTCATCGACGTCGCCCACTTCTGGGCAGACAGGATCTGACCCTGATGTTTCCGACACGATTATATATATTTATAATAAAATCTGAGCTGTTTCATAGTTTTGAGGAGCGATTTAGTACCGGCCGTCTCACGCGGACGTTCAGAGAAACGCAGGCGTTGAAGCGTACGGTCATAACTTATGTTATCATTGGAGTGAAAACCGCCGTCACGCCGCACCGCCACACACAACCAGACAAATTGCCATTGCTCTATAACGTCTTAGAATCCACAAATAGAAGGACACATCGTGTACGGGTTCGATCCCGAGACATTAAAAAAAAAATTGTCAGTATTACATTCATTAGCAAACGTTCAGTAATAAATACGATTTAGTCGAAACTGCAGTCTTCTAAATAGAGGCCATACGCAACGTGATCCAAGTAAAAACTACGCAAATATCTTTATCCTTCTCCCTTGGGATAGGGATTTGATATTTGATTTTATTTAAAGAAAGAAACTATGCCTCTTCAGGCATTGTCTCTGGCTGGTTAGGTTAGGTTAGGTTAGTTATACAATCTACTCATGGGTAGTAATTCATTAGCAAACGTTCAGTAATAAATACGATTTAGTCGAAACTGCAGTCTTCTAAATAGAGGCCATACGCAACGTGATCCATGTAAAAACAAGGCAAATATTTTTATCCCTCTCCCAAGAGCCATAGTCTCTGGCAGGTTAGTGTAACATAATATTTTTTTATGTTAGCACATACAGGAGAATATCGACAGATGGTGATAGTAATTCTGAAGTCTCATCTGTGGATTCTATGACGTTTACCATGCTGCATATGGCTAAGCGCTGCATGTGGAGTGTTGATCCACCAACGTCATAGATTACAGTCCGACATTCACGCATCATATTTATTATTACAGGAATTTACTATAAACGTGTGATCTTCACGGGACGACTTTCGTCTACCACTAATTTTGATTAATATGGTATGACTAGCATTTTACTGGTGATGAATCAAATTCACACCAACTGGGGGTATTTGAGAGCTCAGAAATCGATTAAAATTCTTTTTTTTTTCAATCTCCGTTGGGGATAGAACCCACGACCTTTGGCTTGCAAAGCAAACGCTTTGACCATTGAGCTATACCCGCCGGCAAGTCATCTGTGGATTCTTAAGGCGGTTACCCATCCAAGATTCTGTCCGCGAACAATGTTGCTCAACTCACAGTGATGAGAGCCATGCTTACACCATGCTGGCGGGTGTAGTTAAGTGGTTAAAGCGTTTGCTTACATACCAAAGGTCGTGGAGTCTATCCCCGACGGAGATTATAAAAATATTTCTAAGCTTTACAAATACCCCCAGGTTGGTGTGAATTTGACCCCTCATTCGTAAAATGACAGTCATTGCCTATTATCAAAATTGGTGGTAGACGAAAGTCGTCCCGTAAGCACCACCTAATCTTAGTGAATTCCTATAATAATATGAATGATCAACGCTTCACATGCAGCGCTTAGCCATATATACAATGGTAAGCGTCACAGAATCCACAGATGAAAATTCAGAATGACTGTCGGTATTCTTTTGTATGCCGGTTGGGTGTAGCTCAATGGTCAAAGCGTTTGCTTTACAAGCCGTAGGTCATGGGTTCAATGTCCGACGGAGATTTAAAAAAATGGCTTTTTAATTGATTTCTGAGCTCTAAAATACCTCAATTGGTGTAAATTTGATCCCTCGCCCATAAAATGGTAGTCATAGCCTATTAATCAAAATTAGTGTTTTACGAAAGTCGTCCCGTAAAGACCACCCATTCGAAGTAAATTTCTGTAATAATAAAGGATGATGCGTGTATCTCGGGCTGTAGTCTATGACGTTTGCGGATCAACACTTCACATGCAGCGCTTAGCCATATGCGGCATGGTAAGCGTCATATAATTCCACAGATGAGAGACTTCAGAATTACTATCACCATCTATCGGTAGTCTCCTTTTAGTCTCCATTTCCCAACCTCACCATTTCCTTACCCATTCCCACGTATTTCGTGGTTGGCAACGTGTTACCAAAGAAGGCAATTCGTGACTCGCTGTAGTTTACTAATTTCGCAGCCTTAGACTGAGCTCTATTTGGCATCTAACTGATGCACCTAGAATCACGGGAAGGCCATCAGCCACTCTCTAACAAGTAGCTTTTTGCTTGCGGCCAGTAACGGGTCCCCATTTCGAAAATAGTACGGGACAGGGAGGGTTTTCACCAAGCGATGTACGTGTTTACATTAAAAAAATGCTATTATCGTCGGTCAATTAGATTGTAACGCGATACACAAATTCGATCTTATGACGCGTGCCATTTAAATTCGCCTCAACGCTCCGCGGGGCGTCGATGTACAGTAATCTAGATTACAAAGTGTGTAGCATTAAAATTTCCATACAAGTGAGTTAAGTGAGTTAGGCGCTTGTAGACCGAGGGGGAAATAGATGCCTTGAATGTAATAAAATTTTAATAAAAACAAATCAGCGGAGCATCGTATTAAATATTAAATATCATTATCGGGGGAGCTATGATCTCGGTGCTATAAATGTCAAATGCTAAACAGGGACGGAAGCAAAAATCGAAAACCTTTGGTTTATTCTACTGAGTGATTTTTTAAAACCATATCCGCTCCATAATTGGATCATATGTACACCACAAATTGTTCTTATTTTTCTTCTTCGTGTCAGCGACGTCAAATTATTTCTTCTCAGTATCTGGCAACATCGATAGCCCGTGTCTTGCCAAGCATTAGGTCTTGAGGTGTGCAGCTTGTTGGGCACATGGAGCAGGATCTTAGGTGTGAGGCGGTCTGCAGGTCTCCGCAGTCACACAATAGTGACTCTTCCTGCTGAAGCATCTCCCCACCGCTCGAGGTTGTGCTTTGTTCTACCAACTCCAGTTTTTTATCTGTTCAGGGATTTCCAGGTCCGCCAGTCAAGGTTCCTGCCAGTAATGAAATTCGATGCGACTTGTTACCAGAGCTGTAGTCTCTCATTTCCAGGGCCGGATGTGAGAGGTTGTTTGGATCTCAGAAAGCTGCTTCGCGACTTCAGTCTGGGTGTTGCGGGTACCTGATTATATAAGCAGAGGGACGGTTTGTTGATTGCCTTACGCATTTCTTCGGCGCATATGACTTTGCGTGTTATGTTTGGTGGTGCGATACCAGCCAAGGGGTATAGTTTAGAAATGGGTGTTGGTTTGCGGCAGCCTGTGACGACTCTGCATGCATCATTCAGGGAAGTATCCACTTGATTACAATGGGCTGAAAAGCGCTGTTATAGTGGATCCTCTGATTCTGTAGTGTACCTTGGTTCCCCCACTCCAAATCCCTTCCCTAGCGAGCTGCCTGCGGTTCTCAGTCTTGGCTTGGCAGCCGTACATGATGGATCTCCCCCTCGCTTCGCCCGCCAGCTACGCGAAATCAGGACTGTAACGCCAAGGGAAACTTAATTTACGGATAACCTTCGTAGAATGCAAAGATGACATTTCTGCATCACTATCACCATCTGTCGGTATTCTCCAGTATCTGTTTACATGAAAAAAATAAAATATATATTAATAAGGTTTTTTTAATAATATTTTCGACTGCTGATCGTACAGCTGCCCCCTCTGGAGATCTGTTGACTCTGCAGCATGTCTGCCACGCCCACTAGGCCCACTAGGGGACGTCCTGCAAGCGAGGGGAGAGGCCAGATGCTGTGAAAAGAGAGCACTGAAACTCTTAGTCGACGTAAATACAGCAAAATGTATGAAAACTTACGAATTTTGAAGCGTACAAGCTTAAGTTATAACGCTTTACGTTGCAGATCGGTGTACACGTGCTCGTAGCCAATTAATGTTCTCCATTAGAGTTACTACTTGTAATTCTATGACGCTTACCATGCCGCATATGGCTAAGCGCTGCACCTGCTGTGTTGATCCGCCAACGGCACAGACTACAACCCGACATTCACGCATCATCTTTATTATTACAGAAATTCACTATGAATGAGTTATCTTTTACGGGACGACTATCGTCCACCACTAATACTGATTAATATGCTATGACAGCCATTTTTCGGGTGAGGGATCAAATTCACAGTAATCGGCGATATTTAAGAGCTCAGAAAATGATTTGAAGATTAATTGTTTTAATCTCCTTAGGGGATCGAACCCACGACCGTCGGCTTGCCAAGCAAATGCTTTGACCATTGAGCTATACCCCGCTGGCTTAAGATGGTGTATCTATAACCCTTTCATTACGGCTAGGTTTGAATACAAATTATACTGTCAATTATAAAACTAGTATTTGAAGCATAAATGTACTTTTCTGGTCTATTTTCAATATCACATTGGTTCTTGTATCCTTTAGCTATCAGATGATGCATAAAAAACTATTCTAAGAATGTAGCAAAACGATATATCACGGCTGACCGATTTCAACGGTAGGGGAATCTTAGACGGCATATGGCGACAACCGATGCGAAAGGGTTCAGAACACTGTTTCAATATATATATATAATCGTGTCGGAAACAACAGGGTCAGATCCTGTCTGCCCAGAAGTGGGCGACGTCGATGGCGTTACTTCTGGCCATCATCAGGTTTTCCTGGGTGCACCTATTCGGGCACAGCGCACACTCCAGAAGGTGTAACAGGGTCTGCTCCACGCCGCAGTCACATTCAGTCGGTCCGCTGTAAAACTGCCAGGCCCTTCTTGTCTTCGTCTTGCATACTCCAGTCCGAAGTCTGTTAAGGGACCTCCATATATTCCACCCTTGGTCATGTCCAGGGGCTAGGTCCTCTTTCGGGGCAATCCAAGTATTCTCCTCAGTTGCCCTTCTCCACATGTTCAGCCCCAGGGTGGCCTCAGGTATCACCAGTTCCGTTGTCGACTGTAGGAAACTTCTTCTTGATTTGAGCCGTGTGGTTATCTTTTGATACCCAAACATAAGGTGGAGTGTGTCGTGGGTTGCTTTGGTGAGCTCCTTCTTGGTAGTAACTTCTCGCCGTATGTTTGGTGTGGCAATGCTGTTTCAATGTATGCGTTGATAGGAATCTCGTTCAGTTTAGATCAGTTTGGAACAGTTTAGAATTCTTTAGAGACAGAGTGCTAGAACATCAGTTGAGACGTAATTAGATCTAAAAGATCCAACAATGGAGAATTCACCTTTACACATTGAAGACAGAGCATTTAAATATTAAATTAAATATATTAACATCCTCCTCTCTTTAAAATGTTGCTATTCAGTCGCGTGGTGGTAGAATGAGGAGCAGATTAACAGCACACAGACTTTTTCTGAAGCACATTGACATATATATTTCGATAATTTTACAAATTTCCGGCCCAGGTGGAATGACGTGCCGGGCTGGCTATAATGCTACCTTCTCGGCTGTCGGCACACAACAACTGAGCGCGCTCGTGATGGGCTGTCACACACCGCCACAAGTGGCGATCTATGTGACTAGTCCAGAATGCAAATATGGCGACACATACATGTACGACAAGCAAACAGAAATAAGAAACGAAAGATTGTATATCGATATTTTAGGTACCAGTCAACAAGGGCTATTTCTTAAATAGATCTCCGATATCCTTAAAAAAAACCTAAATATTAAACCCCAATCAAGCTTGATTTTTCTTTAAATTTATAGTGACTTAAACTTCATCGCCGTAGTGCGTGTTTCCATAACATTATATTTAAAAATTTGTATTGAGAATTTTGCATACAAAACGGTTAATCGGGATATTATTTACGATCATCACATTTAGACGATAGATCGAATAAAATGATAAATCTGGGAACAGTTTATGCGGGAATATTTAAAATTGTTTTCCGGTGCCGTTACCCCTTTCGTTACGGCTCGGTGGAATACAAATTATACTGTCAATACGTTTTATTTTGTTGCTTAAAACTTGTATTTGAAACGCAAATGTACCTATCTGACCTATTTTCACATATCACATTGGTTCTTGTATCCTTTAGCTATCAGATGATGCATAAAAAACTATTATATTTAACAAACGTTCATTATGTAACGCCATACATGTGGTGGTATTGACACATGTGGTTTACAGAAAAATCGCTCCTGTGACGAAACCCAACGATATTTATTTACATGCTTTACAGATTCCTGTAAATAATACATGTAGGTTGATAAAGGGAATGACTGCGCTTCTAATTTCCTACCGTAGATGTCACAATGAGTACTGAGAGTATCAAAACGATATATCACGTAAACCGTCTTTGACAGCATATGCTGACAACCGAAAGGGTTAAAGATGCGGAAAAACTAAAATATATTATGTGAATATTGTATTTTTCTTCGCCTGGTGTAGAGAGTGTTTAAGGAATGCTCACCAAGAACCGTCACCGCATGCCTAATTGCCCCATTAGAAGTGCGAGACATCAATGTCTGATTGATTAAGACTAAACGACATGTACAGTGCACGCCCATCGGTAGAATATACTCTAGAACAAAAAGTCATGTATGTCTTTGCTCAGTCAAGTCTGCTGGTGGGTATAGCTTAATGGTGAAAGCGTTTGCTTTGCAAGCCAAAGGTCGTGGGTTCGATTCCCGACGGAGATAAAAAAATGTATTCTTAATCAATTTCCGAGTTTTAAAATACCCCGGTTGGTGTGAATTTGATCCCTTAGCCGTAAAATGCCAGTCATATAGCCTATTAATTAAAATTGCTGGTAGACGAAAGTCGTCCCCTGAAGACATGAATTCAAAGTAAATTCCTGTAATAATAAGGATGATGCGTGAATCTCGGATGTAGTCTATAACGTTAGCAGATCAACACACCACATGCAGCGCTTAGCCATATGCACCATGTTAAGCGTCATAGAATTCCAGAGATGAGACTTCAGAATTACTATCTCCGTCGGGGATCGAACCCACGACCTTTGGTGTTCGAGGTTATGAGTTTTAGCTCTTATGCTGAGCTATTGAGGGTTGCAGAGGATCGAGAAGAGTGGAGATCGAGATGCAAGATTCTGTTGCTGCAAACCAATTCACTGGATTGATACTACGAAGAAAAAGTGTTATTTCAAAAGTATATATTTAAGAAATATATCAATCTTGCAATCAACTAGCGTCATAGAGTCAACTGGTCTCAACTAGCTGCACTCTCCCGCATGAGCTCACACTGTAAGGTAATAGATATAACTGTTTAATGGGTCTATTAAGCGTCTATTTAAGAACATGACTAATTAACGAACGACGTTTTCGACAACATTTTTTGGATGACTTCCAAGACGTCAATTGCCACCGGAATCGCTGCCAAGCTGTCAGAAAGATCTGTCAAAATATCATAATCATCATCATCATCGCCTCTTGATTATTTTCGTCTCTAACGCTCACTAATTGGAGCGTATGGCTGTCACAATACCAAGAATCAATATGTTTTATATTCAAAAGGTGACGGGTCTTCTTCGTAGTATCAATTAGGTGGATTGGTTTGCAGCAACAAAAACTTTGCATCTCGATCTCCACTATCTCGATCCTCTGCAATCCTCTTTAGCTCAACATAAGAGCTGCAACTCATGTCCTCGAACACTTGCTGCAAATACTAAAATAAAAAGACCCAAACAGTTCCTAACACGCTAGAGCCACGCCCCGACATGAGTCGATTAGCCGTCTACCACTAAATAACTAATTATAAGCCACTATCGTGTCTCTCACTTGTGTAAACACACGCAGGGAAATACCGCGAGGCAGGGAGTGAAAGAATATATTTTATTTTCAAGTTAAATATCACCAACTAATCAAATTATGTCAATTCTTCTTCGTAGTATCAATACGGTAGATTGGTTTGTAGCAATAGAATCTTGCATATCGATCTCCACTCTGCTCTGTTTTCTGCAACCCTCTTTAGCTCAGCATAAGAGCTACAACTCATGTCCTCGAACACTTGCTGCAAATACTCACCCATCCCTTCCACAATGTCGTGAAGAAGACCATCTTGGTGCATGATGTGATCGATCGCCTCTCTGAGATGGTTCTTACTAGGTGCCTATCTACCTTGATTATGCTGAGAATCTCATTGTTCGTGACGTGGGCTCTCCAGGAAATTCCGAGAATTCTTCTGTATGTTCACATATTAAAGGCATCTAGTCTTTTCTT
The DNA here is from genome assembly GCA_022606575.1 of Glossosoma conforme. NCBI lineage: Eukaryota > Metazoa > Arthropoda > Insecta > Trichoptera > Glossosomatidae > Glossosoma > Glossosoma conforme. The sequence goes on from JAGTXR010000072.1 coordinate 61,347, forward strand.
ATCACTTTCAGATAAGCACCATGTCTCACAGCCGTAGATCAAGATGCTCCAAACAAATGTTTTGGCAAGTTGCTTGCGGAGCTTTAAATTATTGTTTTACTTTCAAAAGCTGACGGGTATAGTTTAATTTTTGATGATTTTTTAATCGGAAAATTCAAGGACGTCGCATGATTAGTCTGACGCTTTTGAACTTAGGCCATTATTTAGTCATAAGGAGCGACTCAATCTGATCAGCGACGCATAACCCATCCATGTTTTGATACGTGCGCAATGTTACTTAACCTTTGTAATCTAACTTCATCTTCTTCGTATTAACTGTTGCTTAAAGCGTCTGACTCTTGTCTTGGAGATCATTGGGAACCATATATGTTCCCAGGTGAATTTTTAGATGCATAGATGTCTTAGGACGAAGAATGGACAAATATCATCTCGCTTGGTGAGAACCCTGCCTGTCCCGTCCTGTTTTTGGAGACCCAGATGGGGACCCGTTACTGGGCGCACGCAAAAAGCTACTTGTTAGAGAGTGGCTGAAGGCTTTCCCGTGATTCTAGGTGCACCAGTTAGATGTCAAATAGACCTCAGTCTAAGGCTGCGAAGTTAGTATACTACATATATTTGGTAAACGTTGCTAACCATGAAATACGTGGGAATGAATAAGGAAATGGTGAGGTTGGGAAATGTATTCTGCAGAATGGCAGACATCAGTTAGGCGTCATTACTTGAAGTCCTGGTATCCTCTGGAGCTGATGCCGGCCGGACCACTTTAAAGAGCGCAATCCTCGCAGAGTGGTGCAGCGGACAGTTCCACAGAACGTGAGGTGCGTCCTGCGGAGAGCTGCCGTCACATGGCCACTCTGCCTGGGATGTGGGTTCCAACTGTCCAAACTTGTCGAGGACAAATATCATCTGACAGAACTGAGTGGCGACAATTTATGTTGACTATATGTGCCAGATATGGGAAGAACGGCACTTGAAATACGCTGCAAAAAAGATCGCCAAGCGCTGCGACAGATCGCGTTCCGCAGAGATCGCTCTGGAGTGATGATAAATCAGTTTTGAAGGAACTACGATGATTGAATGTGTCTCCGTTGTGGGGTCCATCAGTGATTCATGGAGGGGATATCTATCTGAGGGTACGCCTCGAGCATAAGAAGGGACAGTAGTAACCAAAGATGGATCCTTGAAATTAAAATGAAGGAATATTTAAAACAAATCTAATAGCAAGCCTTACCTTAGGTTAGTATTACCTCTAGGAAGAACACTCGCTTGGTGAAAACCCTCCTTGTCTCGTCCTGTTTTTGGAGACCCAGATGGGGACCCGTTACTGGACGCATGCAAAAAGATACTTGTAAGAGAGTGGCTGAAGGCCTTCCCGTGATTCTAGGTGCATCAGTTAGATGTCAAATAGACCTCAGTCTAAGGCTGCGAAATTAGTATACTAAAGCTAGTCTCGAATTGCCTTCTTTGGTAACACGTTGCTAAACACGAAATACGTGGGAATGGGTAAGGAAATGGTGAGGTTGGGAAATGAATTCTGCAGAATGGCAGACATCAGTTAGGCGTCATTACTTACGTCTGTGCTCTTGCAGACGGACGCGCAGAAGCGCTCGAAAGCAGCGTAATTTCGTTTGTTAGCAAGCCTTACCCATAAAATAAAATTCACGCAGCGTGCTATGGAGAGATCCATGAGAGGAGTGTCTCTAAAATATATAATTCAAAACGAGGATATTCGCAGAAGAACTCAAGTAGTGGAGGCTACACAACGAATAGGCATACTCAAGTGGCAATAGGCAGGACAAATCTGTCGAAGAGACGACGGTCGATGAGGAAGAAAAGTATTAGAGTGGCGCCCAAGAATTGCAATTGCGCAAACGAAGCATTAGCCGATATTGATCCTATGACGATTTTAAATATGGTTAAGCGCTGGATGTTAAGTGTTGATCCGCCAACGTCATACACTATAGCATGACATTCACGCACCATCCTTATTATTAATTCACTATGAATGGTTGGGTCTTCACGGAACGACTTTCTTCTAACACCAATTTTGATTAATAGGCTATGACATGCATATTACGGGATCAAATTTACCCCAACAGGGGGTGTTTTAAAGCTCCGTAATCTATTAAAAAACTTTTTGTAATCTCCGTCGGGGATCAAATCCGGTGGTAGCGACAGTCGTCCCGTGAAGACCACCCGTTCATAGTGAATTCCTGTAATAATAAGGAAGATGCGTGAACGTCGGGCTGCAGTCTATGACGATGGCGGATCAACACTCCACATGCAGCGCTTAGCCATATGAAGCATGGTAAACGTCATAGAATTCCACAGATGAGACTTAAGAATCACCATCTGCGGATATTCTCTTGTATGTGCTTAAATTGACATCAGCATGATATAGCCCTTGCTACCGAAAACCTCGATATACAATCTTTCGTCTCTTATTTTCGTTCGCTCATCGGAAACGCATGTGTTGTCATTTTGTTATTAGCACACTTAAGTTAGGGGGGATAGTTATATAGATCGCCACTTCAGGCGCCCGGTACCGAGTCAGTTGTGTGCCGGCCGCGAGAAGGTGCTATTATGGCAGGCCCGACATCTTATAAAATATATATGTGCTTCAGAAAAATTCTTTGTGTTGTTAATCTCTCCTCATCCTGCCACCACGCAATTAAATAACGAACTTAGAGAGGATGATGTCACAAAAAAAATATGTAAATAAGCGGACTTAGTTACGATTGTTACTGAAATTCAGAAGTGTTGTACAGGGTGCTTTTTTTTATTTTTACGTATTGTTTGTAAAGTTTTACTACCGCTGCCTTCTCCCATTATCACAGACGGTACATCCGCAAATGGCGCTCCACCGGAAGTAGCAAATTGCTGGACGTCCTCGTGCTTAGCTATAGATCTACATTCTACACCCTCACACACCGCAAGAGTATTGCTAATAGTACCTAAACTGAGTGTTATACAGACGAGTGTTATAGGAAACAACAGTGCTGGAATGTATATATCAGAAAACCTCCTATTTCATTGTTAAGATTTTTAACGGTCTTTTCTATATGCCTGAATTTCTTTGTCCAGTAACCAATTCAAAGGTTCGGCAGGAAGATTTTTTTTATGTAATCGCATGCAGTTGAGCACAGCCAATCTTACGCCTATATTCCATTGATTGCAGGTTAGACGTAAGAGTGTCATTGCTTATCAAACGAATTGCTCTTATTTGAACTGAGTCAATCAAGTTTAGAAGGTATTTTGTGTCTTAACACATAAGTGACTGCCGTATTCAAGGGTAGGTCAGATTTGTCCTTTATATACAAGAAGAAGTTGTTTATCGTTGTAATACCTCAGTGATCTATATAATACACCTAGTTTTTTGGAAGCGAGACTTAATTGACTCGTAATATTTGACATTATTCGAGATTGATAATCCAAGAATCTTGATGGAGCTTGCTTTCGGAAGAGAACAACCGTTGAAAGATACAGGATCCATAGCAGTCTTCTTGGTGGAGAAAGTACATGATTGTGTTTTGTAAATGTTGAAACTGACGAGGTTGAGGTCGCCCCATCGTGAAACCCTTTCAAGAGACATGTTCATCTTCTCCACCAGAGATTCCCTAGCAGCAGATAGTTCCGAATGTTTCGGAGGTTTTTGGAAGATTATACTCTCATGGACAGTGCTGTCGTCGGCATAACAGTGAATGTTTGCGCATTGAAGCAAATCATTCACATGCAGAAGGAAAAGAGTGGGCGACAGCACAGAGCCCTGTGGAACTCCCGAGTTGATTTATGGCAGGAAGAAGAAAAGCCATCTACGACAGTGATGATGCTTCGATCACTCAGAAGTTTTCGATCCAGGATCTATTCCGAATTTAAGTATCTATTGCAATATGATAAAAATACGTTATACGCCATGACTTAATTTGCGCTACTCTTTATAATCTGTATGACAACCATTTTTGTAAAACTTACACAACCATGTACTATATTGTGGCTTTTGGGCTTAGCCGTGAGTGGCGAATCACTTCTCTCCAATATTTCGACCGCTATTGCAGGGGTCTTCTTAAAGGTTGATGACTTAGTGATGAGTTGGTGTCTGGAGGTAGCTTAGCCGTCAGCTTAATGTACCTTCACGAGCGTCGTGTCGGAGAATCGTGTACGGTGGGTATGTTGCAAGAGGCGTACCTCCACGAGCGTCACGGAGCATACTTCCTCGAACGTCGTGTTAGACTGAGGTTGTGCTTGCTTGTCTGTACAGGCTTAACACACGGCTAAGCCCAAAAGCCACAATATGAAATCTGGCCGTGAAAACCTAAGAAGTAATTTAACGATGTATTTACTATTAACTCTAGACTATCAATAAAAGAAAATAAATATATTTTTAATTCAATTCGAGCTCAGATAATGGGAAGAAGTACTATGGCTTACTTCCATTGGTAGAACGATCTACTGGAGTAGTTCACAGAGTCAGTCATTGTTGATTTATTTAAATATATAAAATAATTTTATTTGAGTATCTTCTTCGTAGTATCAATCCGGTGGATTGGTTTGCAGCAACAGAATCTTGCATCTCGATCTCCATTCCTCTCGGTCCTCCGCAACCCTTTTCAGCTCAGCATAAGCGCTACAGTTCGTGTCCTCGAATACTCGCTGCCAATACTCCCGTCTAGGGCGCCCTCTACAGTTTCTACCCCCAATGAGTATACAGATCGCATATTCCAGTTAGTAAGAGCGTTTGTTTGTCATTCAGAGGCTGTCGGTTCAAAACTTGACTGAACTTGAATTTTTTTAATCATTTGGCTGTAGAAATATAATAAATTGGCAGGAAATAATTAACGAGTGGTAATCAATAATAATTTACGTTAGGTTTCCATTTTATGAGTTAATTATACATTAATTTTTACCAATATTGAATATATAACTGCCATTTTAATTTTATAACTGACCAAAGTCATACTGACACATTGGATACTGTACAATTTATTTAGTATACTTTGAATTAGTTACTGAACAAAGAAATGCAAGACTTTAATTTTCCTTCCGAATGTTGTTGGGTCTGCCGCGATACTGCAGTGCCTCAGGCATGTTGACGGAGGCGCAAGTGGATGGCTTCCATGCCATATTAAGAAAGCGTTGCGTTTCTCAATGGGCGCGCGTTCGCGGCAGTCCCAACGCAATGGTCGCTGTGTGGGCGGATAGGTTTTAGGGGCACTGGATGCGCCTTCACATGGCCATCCAGAGGGGATCCGGTGCTCCACTCACTGAGTAATACAATAATAATAATGTGGTGTATGTGTACATGCCGATTTATATTTTCTTTCTATTATGTTTAATTTTTTTTTCTGTATTTGCTAGGAATTATTGTATGTAAAATATGATTATGGCACTAGTGACTGAATAAATAAAATTTATTATTATTCTTGTCATTGATTTTAAAAGTCATGGATGAAATGATCCACCTCCGTAGTTAGTGTATGTATTCAAGATAATAGGACAGACGTAAGAACCTAACTAGATGTTATGTGGTAATATGTATACAAGAGTATATATATACGTATAAAATAAACTGGAAGTCTTTTGTATAGTAGAGGAAAAATTGCTTGCCATCAAGGAACCAGCAAAAACGGCTAAGCGATTTACATGGGCGTATCTAAACATGTTTGTGACAGCCATGTCCTCCTGTACGAAGCTTACTGCCTAGAATTATAGCATATCAATAATCAACCTCGGGTTGAATAACCAAGTCTTTCTTTCCATCCATCCAACACTTATTGACGTGGAAAACGACGAACTCCGTGGACTTTCATCTCACGCAAGCGTTTACACGGAATTTTCAGAGAATTCCTCAAAAGATTTTTCCTCTCTTCTTGCGACGCATGTCCATCTGATCCAGGCATGCAACAGACAGTGAGACACTCTCTCATGGAGTGCATCATCCATGAGAACAGGAGACGCATTCTGTGTTGTCGCCTGGGAGTCTCTACCGTTTCTTGGGAGGATTTTCTTGAATTGCTGCTTAGTTCTGACGGTCCCTTGCTGTTAAACTTCATCAGGAAAATCGTCTACAAGAGCGGTTAACGAGGCTAATATAGTATGGGCTCCTACTTTCTTCAACTATTTCTCAGACGTATGCTCCATGATAAGCGTTATAGAATTCCACAGATGAGACTTCAGAATTAGTATCACCATCTTTCGGTAATCCCCTGTATGTGTTTACTGTGTTCCATTGATTTCAGGTTAGACGTAAAAGTGTCATTGTTTATCAAACGAATTGCTCTTCTTTGAACTGAGTCAATTAAGTTAAGAAGGTATTTTGTGTCTCAACACATAAGTGACTGCCGTATTCAAGGATAGGTCTGATTTGTCCTTTATATAGAAGAACAAGTTGTTTATCGTTGAAATACCTCAGTGATCTATATAACACACCTAGTTTTTTGGAAGCGAGACCGGCTTTATACTTAATTGACTCGTAATATTAGACATTATTCGATATTGATACTCTAAGAATGTCGATGGAGCTTGCTTTTGGAAGAGTAGTCATTTTCAAACAGATTCATAATCAATAAAGAAACGGTCTTCACTCTGCAGTCTAGTCCGTTTGCGAGCGGGTCAAGGGTGAGTCGTTCCTTGATACTGGATCGTTCTCCTGGCTGTAGCGCAGACTCAAGGCATCATCATCATCATCAGCCTGTATCCGTCCACTGTTGAACGTAAGCCTCGCGCATGAGTCTCCATACTCTTCGATCCTCCGCGTTCCGCAACCAGCATTAATGCGTGTCATATTTTAGTGACCACATAGAATAAATTATTTTATCAATTTGTCAGTGAAATACCTCAGTGATCAAAAAAATGCCATCTTCAATTATAAATTTAATTTATTATTTAATTATTTTTTCTCAAGAAAGTTACGCCCTTTGCTAGTCGTAAAGTGTCTTCAATTACGAGGGTAACGTTAAACGTCGACTAGCTTAGCTTAGCGAAACGGCAAGCGTCACACAGGCAACAAACACACTTACGATCTTACGTATACCGAGAGAAAATCTTTACAAATTTGGTACAGCGTTCGCTGAGCGCAAAAACGTCAAAATCCGCATTCGGAATTAAGCCTCTTACGATCTTTTAGATACTGGAGAGCGTTATCCGCAAATTGACGTGAGACAGAACGACGCAAGCGACGCGTTAAGTCTACTTTTTTTGTAACGTTTTACTTACAGCATATTTTTTGTTTCACAAATTGCTTTGTGTGTTTTTTATAAAAATAACGTAAGCGACAAAGCTTTCGGCGAGTATGGATTAGAAGTAAAGCGTTTGCTTATCGTACAAAATATCGTAGGTTCGATTCCCGATTGAAATTTCAAATATATATATTTTTTAATCGATTTCTAAGTTCTAGCGAGAAGATGCAGAGGTGGGCGGGCGGTGTGACTAGAGTGGACAGAGTTCTAAATGAGCATATTCGGGGCTCATTTCATGTGGCCCCCATACCTGAAAAGATAAGGGAAAACTGCCTAAGATGGTGTGGGCATGTGACACGGAGAGATGAGGACCACATGGTGAAGAGAGCCCTCAACATACCCACGCTGAGGAGAAGATCTGGAAGACCACAGGCAACCTGGACTGCAATTGTAGATAAGAATCTAAAAACTCTGGGCTTGATCGAGAATGCAGCGCAGGACAGGCAGACATGACGAATGTTCACAAGGAGAGACGACCCCAGATGATGGGAAATGGCGAGGCTAAATAAGAGATTTGTAAGTTATCGCGATCGGTGTGAATCTGATTCTTCACATTTAAAATGAAAGTCATAGCTTATTAATCAATATTAGTTGCAGACGAATGTTGTATACAACTGAGATGGAGTCTCACGACATTTCTTTCACAGACTATTCGTTCAGCGACTCATCGGTTACGATGTGAGGTGCACTGGACGTCTGGTGCACGGGACATTTGGTGAACGGCACAACTGATGCATTGCATGTCTCGCTAACCTAACATAATCTAAGTTATTTCGTTAACGAGACCTATCGATCTCTGGACTCTACTCATCATCATCAGCCTGTATACGTCCACTGTTGAACGTAAGCCTCCCGCACGAGTCTCCATCCTCTTCGATCCTCCGCCTTGCGTATCCAGGTCACTCCCGCTATTCTTCTTATGTCGTCAGTCCATCTTGCAGGGGGTCGCCAATGCTTCGTTTGCCACTCTACTATCACTGGACAAATCGTTATGTAAGGTTAGGTTAGGCTAGGTTAGCGATACACCAAATTTACTGTGTGCCAGACGTCCTGTGCGCCTCAGGTAGTTATCTGGGAACTAAATGCGGCGGAATCGTGGGATGGGCAGCATTTGGAAAACTTAAGTACATTTTTAAAGCGAAAATTCCGCAATGTCTTAAAACTAAGGCGCTTAACCAATGCATCCTCTCTGTATTAGCTTATGGCGCAGAGACGTGGAATCTGACAGCAAGTCTTACACATGAAATAAAGGTCACCCAGCGTGCTATGGAGAGATCCATGAGAGGAGTGTCTCTAAAGATAGAATCCGAAATGAGGAAATACGCAGAAGAACTCAAGTAGTGGAGGCTACACAACGAATAGGCACACTTAACTGCCAATATCTGTTGAAGAGACATAGATCGATGAAGAATAAAAGTGTAAGAGTGGCGCCCAAGAACTAGCAAACAGAGTGTTTGTCGATACAATGCAAGATGAACTGATTATATCAGCAAAATAGCGAGAGTAGCCTGGATGCGGAAGGTAGAGGATCAAAGACGATGGAAACTCATGCGGGATGCCTACGTTCAACTGTGGATGGATAGAGGCTGATGATGATGATGATGAGTTAATATTAATCTAGAAAAATGTCATATGTGCTTTATTAAATGCTTGAAGTTATGACGTTTAATGCGCGAAAGTGTTTATTTTTACCTTTGTGAAGGAAACCTCATAGAAAAAGCTTGCTCTTAAGACGGCGGGTACAGCTCAATGGTCAAAGCGTTTGCTTTGCAAACCAAAGGTCATGTTTCGATCCCCGACGGAGATTAAAAAAAAGAATTTTTAATCGATTTCTGAGCTCTAAAATACCCCCGGTTGGCGTTAATTTGATCCCTCACCCGTAAAATGCCAGTCATAGCCTATTAATTGAAATTGGTGGTAGACGAAAGTCGTCCCGTGAAGACTACACATTCATAGTGAATTCCTGTAATAATAAGGATGATGCGTGAATCTCGGGCTGTAGTCTATGACGTTAGTGGATCAACACTCCACATGCAGCGCTTAGCATCGTAGTAAACGTCATAGAGTTCCACAGATGAGACTTCAGAATTACTGTCCCATCTACAATATCTGTCGGTATTCTCCTGTATGTGTATACATAAAAAAAATACATTTTATATCGTTAATTGCTGATTTATATCATTGCTAAGCTACTTTTATCGAAATAAAGTAAGCGACATATTAAAAACAAACACTTATACGACTTTTCGGATTAAATATGAAATCTTAGTAAATTGTACTTAGAAAAAATGTCATAAGTCATTTAGTAAATGTATGAAATTATGACGTTTTATGCACAAAAGTGTTCATTTTTACCTTTGTGACGGAAGCTTCATAGAAAAAGCTTGCACTTAAGACATTTTATATATTTAAGTGTTGTTTGTAATCATTGCGAAGCTTCTTTAATCAAAATAACGTAAGCGACGCAGTGAAACGAACTAATTATGACTTTTTGAATATAATCTATCTCAGATTACTATGTATACAGTTTGTGACGACAATACGCTCCAGTTGGGATGGTCATCTTCATTTATGTGTAAAAGAATATTAAAAAATAGAGAAAGAAGCACTTACGACATTCTGTACACGCAGTGCTCAAAAGAAAATTTGTTCAACTAATTCACAAAATTCCGAAAAGTTGAAAAAGCTACACCAAACCCGTCGACTTGCGATCTTTTGATATCAAAAGAGAGCGCATTTAATTGCTTTGCATCGAAAACGTCATAAGCGCCTTTAAAAAACGTAGCCACTTGCAACGTTTCGTATTCCGACGCGGATCTTGTCAAATTATCATTATTCCAACAAGAGTGTAATTGCAAATTGCTGAATAAATCAAATGCCGCATCTCTTTCTAACGCACAAGATTTGATACGCGATTAAAATATCTTCTTTCTCGCTCGGAACGTTTTGCGTCGACCAATCAGATCGCTGCGTCTTAAGAGAAGGGCGTGGCTTGTTGATATTATCTTAAAAAGAAGACACGCCTACAACTGAAACAGCGAAAATCTTTTATCTCGCTCGTATTTGCTTTCTTTAAGCGCGTTAAAAAGAGACAACACTATTTAGTAAGTGTGTGTTTTTAAATACAAATATTAACAATTATACATGCAATTAATTGAGCATCTTGTATCTCTTTTTCTCACATTGTTTTACATATATAAAAAGTGAGACAGTTATAAGCGTTCTGTTAATCGATTTGAAAGCTGACTCAGATTGTATCGCCGTTTCTTTCTTTCGTATTGATTTTTTATTAAAGCGTGAAAGAGACGGACGTAACTCAATTAGCGTTGTAATCAACATGTTCCCTAGGTTATTTCAATTGTAAGGGATTTATTGTCAGCACGCTCAATTACGTAAGGGCGTATCTTGTACCGATCTCAAAGCACGATAAGCTCTTATGTAACGAATGTCGAGGGATTTATCGATCGCGCGCTTAATTACGAAAGGGCGTAAAGTGTAACGATCGCGAAACTAGATGCGCCTTTATGTTTTTAAGTGAATTTTAATTTTAATAATTAAACAAATATTTCATGTTTATAATTGTGAATTAAGAACACTTTTTATATTCATTTTTTAATTCGGAATTGTTTTTTTTAGAATTGTTTTAATTTAGGAATTAATTTTATTTGACGAGTTTAACGAGTATAACCTAAGTTAAGCAACATTATTTGCAGATCAATACTTGGATGGGACACCGCATGTTGCTTACAGAGTGTCATAGCATTGATTGGGTCGGCCTTTAGGAGCGTTCTAATTTTTTTTAATGTAATCGCATGCAGGAGAGCACAACTGGTCAAGACCAGTGCACTCTATGACGCTCAGCCAGGGAGGCTGGACGCTGCATGTGGGAAACGTGTGTTGTGTTCGTGTTAGTGTGTGGACTGGGGAGATTGCAAGTGTATATAAATCTGTTTCTTGAAGAGATCCAGATTGTAGGAAGGAGGAAACACATATGCTGGAAGAGCATTCTATAGCTTGCCGGTGGCATTAAGGAAGGAACTTTTGAAACTGCCAGTTCTTGGGCGACACACATTAACCGTGTATGGATGTTCGGCAAGTGTAAGGACGAGTTTGTCGGCTGTGAGTGGGTGCAGGAGGAATTAGTTCTTTAAGTTCCGAAGAGCAGCGACCGTGGTAATAACGGTAGAAAAGACTAAGAGAACCAACCTTACGCCTGTATTCCATTGATTGCAGGTTAGACGTTTGCACATTCTAAAGCTTATTCCGATACATCTCTGTACCGACAAGTATAGCTTAGTGGTAAAAGCGATTGCTTGCCAAACCGAAGTTCGTGGGTTCGATCCCCGACGGGGATTGACAAAAAAACGATTTCTAAGCTTTAAAATACTTCCGGTTGGTGTGAATTTGATTGCTCACCCGTAAAATGTCAGTCATATCCTATTAATCAAAAATTGTGGTAGACGAAAGTCGTCCCGTGAAGACCGCCCAATAATAGTAAATTCCTGTAATAATAAAGGATAATGCATGAATGTCGGGCTGTAGTCTATGACTATGGCAGATCAACACTCCACATGCAGCGCTTAACCATATGTAACATGGTCAGCGTCATAGAATTCCACAGATGAGACTTCAGAATCTCTTTCAACATATGTCGGTATTCTTCTGTATGTGTTTACATGAAAAATATCAATTTTTTAGGTATATATTTCGTTTTTTTTAGTGTAATCGTAGTATTGAATTTTTTACCGATGATATGCCATTGGCCAATTTAAATTTTAAGCTCCGCAAGCAACTTGCCAAAACATTTGCTTGGAGCATCTTGATGTGCGGCTGTGAGACATGGTGCTTATCTGAAAGTGATGAAATAAAACTAGAGGCCTTTGAGATGTGGTCTTACAGAAGAATTGTCGGAATTTCCTGGAGAGACCACGTCACGAACAATGAGGTTCTCAGCATAATCAAGGAAGATAGGCACCTAGTAAGAACCATCTCAGTGAGTCTTCTTCACGACATTGTGGAAGCGATGCTTGAGGGAAGAAACTGCAGACGACGTCCTAGATGAGAGTATTTGCAGCAAGTGTTCGAGGACATTAGTTCTAGCTCTAATGCTGAGCTAAAGAGGACTGCAGAGGATCGAAAAGAGTGAAGATCGAGATGCAAGATTTTTTTGCTGCAAACCAATCCAGCGGATTGATACTACGAAGAAGATACCATTGGACACAAAGTATAGATAATAGTACTTTAAAATACTGTGTGGCATCAATTTGTGGTGACCATATGTGCAAAATATGCAACTTATTTGTTAAAGAAAAAAAAAATCACGATTTTTTTGTCGTTCCCCATACAAAGCAGTCAGTATGTGTTGGACCGTCGTGAGCGCTGCACGTGTATATACGCCATACAAAAACGCGGCTCACAAAACATCGATGCTAGAGTAGTATTTATTGCGCTATCGTCTGCAAAAGTATCAGTAAATTTGCTCTAGAATATCGGTAAACTTTCTGCGAAAAAAAAAGTTAACAAAAACGCGCGGTTATATTTTAAATTTAATTTTTAAAAATATTTTACGTGATTTTTACTTATAATTGTAATATTAATACAAAAGTGCTTTAAATTTTATAAAGTGTTCAATAAATGATCAGTTATTTTAATTTTTAAAACAGTATTCAACATCTTATTAATATTTTAAGTTAATGGTCAGTAAAATGTGTTAATAGAGTGTTTTATATGTATTTTTAAGTAATGACAAAAATTTAAGTCATCTTTTTTTTTATGTAAACACATACAGGAGAATAGCGTAAGATGGTGATAGTAATTCTGAAGTCTCATCTGTGGAATTCCATGACGCTTAACATGGTGTATATGACTAAACGCTGCATGTCGAGAGTTGATCCGCTAACGTCATAGACTACAGCCCGAGATTCACGTATCATCTTTATTATTACAGGAATTTACTATGAATGGGTGGTCTTCAGGGGACGACTTTCGTCTACCACCAATTTTAATTAATAGGCTTTGACTGGCATTTTACGTGTGAGGGATCAAATTCATAGCTACCGAAGGTATTATAGAGCTCAGAAATCGATTAAAAATCCTTTTTTTTAACCTCCTTCGGGGATCAAACCCATGCAAAGCAAACGCTTTGACCATTGAGCTATACCCGTCGCCTAATTATTTTTTCAGTATTTGAATCAATTAATGGCAAGTAAATATTAAAAAAATACTCATTTATAACTAATACATAAAAAGGTAAGTAAAAAGTAATAAATTGGCATTAAATAATTATTAAATCGTAATTAGTAATAGGTTGGTTTAGGTTTTGATTTAATTTGCTAATTCAGGTAATTATACATTAATTTTATATTAGGGTTAAGAAGCCGGCGGGTATAGCTCAATGGTCAAAGCGTTTGCTTTGAAAGCCAAAGGTCGTGGGTCCGATCCCCGATGGAAATTAAAAAAAGGATTTTTAATCGATTCCTGAGCTCTAAAATTCCCCCTGGATGGGTGTGAATTTGATCCCTCACACGTAAAATGCCAGTAATAGCTTATTAATTAAAATTGGTGGTAGACGAAAGTCCTTCAGTGAAGACCACCCATTCATCATAGTAAATTCTTGTAATATTAAGGATGATGCATGAATCTCGGGCTGTAGTCTATGACGTTGACGGATCAGCACTCCACATGCAGCGCTTAGCCATATGCATAGAGATTCACGCATCATCCTTTATTATTACAGGAATTTACTATGAATGGGTCCTCAAGGGACGACTTTTTTTTACAATCAATTTTAAATAATAGGCTATGACTGGGATTTTACGGGTGGGGGATCAAATTCACGCCAAACGGGGGTATTTCAGATCTCAGAAATCGATTGGGAATCTTTTTTTTCAATCTCCGTCGGGGATCGAACCCACGACCTATGGCTTTGTAAAAAAAAACATTGGTTCTTCTATCCATAAGCTATCAGATGATGCATAAAAAACTATTGTAAGAAAGTAGCAAAACGATATATCACGTCAACCGATATCAACGGTCAGGGAATCTTATGACGGCATATGCCGACAACCGATGCGAAAGCGTTAACATTATTCAATAAATAAATGTTTTATTTTTTATGCACAGATGCTGTAATAACGAACTAAACGAAACCAAAAAAGTGATCAAAAACATTGATCGAAATTCAAAATGGTTTTCAAGTGATTGTGAATAGTTTCATTTACACAAAATGGATGCGGAAACGTCTAAAATTGTTCTACAAGAAGATCAAATTTTACCGAAGTCTTCTCGAGACACGCGAAGGACTCCTTCGCCGATTTTAAAAGACTTTAAAATGATAGACAAAGCAGAAGAAGAAGAACTGTTATTAGGGAATACAAAAAAGAAAGATTCTGCTTTTAATTTGCGAGTGCCCAAGCCGTTTTCTATCGAGTCTTTGATTGGGAATCAAGATTTAAACAAGTGTTCAAGCAAGAGAAACCAATTGGCTAGTGTACGAAGTAATATAAGCGATTCAACAAACAGTGTTAACTATTTGAAAAGTAATGAAGACGTTACAAGACATAACAGTGTTGTAAATGAAGAAGAGCAAGAGGTTATGAGGATAAGAGAATTGGTTAAAATGCAGCAGTATCTGAATCCATTGAATTGTCAACAGTTTTTACAGCAGAGATATCAAAATCAAGCGAATTTGAATGGGTTTCCATTGAATTTGTACGCAAATCCTTGGTTCAATCCGTTGAATAGTATTTTTGGACTGCAGCAGAATGGTGTGGTTGGTGGTAAATGTGGTGTTGAGGTTGTTGGAGGCGTTGAAGATGGTGTTGTGGGTGTGAGTAGTGGTGCTGATGTGGATGTTGAGGGTGATGTTGGCGTGGGAAGTGGCGCTGCGGATTGCGATGAAGTTTTCAGGGATGGTGGTGGACAGGATGATGCGGCTGCTAGGGTTGTTGACGTGGGGGAAGACAGTGTCTGTGGCAGTGACAGTGACAGTGGCAGCGATGTCAGCTTGAGCTGCTGCAGCGCCAGTGAAGCGCAAGATCTGACGAGCGGAAAATCAGGACAAGGTATGTAGTTACCAAATTTAATATTTTATAGAAATATTTTAGGTAATTATTTCGCAAACGTTTAGTTATAAATACCTAAAAGGGTAGGTAAAAAATAATCATTTATGCGTAGAAAAAAAATTAGCAGGAAATAATTGATGAATGGTAATCAATAATAGGTTAGGTTAGGTTTCAATCTCATGTGTTGATTATTCACTAATTTTACATTATTTTTTTACCAATATTGAATATGTTACTTCCAATTGATTTAATTTAACGCCGAAACATTAAATTACTTAGTGAACAAATAAATACGGGACTTTTAATTTTATAACTGAGTGCATTTGTAGTGACACAGTGGACACTGACAATTTATTAAGTCTGCTGGCAGTTTATTTCATTTACAGCCGATTCATAATGAACTGCCTTAACCATGAATTCGTTACTGAAAAAAGAAAAACAGACCATTTAAATATCGAATATTTTACATTGATTACTAGCATATTTAATTCTAACTTTAATATGAAGATAAGCAGCACAAAAACCAAAGTCACGAGAGTAAGCCGCAACGAGCAGCAGAACATTAATATATCAATGCTAGGAGTAACCCTAAAAGATGCTTAAGAGTTTGTATACCTTGGAAGTACGATCACCTGGGATAGTCAACAGTCGCATACATCAAGCAAGGCTAGCTTCAATAAAAAAACAACAATTCTCTCAAATTTAAGGCTCAGTAAGCAACTTGCCAAAACATTTGCTTGGAGCATCTTTATGTGCGGCTGTGAGACATGGTGCTTATCTGAAAGTGATAAATAAAGACTAGAGGCCTTTGAGATGTGGTCTTACAGAAGAATTGTCTGAATTCCGGGAGAGACCACGTCACGAACAATGAGGTTCTCAGCATAATCAAGGAGGACAGGCACCTAGTAAGAACCATCTCAGAGAGGCGATCGGTCACATCATGCGCCGCGATGGTCTTCTTCGCGACATTGTGGAAGGGGTGGTTGAGGGGAGAAACTGCAGAGGGCGCCCGAGACGGAAGTATTTGCAGCACGTGTTCGGAGGACATGAGTTGTAGCTCTTATGCTGAGCTTAAGATGATTGCAGAGGACCTAGAAGAGTGGAGATCGAGATGCAAGTTTTTCTTGCTGCAAACCAATCCAGCGGATTGATACTACGAAGAAGACTAGCAGGATTGAGTATATTACTGAAATTTTAATTTTATAATTGATTCCATAAGTACCGACATAGTAGATACTCTCAATTTATTCAATAAACTGCCAGTTTATTTAATATGCTACCAAAAACTTTAATAAGTTACTGAACCAATAAATACAGGCCATTTTAAACGCCTATGTTTAGAACGAAAATAATGTTCCAAGAACTCTTAATAATTTCTTAAAAATGTAATAAAAAATATATCAATTTTATAGGCAAAGTTTAGAGCAAGCTGTCAATAGAATTTTCATGGCATTTGCCATTACAATAATACATCAATGGTTGTGTTTCCACACCATTAGACGTACGATGGCGTATTTATGTTAATGGAATGTTGGCCCAACTATTCGTCATACATTTTATGGGATTTCCATTGATATTTACGTCTCATGTGATGTATTAAGAGCTTGCGAAAAATATGCCTTCAAAATAACAAATTTCACGTCGGTATTTTTCGGTGACGCGACGTATCGTTCCCAGGCAATTCGTTAAACGATTCGTCGCTAACGACGTGGGGCGCACTGGACGTCTGGTGCACGGAACATTTGGCGCACATGACAAGTGGTGCACTGGCTGTCTCGCTAACCTAACCTAACCAAACCTTCTTCTTCGTAGTATCAATCCAGTGGACTCCTCTCGATCCTCTGCAGTCCTTTGCAGCTCAGCATAAGAGCTACAACTCATGTCCTCCAACACTTGCTACAAATATTCCCGTCTAGGGCGCCTTCTACAGTTTCTACTCTCAACCAACCTTTGTACAATGTCGTGAAGAAGACCATCGTGGCGCATGATGTGTGGCCTGAAAAGACCATCGTTCAACACTGGATACGTGTAAGACGAAAGAATCGCAATGAACAGTGGTTGAAACCAACTTGAGTGAAGATATCGACATATTTAGTGTTATATTGCTTCAGATTCAGTGCTGGTATTGACGAAGGCGAAATTTTGGAAGTTTGATGTTGTGACAATAATGCCATGTTATTTGTGGGTCATCCATGGTTTACTTATAACAGGGTTTTTGTTGTTACAAGTCAACTATTTGCATTGAGTCTCCCAACGCTTGTTCTGGGTGTGAGGTCATTGACACTAAATGTGTCAATAAATTTACAGGGCCACACTTTTATGTAAATACTTCAATAATGAATTAAGATTTAAAAATATTTTGTAATGTTATTGAAGGAAATAAATAAATAATTGACAAATGATGTGACCGATCCATCGGGGTTGCCTAATCTAACCTAACCTAATTTAACTTAACCTAATCTAAGTTATTTCGTTAACGAGAGCTATGAATCTCTGGATTCTACGATCACTGGACAAATCCTTAGGTTAGGTTAGGTTAGGTTAGCGAGACATCCAGTGCACCAAATATCCCGTACACCGAACGTCCAGTGCGCCCCACGTCGTTACCAAAGATTCGTTGAACGAATTGTCTGGGAACGAAATGTGACTGAACTGTTACTTTTATGCATGTCTTGTCCCAAGACATATCTACACCATAAAATCTTCTTGGGAACATTTATCGCATCGGTTGTCGGTATATGCCGTCCAAGATTCCCAGACCGTTGACATCAGTAGCCGTGATGTATCGTTTTGCTACTTTCAGTACTCATTGTGACATCTACGGTAGGAAATTGGAAGTGCAGTCATTTTATTTATCAACCTACAAGTATTCTTTACAGGAATCTGTAAAGCATGTAAATAAATATCGTTAGGTTTCGTCATAGGAGCGTTTTTTTTTTTAAACCACATGTGTCAATGCCACCACATGTATGGAGTTACATAATGAACGTTTCTTAAATATAATAGTTTTTTATGCATCATCTGATAGCTAAAGCATACAAGAACCAATGTGATATATGAAAATAGACCAGATAAGTACATTTATGCTTCAAATACTAGTTTTAAGCAAAAAAAATGGTTTGAAAAATTCACGCTGTATTGACAGTATAATTTGTATTCCGCCGAACCGCAACGAAAGGGTTAAGCAGAAGTGCACTAGAATTTACAAAGACAGTAGCTGTAGTATCTGAGTAATATTTTTGGTAATTATCTTTTTTTAAGAAATGTTTAATAGTGACGCTTTAGAGGTTTAAATTTAGTTTAAAATTTAAATTTATTTTAATTTTTTTTCTTTTAGTTTGGTTGTAAATTGCAACAAGTTTCATTGTTTTCAATCCATCAAGTTTTAATCTGCTCTCAATGTTGCTTAACCTGCCAGCGGTTATAGCTCAGTGGCTAAAGCGTTTGCTTTCCAAAACGAAGATCGTGGGTTCGATCCCCGACGGAGATTAAAACAAAACGATTTGTAATCTCTAAAAATTAATTTGGTTTGAATTTGATCCCTCCCATAAATTTCCAGTCATAGTCTATCAATAAAAATAGGTGGCAGACGAAATTCGACCCGCGAACACCGCCCATTCATAGTGAATTCCTGTAATAATTAGATGAAGCGTGAATGTCGGGGTATCCATGACGTCGGCTGATCAACATTCCACATGCAACCTAATCTAACCTAACCTAAGTTATCTCGTTAACGAGACCTATGTATCTCTTTACTTTACGATCACTGGACAAATCCTTAGGTTAGGTTAGGTTAGGTTAGAAAGACATCCAGTGCACCAGTTGTTCCGTGCATAAAATATCCCGTGCACCAGACGTCCAGTGCGCCCCACGTCGTTACCGATAAGTCATTGAACGAATTGTCTGGGAACGATAGGTCGTGACACTGATGATAACTGATGAAATGAAAATCTTATATTTATTTATTTATTTATTTCGCAGAACTGAAGTTCCAAGCTACAAAAGAATAAGAATCATAGAGTATACATAAACATACAATACATACAAAAAAAACATAAAAGAAGAAGAAGACGACACGTGTCAAAGATCGCAGACATCTAGGAGAACAATACCATCGATAAAAGAGTAAAAGGATGTAAGAAAAGGATCGAGGTGTGCTGGTAGGCCGTTTAGGAGCGCCATTGCCGTTGTGCTAAGCTGAGTGCTCGAAGCTCAACAAGTATCAACTACAAGATGGCTACGAGCACGGGTGTACTTATCTGCAACGTAGAAGTTAAAACATTCAAGAATCCCAGGGTTGTGAATAATTGCACCGCGAAGAAGAAGGAATGAATGTTTGAGAGCAGCAATTTTTGCTTCTCTCAAACATTCTAACGAATGGAAAGATAGTATGTTGTCGGTTTGTTGAATATTGTGTTGTTTGCTAAAGATTTGTATGTGCATCAATCGAGATAAGATTATCGGCACGAATTTAAGCCTAAAATCTGCGTCTAATGCGTTAGTAATCCGCGTTCCCTCGGTGGAATTGAACCCCAATCTTTGGATTGCCATTTGAACCCCTAATAACGGAACTAAATCGACCCCAGCTATAGTCGGCCACCCTTAACTTTGACCAAATGCTTTAAAATAACCGCAAATTAGATTGACTCGTCCCCTAAGAATACCGCACGGTTTTTTTTACAATATCCTCTCCATAATTAGAGCAATCAGAACCAAGCAGCAGAACATGAATATATCAATGCTAGGAGTAACCCTAAAAGATGCAAAAGAGTTTGTATACCTTGGAAGTACGATCACCTGGGATGGCAGAACAAAAAGAGGAGTCAACAGTCGCATACATCAAGCAAGGCTAGCTTCAATACAAAAACAACAATTCTTGAGTCAAAAAATATTAATTTAAAGCTCCGCAAGCAACTTGCCAAAACATTTGCTTGGAGCATCTTGATGTACGGCTGTGAGGCATGGTGCTTATATGAAAGTGATAAAAAAAGACTAGATGCCTTTGAGATGTGGTCTTACAAAAGAATTCTCGGAATTTCCTGGAAAACAATGAGGTTTTCAGCATAATCAAGGAGGATAGGCACCTAGTAAGAACCATCTCAGAGAGGCGATCGGTCACATCTTGCGCCGCGATGGTCTTCTTCACGACATTGTGGAAGGGATGGTTGGTAGAAACTGTAAGGGGTGCCCTAGACGGAAGTATTTGCAGCAAGTGTTTGAGGACATGAGTTGTAGCTTTTATGCTTAGCTGAAGAGGACTGCAGAGGATAGAAAGGAGTGGAGATCGAGATGGAAGATTTTGTTGCTGCAAACCAATCCACCGGATTGATACTACGAAGAAGAATTAGAGCATGTGGATCCATCAACATGCTTGGATTATCAATATCGAATAATGTCAAATATTACGAGTCAATTCGGTGTAAAGCCGGTCTCGCTTCCAAAAAACTAGGCGTACTATATAGATCACGTCGGTATTTCAACGATAAACAACTTCTTCTTCTATATAAAGGACAAATCCTACCTATCCTTGAATACGGCAGTCACTTATGTGTTGAGACACAAAATACCTTCTAGACTTAATTGACTCAGTTCAAAGAAGAGCATTTCGTTTGATAAACAATGACACTCTTACGTCTAATCTACAATCAATGGAACACAGGCGTAAGATTGGTTCTCTTAGTCTTTTCTACCGTTATTACCACGGTCGCTGCTCTTCGGAACTTAAAGAACTAATTCCTCCTGCACCCACCCACAGCCGACAAACTCGTCTTACACTTGCCGAACATCCATACACGGTTAATATATGTCGACCAAGAACTGGCAGCTTCCAAAGCTCCTTCCTTAATGCCACCGGTAAGCTATGGAATGCTCTTCCAGCGTCTGTGTTTCCTCCTTCTTACAATCTGGATCTCTTCAAGAAACAGATAAATATACATTTGCAATCTCCCCAACCCACACACAAATACGAACACAACACACGTTTCCCGCATGCAGCGTCCAGCCTCCCTGGCTGAGCGTCATAGAGTGCACTGGTCTTGACCGGGTGTGCTCTCCTGCATGCGTTTACATAAAAAAAATGCAGTTCCATCAACATCCTTGGAGTCAATTAAGTATAAAGCCGGTCTCTCTTCCAAAAAACTAGGTGTAGTACACAGATCACTGAGGTATTACAACAATAAACAGTATGTTAAGATAACACAAAGTCTGCATGCCCGATAGGGCCGAGTCGATTCAGAGGAATGGTGTGAATTTGATCCTCCACCCGTAAAATTCCAATCATAGTCTATTCATCAAAATTGGTGGTAGACGAAAGTCGTCCCGCGAAGACCACCCATTCATAGTGAATTCCTGTATTAATAAGGATGATGAGTGAATTTCGGTCTATAACCTTTGTAGAACAACACTCCACATGCAGCGCTTAGCCATATGCAGCAGCATGATAAGCGTCATAGAATTCCACAAATGAGACTTTTTCAGTGGTTACAAAATCTGCATGCCAAATAGGGCCGAGGCGGTTCCCTTGAAATGGCCTCCTCTTTCTTACAAGAAGAACTGACAGTCCCAGAGAATGTGCTCTGAGGTCTGTAAGGGGGCGCCACAGGGGCAACTAGGGGCAGAAACTAAATTAAATGATTATAATCTGTCGTTAAAAGCGCCGTGTCCAGTCATTAGTTGGGTAGACCAGTGATCAGGGCTTATCTATTTAGCAGATAGTCTGAAGTAAATGCCAGAAAGCCGCTATGACTCTTCTGAGCAGTGACTACCACTACCATAGTCCCTGCCCGGGTGTCGTAGAGGAAGATCGTTCATTGCTTATGGCAAAGGTTCTTTGTGTTTTTCTATGTAAACACATACAGGAGAATACCATTAGATGGTGATAGTAATTCTGAAGTCACATCTGTGGAACTTTATGACGCTTACCATGGTGTATATGAATAAGCGCTACGCGTGGAGTGTTGATCCGCCAACGTCATAGACTACAGCCCGAGATTCACGCATCATCCTTAATTATTACAGGAATTTACTATGAAAGGGTAGTCTTCAAGGGACGACTTTCGTCTACCACCAATTTTGATTAACAGGCTATGACTGGCATTTTACGGGTGAGGGATCAAATTTACACCTACCGTGGGATATTTTAGAACTCTGAAATCGATTAAAAACCTTTTTTTTAATCTCTGTCGGGGATCGAACCCACGACCTTTGACTTTCAAAGCAAACGCTTTGACCGTTGAGATACCTGCTGGCCTTTATTGATCATCTGGTCCTCATCCCTCCAACACGCAGCCCGATGACGATCCCGGCGACATGGATTTGCTTTTTTAGTAAACGGGCATGTCACTATAAAGTATTAGAGTATCGTAATATATTGTAAAAAATAAAAATAATGGTCTTCTTCACGACATTGTAGGAAGGGAGATGGTTGAGGGTACAAACTGCAGAGGGCGCCCTAGACGGGAGTACTTTCAGCAAGTGTTCGAGGACATGAGTTGTAGCTCTTATGCTGAGCTAAAGAGGATTGCTGAAGATTGTGAAGAGTAGAGATCGAGATGAAAGATTTTGTTGCTGCAAACCAATCCACCGGATCGATACTAAGAAGAAGAAAGATAATACGAATTGTGGATTGTTGTTATCAATGTTGTTGTTGATGATGATGATGATGTATGTCTGTTGGTTCCCCTTCAGTTTGGTTCCCATGGGGGCGCCCCCTGAGCCCCCCAGCGGTTAGACTGGGGAGGCCCGGTGGGCGGCAGACTAAGCGAAAACACAAGAGACAAACTAAAATGTCGATCCGAAGTAATAGTCACCATCGTTCAAGTACTACAGTGATACGAAACATTTCACTCAAGAAAATATAGCAAGATCCCTCAGTAATTACTTAAATAATTTATATTTCTTACATTATTTAACCCTTTCGCATCGGTTGTCACAATATGCCGTCTAAGATTCCCCTACCGTTGACATAGAATGACGTGATATATCGTTTTGCTACTTTCAGTACTCATTGTGATATCTACAGTATGGAAAATTGGAAGTGCAGTCATTCCCTTTATCAGCCTACATGTATTCTTTACAGGAATCTGTAGAGCATGTAAATAAATATCGTCAGGTTTCGTCACAGGAGCGATTTTTCTGTAAACCACATGTGTCAATGCCGCCACATGTATGGAGTTACATAATGAAAGTTTGTTAAATATAATAGTTTTTTATGCATGATCTGATAGCTAAAGGATACAAGAACCAATGTGATATATGAAAATAGGTCAGAAAAATTCACGCCGTATTGACAGTATAATTTGTATTCCACCGAGCTGTAACGAAAGGGTTAATAAAGCTCTGATGATTTAACACCCAAATATTTCTCTGTTACTACAGTCGCAGTCTATGCAAGTTTGCGGGCTCTTGCCCTGGAGGCTCCCGAGAACCATCTATGTTCACATGTGGACTTTCGGGTATACAGGTGTTCTGGGACAAAGCATAGAAAATCTGAGACAAAACGTGAATCGTCAATATGTAATGTCAACAATCAGCGATTTTTTAAGGATATCGTATGCCGAGCCTAATGCTCTTGAGGCCTGGACATTTTTCAGTCATTGAGAGGCATATGCCTCTCAATATATGATATCAACTTGATATAGCTCCTTTAGGCTGATGCCTAAATGTACGGCTGTGAGACATGGTGCTTATCTGAAAGTGATAAAAAAAGACTAGAGGCCTTTGAGATGTGGTCGTACGGAAGAATTCTCGGAATTTCCTGGAGAGACCACGTCACTAACAATGAGGTTCTCAGGATAATCAAGGAAGATCAAGGCAACTAATAAGAACCATCTCAGAGAGGCGAGCCCGATGGATTGGTCACATCATGCGATGGTCTTCTTCACGATATTGTGGAGGGGATGGTTGAGGGTAGAAACTGTAGAAGGCGCCCTAGACGGGAGTATTTGCAGCAAATATTCGAGGACATGAATTGTAGCGCTTATGCTGAGCTGAAAAGGGTTGCGGAGGACCGAGAGGAATGGAGATCGAGATGCATGATTCTGTTGCTGCAAACCAATCCACCGGATTGATACTACGAAGAAGAAGGCTGAAGCCGTAAAGCCTCGAAAAACGATGTTTTGTCTCTTATTTATATTCGCTCGCTTGACATGCACATCTAATAATATTAGTTTTAATTATAGAATATTACGCAGGCGTTTGCATACGCCATTTTATTTGTTATGACAGTTGCTACATTTCATGTTGGCGCAACTGTCATATTCAATTTGATTTTTTACCGCGATCATTGGCGGCGCTGCATGTCACAGTGTCCGGCAGTTTTCAATTGACTGGCGCCCGGCCGGCGTCATGCCACGCCGATCGGGCGAAGAAATCAAGTCTTTCTTTTAAAATAAACGCGAATTGTGCGTCTAAAACAAGTTCTTTGTGTTATTAATCAGCTCCTGCATCCTGTCGCCCAGTAATTAGATACTCACTTCGAGAGGAGGATATTAATGTTTACATAAGCAGTTGAATAAACAATTACGTAGTTGTTAAAAATGATTTAAAAAATTCTTCCTTGTTTGAAATCAAATTAAATAGGGCCTGTATTTTTTTGTTCGGTGAGTAGTTAAAGGTTTTGGCAGTTAATTGAATCAAATGGCAGCAAATTAAATCAATCGGCAATAGACTAAATAAATTGGCATTATCCACTCTGTCTGAATGAATGAAATTAAATGGCAGAAATATATTCAATATTGTTAAGAATTAATGTAAATAAAATGAATAAATAATTAACCTTTAAAATGGAAACCTAACCTAACCTCACCCATTATTAACCCTTTCGTTACGGCTCGGTGAAATACAAATTATACTCTCAATACGGCGTCAATTTTTCAAAAAATTTTTTTGCTTTAAACTTAGTATTTGAAGCATAAATCTACTTATCTGACCTATTTTAATATAACACATTGGTTCTTGTATCCTTTAGCTATCAGATGATGCATAAAAAACTATTATATTTAACAAACGAGAGACACTCAGATCGGCTAGAGCAAATAGAAGCACCCTGCAGCTGACGGGAGGTAGTCCTAGCACGGTCTTTGGCAATCGGGCTTTCAGCTACGCTGCGCCAATGGCCTGGAACTCACTACCGGAAAGCATAAGAGAGCTTAAAGCAGAGGCATCCTTCAGAAGCAGACTCAAGACCCACCTTTTTACTCAGAGAGGCAAAGAAGCGCTTTTGGAATGATCATTCGGTCATAAAAGAGCGCTATACAAATACTAATATAATAATAATAATAATAAACGTTCATTATATAAATTCATACATGTGGTGGCATTGACACATGTGGTTTACAGAAAAATCGCTCCTGTGATGAAACTTAAAGATATTTATTTACATGCTTTACAGATTCCTGTAAAGAATACATGTAGGCTGATAAAGAGAATGACTGCAGTTACAATTTACTACCGTAGGTGTCACAATGAATACTGAAAGTAGAAAAACGATATATCACGTCAACCGATGTCAACGGTCGGGGAATCTTTGACGGCACATGCCGACAACCGATGCGAAAAGGTTAATTACCTTTCATTGTTTATTTCCTGCCTATTTGTTATTTTTCTACAGCCAAATGATTACTTTTTACTTATTTTTCTAGGTATTTACTTTACTGACCGTTACTGACCGTTTGTTAAATAATTACTACCCATTAATTGAATTAAATAATTTTAAAAAAAATAGTGTCCATTCGATAGTTAGCGACGACTGGCTTCGACTAAATAAATTCAATACATTTCACGTCCCGTAGCAGTTTTCGCAGTTTGCGTCCCAAACTGGGATTGATTCCGTGACCTCTGGCGAGGACACGCCCTCTGGACCCATGGGACACGGGACGACAATGGGAATGCCGCTTTTTTATGGGAGTTTTATAGTGAATAGGAGAAATAAAGAGAGAACCAAAAATGTATATAAAACTAAAAAGAAAAAAAACGTAAAATGCCATTTTTTACTTTTATTCATACAATTTTTGTGATAAGAATATACCTTGTGTTAATATGGATCACATTGTTCACTGTATCACTTTTTTATGTGAACACATACAGGAGAATACCGACAGATGGTGATAGTAATTCTGAAGTCTCACCTGTGGAATTCTATGACGCTTACCATGGTGTCTATGGCTAAACGCTGCATGTGGAGTGTTGATCCGCCAACGTTATAGACTACAGCCCGAGATTCATGCATCATCCTTAATTATTACAGGAATTTACTATGAATGGGTGGTCTTCACGGGACGACTTTCGTCTACCACCAATTTTAATTAATAGGCTATGACTGACATTTTACGGGCGATGGATCAAATTCAAACGAACCGGGGTTATTTTTTTTTTTTTTATTCTCCTTCGGGGATCGAACCCACGACCTTTGGTTTGTAAAGCAAACGCTTTGACCATTGAGCTATGACCGCCGGCCATTTATAGTGAAAAGGAGAAATAAAGAGAGAACCAAAAATATATTGATATCAGCCTGATATAGCTCCTTTAGTCTGATGCCGTAAAGCCTCGAAAAACGATCTTTTGTCGCTTATTTTTGTTCACTCGCCTGACATGCACATGTAATGTTAGTTTTAATTGTATAATGTAACACGGTGCTTGCATACGTCAATTTATTTGTTATGACAGTTGGCCCATTTCCTGTTTGTACCACTGTTATCTTTAATTCGCTTCTTCTGCAGCGACGGTTGGCAGCGCCGAGATGTCAGAGCGCGCCGTCAGTTGACAGTTGGAGCTAGCGCGCCTAATAGCGTGCGCCACAACGGTCTTTTTGTTTGCAAGTGTTAGACAAATAAACCGTGTTAATATGTAAAACGAAAAAAAAATGTTTGTATTGTGGACCTGATCCTGCATCCAGTAAATCAATGTCTTATAAGAGAGGAGGATATCAATATGTTTTGAATAGGCAGTAGTACAAAGTACAAAGAATATGAATTAAGATCACCGAAGTAAAGCAACATTGAGCGCGTATTTAAACATGGATGGGTTATGTTTCGCTGATCAGGTTGGGTAGCTTTTTAAGACTAAATGGCTTAGGCTCAAGAGCGTCAGACTATTCATCTAGTCTCCTTACATTTACCGACTTTTTCTAAAAAAAAATACGCTAAAATATAAGTAAAGGGTCCGCCATCAAACGTTTTTTTTTCAACTAGTGCTTATTTCGTGAATGGTAACACTTAGCTCATGTCTGATTTGACAGATAATTAGTTTTATCCTTTCCGCTAAACGAATATCGTTGTGTATACGCTTGAACAACGCTGATAAATATTGCGACATTACTTTGAAAATCAGGCTATTTTTCTTCGAAAATGAGCAAGGAGTGGCCTTTAAGTCAATCGCGATCGTTATAAAGCCATTTTTGTTCACAAAAATTGAAGAGGAGGATATTGGCAACATTTGGTTTCAACAGGACGGCGCTACGTGCCACACAGCCGAAGCTACAGTCGATGTTTTGCGCCCCATTTTCAAAAAAAAAAATAAGTTATTTTGCGGACCCTTTACATATTAATATTTTTGTCTGTTTTTTTTTTATTTGTTACAGATGCCGGTGGAGGGGGCCGATCTAGGAGAAGAAGAACAGCTTTTACCAGTGAACAGCTTCTCGAACTAGAACGAGAATTCCACGCCAAGAAATACCTGAGCCTAACGGAAAGGAGTCAAATAGCGAATGCTCTGAAGCTCAGCGAAGTACAGGTAAGCACCCTCCTATAGCGCAAACTTCTACTAGGGTGATAAGTTTCCCATGGTGCTACGTCAACGTGTTGAAGCGGCCCAAAAACTTCTTCAAGACCACGGAACTCATGGCAAGGAATACTTCACTGTCCGTCACTGGAGACGAGACTTGGGTGCACTACTTCACACCCGAATCCAAAGAACAGTCTAAACAATGGAAGCACTCAGAATCGCCGACAGGAAACGGATCACCTGGCGGGCAAAGCGAGGGGCAGATCCATCACGCACGGCTGCCAAGCCAAGACTGAGCTACGTAGGCAGCTCGCCAGAGAAGGTTTTTGCCTCTCTGAGTAAAAAGGTGGGTCTTGAGTCTGAAGGATGCCTCCGCTTTAAGAGAACTTATGCTTTCCGGCAGCGAGTTCCAGGCCATTGGTGCCGCGTAGCAGAAATCACGATTGCCAAAGACCGTGCTAGCACTACCTCCCGTCAGCTTTAGGGTGCTTCTATTTGCTCTGGCTGATCTGAGTGTCTCTCCACGCGTGCCTATCTCCGAATTATTTCCTCGCTTATCTCAATGCTGTCATAGCTTATCAATCGTTTCTTATTGTTACAGGTTGAAAATATGGTTCCAAAACAGGCGAGCAAAATGGAAGAGGGTCAAAGCGGGTCTGGCGTCTGGTAGTCACTCAACTAACTCAGGAAAACCCAACGCCACGAAGATCGTCGTTCCTATACCGGTACACGTCAACAGGTAAGCACCAATGACAGATTACACACATTTAATTTAGTTTCTGCCCAATAAGTATGTCTACACGAGATGTGTTCTTCACCCTTTCGCATCGGTTGTCGATATACGCCATCTAAGATTCCCCTACCGTTGACATCGGTAGCCGTGATATATCGTTTTGCTACTTTCAGTACAACAGTCATTGCAACATCTACGGTAATAATATGGAACTGCAGTCATTCTTTTTATCAACCTACATGTATTCTTTACAGGAATCTGTAAAGCATGTAAATAAATATCGTTAGGTTTCGTCACATGAACGATTTTTCTGTACACCACATGTGTCAATGCCACCACATGTACAGAGTTACATAATGAACGTTTGTTAAACTTAATAGTTTTTTATGCATCATCTGATAGCTAAAGGATACAAGAACCAATGTAATATAAGAAAATAGGTCAGATACTAGTTTTAAGCAAAAATGGTTTGAAAAATTCATGCTGTATTGAAATACTAGTTTTAAGAAAAAAAAAATGGTTTGAAAAATTTATGCTGTATTGATAGTATAAATTGTATTCCACAAAACCATTGAAATGTACATCTAATAATGTTAGTCTTAATTTAATATACATGACACGGCGTTTGCATACGCCATTTTATTAATTGTCAGGTGTTTTCTTCAGGGTACGCTTGGTGAAGACCCTCCCTGTCGCGTCTTGTCGTTGGAGGCCCAGATGGGGACCCGTTACTGGCCGCACGCAAAAAGCTACATGTTAGAGAGTGGCTAAAGGCCTTCCCGTGATTCTAGGCGCATCAGTTAGATGTCAAATAGACCTCAGTCTAAGGCTGCGAAGCTAGTATACTACAGCGAGTCTCGAATTGCCTTCTTTGGTAACACGTTGCTAACCATGAAATACGTGGGAAGTCACTAAGTCATCAACCCTGAAGAAGACCCCTGCAATGGCATTCGAAACATTGAAAATTGGTAATTCGCCACACACGGCTAAGCCCAAAAGCCACAATATCAAATCTGGCCGTGAAAACCAAAGATTTTTTTTTATGTAAGCACATATAGGAGAATAACGACAGATGGTGATAAGTCTCATCTGTGGAATTCTATGACGCTTACCATGGTGTATATGGCTAAGCGATGCATGTGGAGTATTAATTCGCCAACGTCATAGACCACAGCCCGTGATTCACGCACAATCCTTATTATTACAGGAATTTACTATGAATGGGTGGTCTTCACGGGACGACTTTAGTCTACCACCAATTTTAATTAATATGCTAAGATGACTGGCATTTTACGGGTGAGGCATCAAATTCACAACAACCTTTTAGAACTGAAAATCGATAACAAAAAAAAAATTAAATCTCCGTCGGAGATCGAACCCACGACCTTTGGCTTACAAAGCAGATACTTTGACCATTGAGCTATACCAGCCGGCTGTATTTAGACCCTTATTAATTAAATTTATTTTTTCACAGGTTTGCCGTTCGTACTCAGCACCACCAATTAGAAAAGCAACAACAGCAGCAGAACATCAACTCGTCATCAGCGAACTTCACAAACTACCACTACGGCGGCCACCTTTCGAAGCCGCCCATCGCGATGTCTTCCATCAACCCGTCGTCGCAGAGGACCCTCTCCACGTGTCAGACCTCCGCGTTCACACTCAGCGGAAGCGGTTGCGGTTCCAATCTACTGAGTCGCAAACAGTCAGATGCTCCCAGGTTCGAGGGATTCAGCGCTATGGCGAGATTAACACAGCTTGGACAGCAAGCTCAGGAGCAAGCGAGAGACTTGCAGCACACGTAGGCATAAGCCTGCTTTCGAACGTCATTAAACGGCTGCATTAACGATTTGTACACTAAAAAAATTATGAATAAATGTGCCATAGAGAGGGGGTTACAATACACGGCCAAAAGATTGATAAGATAAGGTTTGCTGACGACATTGCTCTGATTGCTGAAACTGAAGATGAACTCACTGAAGCGCTGACATCCATGGAAAACACGCTCTAGACCAGTGCTCCGCAACCGGTGTGCCGCGGCGCACTGGTATGCCGTAAGCCGATACAGGTGTGCCGCGATCAAATAAGGCAATATTATAAATAACTAATTTGACAACGGTCCTCAAGCTCCCAGCGCCAATCACCTATTTATGTAGACATACAACGAGGTACATGCTTTATTAAGTTCTGAATGAAATTAAAAAAGAGTGAAATTGATCAAATTAATATCTATTTTTGGCTTTTGGTGTGCCGCGGTATTCAAGGTGAGAACTTTGGTGTGCCGTAGAATCCAAAGAGGTACTTTGGTGTGCCGTAGATGAAAAAAGGTTGCGGAGCTCTGCTCTAGACCACGGGTCGTCAACTTGCTCCGTACCGCCCACTAGTGGGCGATACGGGCTTCCGTTGTGAGCGGTGCGCGATTTTTGTCTCTCTACAATCTCCTATATTCCTTCTAGATTTTTTTTCCACCCACATACTGAATTAGCGAGGTTAGTGGGCGGTAGGGAAATTTTACCATGAAAAATAGGCAAAAGTGGGCGCTGGGCGTAAAAAGGTTGACGACCCCTGCTCTAGATGGAAGTATTTGTAGCAAGTGTTCGATGACATGAGTTGCAGCTCTAATGCTGAGCTAAAAATGGTTGCAGAGGGTCGAGAGGAGTGTAGATCGAGATGCAAGATTTTTTTGCTGCAAACCAATCAACCGGATTGATACTACGATGAAGAAGAACTCTTCTGAGCATCCCGGTAAAAGTACTAGTACGAGAGTCATCCATAAAATAAGGTTCCCATGGCGCTACAGTCCTGAAAAGCGCTGTAATGGTGGATCCCGCGATTCTGTAGTTACCTTCGTTCCCACACTCCAAATCCCTTCCCTAGCGAGGTGCCTGAGGAGCACAGTCTTGGCTTGGCAGCCGTACGTGATGGATCTCTGAAATGATCCCTGATATCAGCAAAACATGTATTGACAAGATTTTGACGGAGCATCTAGATTCTAGGGTATTTTTGCGCGAGGTGAGTGCCAATAATGTTAACCGAAGACATCGCTAACGCCACCAACGAGCTCATCGCAAAATTTGGATGGGATATATATAGCCCCAAGTGACTACCATCTCTTCCCTGACACGAAGAAACACCTGGGTGGAACGCTTGTAGGCGACAGAGAAGAGCTGAAAGAATCGGTTCTCAGGTATCTTGCGTGGCTTGGCGGCAGATTTGTTTACTCGGGCATTCAAAAGCTCGTAGTGCATTCAAAAATGCATTGACCTCAGTGGCGACTATGTAGAACAATAGGTAAAAGTCTAAACTTTCCAAAAATGTAAGCATTCATGGAATTAAACATGTCTTACACTGTGAACAATCACTGGGAACCTTATATTACAGATAACCCTCGTACTTGCTCAGAACAATACTGTAGCCTTTGGTGTTATTTTTAGTAATAAATGTAATATGAAATACTTGTAATGAATTCTTGTATATAACTATTATATTGTAATTTTTAATATGTACACATAAAAGTCAATATTTATTCACAAAAACGAAATGTAAATAAATAAATAGTATGTATAACTAAATGTATATAATATGTATAGTATGAGATGCAATAAATAAAGATAGAAATGAAATTGCTTGCATTTATTTGTTCAGTAACTAATTCAATGTAAAATCCTCCTCCCTTTAAAAGGTAGTTATCCAGTCGCGTGGTGGCAGGATGAGGAGCAGATTAACAACACAAAGAACAAGAGACGAAAGATTGTATCAGTCAGCAAGGGCTATGTCATGCTGATGTCAAAGTTTATGTCATTTAATTAAAATTTCTGTAATATACTCAATACTGTCGGTAATTATAGTAAAATGAATAAAATAATTGGCACATAAGATGGAGACCTAACCTTACCTAACTTAACCTATTATAAATTTCCATTATTATTATTATTCTTAATAATAATAATAATAATGTTGCCAGATATTGGACGGAAACACTTTGACGTTGCTGACACGAAGACGATGAATTTACATTCATAAGCTATTAACTGCCAATTTATTTTTACTGACATTTTAATGTATTTATTCCTTAATTAGCCCATTCCTTAATATTAGCTGGCCATTAATTCAATTAAATGCCGGCAAAATAATTGGTCTTACACTTGCCGAGCATTCGTACCCGGTTAATGTGCGTCGACCAAGAACCGGCAGCTTCCAAAGTTCCTGCCTTAATGCCACCGGTAAGCTGTGGAATGCTCTTCCAGCGTCTGTGTTTCCTCCTTCCAACAATCTGGATCTCTTCAAGAAACATATAAATATACACTTGCAATCTCCCCGACCCACACAAAAACGCGAACACAACGACGTTTCCCGCATGCAGCGTCCAGCCTCCCTGGCTGAGCGTCATAGAGTGCACTGGTCTCGACCTTTGTGCTCTCATGCATGCGATTACATAAAAAAATACGGTCGTCACAAACTTTCTACACAAAGTCAGCCGCTGTGGTCATTCCTTTATAACACATCGACTCTTGATTCGATTCAAAATATTAAAAATAAATTAAAAGTTTAACAATCTGTTGTTATCAATTTCAATAAAATTTGAAAAAACTGCGATTAGTTTTTTTGGCTATTGTGAGCGCACCTTTAGGCTGACTTCTCTTTGTGTTGGCAACATTATCCCATACAAGTGAGCGAGTAAAGGCCGCTTCACAACCGCCTTTTATGTACGAGTGCCTTTCATGCGATCGCCTTTTGTGGGCCTTTTGTATTGCAGTTGCGAGGCGTTAAATCCGTTTAGGAATTAACAAAAAAATATGCGTATGACGCGCGTGGATGGGGCATTTATTTATTTTTTGCACGTCAGTCACATTCAGTCGGTCCGCTGTAGAACTGCCAGGCTTTCATTTGTGTCCTCGTCTTGCATACTCCGATCCGAAGTCTGTTAAGAGACCTCCATATATTCCACCCCTTGCCGTGTCCAGGGGTTAGGTCAAAGTATTCCCCTCAATTGCGCTTCTCTACATGTTCAGCCGCAAGTGGCCTTATGTATCACCAGTTCTGTTGTCGACTGTAGGAAACTTCTTCTTGATTTGAGCCGTGTGGTTATCTTTTGATACCCAAACATAGGGTGGAGTGTGTCGTGGGTTGCTTTGTTGAGCTCCGTATCTGTAAGTGGCGGCTTAACTCTATAGGGCACGTATAAAACATAGATTTGATTCTTCTTTAGCCTCGCTATTTCCCATCATCTGGTATCAGCTCTCCTTTTACACATTCGCCATGTCTATTTGCCCTGCGTTGCATTCTCGGTCAAACGCAGAGTTTTTAGATCCTTGTCTACAGTTGCAGCCCAGGTTGCCTGTAGTCTTCCAGGTCTTCTTCTCAGCGTGCGTATGTTGAAGACTTTCTTCGCTATGTGGTCCTCATCTCTCCGTGTCACGTGCCCATACCATCTTAGGCGGTTTTCTCTTATCCTTTAATATATGCTTCACTTCGGATTCTGTTTTGTCGTCTAAGTATATCACGGAGCCGATATATTTAAAAGTATCAACCTCTTGTATCAAGACCATGCGTCTTTTTAGCATAGATTTGATTAATTGAATTAATTGATAAAATTATTATTTAAAAAATCAAGCTTGGTCGGGTTTTGAACCGCCTAATGAAGGCCAAACAATCGCTTTTACCACTGGAATATTAGAGTACATATATACCCGTACATTCTGAATACTCCCCTCCATATACATTATTCTGAGACACGCCCCTACATAATCACATTAGGGACTGACAAAAGATATTGGCCTTCTGTCAGCAGTGGAAAAAAAACTATTTGCGACAAATTGCTTGACGAGTCATTGCGAGAGATTTTTACTTAGAGTGAAAAGTGCGTGCAAAAAACATTGAGGGCTAAAAGACAATGACCGACGATAATGGCAGGTCGTAAGCGCGGTTCTCGCTAGATCACCGAAGCAACATTAGACATGCCGGCGGTCATAGCTCAATGGTCAAAGCGTTTGCTTTGCAAGCCAAAGGTCGTGGGCTCGATCCCCGATGGAGATTAAAAAAAAAAAAAAAACATTTTTAATCGACTTCTGAGCTCTAAAATACCCCGGTTGGTGTGAATGATCCATCACCTGTAAAATGTCAGTCATAGCGTATTAATTAAAATTGGTGTGTAGACGAAAGTCGTCCCGTGAAGACCGCCCATTTTATAGTAGATTCCTGTAATAATAAAGGTGATGCGTGAATCTCGGGGTGTAGTCTGTGACGTTGGCGGATCAACACTCCACATGCAGCGTTTAGCCATATACACCATGGTAAGCGTCATAGAATTCCACAGATGAGACTTCAGAATTACTATCACCATCTGTCGGTATTCTCCTGTATGTGTTGATTTAAAAAAAAAAATGCTGATCGTAATTGTGATAGGTTACCGCATGTTGATTTTATGCAAGAGAGCACAGCTGGTCAAGACCAGTGGACTCTATGACGCTCAGCTAAGGAGGCTGGACTCTGCATGCGAGAAACGTGTGTTGTGTTCGTGTTTGTGTGTGGGTTGGGGAGATTGAAAGTGTGTATTTATCTGTTTATTGAAGAGATCCAGATTGTAGGAAGGAGGAAACACAGACATAAAAAGAGCATTCTTTAGCATACCGGTGGCATTAAGGAAGGAACTTTGGAAAATGCAAGTTCATGGTCGACACACATCAACCGTGTATGGATGTTCTGCAAGTGTAAGACGAGTTTGTCGGTTGTGGATGGATGCAGGAGGAATTAGTTCTTTAAGTTCCGAAGAGCAGCGACCGTGGTAATAACGGTAGAAAAGACTTAGTGAACCAATCTTACGCCTGCGTTCCATTTATTGCAGGTTAGACGTAAGAGTGTCATTGTTTATCAAACGAATTGCTCTTCTTTGAACTGAGTCAATTAAGTTTCGAAGGTATTTTGTGTCTCAACACATAAGTGACTGCCGTATTCAAGGATAGGTCTGATTTGTCCTTTATATAGAAGAACAAGTTGTTTATCGTTGAAGTACCTCAGTGATCTATATAATACACCTAGTTTTTTGGAAGCGAGACCGGCTTTACACTTAATTGACTCGTAATATTTGACATTATTCGAGATTGATAATCCAAGCATGTTGATGGAGCTTGCTTTCGGAAGAGAACAGCCGTTGAAAGATACAGGATCCATAGCAGTCTTCTTGGTGGAGAAAGTGCATGATTGGGT
Organism: Glossosoma conforme; assembly: GCA_022606575.1. Classification (NCBI taxonomy): domain Eukaryota; kingdom Metazoa; phylum Arthropoda; class Insecta; order Trichoptera; family Glossosomatidae; genus Glossosoma; species Glossosoma conforme. The sequence continues at coordinate 97,304 of JAGTXR010000072.1, forward strand.
TTTGGAAATATTGAAACTGACGAGGTTGAGGTCGCCCCATCGTGAAACCCTTTCAAGAGACATGTTCATCTTCTCCACCAGAGATTCCCTAACAGCAGATAGTTCCGAATGTTTGTCCTTTATATAGAAGAAGAAATTGTTTATCGTTAAAATACCTCAGTGATCTATATAATACACCTAGTTTTTTGGAAGCGAGACCGGCTTTATACTTAATTACGTAATAACTTAATTAATTAATTACGCATGCACAAGAATAATATAAAAGTATGGTGATAGTGATGCAGAAATCTCATCCGTGGATCTATGATGCTTACTATTTTATTAATGGTAAGCTTCGTAGATCATCAATGGTAAGCGTCATAGGGCGCCCTAATTTTGAACTAGTAAAATAATTCAAAAATTAACCTTGCTCCTTTACATAACATTTCACAAACATATATAGCAGATGCACAAATGCCTACCGTATGCTAATTGACTTGAAATTTTGTTCATACTTGTAAATACACACTGAGAATAATTTTAGTATCACAAAAAGTTACAACACTTGCTTACTTACTAAGATTTCACGGGTTCGAATGCCGGCGAAGCCTAAAATTTTTTTTTTTTATGTTAACACATACAGGAGAATACCGACAGATGGTGATAGTAATTCTGAAGACTCATCTGCGGAATTATATGACGCTTACCATGGTGTATATGGCTAAACGCTGCATGTGGAGTGTTGATCCGCCAACGTCATAGACTACACCCTGAGATTCACGCATCATCCTTTATTATTAGAGGAATTTACTATGAACGGGTGGTCTTCACGGTACGACTTTCGTCTACCACCAATTTTAATTAATAGGAGTATTGTTCGCTAACATCGTAGACTACAGCCTGAGATTCACGCATCATCCTTTATTATTACAGGAATTTACTATGAACGGGTGGTCTTCACGGTACGACTTTCGTCTACCACCAATTTTAATTAATAGGAGTGTTGATCGCTAACATCGTAGACTACAGCCCGAGATTCACGCATCATCCTTAATTATTACAGGAATTTACTATGAATGGGTGGTGTTCACGGGACGACTTTCGTCTACAACCGATTTTGATTAATAGGCTATGACTGGCTTTTTACGGGTGAGGGATCAAATTCACACCAACCGGGGTATTTTAGAGATCCGAAATCGATTAAAAATCCTTTTTTTTTTTAACCTCCGTCGGGGATCAACACCACGACCTTTGGCTTGCAAAGCAAATGCTTTACCATTGAGCTATTATTAGTACTTAAACAGTATGGTTACAGTCTTGTTCGCAGTATCAATCCGGTGGATTGATTTGCAGCAACAGAATTTGCATCTCGATCTCCACTCTTCTCGATCCTCTGTAATCATGTTTAGCTCAGCATAAGAGCTACAACTCATGTCCTCGAACACTTGCTGCAAATACTCCCCTCTGCAGTTTCTACCCTCAACCATCCCTTCCACAATGTCGTGAAGAAGACCATCGTGGCGCATGATGTGACCGATCGCCTCTCTGAGATGGTTCTTACTAGGTGCCTATCTTCCCTGATTATCCTGAGAACCTCATTGTTCGTGACGTGGTCTCTCCAGGAATTCCGAGAATTCTTCTGTAAGACCACACCTCAAAGGCCTCTAGTCTTGTTTTATCACTTTCAGATAAGCACCATGTCTCACAGCCGTACATTAAGATGCTCCAAACAAATGTTTTGGATACTGGAAAAGCATTGCAGACCTTAACGATGACACTTAGGAAGAATTTCGGAAACTGCAAGTTATGGTTGACATTTTGCCGGTGGGTATACTTCAGTGGTTCAAGTGTTTGCTCGGTAAGCCGAAGATCGTGGTTTCGATCTCCGACGAAGGTTTAAAAATAATAATTTGAATCGATTTCTGAGCTCGAAAATACGCTCCCGGTTGGTGTGAATTTTATCACTTACCAGTAAAATTCCAGTCATAGCCTATTATAGATATGAAGAAAATATTCATCTAAATATTCACTTTTTTTTTTTGTGATTATCACTGGCAGACTCGTCGCAAGCTTAGCATATTATAAGCATGGGACATGTAATGGTGTTGGTTCCCCTTCTGTGCATTGCGCATTTAATGATTTACCCTTCATTCCATGGCTTTACTGGCCACGCCCTAAAACGTTCACTAATCGTGTTTACTGATACACTGAACTGTAATTGTTATTATACTCGTGATACTACTGAAGGGTGCAGCGATATGCGCAATATCTGGGACCTTTTTGGTTTATTTGATTCATTCTACAACTTTAATAAAAAAATATATACATTGAAATATTAATCGCAATAATATGGATGAAACATTTTTAAAAATCGAAACTAGCTAATTATTTATTAATTTATGACAAAAAATAAATATTTTTTACCAGAAAGCTGTCTAGAGACATTTGTTTTAGCCGACTCTTTCAAATTCGGCGAGAATGTGACACCTCCAAAACCAAAAGAAAAATGTGTGTTCATGTACGAGTGCTAAACACAGACTGACGCAATGACGCAGAAGTCCCGGCTCACAAGTGCGTGATACGTTATGTGACTTACCCTTTCAGTGTTATTCGTTATGCGAAATGTCGCTCGTTAAGGGAGCAATTTTTTTCGCTCGTTATGAGAGGTTCCACTGTATATGTATTTGCGCATGGTCTTGATGCAAGAGGTTGACACTTTTAAATATCTCGGCTCCGTGATATCCTTACACGCTAAAACTGAATCAGACTTAGAGAATAGAATACACACAGGATGGCTGAAATTGAGGTCTCTCTCTGGGGTTTTGTGTGACAGCAAGATTCTAGTTAGTACCAAAGGTAAAATCTACAAAACTGCTGTAAGGCCAGCTATGCTCTACGGTTCAGAGTGTTGGACCCCGCTGAAACGTTACTTTGATAGGATTCATGTGACAGAGATGAAGATGCTGAGGTGGGCGGGCGGTGTGACTAGAGTGGACAGAGTGAGAAATGAGCATACTCGGAGTACATTTCGGGTGGCCCCCATACCTGAAAAGATAAGGGAAAACCGCCTAAGATGGTATGGGCACGTGACACGGAGAGATGAGGACCACATGGTGAAGAAAGTCTTCAACATACCCACGCTGAGAAGAAGACCTGGAAGACCGCAGGCAACCTGGACTGCAACTGTAGACAAGGGTCTGAAAACTCTGGGTTTGACTGAGAATGCAGCGCAGGACAGACAACATGGCGAATTTTCACAAGGAGAGCTGATCCTAGATGATGGGAAATGGTGAGGGTAAATAAAAAGAAGATATATTTGCGCATGGTACCCTGAAAGTTATATACAATAAATATATATATATATATAAATAGGTGTGAATTTGATTCGTCACCCTTAAAAAGCAAGCCATAGCCTATTAATCAAAATTGGTGGTAGACGAAAGACTTCCGTGAAGACCACCCATTCATAGTAAATTCCTGTAATAATTAAGGATGATGCGTGAATCTCGGGCTGTGATCTATGACGTTGGCGGATCAACACTTCACATACAGCGCTTAGCCATATGCAGGTGGTAAGCGTCATAGATCAGCCATGGTAAGCGTCATAGAATTCCACAGATGTGACTTCAGAATTACTATCACCAACTATCGATATTCTCCTGTATGTGTCAACTTAAAAATAAAAATAAAAGTCCGAAACCCAAAGGTGAATGCCGTATCCGACAACAGGTTATGGCGAAACCACGTAGATGGGGGATTAACGTTTTTTATACGTTTATTTTTTACGTGTCTCACCTGTCTTATTTTACAAATGAAACCGTTGCTGGGACATTTTGTTAACGAAGAGCAAACTCCAAAAGTATACATCATCTACAAGTATTTAATGTAGGGTATTAGTCCAGGATTAGCCGGACGGCATAGTCCAGTGGTTAAAGCGTGCGCTTCTCACTCAGAAGCCTTCGGTTCGCATCCCGACCAAGCATTTTTTTAAATATAAAAACTTACAAGAGATTACCGACAGATAGTGATAGCAATTCTAAAGTCTCATCTGTAGAATTCTATGCCGCTTACCATGCTGCATATGCTTAAGCGCTGCATGTGGATTGTTGATCCGCCAACGTTATAGACTACAGCCCGAGATTCACGCATCATCCCTAATCATTAAATTAATCATTAAATTAATTATTAATTAGAGAAGTTACTACCAAGAAGGAACTCACCAAAGCAACCCACGACGCACTCCACCCTATGTTTGGGTACCAAAAGATAACCACACGGCTCAAATCAAGAAGAAGTTTCCTACAGTCGACAACGGAACTGGTAATACCTGAGGCCACCCTGCGGCTGAACATGTGGAGAAGCGCAACTGAGGGGAATACTTGGATTGTACTGAAAGAGGACCTAGCCCCTGGACATGACCAAGGGTGGAATATATAGAGGTCCCTTAACAGACTTCGGACCGGAGTATGCAAGACGAGGACACAAATGAGGGCCTGGCAGTTTTACAGCGGACCGACTGAATGTGACTGCGGCGTGGAGCAGACCCTGTCACACCTTCTGGAGTGTGCGCTGTGCCCGAATAGCTGCACCCAGGAAGACCTGATGATGGCCAGAAGTAACGCCTTCGACGTCGCCCACTTCTGGGCAGACAGGATCTGACCCTGTTGTTTCCGACACGATTATATATATTAAATTAATTTATTTTGAATGAGTGGTCTTCATGGGACGACTTTCATCTGCAACAAATTTTGATTAATACGCTATGACTGGCTTTTTACGGGTGAGGAATCAAATTCACATCAACCGGTGGAATTTTAAAGATCAGAAATCGATTTTTTTTTTATCTCCGTCGGGGAATGAACCCACGACCTTTGGCTTGAAAAGCAAACGCTTTGACCATTGAGCTATACGCGCCGGCCAGCTTGATTTTCTTAAATCGATTAAATTAAATCTTACCTCTTTACATGTCCAGGTAGGATCGAGCCACCCCTTAATAACGAAATAAAAATTATCCGGTCTCCTTGAAAAAACGGTGTTTATTGAACACCCAAATATTTATTTGATACTACAGCCGCAGTCTATGCAAGCTTGCGTGCTCTTGCCCCGGAGGCTCCCGGGAACCATCTATGTTTCCACGTACTCCTCCGTGTATACACGCATTCTGGGACAAGGCATATACAATCTGAGCGTACAGAACTGTGAAACGGCAATTAGCGATGTTCATATTTTACATGGCTAGGAGACGAATGTTTGCCTGTCGCCTCCAAGGCCTGAAACCATTTGAAAAAGCATCGAGTCGAGCCGCCCCTTAACATTAAATGGTTCAGGCCTCGGAAACAGCGGACTAATCACTAGATTTACTTATAAAAAAAAATAACAAATCTTCCAAAAATGTGCCCACAGCTCCTTTCTTCAAGTATTCCGACTTTTGCTTTGGAGGTTGTCAGGAACCATACATGTTCTCAAGTGGACCTTCAGGCGTAGATATGTCCTAGAACGATAAATGTACAGTGGCAGCTGAGAGAGCTAAGTGGCGGCGATTTGTGTTGACCATATGTTCCATATATAACCAATGACACTCTTACGTCTAACCTGCAATAAATGGAACACAGGCGTAGGATTGGTTCACTTAGTCTTTTCTACCGTTATTAACACAGTGTTGGTCATATGAACTTAAATCAATTATTCCTCCTGCATCCACCCACAACCGACAAACTCGTCTTACACTTGCTGAACATGCATACACGGTTAATGTGTGACGACCAAGAACTTGCAGTTTCCAAAGTTGCTTCCTTAATGCCAACGGTAAGCTTTGAAATGCTCTTTCAGCGTCTGTGTATCCTCCTTCCTGCAATCTTGATCTCATTTGCAATCTCCCCAACACACACACAAACACGAACACAACACACGTTTCCCGCATGCAGCGTCCAGCCTCCCTGGCTGAGCGTCATAGAGTGCACTGGTCTTGACCGACTATGCTCCATATATGGAACGAATAAAAAATATCAATTTGCTTACATTTTCATAATTGATTCTATGTATATATATTTTTGTACATGTTTAAATTTAAATAAAAATCATTAGGGTTGTTGATCGCACGCCAACCCTCATTGTGTGTATCGCCGTCCTTAAAAACGTTTACCGTGTACCCTTAAATGCTCAACAAAGCGTGGCTTAACCGCCGCATTCAAGGGTTAACTCCATTAATAATGGATAATTTGTATGGGGGGAGAATACAGCAGCTATACACTATATGGCACGTTGTGAGCGCGGTTCTCGTTAGATCGTCAAGCAACATCGGTCGAGGACTAAAACTTGGATGGGTTACCTACTGTTGTGTCGTCGTCGCTTAGGTCAAACCATCTCTTATTACCAAATGATACAGGCCTCGGGAGGTTCAAATATACATTATTATTTTTTATGTAAGCACATACAGGAGAATACCGACAGATGGTGATAGTAATTCTGAAGTCTCATCTGTGGAATTCTATGACGCTAACCACGGTGCATATGACTAAGCGCTGCGTATAGAGTGTTGATCCGCCAACGTCATAGACTACAGCTCGAGATTCACGCGTCATGCTTATTATAACAGGAATTTACTGTGAATGGGTGGTCTTCACGGGACGGCTTTCGTCTACCACCAATTTTAATTAATAGGCTATGACTGGCATTTTACGGGTAAGGGATCGAATTCATACCAACCAATTATTTTAGAGCTCAGAAATCGTTTTTTTTTTTTTTAATCTCCGTCGAGGATCGAACTCACGACCTTTGGCTTACAAAGCAAACGCTTTGACCATTGAGCTATACCCGCCGGTGAATGTGGTCATCCGGGTATACAGGTATTCAGAGACAAGGCATATATAATCCAAGCTTACAGAACTGTGAAACGATAATTTGTGATGTACTTTTTCGTAGTATCTCGATTTCCACTCTTCTCTATCCTCTGCAACCCTATTTAGCACAGCATAAGAGCTGCAAATCATGTCCTCGAACACTTGCTTCAAGTACTCCCGTCTAGGGCGCCCTCTACAGTTTCTACCCTCAACCATCCCCTTCACAATGTCGTGAAGAAGACCATCGTGGCGCATGATGTGACCGATGGCCTCTCTGAGATGGTTCTTACTAGGTGCCTATCTTCCTTGATTATGCTGAGAGCCACATTGTTCGTGACGTGGTCTCTCCATTAAAATTTCGACAACTCTTCTGTAAGACCACATCTCAAAGGCATCTAGTCTTTATTTATCACATTCAGATAAGCACCATGTCTCACAGCCGTACATCAAGATGCTTCAAACAAATGTTTTGGCAAGTTGCTTGCGGAGCTTTAAATTAATATTGTTTGAATCAAGAAGTGTTGTTTTCTTATTGAAGCTAGCCTTGCTTGATGTATGCGTCTGTTGACTTCTCTTTTTGTTCTGATATCCCAGGTGATGGTCCTTCCAAGGTATACAAACTCTTAAGCATCCTTATAAACGGTCCGCCAAATAACTTTTTTTTTTTGAAAATGGGGCGCAAAACATCGAGTGTAGCTTCGGCTGTGTGGCACGTAGCGCCGTCCTGTTGAAATCAAATATTGCCAATATTTTTCTCTTCAATTTTTGTAAACGAAAATGGCCCGATAATGATCACCATTGACTGTAACGGCCACTCCTTGCTCATTTTCGAAGAAAAATGGCTTGATTTTCAAAGTAATGTCGCAATATTTCCTAGCATTGCTCAAGCGTATACATAACCATATTCGTGTAGAAGAAGGATAAAACTAATTATCTGTCAAATCAAACATGAGCTAAGTGTTACCATTCACGAAATAAACACTAGTTGAAAAAAAAACGTAAGATGGCGGACAATAGCATGATTTTCAAAGTAATGTCGCAATATTTCCCAGCGTTGTTCAAGCGTATACACAACCATATTCGTTTAGCGGAAGGATAAAACTAATTATCTGTCAAATCAGACATGAGCTAAGTGTTACCATTCACGAAATAAACACTAGTTGAAAAAAAAAACGTTAGATGAGGGACCCTATACAACTGTGAAACGATAATTTTTAGTGTTCATATATTGCATATATGAAGCGAATATGGCGAAATAAAAGCAGATTCGAATTATTTTTTTCCCAGAAATTCAGTTTTATTACGTATTATTAATGTTTGGGCATCTGTGATATACCAGATGCGACTGTTGTAGTCATCTGTAACGTTTAAGCAAACAATAGGGCATGGATGGGCACGCGACCACGCCCACATTTCACACACTTTCATTCAAATAAATCCCATGTGGAAGGGAGAATACTGCATAGATTTTTTTTACTGTAACCTTTTAGCATTTGGGGCATATGAACACCGCAAATATCCGTTTCACGGTTCTATAAACTTTTTCACAAGTCCGAAACGAGGAAATACGCAGAAGAATTCAAGTAGTGGAGGCTGCCCAACGAATAGGCACACTCAAGTGGCAATTTTACATATCTGTCGAAGAGACGACGGTCGATGGGGAAAAAAGTATTGAAATGGCGCCCAAGAACTGGCAAATAAAGCGTTGGCTGACCCCCTACAAGATGCACTGACGATATAAGAAGAATAGCGGGAGTGACCTGGATGCGGAGGGCGGAGGATCGAAGAGGATGGAGACTCATGCGGGAGGCCTACGTTCAACAGTGGACGGATACAGCCTGACGGCGATGAGACTTATTTATTTACTTATTTAATAAATAATAAAGAATAATAAACATATGATACGTACAAAAAAAAAACATAAAAGAAGAAGAAGATGACACGTGTCAAAGATCACAGAGATCTAGGAGAACAATATCATCGACAAAAGAGGAAAAGGATGTAATAAAAGGATCGAAGTGTGCTGGTAGGGCATTTAGGAGCGCCATTGCCGTTGTACTAAATTGAGTGCTCGATGCTCCGCAAGTATCAACTGGGATCAAAAACAATGTACGGCTACGAGCACGGGTGTACTTATCTGGAACGTAGATGTTAAAACATTCAAGAATCCCGGGGTTGTGAATTGCACCGCGAAGGAGAAGGAATGAATGTTTGAGTGCAGCAATTTTCCTGCGGGACTCTAACGAATGGAAAGAAAGCATCCCTAGAAGAAAAGGACTTGGGTAATGAACGGAATTGATTGAATTGAATGGATAGTTACGGTACTTATAAAAATTATACTTTAACTATGCCTTGTCCTAGAACACCTGTATACCCAGAGGTCCACATGGGAACATAAATGGTTCACGGGAGCCTCCAGGGCAAGAGTCCGCGAATTTGCATAGACTGCGGCTGTAGCACCAGAGAAATATTTGGATGTGCAATGATCAGGGATTTTAAGGACATTGGATGATCAGCCCGACTATGCCGAAGCCTGGAACATTTTTTTATTTTTTTATTTTCTTTATGTAAGCACATACAGGAGAATACCGACAGATGGTGATAGCAATTCTGAATTCTCATCTGTGGAATTCTATCACGCTTAACATAGTGCATACGGCTAAGCGCTGCATGCGGAGTGTTGATCCGCCAACGTCACAGACTGCAGCCCTAGATTCACGTTCGATCCTTATTATTACAGGAATTAACTATGAATGGGTGATTTTCACGGCACGACTTTCGTCTACCACCAATTTTGATTAATAGGCTATGACTGGCATTTCACTAGTAATTTGTAATTTTAGAAAAATCCTTTTTTTTTAATGTCTGTCGGGGATCGAACCCACGACCTTTGGCTTGCAAAGCAAACGCTTTGACCATTGATCTATACCTGCCGGCTGCGAGTAAGGAGCGGATTTAGTAAAAAAAAAACAAGCTCTACCACTTATCCAAGTCAGCCGCAGTCTATGCAAGTTCGCGGGCTCTTGTCCTGGAGACTCCCGGGAAAAATCTATGTCCTCATGTGCGATATGGCCTTCCGGGTATACAGGTGTTCTGGGACAATGCATATACAATCTGAGCTTACAGAACTAAGAAACGTCTACTTGCGGTGTTAATATAATACAAATTTAGAGCGGCTGTGATAAAATTAAAAAAAAAAACACCACCATTGTCTGGCATCTAACAGAGGCTGTGAATGATCTTGTTACCACTAAATGACTAAACGATGTATACAGGTACAAGGTTTATGATTTATATCTGTTAAATAGAAACAATGGGGTAGTACACACAGTGATATATCACTTCAAAAATTACGTTTAAACTAACGTTTATAAATTATGTATTTCAAAATATCATTTGGGATCGTTGGGCCTCTATAATAATCATCTTTTCTGGAAGGTATAGCTCAGTGGTTAAAGTGTTTGCTTGGCAAGGCGAAAGTCTTGGTATTTATATATATATAATCATGTCGGAAAAATCAGGGTCAGATCCTGTCTCCCCAAAAGTGAGCGACGTCGATGGCCTTACTCTCGGCCATCATCAGGTCTTCCTGTGTGCAGCTGTTCGGACACAGCGCACACTTCAGAAAGTGTGACAGGATCAGCTTCACGCCGCAGTCACATTCAGTCGGCCCGCTGTAAGACTGCCAGGCATTCATTTGTGTCATAGTCTTGCATACTCCGTCTCGAAGTCTGTTAAGGGAACTCCATATATTCCACCCCTGGTCGTGTCCAGGGGCAAGGTCCTATTTCTGGGCAATTCAAGTATTCCCATAAGTTACGCTTCTTCACATGTTCAGCCGCAGGGTGGCCTCAGGTATCACCAGTTTCGTTGTCGACCGTAGGATTTTTTTTTTTTTTTTGAGTTTTGTGGTTATCCTTTGATACCAAAACATAGGGTGAAGTGTGTCGTAAGTTGCTTTGGAGACTCCTTCTTGGTAGTGACTTCTCGCCGTATGTTTGGTGGGGCGATGCCCGAGAGTTGATATAGCTTTGATATTGGTGTAGGTTTTAGGCACCCCGTAACCACCCGGCACGTTTCATTCAGAGCAATATTAACTTTCTTGGTATGAGCAGATCCACCCGTACTGTCGCGGCATACTCGCCAGCAGAGAAACAGAGGGCTAGAGCACTTGTGAGGATCAGATTTGGTTTTCCACATGTTCAGCCGCATGGGTGGCCTCAGGTATCACCAGTTACGTTGTCGACTGTAGGAAACATCTTCTTGATTTGAGTTTGATTCAATTCAGATGAGATTCTCTGTTACCGTCTGTCGGTATTCTCCTGTATGTGTCTACACAATAAAGAGTGTTTGTCACTGTATCGTTGGCTCGGTGTGAACCCTTGCAGACAAATTGAATAAGCCGATCGCTTTTGAAACATTTCGATACAAATCTTTAAATGAGACTCCATGACTAAGCGAAATATTCAATAATCCAATAGAAGAAACATAAAACTAAACAGTACGTACAAACTGATACTTACTAGCACAGTGAATTCGAGAGTGTTTTTTGTTGTTGTAAATCTTAACGCTCTCTAGCGCCGAAACGGTTAATATCACAATAAAACTAATAAGGCATAAAATATAGACAATTTACTTTTATTTATTTTTGTAGAACATCACTTTTATGTAAAAGCAAAAATTCTAATATATTTTTGGCGAAAACTAAAAAAATAGGGTAATTTTTTTCGTATGTAAATTTAATCACACAAAATATGACTCTAGTATACTAAAGTTGCTGTCATTTTAAATCTACGGATTTCTGTGCTGGAAGCCGTCGAGAACTATGTATGTTCCCAGATGGGACTTCGGTGCAGGGATGTCTTGCGACAAGACACAGTGGCAACTGACGGAACTGAGTGGTGGCGATTTGTCTGACAAATTATTGAAAATATATCGAAAAATACACTAAAAGAGCATCGGATTTATATCATTAATATGATATTATCCATCTAACTTTATACGGGGTATGTTGGGATACAATGAGTTGAGAACTAGAAGAGATGTGTGCTTGAGTATGCATTTCTTTAGGCTAGTGCGCGGCGTGTTCAGAAATACAGATATTTTGTTGGTAATCGGTTTGTTTGTCCCTGACAAATATTTAAGGATAAGGAGGCACAGATTGTTTGTTCTTCCTAGGAGTAATGCTAACCTGCCAGAGACTATGCCTCTTGGAAGAGTGATCAGACTGTTCAACCGTATCGCCTCGAATATTGATATATTCCACTTGAGAGAAGCCCAGTTCAGACATGAGCTCCACGAATTTATTTTTTTAAAGTAATTTCGTGGAGTCTTCTGTTTAGCGAGCTTCGGGACTTTTTAATCATTGTTGTTAATAATAGTAAACAACTGATTGTTTCTCTTGTATTATATCTTTTTTCAGGATCGTATTAAATATATTTGTATTTGTAATGTTTCTGTATAAAAAAATAAAAATTGAATTGTGTTGGAAAAACATTAAGAAAGCTATTTATCTAAATGTGTATCGTACACTACAGTTTATTTTTATGTAAACACATACAAGAGAATTCCGATAGATGGTGATAGTGATTCTGAAATATCATCTGTGGAATGTTATGACGATTAGCAAGCTGCCTATGGCATGAAATCCCCACTTGGTGTGTATTTGATACCTCACCCGTAAAATGAAAGTCATAGCCTATCAATCAAAGAGCGTTTTGACTGAGCGTCATAGAGTCCACAGATGCCGGCGGGTATAGCTCAATGGTTTGCTTTGCAAAGCGTTTGCTTTGCAAGCCAAAGATCGTGGGTTCGATCCCCGACGGAGATTAAAAAAAATGATTTTAAATCAATTTCTGAGCGCTAAAATACCCCCGGTTGTTATGAATTTGATCCCCACCCGTGAAATGCCAGTCATAGCCTATTAATCAAAATTGGTGGTGGACGAAAGTCGTCCAGTGAAGACCACCCATTCATAGTAAATTCCTGTAATAACAAGGATGATGCGTGAATCTGGGGCTGTAGTCTATGACGTTGGCGGTCAACACTCCACATGCAGCGCTTAGCCATATACACCATGGTAAGCGTTATAGAATTCCACAGATGAGATTTCAGAATCACTATGACCATCTGTCGGTATTCACCTGTACGTGTTTACATAAAAAAAACATATTTCTGTGGTTTGGGAATCAATTAATGATGACTTTGCTTTTTTCGGAACAAATGTTTTCACACGCTTAAACAATGGAGAAACATTTAATACACCATCTTCTTATCAGATTCTCTGTTAGACGCCATTGTCCCTAACAGTACAAGAAACATGAATACATATACCTTCTTCTCGATATGGATCGATTTGCATATTAGAACCAAACGGTCCAGCATTTGAAAGCATCGAGCTTCATCTTCGTAGTATCAATACGCCGGATTGGTTTGCGGCAACAGAATCTCGCATCTCGATCTCCACTCTTCTCGAACTTTTGCAACACTCTTTAACTCGGCACAAGAGCTGGATCTCATGTATTCCAACACTTGCTGCAAATACGTCCATCTAGGGCGCCCTTTACAGTTTCTACCCTCAACCATCTGATCCACAATGTCGTGAAGAAGACCATCGCGGCGCATGATGTGACCGATCGCCTCTCTGAGATGGTTCTTACTAGGTGCCTATCTACCTTAATTGTGCTGAGAACCTCATGTCCTCGATCACTTACTGCAAATACTCCCGTCTAGAGCGCCCTCTACTGTTTCTACCCTTAACCATCCCTTCCACAATGTCATGAAGAAGACCATCGTAGCGCATGATGTGACCGATCGCCTCTCTGAGATGGTTCTTACTAGGTGCCTATCTACCTTAATTGTGCTGAGAACCTCATGTCCTCGCTCACTTACTGCAAATACTCCCGTCTAGAGCGCCCTCTGCTGTTTCTACCCTCAACCATCCCTTCCACAATGTCGTGAAGAAGACCATCGCGGCGCATGATGTGACCGATCGCCTCTCTGAGATGGTTCTTACTAGGTGCCTATCTACCTTAATTGTGCTGAGAACCTCATGTCCTCGATCACTTACTGCAAATACTCCCGTCTAGAGCGCCCTCTGCTGTTTCTACCCTCAACCATCCCTTCCACAATGTCGTGAAGAAGACCATCGTGGCGCGTGACGTGACCGATCGCCTCTCTGAGATGGTTCTTACTAGGTGCCTGTCTACCTTAATTGTGCTGAGAACCTCATGTCCTCGATCACTTACTGCAAATACTCCCGTCTAGAGCGCCCTCTGCTGTTTCTACCCTCAACCATCCCTTCCACAATGTCGTGAAGAAGACCATCGCGGCGCATGATGTGACCGATCGCCTCTCTGAGATGGTTCTTACTAGGTGCCTGTCTTCCTTGATTATGCTGAGAACCTCATTGTTCGTGACGTGGTGTCTCCAGGAAATTCCGAGAATTCTAATAGCATCGAGCTAATGATCGAAAATTAATAGTTCAAGTATTTAAAGTATTTCTTACTTTGTTTAAATAGGGATCACACTAAGCACTGTTTCATTTTGTGGAAGACTGCAGTTTTGCGATCTAAGAAAGCTTCAACAGTTTCAAAGTGTGCAAACGCACTTCATCGATCGCGACACTGCAGTCTTCCATCAAGTGTAACAATGCTCTGAATGATCCATTTTTTTGTAAACATTCAGGAGAATACCGACAGATGGTCATAGTGATGCTGATGTCTCATATGTAGATTATATGACGCTTACCATGTCAGGTATGGCTGAGCGCTGCATGTGGAGTGTTGATCCGATTGATTACAGCCCGAGATTCACGCATAATCCTTTATAATTACAGGAATTTACTATGAATGGTTGGTCTTCACGGGACGACTTTCGTCTACCATCAATTTAAATTAATACGCTATGAATGGAATTGACTGACATTTTACGGGTGAGGGATCAAATTCACACCAACCGGGGATATTTTAGAGCTCAGAAATCGATGATAATATTTATATTTTGTAATCTCCGTCGGGGATCGGATCCACGATCTTTGGCTCGTAAAGCAATCGCTTTGACCATTGAGCTATACCCACCGGCACAAGTTGAAGAGATGTCTTGGAAAATTTATCCTCGTAGAATGTGCAAGTGATAAAAATGTGTGGCCGCATATTGTAGTGACCACATGTTACCATACCACCACACGTTTGTTGTGTTCGTGTTTCTGTGTGGGCTGTGGGGTTAGCCAGTGCATATTTATCTGGTCTTCTTCTTCGTGTCAGCGACGTCAAATTATTTTTTCCCAATATCTGGCATCATCGATAGCTCGTGTGTTGCCCAGCATTAGGTCTTGAGATGTGCAGCTTATTGGGCACATGGAGCACGATCTTAGGTGTGAGGCGGTCTGCAGGTCTCCACAGTCGCACAATAGTGACTCTACCTGCCAAAGCATTCCCCACGGCTAAAAAAAACACTAAACTATACCCATCAGATTAGCTATGTACCTGTATGTTAAAATTACATACTTTCTTTATTCGAATGATCCGTTTCTATCATCTACCCGCAATATTTCAAATATTCGCTTTCTCACGCATGCAAGGTGATGTCTAAGGAAGATACCACAATCGCACGGCACACACGGTCGGGACTCTATGACGTTCGGCTGACTTGAAAGCTTATTACATACATTGTTATTACGATCACGTTCATTTTTGTGATCTGTTCTCAAGAGTCGTGACAGGCGATCCACGAAATGTGACGATTTGCTCAATCGGCATCGCACTTTGGTTGTCAATTACCTCGGTGGATGTTAAATGCGTGTTTGCAGGTGTTAATGATAAGCGAATGCAGCCGTGTAATGTGTTTTTTGAAGACCTGCGTAGAATATCTGGGACTCGCAGCTTTACTCTGCTTTACTTCAGGTTTACTGCATCATTCTTTTCCAAGTATCCAAAATTCCCGGAAAGAGGACCTAGCCTCTGGACACGACCAGGGGTGAATACGTGGAGGTCCCTTAACAGACTTCAGATCGGAGTATGCAAGTCGAGGACACAAATAAAAGCCTGGCAGTTTTACAGCGGACCGACTGAATGTGACTGCGGCGTGGAGCAGATCCTGGACTGGACTTTACCCGCCTCACACCCGCATCACACCGGAGGACAGTCAAGTCTCCTTGATGACGCGCTCATTCATATTTGATCAGTTAGCAACTGATAAGTCCAGTGGGAGTCCCCTCTGAACAATTGTGGCCACTGCACACAAGTGCTTAAAGAAAGAACCCGTGAAAGATATGTGAATCGCATTCATGGGTTGTAAAGAGATGAATATGGAAGATAGATTCTCTCACCGAAAATACGATCGAAAATGGTAAATGCGTTGAAATTTTTTTTATTTGCCACAAAGTCTGCATGCCCGATAGGGCCGAGGCGATTCCCTTGAACTGCATCGAAAAGGACTCTTTCTAACAAGAGGAACTGACAGTCCCATAGAATGTGCTCTGAGGTCTGTAAGGGGCGCCGCAGCGGCAACTAGGGTTTGAAACTAAATTAAATGAGTATAATCCGTCATTAAAAGCGCTGTGCCCAGTCATTAGTTGGGTAGACCAGTGATCAGGGCTTATCCATTTATAGAGGAACTGACAGTCCCAGAGAATGTGCTCTGAGGTCTGGAAGGGGGCGCCACAGGGGCAACTAGGGTTTGAAACTAAATTAAATGAGTATAATCTGTCATCAAAAGCGCCGTGCTCAGTCATTCTGTCGGTATTCTGCTGCACGTGTTTACGAAAAATATTCTTCCATCCAACGCTGACAAATTGGAAAATTTACATTTCAAAGAAGCGACGAGAGACGTTTTCAAAGTCCGTGTGATTTCACGCTTTGCGCGCGACACTCCCACGCCAGCCGTCTTGCTGCTCTTCCAGTGCCTCCTTAAATAACCCCAGCATCCGGCTGCATGGCTCGCTGCCCGCACGGTCACGAACCGACGCCAGCTAATTGCTATTTGACAGACTGTCCAGATGCTGCACTACTAACTTGAACACGCATCCAAACAAAGTAGAATCTAAGAATTATATTATTAATTAATAATAAACAAATTGTAATTATATGGATTATACATCAAATCCTTTTAAACACTTCATATGATAAAGATAGTACATGGATATTTAATTACTTATAATATTGTAATATATTCAATGATCTATAAAAGTATAGGGTCCGCCATCTAACGTTTTTTTTTTCAACTAGTGCTTATTTCGTGAATGGTAACACTTAGCTCATGTCTGATTTGACAGGTAAATAGTTTTATCCTTCCGCTGAACGAATATGGTTGTGTATACGCTTGAACAACGCTGGGAAATATTGCGACATTACTTTGAAAATCATGGTAATGTTGCAGAATGTGTGCGAATCACCGTCAGCTCCGTATGTTCGTTATCTTGTGAAAAAAGTGAAAGAAACTGGCATCCTCATCGATAAACCAAAGCGTGAAAAGCCAAAAACAGTGCGTACACCCGAGAATATTGCTGCTGTGGCAGAAAGTGTGCGTGAAGCGCCATCAATGGCGCTTCCATGCGGCGCGGCCATGTTGAACGATTTTTTTTTGCAAAAATTGAAGAGGAGGATATTGGCAACATTTGCTTTTAACAGGACGGCGCTACGTGCCACACAGCCGAAGCGACACTCGATGTTTTGCGCCCTGTTTTAAAAAAAAAGTTATTTGGCGGACCCTTTATATGTATATTTAATTACTAATAATATTGTAATATAGTCAATGATCTATAAAAGTAGATTAGAATATTGATATAATAAAATAATATTCTAATAAATATTTAAAAATCCATATTAATGTTATCTTACAATTGGAATAATTTGAAATATTTTGTTGCCTTTCCATCATAGTTTACGATGTCAAACGAGGTATTTTCCTTCTCTATCCCGGCGGAAGTAATTAATTAGCGACGTGAGCTTAGCGTATGGAGTTGAAAGCTGCCGACGCAGGAAGTCTAACAGAAGTGACTATCGACACCATCAGCATTCATGGCGCGACTCCAACCATCATAATAATGATGTACTTCGTATCATCAATCGATGCGCTGATTGTTTGGACTTATCGTGGATCACGTCTTATAATACCATGCGCAATATCTGGGACTCTTGTTATAACTGATGAAATTAAGTTAATACTTCTTCTTCGTAGTATCGATCCGGTGGATTGGTTTGCAGCAACAGAATCTTGCATCTCGATCTCCA
The DNA here is from genome assembly GCA_022606575.1 of Glossosoma conforme. NCBI lineage: Eukaryota > Metazoa > Arthropoda > Insecta > Trichoptera > Glossosomatidae > Glossosoma > Glossosoma conforme. Next base: position 115,353 of record JAGTXR010000072.1, read on the forward strand.
CTCTTCTAGAACCTCTGCAATCCTCTTCGGCTCAGCATAAGAGCTACAACTCATGTCCTCGAACACTTGCTGCAAATATTCCCGTCTAGGGCGCCCTCTACAGTTTATAGTTTTATACTCTCAACTATCTGCTGCTAGGGAATCTCTGGTGGAGAAGATGAACATGTCTCTGAAAAGGGTTTCACGATGGGGCGACCTCAACCTCGTCAGTTTCAATATTTCCAAAACCCAATCATGCACTTTCTCCACCAAGAAGACTGCTATGGATCCTGTATCTTTCAACGGTTGTTCTCTTCCAAAAGCTAGCTCCATCAACATGCTTGGATTATCAATCTCGAATAATGTCAAATATTACGAGTCAATCAAGTATAAAGCCGGTCTCGCTTCCAAAAAACTAGGCGTATTATATAGATCACTGAGGTATTTCAACGATAAACAACTTGTTCTTCTATATAAAGGACAAATCCGACCTATCCTTGAATGCGGCAGTCACTTGTGTGTTGAGACACAAAATACCTTCTAGACTTGAGTGACTCAGTTTAAAGAAGAGCAATTCGTTTGATAAACAATGACACTCTTACGTCTAACCTGCAAGCAATGGAACACAGACGTAAGATTGGTTCACTTAGTTTTTTCTACCGTTATTACCATGGTCGCTTCAATTTGAAACTTAATGAAATAATTTATCCTGCACCCACTTACATCTGACAAACTCGTCTTACACTTGAAAAACATACACCCACGGTTAAAGTGTGTCGACCAAGAAGTGACAGTTTTCAAAGTTCCTTCCTAAGCACCACCGGTAAGAAAAATGCCAGTTGTAGCTCATCAATTAAAATTGGTATCAGACAAAAATCGTACCGTGGAAACCACCCATTCATAGTGAATTCCTGTAATAACAAGAATGATGCGTGAATGTCGGGCTGCAATATATGGCGTTAGCGGATCAACATTCCACATGCATCGCTTTGCCACACGTAGCATGGTAAGCGTCACAAAATCCACAGGTGACATTTCTTCATAATTATCGCCGTCTGTCGTTATTCTACTGTGCTCACGTAAAATGCCGGCGGGTATAGCTCGGTGGTTAAAGCGTTTGCTTGACAAACCGAATGTCGTGAGTTCGATCCTCGACAGTATTACTTCTAAGTAATGGAACTATCTATTCGTTAAGCAGGTATTCCACGGTGCTGCCAGGTAAGCTGTGTCGGCGTGTCTGTTGTCATTTCACGAAAAATGACAGCGATAACTGAATACTAATCACGATGGCAACACATTGCATACCTAAAGATCCCTGACTACTTAACTAAATAAAATATATTTGATAGATTTATTTAAATTTATGTAAACACATACAGGAGAATACTCTTCTTCTTCGTGTCAGCGACATCAAATTATCTTTTCCCAGTATCTGGCAACATCGATAGCTCGTGTGTTGCCCAGCATTGGGTCCTGAGATGTGCAGCTTGCTGGGCACATGGAGCAGCATCTTAGGTGTGAGGCGGTCTGCAGGTCTCCACAGTCGCACAATAGTGTCTCTCCCTGGCGAAGCATTCCCCACCGTTCGAGGTTGTCCTTTGTTCTACCAACTCCGGTTCTTAATCTGGAGAGGTTCTTAAAGGAGAATACTGACAGATGGGGGTAGTGATGCTGAATATCTCATCTGTTGATTACATAACGCTTACCATTCTACATATACAAGCGCATGTGGTGTGTTGACATTCACGCATAATCCATTTATTACAAAAATTCACTACGAAAGGGTAGTGTTTACGGCACAACATTCGTCCACTACCAATTTTGATTGATAGGCTATGACTGGCATTTTACGGGTGAGGTATCAAAATCACACCAACTCTGGGTATTTATAGAGTTTAGAAATCGATTTAAAATTTGAAAAAAAATTCCGTCGGGGATCGAACCCACGACTATCCGATTGGCAAGCAAACGTTTTAAGTACCAAGCTATACCCGCTGGATATTCGTGTCTATATATGAGTTAAAATATTTCAAATCACTGAAAGTATGCAAGCTTATTAGAGTCATATTTGTGAAACATTACAAATTATAAGAAACAACAATTATTTAGGTCTAAAATGACTGAATTGTTCCTCGAATTGGGGCAGCATCTTTGTTGTTGCATACAACTGGGATGGGCAGCATTTGAAAAACTTAAGTACATTTTAAAGCGAAAATTCCTCAATGTCTTAAAACTAAAGCGTTTAATCAATGCATCCTCCCTGTATTAACTTATGGCGCAGAGACGTGGAATCTAACAGCAGGTCTTACACATAAAATAAAGGTCACCCAGCGTGCCATGGAGAGATCCATGAGAGGAGTGTCGCTTAAAGATAGAATCCGAAACGAGGAAATACGCAAAAGAACTCAAGTAATGGAGGATACACAAATAATAGGCACACTCAAGTGGCAATGTATCTGTTAAAGAGATAACTTTCGATGGGGAAGAAAAATGTTAGAGTAGCGTTCAAGAACTGGAAAACAGAGTGTTGGAAGATCAAGGTGGACTGATTACATCAGTAGAATAGTAGAGGACCGAAAAGGATGTAGACTCACGTGTGAGGCATACGTTCAACAGTGGACGGTCACAGGCTGGTGATGATAATTTCCTTTCCTCGAATACGGCAGCTACCTTTTGAATTAGAGGTCCAAAAATCTTCTTAAACTTTATAGAGCATTTCATATAACAAATAATGACGCACTTACATTTAGTCGCCTTCTCAAATCACGGAACACACACGTAATATTGGTTCACTTAGTATTTTCTACCGTTTTTAACACGTGTGTTGCTCTTCTGAACTCGATGACTTGATTCTTCTTACACTCAACGACATGCGATATTCGTCACTCACTTGCTGAACAACAATACACTGTTAATTCATGTCTACCGAGAACTGTCAGTTTCCGAAATTCATTCCTAAACGTCACCGGTAAAATCTAGAATGTTCTCCAGTAACTATGCTTTTTATTTTCGTAAACACATACAGGAAAATACCGATAGATATTGTAGATGGGACAGTAACTCTGAAGTCTCATCTGTGAAATTCTATGACGCTTACCATGGTGCATATGGCTAAGCGCTGCGTGTGGAGTTTTGATCCGCCAACGTCATAGACTACAGCCCGAGATTCACGCATCATCCTTTATTATTACAGGAGTTTACTATGAATGGGTGGTCTTTACGGGACGACTTTTGTCTACCAGCAATTTTAATTAATAGGCTATGACTGGCATTTTACGGGTGAGGGATCAAATTCACGCCAACCGGGGGTATTTTAGAACTCGACGAGAATGGATTACAAATCCTTTCTTTTTTTAATCTCCGTCGGGGATCGAACCCACGACCTTTGGCTTGCAAAGCAAACGGTTTAACCATTCTGCTATGCCCGTCGGATAATTATGCTTACTTTTTTATACAATTTAGATTCTCTTCAAGAAATATATCAACATTTACGCAATAGTATAAAAAAATCTAATAAAATATTATATTCATCAAATCAATCGTAACGTTTACTACACAAATGGAACAATATTCAAATTTTGAATATTCCTTAGGCTTCAATGAAGTGAAGTTTTCTAGGTAGGTATGAATATTTTTTTATTTATGGTAGGTACAAATTTCTTATTAAATTGATGTTAATATTATATCGAATTTTGAATATACCTAAACTGTTTAAGAATAATACTCGTACACAACGCGGTGAACAATGAGTTACCGAATTATAAATAATCACCGATTGATACGTGATGTTTAATACTTTACGACTGTATTCAAATATAAAAATACCTATCAATAATGTGTACAGGACCGAACGAGGGATTTGATAAAATTGATTAAATAATTACCTAACATTTAAAACGCCACATGTTCATTCAAACAAATGTAATAAAAGTATATTCATCGTAGACTACTGAATGCTCCAGTAGTCACTTCCTGCCGCCACAAAGCTCTCTCAGCCGCTACGGTTCTTGCCTCAACTCATGTCAGCTCAGTCTTCTTTTTTAGCCTCGCCATTTCCTATCATATTTTCAATTTTCAATTATTATTTTATTTTTCCTTACAGAAACATTACAAATTTGAACAACTCAATTCATTTCTGAAGTACAATAATAATTATTTAAAAAATACAATATATACAAACATAGGTACTTATTATTAAGAACTAAGAACAATGCAATAAAGACAAGCAACAGAAGGTCCCATTGCTCATGAAACAGACGACGCCAACCAATTATTCTTACAAAGAAACTCTTGGAGTTCATGTCTGAATTGGGCCTCTCTTACGTGAAATATATCAACATCCGAGGCGATTTGATTAAACAGTCTGATCCCTCTCTGGGGTCGGCTCTCCTTATACACATTCGCCATGTCTGTCTGTCCAGCGTTGCATTCTCGGTCAAACCCAGAGTTTTCAGATCATTGTTTACAGTTGTAATCCAGGCTGCCTGTGGTCTTCCGGGTCTTCTCGTGCATCATGGTTTTTTACTGCCGGTTGCCACCTGACGCAAGAGCAGTAGTTTTCTTGGAAAGATAGAGAGCTGCCGTTGACCACCAACTCTGTTTATCCACCACCATCTCAGCTATGAGGTTCTGCCCACCACATAGATCCATCATAGCCTCGCCTCCGAATATGTTGGAGAAGCCTATGGATGGTCTTCCACTGGGAGCCTCTGCTTGAAGAAGTTTCGGATTGTATCATTGAGCGACACTCCTCTCATGGATCTCTCCATAACACGTTGGGTGACCTTTACTTTATGTGTAAGACGTGCTGATAGATTCCACGTCTCTGCGCCATAACTTAAAACTGAGAAGTCGCATTGATTAAGCGCCTTATTTTTAAGACAATGCCGAATTTTCGCTTTAAAATGTACTGAAGTTTTTCAAATTCTGTAAGGTAGCTCTCATTGGCATTACCAATCGATTACACAATAATAAATGCTCCAGCACTGTTCAAAAAATAACACTTTGATACATTTTAATCGTATTCCCACCAACACATTGTCGCTGTCGGCGATTCCTTTGGAGTGAGTTCCGAAGCTGGTTTTCGCATCGTGAGGAGTTCTCCTGCATGCTGATGCCCCCCACCACACCGGCTACACACTAATTGTGATAATTATGGGAGCTCCTTATAAATAATTAATCAATTCAACGATGATTTGATGATTGTACAGAGCTCAAAATGTACATTTAATCATTTTAAAAAGTGTACTTTTTTATATTCCTTTCCCAACGAATTACGTATAAACGAAATCACGTTGAAATTTTTTTTTATGTAAACACATACAGGAGAATACTGACAGTAATTTTGAAGTTTCGTCTGTGAAATTCTATGACGCTTGACCATGGTGCATACGGCTAAGCGCTGCATGTGGAGTATTGATACGTCAACGTCATAGACTACAGCCCGAGATTCACGCATCATCCTTATTATTACAGGAATTTACTATGAATTGGTGGTCTTCACGGGACGACTTTCGTATATCACCAATTTTAATCAATAGGATATGACTGGCATTTTACGGATGAGAGATCAAATTCACACTGATCGAGGATATTTTAGAGCTCAGAAGTCGATTGAAAAATATTTTTTAAAAAATCTCCGTCGGGTATCGAAACCTTTGGCGTCCAAAGCAAACGCTTTGACCATTGAGCTATACCCGCCGGCTTATAGAGTAAAAAAGAACTGGGCTTATTTAAAAAACAGTATGTGTGTTTGTAATTTATGAATTACTACACCATTCATTGGATCGATATAAAACATTGATAAAGTATTGCACGTATGCCCGTGAAGATTAATACAATTAAAAAAAAACCATGAACGTAAAACTGGAAAACAGGAAATAATACACGTACACGTGCACTGTACACGATCCCTCTAATTCGTCTATCTATAAATACTTATTTAATCCAAAAAATTTAAAAAACAATCTAAAAACGGTAACGGTAAAACAGGAATTAAAACGCGTATATTCCTATGGAACCATCTCAGAGAGGCGAGCCCGATGGATCGGTCATCATGCGCCACGATGGTCTTCTTCGCGACATTGCGGAAGGGATGGTTTAGGGTAGAAGCTGCAGAGGGCGCCCTATACGGGAGTATTTGCAGCAAGTGTTCGAGGACATGAGTTGTAGCATAAGCATGCTGAGCTGAAGAGGACTGCAGAAGTTCGAACACAGTGGAGATCGAGATGCAAGATTTTGTTGCTGCAAACCAATCCACCGGATTGATACCACGAAGAAGAAGTTATTATTGTTCAATTTTTAATATTTTCGTTAACCGCGCTGTGTACGAGTATAATTCTTAAACAGTGTAGGTATATTCACCCTAGAAGCACCCTGCAGCTGACGTGAGGTAGTCCTAGCACGGTCTTTGGCAATCGGGCTTTCAGCTACGCGGCACCAATGGCCTAGAACTCGCCATCGGAAAGCATAAGTTCTCTTAAAGCGGAGGCATCCTTCAGAAGCAGACTCAAGACCCACCTTTTTACTCAGAGGCAAAGAAGCGCTGCCGGAATGATCATTCGGTCATAAAAGAGCGCTATACAAATACTAATATAATAATTCAAAATTCGATATAATATTTGCATCAATTTAATAAGAAATTTCTACATACCAAAAAAAACAAATATATTCATACCTACCTAGAAAACTTCACTTCATTGAAAAGCCTAAGGAATGTTTAAAAATTTGAATATTGTTCCATTTGTGTAGTAAACGTTACGATTGATTTGACAAATATATTATTTTATTATTTTTTTATACTATTGCGTAAATATTGATATATTTCTTGAAGAGATCTAAATTGCATAAAAATGCAAACATAATTACTGGAGAACATTCTAGATTTTACCGGTGACGTTTAGGAATGAGTTTTGGAATTTGAATATTGTTCCATTTGTGTAGTAAGCGTTACGATTACTAAAGTGATATACTTGTAGGCATCAATATGGTTTTCATTCCGAGCTCTGTACATTAGAGCTTTGTTGTAGATCGTTTATTAACAATCTCGATAGGTATTTTTGCTTTGCGGACATCCTTTTGTATTAAAAACGTGCTATAGATGGTGTCACAGCAACTCACTGGAACTTAAAGAACTAATTCCTTCTGCACCCACTCACAGCCGACAAACTCGTCTTACACTTGCCGAACATCCATACACGGTTAATATATGTCGACGAAGAACTGGCAGCTTCCAAAGTTCCTTCCTTAATGCCACCGGTAAGCTATGGAATGCTCTTCCAGCGTCTGTGTTTCCTTCTTCCTACAATCTGGATCTCTTCAAGAAACAGATACATATACACTTGCAATCTCCCCAACCCACACACAAATACGAACACAACACACGTCTCCCGCATGCAGCGTCCAGCCTCCCTGGGTGAGCGTCATAGAGTGCACTGGTCTTGACCGGATGTGCTCTCCTGCATGCGTTTACATAAAAAGAAAACTTAGTCAAATACCTACAATATTTATTCAAAATTTAAATATATATATATATATAAAATCAGGTTTAAAAATACTATAAATGTTAAGTAGCTTCTAGTGCCCCGTAATTTTAGTATTTTGCAATAGATGCCAAATACATAGATGCTAAAATTCGGCATAGATACTAATAAATGCGAATTTCATAAAATATGCAAATATATGCTAAAATCATCATTATTCGAGAAATTTAATGTTTGTAAAATATTTTTAATAAAGTTTACAAACTCGATTATGTAAAAGATTTGTCCTCTGTTCTTGCGACGCATGTCCATGTGATCCAGGCATGCAACAGACGGTGAGACACTCTCTAGTGGAGTGCATCATCCATGAGAACAGGAGACGCATTCTGCGTTGTCGCCTGGGAGTCTCTGCCATTTTTATTAGGATTTACCTGAATTGCTGCTTAGTTCTGACGGTCCCTTGCTGTTGAACTTCATCAGGGAAATCGTCGGGGCTACAAGAGCGGTTAACGAGGCTGACATGGAATAGGCTCCTACGTTCTTCAACTATTTGTCAGACGTTTAATCTAACCTTGTGTGTAACTTGCAGGATACAACACGTAACTATATATTTTTTTATACATTTTTAAGTAAAAAAAAAGAATAAATAAAAAAGAATCTCGATTATCGTTGGGCTGGTTTATCCTCAATTTTTCTGTAAATGAACTTTGTGGTTGTAACTCAGACTATTCCTGAATAATTCAATTTATATTTTTATAATCGCCATATTTTAAAATTAATTTGTTTAATATGTTAATTATGTATATTTCTAAGTATTATAAATAAATAAATTGCTGGAATGTATTGAATATATTATGAAAATAAATGCCAAATAGATGCTAAATAAATGCTAAAATTAGCTTTAAATGCTCCAAACTGCTAAAATCAATGTTTAAATGCTTCGGAATGCTAAAATCCAAACTTTTAAATGCTCCAAAACGCTAAAAAATAAAAAAAGATGCTTAAAACACGGGTTTCTTAACCATTAGTATCAATATTTCTTCTTCGTAGTATCAATCCGGTGGATTGGTTTGCAGCAACAGAATCTTGCATCTCGATCTCCATTCCTCTCGGTCCTCCGCAACCCTTTTCAGCTCAGCATAAGCGCTACAATTCATGTCCTCGAATACTTGCTGCAAATACTCCCGTCTAGGGCGCCCTCTTTAGTTTCTACCCTCAACCATCCCCTCCACAATATCGTGAAGAAGACCATCGTGGCGCATGATGTGACCAATCCATCGGGCTCGCCTCTCTGAGATGGTTCTTATTAGGTGCCTATCTTCCTCGATTATTCTGAGAACCTCATTGTTCGTGACATGGTCTCTCCAGTAAATTCCGAGAATTCTTCTGTACGACCACATCTCAAAGGCCTCTAGTCTTTTTTTATCACTTTCAGATAAGCACCATGTCTCACAGCCGTACATCAAGATGCTCCAAGCAAGTGTTTTGGCAAGTTGCTTACGGAGCCCTAAAGAAATATTCTTTGACTCAAGGATTTTGGCTTTTTTATTGAAAGCTAGCCTTGCTTGATGTAAATATTATTAGTATTAATATTACCAGTCTAATGCTGGCTATAAACGGAGAGTACATTTCTCACCTCCGATTTGCATTTAGGACGGCATGTTTCGGCTACATTGGGTAGCCACTGTCAAGTCAAATAGGCGATGCTTCCAAATTGTCACCCATCTAAATACTCACCGCGACCGACGCTACTTAACTTGAATGCTAACAAAAAAAAAAAATGTTTCAAAATTGAACAAAGAAAACAATGGGATCAAATGAAACAAGATTTGAAAAACAAATAAATTATAATTTTATTTAAATAAATATATGTATTGTAAGATAACTATAGTCCATCATACGTGGACCTAATACATTGTGGACTAGAACTAAGGGACGTTAAAATTAGTATATTTGACTTTAAAATATTAAGACTGAGTGAATTGAGTGATGACACATAATCGTTGGGTTCTAGTCCATCATATAATAGGTCCACACCACCTATACAACAAAAACTGAATTAAAAAATCCATTGACTGAAAATAACTATAGTCCATCATACGTGGACCTAATACATTGTGAACTAAAACTAAGATCCATTATCCCTTACGCATCGGTTGTCGGCATATGCCGTCAAATATTCCCCGACCGTTGACATTGGTTGGCGTGATATATTGTTTTGCTACTTTCAGTACTCATTGTGACATTTACGGTAGGAAATTGGAAGTGCAGTCATTCCCTTTATCAACCTACATGTATTCTTTACAGGAATCTGTAAAGCATGTAAATAAATATCGTTAGGTTTCGTCACAGGAGTGATTTTTCTGTAAACCACATGTGTCAATGCCACCACATGTATGGAGTTACGTAATGAACGTTTGTTACATATAATAGTTTTTTATGCATCATCTGATAGCTAAAGGATACAAGAACCAATGTGATACATGAAAATAGGTCAGATAAGTACATTTATGCTTCAAATATTAGTTTTAAGCTAAAAAATAGTTTGAAAAATTCATGCCGTATTGACAGTATAATTTGTATTCCACCGAGCCGTAACGTGGGGGTTAAAGTATTAAGACTGAGTGACTTGAGTGATGACACGTAATAGTCATGCATTCTAGTCCATCGCGCAATAGGTCCACGCCACCATACATCAAAGCCTAATTAAAAAATCCTTTGACTAAAAAATAATTTAAGAAAATCAAACGTTACAGTCTAAAAAATATTGCTTTACAATTTAAAGCAGACTCTCTTTATTTTTATGTATTTTTTGAGCAATTTTAGCGTGACGTCAATATCTACGTTGCTAGAGTTTAGGTTAGGTTAGATTTAGTTTAGCTATCAATGTAAATACTAACCTAACATAACCTAGAATAAAAATGTAGGGAACGACGTCACGCCAAAGTGGCACAGTTTTCTTGCATCAATTATAATTTAAAAATAAAAAATACATTCAATTTCTACTCCGCATATTTTTATTTCTATTCAAACACACTCGGAAGAACACAAAAAATTACCACTCTCGGTATTCTCCCGAACGTGTTTACATAAACAAAATAACAGCCGGTTCTTGGACATCTATTTTCTTAAAAGAAAACAAAGTCAAGTCACACATTTTGCTAAACTTTGCCCCATTATGCTTGACTTTACTCCACTTTGACCAACTCCAACTATGCTCAACTTTGCCCAACATTTCTTAACCCTTTCGCATCGGTTGTCGGCATATGCCGTCAAAGATTCCCCGACTGTTGACATCGGTTGACATGATATATCGTTTTGCTACTTTCAGTACTCATTGTGACATCTACGGTAGGAAATTGGAAGTGCAGTCATTCCCTTTATCGAACTACATGTATTATTTACAGGGATCTGTATAGCATGTAAATAAATATCGTTAGGTTTCGTCACAGGAGCGATTTTTCTGTAAACCACATGTGTCAATGCCACCACATGTATGGAGTTACATAATGAACGTTTGTTAAATAGAATAGTTTTTTATGCATCATCTGATAGCTAAATGATACAAGAACCAATGTGATATATGAAAATAAACCAGATAAGTACATTTATGCTTCAAATACTAGTTTTATAATTGACAATATAATTTGTATTCGAACCGAGCCGTAATGAAAGGGTTGATATTGCTCTATTTTGCCCCACATTTCTTAAATTTGCTCCACTTTGCCCCATTTGGCAATTTTTCGCCCCACCATATACACTACGATTATCACACAGTACGGAGTTCCCACAGAACGAAAATAAACAATAATTTATGCTTTCCTGTGACAATTTTTCATTATATTCCGTGAAGCAAATACCCAACACAATCAAGCAATAATAAGGTAAGTAATTATTTATACATTATTTAATTCAATGAATTAGCAGTAATTACTTAGCAAAGGGTTAGTAATAAATACCATAAAAGGTAAGTGAAAAATAATCATTTGGCAGAAAATAAATAATAAATGATAAATAATAATAGGTTAGGTTAGGTTTCCATTTTATGTGTTAATTATTCATTAATTTTACATAAGTTTTTACCAATATTGAATATATCACTGCCATTTTAATTTTATAACTGACCACATTCATTCAGACACTGCCAATTTATTTAGTCTATTGCCGATTGATTTTATTTGCTGCCAATTGATTCAACTTACGGCCAAAACCTTGAATTAGTTACTGAACAAAGAAATACAGTCCCCAATAATAAACGTAGATATATAACATAGTTGACAAATGTTACAAAAGCGTAGGTATTTACATGATTTTTAAATTAATTTTATTACATTCTAATTCGTATGACTGGTAACACTATCAATTAATTACACAATACTTATAAATAGTTAAAGACTTGTTTTGTTAATATTTTCAAATTGCTTTTCATCGTATTAACATCCTCCTCTCTCTCGGAAGGGTGTTATACAGCCACGTGAGGGCATGAGGAGGAGCAGGTCACCAAAACAAAGACTTTTTCAGAAGCACATTGACATATATTTAAGTAAAAACTTGGTTTCCTGATTGTTAAGTCTCGATCGGTCGTGGCGATAGTACCGCCATATTACGATCTATCGGGAAACCAAGTTTTAACGTAAATATATGCCAATGTGCTTCTGAAAAAGTCTTTGTTTTGCTGACCTGCTCCTCAGCATGCCCTCACGCGACTGTATAACACCCTTCTGAGAGAGAGGAGGATGTTACTCTATAACCTTAAATTTTCATTTTCAGAATGGTGTCACGACCTATCGTTCACAGACAATTCGTTCAACAACGGTAACGACGTGGGGCTCACAGGACGTCTGGCGCACAGGACATTTGGCGCACAACACAACTGGTGCACTGGATGTCTCGCTAACATAACCTAACCTAAGTATTTGTCCAGTGAACGTAGAAGTCCAGGGATCCATAGATGTCTTTAACGAAATAACTTTTTTTTTTGTTATGCAAACACATACAGGAGAATACCGACAGATGGTGATATTGATGTTGAAGTCTCATTTGTGGATGCGCTGCATGTGAAGTGTTGATCCGACAGCGTCATAGACTACACCCCGACACCCGTCTTCACGGGACAACTTTCGTCTATCACCAATATTGATTAATAGGCTATGACAGGCATTTCATGGGTGAGGCAACAAATTCACACCAACCGGAGATATTTTAAAGCTCAGAAAACAATTACTTCAATTTTTTTCTCCTTCGGGGATTGAACGCACGACTTTTGGCTTGCCAATCAAACGCTTTGAACACTGAGCTATACCGTCCTAATAACCTGACCTAACATAAGGATTTGTCCAGTGATCGTAGAGTAGAAAGATCCATAGGTCTCGTTAACTAAATAAATTAGGTAAGGTTAGGTTAGCGAGACAGCCAGTGCACCGATTATCCCGTGCACCAGACGTCCAGTGCGTCACACAACGTTACAGATGAGTCGCAGAACGTAATTGTCTGGGGACGATAGGTCGTGACACCTATAATAATATATATATATATATATATATATATATATATATATATATATATATATATATATATATATATATATATATATATATTATTTTTATTAAAAATAAATTAAATCAAAAGAATAAAATAAAAAGGTTTACAAATAATTTAAGAACTAAAGAGATAAAGATTTAAAATTAAAATATGTGAGAAATCAAGTAAGTACTTTAATAATAGTAAGAGAAATAAATAAGAATAACATTGTTGTATATTCTGAACGGTGAAAGCCCAGTTCAGGAGGAGACTGTTTAAAAAAATATTACAATAAATGTTCATAAAAAAATCCATGTTCCACTAAGAGTGAACCCAGTTCAAACAAGAGGCTATTCTCACAATAAAAGGTTAAAAATCAACATATAAAAATTTCGAGTTTTTAAAGAAAGTGATACAAAAACAAAGTTTTTAAAATGACATAGAAACAGTTAAAATAAACGTAAAGGCGACCCAATTTTTTTTTTCACACATTAACACATTCAGAAGAATACCAACAGATGGTGACGGTGATGCTGAAGTCTCATCTGTGGAAAGTATAACGCTCACCATGCTATAAACAAGGGTTATACGTAATATAAGATCTTGAAAAGCGCTGTCACACCTTGTGGGCGAAGCGAGGCGGAGATCCATTACGTACGGCTGCCAATCCAAGACTGAGCTCCGCAGGCAGCTCGCTATGGAAGGGATTTGGAGTGGGGGAACCAAGGTATACTACAGAATTGCGGGATCCACCATAACAGCGCTTTCAGCTCAGGACTGTAGCGCCATAGGAAACTTACTACGGATAACCCTCGTACATACATGTCTAAGCACTGCATTGATCTGCCAACGTCATAGACTACAGCTTGACATTCACGCATGAACCTTATTAATACAGGAATTCACAAATGGGCGGTGTTTACGGAACGACTTTCATATATTATCTTCAACCAATTTTGATTAATGAACCGTGACTGGAATTACACGGACGAGGGATCACACTCACACCAATACATTATATTTAAGAGTTTAGCAATCGTTTTTTTTTATGTCCGTTGTGGATTGAACTCAAGACTTTCGGTTTGGCAAGCAAATGTTTTGACAACTAAGCTGTACCCGCCGGCTTAAGTGATGCCTATTTCAGTCTTGCTTGCCGGAATGCTCGATGGCGTCCCTCTCGACCATGACTATGTCCTCTTCGTCACTCGGTTGGAGAACCTCGGGACGAAAACCTGGGGCTGGTGCACCTGGGGAGTCTTCTGCAGAAGGGGGGGCACTTGCGGGGGTACCGGGACGCGATTCTTCCTTACTGGAATCTAAAAAATAAAAATACATTAATTATTATTACAGGAATTTACTATGAATGGGTGGTCTTCACGGGTCGACTTTCGCCTACCACCAATTTTAATTAATAGGCCAAGACTGTCATTTTACGGGTGATGGATCAAATTCACACCAACCGGGGATATTTCAGAGCTCATAATCGTTTAAAAATCCTTTTTTTTTTAAATCTCCATCGGGGATCGAACCCACGACCTTTGGCTTGCAAAGCAAACGCTTTGACCATTGAGCTATGACTGCCGGCAATGATATAGCCCTTGTTGACTGGTACTGAAAACCTCGATATACAATCTTTCGTCTCTTATTTTCGTTCGCTCATCGGATACGCACGTGTTGTCATTTTGTAATGCCGTTATAGGAGGACTAGTTATATAGATCGCCTATTGCAGCGCTGGGTGTCACCGACCGCAGCGCCTGGTCCCCAGTCAGTGGTGTGCTGACGGCGGTGAGGTCGTATTGTGGTTGGCCCGGCCTGAATGCTGTGACTAGGTCCGGGCCAGAAGTTTGTAAAGTTACCGAAATATATATGTCAATGTGCTTCAGAAAAAGTCTTTGTGTTGTTAATCTGCTCCTCATCCTGCCACCTGACAATTCTATAACTAATTTAGCGAGGAGGATGTCAGGATGTCCAAAGATTGAACAAAAATAAGAGACGAAAGATCGTATATCGAGGGTTTTTGGTTTTCATTGAAAATTAACGGCGCCCGGTGCCCATTCAGTTGGGTGCTGACGGCGGATGAAGGTCGTATTATTGCCGGCCTGGCATGTTATTCCGCTAGGGTCGGAAGTTTGTAAATTTTATCGTGATTATATATATGTACTTCTGAAAAAGTTTTTGTGTTATTAATCTGCTCCTCATCCTGCCACCGCGCAATTCAATAACTGACAAAGAGAGCAGGATTTCAATGGTCACTAAAATATGACACGCATTAATGCTGATGCCTCGAGTCTGTGCTACAGCCAGGGGAACCATCCAGAATCAGGAAACGGCTCAACCTTGACCCGCTCGCAAGTGAGGTAGACTGCAGACTGAAGACCGTCTCATCATTTCATACGAATATGTTTGAAAACACTTACTTTTATTGGAGATTTTTTCGTCCTCACTATCAGAACTCTCAGCGGCAACTATATTGCGACCTGCAAACAACATTAGAGCAAACCATTATGAAGGGAAACATGCGGGAGGCCTTCATCCTGCAGTGGATAGATACAGGCCAACAATTACATGATGGGTAACGTCACAACAATAAATGATGGGTATCCAACCCGACTGCGGGGTTCATATTAGTTATCCAAGATAATTACACAAATAAAACAATTGATTATTAAAGGTTTTCTTAGGGACTAGTCTCAGGTATTAGTAACACAACAATAGATGACGGATATCTTACCCGACAGCGGGGTCTATGTTTGTTATGCAAGATAATTACACAAGTAAAAAAATCAGTAAAGGTTTTCTAGAAACCGATTTTGGGTAACATGACATTAATACAATAACAATAAATGAGGGGTCTTACCCGACTGCGGGGTCCACGTTGGTGAACCCGAGAGCGGTGGTGGTTTGGGTCTCATCTTGCGCGCCGGGTTCGGGAAACGACAGTAAGCGCATCGGTATGAAACATATTCAAACTCTTCCGGTAAAGACATCCCTGGAATATTAAAAATAAATATCAACATTTTTCAAATGGTGTAGAAAATATAGGGTCCGCCATCTAACGTTTTTTTTTCAACTAGTGCTTATTTCGTGAATGGTAACACTTAGCTCATGTCTGATTTGACAGATAATTAGTTTTATCCTTCTGCTGAACGAATATGGTTGTGTATACGCTTGAACAACGCTGGGAAATATTGCGACATTACTTTGAAAATAATGGTAATGTTGCAGAATATGTGCGAAAATTGCGTACGGATTTTGGAAGAAGAGAATCACCATCAGCTCCGTATGTTCGTTATCTTGTGAAAAAAATTAAAGAAACTGGCATCCTCATCGATAAACCAAAGCGTGAAAAGCCAAAAACAGTGCGTACACCTGAGAATATTGCTGCTGTGGCAGAAAGTGTGCGTGAAGCGCCATCAATGGCGCTTCCATGCGGCGCGGCCATGTTGAACGAATTTTTGCTCACAAAAATTGAAGAGGAAGATATTGGCAACATTTGGTTTCAGCAGGACGGCGCTACGTGCCACACAGCCGAAGCTACACTCGATGTTTTGCGCCCTGTTTTAAAAAAAAAAAGTTATTTGGCGGACCCTTTACATACCATCGGAGCTCTTGGATGTTTTTAGCACAGTAAGGGGGGTTAATTAAGTAAACTGAATGGAATTTAGGTTGCCTTGAATGCCAAGTCTAGTGTTTGGTACCTACCATTGTGTCCCTTGCACTGGCTGCAGATGAGCGCGAACCTACTGCCCGGCCCGTCACCCACCAAGTAGTCCACCAGTCTATCAAACGCCGAGCCTCCGCCTCCACTGGTGGAGAGCAGGGGGCGCGGGAGCTGGTCACTCTGGAAAGAACAAAGCAAACTATACATAAGCAACAAAGAAACACATCTACAAGAACGAGGTGAACTGTCGCACGAAAGAACACTGATGGAGGAACCAAATAATTGAGCAGTCTGCTAAAAGTTGGTCCACCGCCTCCACTAGTGGACAGCAGGGGTTGTGGCAGATAATCACACGGAAAAATAGAGCAAACTGATAGTGTGGATTTTGGGCTTAGACGTGTGTGGCGAATCATTTCCAATATTCTTGGGTATGTGCTAGAGGTGGAAGCCATGCTGTTTTGAGAATCAAACCATCATTCCTGTTGATGTTGATGGGATGTCTGTTGATTTCAATGGCTTCCCTTACTAGGCGTGCATGTTTTCCTTGCATTCCAGCCACAATTTCGGGTTCGAATGAAAACTTATGTCCCATGTCAGCTAGATGCTCTGCCAGTGCTGACGCCATTGGGTGGCCTAGTCTGCACGATCTCTCATATTCGCTTATTCTTTTAGCAATAGTTCGCGATGTTTGTCCGATGTACACCGTGAGGCAAGCCTTGCACTGTAGTTTGTAAATCTCATCGATCTCTAAATAATTCTTAATTCGCCACACACGGCTGAACCCAAAAGCCACAATATCAAATCTGGCCGTGAAAACCTAAGAAGTTATTTAGAGCAAACTATCAACAAACAGTAAAATAAAATATGTAAGTTCAGAGCAACGAGGTTGAATGTTGCACAGGAGACGAAAGTCTCTTACTTTCCCCTCCAGTGGGCCATCAGACAGTGTGCAATACAAGGATACATCTGTTGAAGAACAACGAGTCGTAATTGCTTTGCCAGCGACAAAACGGAGATTCATCGATGAGCTCGAAGTTCAGAATTACAAGGTTTACAGTTGCGTAGAAGGCTTAAGTATCTTACCTTCAAGGGGGTCATCTGTCCGGGAAAAGTAGGGGCTGCGATGGCAAGGGGGGCCGCGCCTACGAACCCGGGGGGCCGGGGAGCAGCGATCATCCCGGCAGGCTTGCCAACCTGTCTCTGGCGGAGCTGCGACGCGTCTATATGAAACAAACCAAAACCAATATAGTAAATATACAACGGGATATCAGTCTTTGTTTCATGTCAATGCCTCTCTTACTAATCAATATGTGTTTTACGAGCGAACTACAGCTGCAGTCTAAGCAAGTTCGCGGGCTCTAACCCTGGAGGATCCCAGGAACCCTCTATGTTCTGAGAATAGCATGATATAGCCCTTGCTGACTGGTACCGAAAAACCTCGACATACAATCTTTGGTCTCTTATTTTCTGTTCGTTTGTCGTGCATGAATGTGTCTGCCATATTGGCAGTTTGCACTAGTTATATACACCGCCACTCGGGGCGCCGGTGCGGCAGAGCCGACGAGGCGATCAGTTGCCTACCGCCCTTCGGCGTGAGCATATTGTATTGTGGCTCGGCCTAATACTGTGACTAGGTCGAGCCATAAACTTGTAAAGTTTAATCGTAAATATAAGTCAATGTGCTTCTGAAAAAGTCTGCGTTATCAATCTGCTCCCAATCCTGCCATCACGAGACTGAATAACAACCTTTTGAGAGAGAGGAGGATGTTAGTTCCTATGTGGACCTCCGTGTATATATTTTTTAAATTTACAATTTTATTTATTTCTTTCAGAAACATTACAAATTTTATTTAATACGATCCTGAAATAAGATACAATACAAGAGAAACAATTTATAAATATAGGTATTTATGATTATTAACAACAATTATTAAAAAGTCCCACAGCTCGCTAAACAGAAGACTCCACGAAATTACTTTGATAAATAAATTCGTGGAGCTCATGTCTGAACTGGGCTTCTCTCAAGTGGAATATAACAATATTCGAGGCGATATGGTTGAACAGTCTGATCTCTCTCCCAAGAGGCATAGTCTCTGGCAGGTTAGTATTACCTCTAGGAAGAACAAACAATCCGTGCCTCCTTATCCTTAAATAATTGTCAGGGACAAACAAATTGATTTTCAACAAAATATCTGTATTTCCTCACACGCCCCGCACTAGCTGAAAGAAATGCATACTCAAGCACACATCTCTTCTAGTTCTCAACTCATTGTATCCCAACATGCCCCGTATAAAGTTAGATGGGTACAGCCAAGGATAATATCCATACATCCTCATGTAAAGAAACCTCAGAAATTTCTTCTGAACTCTCTCCAACATGAGGTCATATTTATACTCGTGGGGAGCCCAAATAATAGATCCGCTCTCAAGTATGCTACGAATCAATGAATTGTACAGTACGACCAGTACGTTAGTGCTCGAAAAAGTCAACAAATCCTAACATCTTCAGTGCCCTTCCACACACAGCTTCAATGTGAGCATGAAACGTTAGCTTGCTTTCTAAGAATATGCAAATGGTCTCGGATGGATGATACTCGAGGGATGCCAATACAACCCATACTATACCTATGACAAACAAACCGATTTCCAACAAAATATCAGGATTTATGAACACGCCGCGCACATATGTGCACATACGCGTAAGAGTGTTCTGGGACAAGGCATAAACAATCTGGGAGCTTACAGAACTGTATAAACGAAAAATTTGCGGTGATCATATTTGGAGTATATGGGAAGCTAAAATGGTATATGGTAACAATCTCTTACATAGAATAACATAACATGGCTTACTCAATGGAGATGGAGTCAAGGCAGTGCTTAAACTGGCAGAGATCTTGGGCGGAGTGATCGTCAGTGATTCCGTGTCGCTAAATTTGTCCAGTATCTCTTTAGCAACCTAAAATTAATGAAAAAAAAATAAACATTACATCAGCACGCCAACGAGCAGTGTATTTTTGGTGATAGATGCGTAGCAACATAGCCGGCGGTCATAGCTCAATGGTCAAAGCGTTTGCTTTGCGAGCCAAAGCTCGTGGGTTCAATCCCCGACGGAGATTAAGGATTTTTAATTGATTTCTGAGGTCTAAATTACCTCCGGTTGGTGTGAATTTGATCCCTCATCCGTGAAATGACAGTCATAGCCTATCAATCAAAATTGGTGGCAGACAAGTCGTCCTGTGAAGACCACCCATTCATAGTAAATTCCTGTAATAATAAGGATGATGCACGAATTTTGGTCTGTAGTCAATGAAGTTGGCGGATAAACACTCCACATGCAGCGTTTAGTCATATGCACCATGGTAAGCGTCATAGAATTCCAGAGATGAGAATTCAGAATTACTATCACCATCTGTCTACTGTGGTATTCTACTGTATGAGTTTACATAAAAATAAACATGGTTCTGCGGTGGCGCCATCGAGATAGACGGCGGAAAAGGAAGCACTACTCCCACACGGTCTGTAAGTCAGTCTGGTACTCTTGGCAATAGCACTAACCCGTGCCCCGTGAGCTCAGAAATTGATTAAAATATATACATATATATATTTAAATCTCCATCGTGGATCAAACCTACAACCTTAGCAAAACGGTTTAACCACTGAGCTATACTCGCCGGCAGACGTATTATAAATATGTATTATTGCATATGGCACTCCAGTATTACAATATTGAAATATATTTAAGAAATCATAATCTAAAAACAATTATATAACCGTGTCAGAAACAACAGGGTCAGATGCTGTCTGCCCAGAAGTGGGCGACGTCGATGGCGTTACTCCCGGCCATCATCAGGTCCTCCTGGGTGCAGCTACTCGGACACAGCGCACACTCCAGAAGGTGTGACAGGGTCTGCTCCGCGCCGCAGTCACATTCAGTCGGTCCGCTATAAAACTGCCAGGCTTTCATTTGTGTCCTCGTCTTGCACACTCAGGTCCCAAGTCTGTTAAGGGACCTCCATATATTTCACCCCTGGTCGTGTCCAGAGGCTAGGTCCTTTAATTTTTTATTTAATTAAAAACAATGGAATGAGTATTTTTCATTTTTAAATAAACAAGTGATACTCTACCTTGTAAGTCTCTTTCTCTTTGACTTCTTCTAAGATTCTCTTCTTCTCTTGCCTCATCTCCCCTAGGCTTGTCCTGTTTTTGCTCAGCTTCCATTCGTAGTAGCGAGTGAGACCAGTACGCAGCAGCATTATACTACAAATAAGAAAACATAACACGGTTAAACATAATGTTATACTCCATATTAAAAATTCACATCCAGGGTTGTAAATTTTTTTGTTAAAAAATCCTAGTACTTTTTCAGGTATACGTAGTCAGAGAAACAACACAGAACACGTTGTACAAGTTCGACTGCCGAAGCACAACTGACCACTCAAAAGCAATAACCAAAAATGACATTCTTTTCTGGTACACCTATTACATCTCCCACCAGGTCCACTTTCGCCTCTTGATCGACTCTAGTATGGAAGGCTTCCTTGTTCAATACTCAAGACCTTTTGTTATGTAATTGCTTACCTACTATGTTTAGCGATTATAAAAAAACTAACATACGAGGGTTATCCGTAAAATAAGGTTCCCATGGCGCTACAGTCCTGAAAAGCGCTATTATGGTAGATCCCGCGGTTCTGTAGTGTACCTTGGTTCCCCACTCTAAATCCCTTCCCTATTTGGGTGTGAGGTAGTGCACCCAAGTCTTGTCTCCAGTGACGATGCAGTCGAGGTATTCCTCGCCATGAGTTCCGTGGTCTTGAAGAAGTTCTTGGGCCTCTTCAACGCGTCGACGTTTGTGGTCTTCGGTCAACATTCTTGGCACCCACCTCGCGCAAACCTTAGCATACCCTAGATGTTCCGCCAAAATCTTGTCAATAGTGGTTTTGCTGACATCAGGGATCATTTCGGAGAGCTTACGAACCGTCACTCTTCGAGCTAAGAGCATTGCTCTCTCCACTTTTGCGATTGTTTCGTCAGAAACTGATGGCCGTCCGGAACGATCCTCATCATGGACGTCAGTACGCCCGTTCTTGAACTCTCTGCACCATTTGCCTACGGAGCTCAGTCTTGACTTTGGAGCCCTAGATTTCCCATAGCTGGGAATGGATTTCTGAGCTGTGCTTGGTGATGCGTTTCCTGTCTGCAAAAACATTGCCAAGCACAGAAATTCATTCCCAGCTATGCGAAATCTACATGGAGACAAAGTGTATGACTGAACTCCGTGCGCAAATGGTGCAGAGAGTTCAAGAACGGGCGTACTGACGTCCATGATGAGGAGCGTTCCGGACGGCCATCTGTTTCTGACGAAACAATCGCAAAAGTGGAGGCAGCGATGCTCTTAGCTCGAAGAGTGACGGTTCGTAAGCTCTCCGAAATGATCCCTGATGTCAGCAAAACCACTATTGACAAGATTTTGACGGAACATTTAGGGTATGCTAAGGTTTGCGCGAGGTGGGTGCCAAGAATGTTGACCGAAGACCACAAACGTCGACGCGTTGAAGCGACCCAAGAACTTCTTCAAGACCACGGAACTCATGGCGAGGAATACCTCGACTGCATCGTCACTGGAGACAAGACTTGGGTGCACTACCTCACACCCAAATAGGGAAGGGATTTAGAGTGGGGGAACCAAGGTACACTACAGAATCGCGGGATCCACCATAACAGCGCTTTTCAGGACTGTAGCGCCATGGGAACCTTATTTTACGGATAACCCTCGTAATACACATTTACATAAAAAAAGGTACATAGTCGCAACCCTGCGGTACTCCACTAACACACACGGGAACAAAATCTCAGGATCCGTGAAAAATAGAACAGTCTTCGATCCAGCTTTTGAGCCTATTAAACTATGCTCACAAAAGCAAGCCATCATATAATACACCCATTTACATACAAAAAGGTGCAGAGTTAGATCCTTGCAGCACTCCACTCACACTAGAGGAGAGATGAGCAGCGGTGAAGAGTAGAACAGCCCATCGACCCAGCTCTTGGGCCTGAAGTAGAAGTAGAAGCCCAGCACGGCCAGCACATACAGCCCGATGGAGAACACCATCAAGTTGCCCACCACGCGCCTCCTCTGACGCTCGGTGCTCTGCCCCGCTTGCTCGATCTTCTTGATCTTGGTCTCAAGCTCTTCCAGATTTTGGCGAGTCGACTTGTGACGCTGGAACACAATGAAAAGTTTTGTTATAGAATTGCGTGGAGGCGGGATGAGGAGCAGAAGAACAACACACAGACTTTTCCAGAAGCACATATATTTTCCGTTCTGATAGCGAGGACGAAAAAATACTCCAATAAAAGTAAGTCATTTACAAAAATATTCATATGAAATGATGAGACGGTCTTCAGCCCCGTTTTCGAGCAGGTCAAGGTTGAGTAACTTCCTGATTCTGGATGGTTCTCCTGGCTGTAGCGCAGACTTGAGGCATCAGCATTGATGCATGTCATATTTTAGTGACCAATGACATCCTCCTCTCTAAATTCGTTATTGAGTTGCGTGGTGGCGGGATGAGGAGCAGATTAACAACACAAAGACTTTTTCCAGAAGCACATATATTTTCATGATAAACTAAACAAACTTCCGGTCCTAGCGGAATAACATGCCGGGCCGGCCATAATACGACCTCGTCGCGGTCGGCGCACAACTGACTGGGCACCGGGCGCCGTGGTCGGTGACGCCCAGCGCCGCAAGTGGCGATCTTTATAACAAGTCCTCCTAACGGCATTACAAAATGACAACACATGCGTGTCCGATGAGCGAACGAAAATAAGAGACGAAAGATCGAATATCGAAGTTTACGGCAACAGCAAGGGCTTTATCATAATGATATAAAATAATAAAAAAAGTATAACCAAAACATATACAGTGGTGCCTTGACATACGAGTTTAATTGGTTCCGCAACCTTGCTCGTATTTCAAGTTACTCGTATGTCAAAGCAAACTTCCCCATTGAAATTAATTGATCAAAAAGATGCTTTGACAGCGTGAGCACACTGATAACTGATTCTCTGACCATGACCGGGGGATTCACGCGGTAAAGCGTGACGCGCGGTTCGTGTGCAACCGGCCGACCCGCTAAGCCGATTGCTCGTATCTTAAATTAAGCTCGTATGTTGGAGCACTCGTATGTCAATGTACCACCGTACAGTGGAATCTCGTTATTTCGTTCTCGCGTTTTTCGTCTTTATCAGTTCATATTATATGGTCCCGACAAATACACATAAGAAACAATGTTAAATAATCCCCCATAAACTATACACTGATTATTCGTTTTCTCTCTATCAATCGCCTAATTTTTATTTTATATTAACGCATGCAGGAGAGCACAGCCGGTCAAGACCAGTGCACTCTATGACGCTCAACCAGGGAGGCTGGACGCTGCATGCGGGAAACGTGTGTTGTGTTCGAGTTTGTGTTTGGATTGGAGAGATTGCAAGTGTATATTTATCTGTTTCTTGAAGAGATCCAGATTGTAGGAAGGAGGAAACACAGACGCTGGAAGAGCATTCCAAAACATACCGGTGGCATTAAAGAAGGAACTTTGGAAACTGCCAGTTCTTGGTCGACACACATTAACCGTATATGGATGTTTGGCAAGTGTAAGACGAGTTTGTGTCGGTTGTGGGTGGATGCAGGAGGAATTAGTTCTTTAAGTTCCAAAGAGCAGCGACCGTGGTAATAACGGTAGAAAAGACTAAGAGAACCAATCTTACGCCTGCGTTTCATTGATTGCAGGTGAGGCGTAAGAGCGTCATAAAACGAATTGCTCTTCTTTGAACTGAGTCAATTAAGTTTAGAATTGCCGTATTCAAGGATAGGTCGGATTTGTCCTTTATACAGAAGATGAAGTTGTTTATCGTTGAAATACCTCAGTGATCTATATAATACGCCTAGTTTTTTGGAAGCGAGACAAACTTATACTTAAATTATGGTCCACTTCAATGATCCGGATGTATAAAAGATATATTGAAAAGTTGCTCACTTATTGAACCACACTCTTATGTGCGAGCGTCATAGAGTCCAATGTGTCAATGGTTAATGCCATTCAAAGTATTCATAAATCCAAATGGATTCGAATGGAATATTTAATTGGAACAAAAAATAACAAAACAATTCCTTTAAATTATCAACACTGATGCAGAGTGAATATACAATAAAATGTATGTATTAGTATAGCACGCCGGGTGACATTTATTTTATGAGTAAGACTTGCTGTTAGATTCTACGGCTCTGCTATGGAGAGATCCACGAGAGGAGTGTCGCTAAAAGATAGAATCCAAAACGAGGATATCCGCAGAAGAACTCAAGTAGTGGAGGCTACACAACGAATAGGCACACTCAAGTGGCAATGTGAAATATCTATCGAAGAGACGACGGTCTATGGGGAAGAAAAGTATTGGAACGGCGCCCAGAACTGGCAAACGAAGCAAATCAATCCGGTGGATTGGTTCTTACTCTTCTCGATCTTCTGCAACCCTCTTTAGCTCCGCATAAGAGCTCTAACTCATGTCCGCAAGCACTTGCTACAAATACTCCCGTCTAGAGCGCTCTCTGCAGTTTCTACCCTCAACCATCCCTTCCACAATGTCGTGAAGAAGACCATCGTGGCGCATGATGTGACCAATCGCCTCTCTGAGATGGTTCTTACTAGGTGCCTATCAACCTTAATTGTGCTGAGAACCTCATGTCCTCGATCACTTACTGCAAATACTCCCATCTAGAGCGCCCTCTGCTGTTTCTACCCTCAACCATCCCTTCCACAATGTCGTGAAGAAGACCATCGTGGCGCATGATGTGACAGATCGCCTCTCTGAGATGGTTCTTACTAGGTGCCTATCTTCCTTGATTATGCTGAGAACCTCATTGTTCGTGACGTGGTCTCTCCAGGAAATTCCGACAATTCTTCTGTAAGACCACATCTCAAAGGCCTCCAGTCTGTTGTCCTCCAGGTGTAATTCAGTCATTAAGTAAGTAATGTTATTGCCGATGAAGAAAACAGTAAATTTATGATTATTTATTCCAATTAAAAACGAAAGACTCCATTAAAAATGCAATAAATTAACTATTAACACTTCACAGTATCAATATAAACATAATGTCTTATATTTTTTCAATGTTTTTAGCATTCACTTTGAGAGACATTATAGATTATAAATATTTAATTATTTACCTTGTTTTTACGTGGATGACGTAAGATAAGTTCTCTATTAGGAGACTGCAGTTTCGACTAACTCGTAACCTCTCTCAATCCTTCTCTTGTTAAGAGATAACTGAGCTACGATAGTACTTTGCAAGTGGTCTAAGCCCATTTTGGTTAGACCACTTGACCCCAAAGTGGGATCAAATTCACACCAACCTCAGAAAGAGCTCAGAAATCGATTAAAAATCTTTTTTTTTTATTCTCCGTCGGGAATCGAAGTCACGACCTTTGGCTTGCAAAGCAAATGCTTTGGCCATTGAGCTATATCCGCCATGTTTATCACAAAGGGACTTCAGATTAATGTCTGTCAAGCTAAAATCATACAAGAACCATTTTTTTTTTGCTGAAATTACTCATATTTCTATTTCATTGGTTTAAGTTGATATCCTCCTCTCTCAGTTTGATATCGAATTACTGGGTGGTAGGATGCAGGAGCAGATTGACAATACAAAGAACTTGTTTTTGGTTCACAACTCGCGTTCATTTTATTAGATATGTGCTTTTTCGTCCATCCACGCGAGCGGCCTGCCAACTGCCGGAACACAATCTGACATCTAGCGCCCCAAGACAGTCGCGGCAATAAAAGCAAATTAAAGATGACAGTTGCACCAACATGAAATGGAGCAACTGTCATAATAAATAAAATGGCGTATGCAAACACCGCGTATTGTAATATAATTAAAACTAACATTATTAGATGTGCATGTCAGGCGAGTGAACAAAAATAAGAGACAGAAGATCGTTTTTCCGAGGCTTTACGGCATCAACCTAAAAGTGATTTATCAAGCTGATATCAAAGGGTTAACTTTAATTATCACACAATAAAAAACAGTATATCAACATGTTATGGGCGTTGGTTGAAAGTGTTAACTGACATTATTGCATGCAACAGGATGCATTTTTCACTGCAATGTTTTCTACTTGTTTTGGTATCGAAGCAAACTTCCTATTACCATAAAAATACACAAGAGTGCGTTACGAAACGAAGAATCAATGAGTCCACGATATTTTAAACTTAGTACATTGGCAATTCTGGCTTTTGGGTTTGAGCCGTGTGTGGCAAATTTTTTCTTCTCTGGTATTAATAATAATAATAAAAAATTAAAAAAATTGGGTTTAGCCGTCGTGTGTGCCGAATTATCTTCTTCCAATATTTCGACCGCAATTGCAGGGGTGTTCTTCGGGGTTGATGACTTTGTGTGCCCTGTCAACCCTGAAAAAGACCCCTGCAATGGTGTTCGAAATATTGGAGGAAGATAATTCGCCACACACGATTAATTTCGCCGGCCGTCATAGCTCAATGGTAAAGCGTTTGCTTTGCAAGCCAAAGGTCGTGGTTTTGATCCCCGATGGAGATCAAAAAAAAGAAGAATTTTTAAATCGATTTCTGAGCTCTAAAATACCCCGGTTGGTGTGAATTTGATCCATCACTCGTAAAATGTCAGTCATAGCCTATTTAATTAAAATTGGTGGTAAGCGAAAGTCGTCCCGTGAAGACCATAGTAAATTCCTGTAATAATAAAGAATGATGCGTGAATCTCGGGCTGTAGTCCATGACGTTGGCGGATCAACACTCCACATGCAGCGTTTAGCCATATACACCATGGTAAGCGTCATAGACTACAGCCCGAGATCAGACTTCAGAATTACTATCACCATCTGTCGGTATTCTCCTGTATGTGTTTACATAAAAAAAAATACAAAATACCAAATGGCCGTACAAACCTTTGAAGTTATTCTTCTTCTCTCCGATATTTTGACCTGCATTACAGGGATCATCTTCATGATTGATGATTTCAAATCACAAATCGATAATTTAATTCTTGATCACAAATCATCTACCCTGAAGATGACCCCTGCACTGCTCAACGCAAAAGCCACAATTTCGATTCTGGCTGTTAAAACCTACAAAATTATCTATTAGGCTAGACTGGCATTTTACGAGCGATGGATCAATTTCACACCAACCGGAGGTATTGTAGAGCTCATAAATCGATTACAAATCGTTTTTTTTTAATCTCCGTCGGGGATCGAACCTACGACCTTTGGCTTGCAAAGCAAATGCTTTGACCATTGAGCTATGAGTATTTTTTTTTAATTAGGTTAGGTTAGGTTAGGAAAATTAGGTTAGTTATTGTAAAACATTATGTATTTTCAAACACTATTACAGGGCTTACACACACAAAAAATACAATTACACTGAAGCTTTACGCAAATATATATATAAATATAATAATTATATAAACGGCAACTCACCCTAAATCTTGATATAAGGACGCCCATCTTCAAGGCGATGTATTTGATATTTTATTCAAAAAAACAGTGTTGTAAACGTCAAGCTTGACCCGAAAAGACTTGCGAGACACTGTTATACTGTTATCAGTTCGCCGGGCCGCGATCCCTTCGCGATTTATTAATACATTTGGCAGAACGTTCAATTTGGTCGCTTATAAATAGTTGCGGACGCTCATAACCTGCAAATGTATGAAAACAGTGACAGTCGGCGAATTTGCACAGAGAATTTTCAATTACACGAAACACAAACACAAGAAAAAAGATCAAATAATCGTAATTTGAATATTTACATGAATACGTATTATTCATGTATTATTTTTAAATAATGAAGTGACTCATATAACCCGAAAATGTATGTAAAAGTGACAGTTGACGATTTCGTATCAAAAAAATTATTATTTTCATTCGAAAACAATTGAAAATTTGTTGAATCGTAATTTGTATGAAAATATTCTACGTACAAAAAAATGTATGAGATTATTTTTAAGAGCAAATAAAAAATTATTTTTTTTAAAACATCGCAAACTGACAGTTCGTAATGTTGTATGGACACTTTCTATTCCACAAAAAATTGCACATAACCTGCAAATGTACGACGATCTGACAGGTTGCCGTTTTCGCCGAGCAATATCTTGGTTATGAACAGTTTTTTTCGCGGCGATTTTGCATCTCGGCGGTGCGCGGGTTGGGCGACTGCATTTCCGTGTCCTTTTTAGGCCGCGTTAAAGCGTTTTTGTAGGCTTTTGTGGAGTTTGTGTGGGACACTATGTGGGCGATAAGATTTATGAAAACATTGGAGCTGTGCCGCGTCAACGCACGCATGCGCGTCACTGTGATGCCAGAATAAAAAACTTTATGTTTTTATTATTGACGTACTCATAGATTGAGCCGCCCCTTAGAACCAAATAATCCAAGGTGCGTTGGGATAGTAATCCCATCTTCTTCAATTTAATGATTAACAAATCTAAGAGTCTATCCATTACCATGTATCTTGCATGCGATGCACTGATTGATGATCTTAGAACAATCCATGAACAATATAATAGTACTATTATATACGACAAAACAATATTTTAGTATCTTAATAAGTAATGAGTGGCAGCAATTTAGGGTAATTATATTTTCTGAAAAGCCGTCGGGTAACGTAAATGGAATGTACTCGGTGGAGCTGCGGGAGGTGGAGCTGATTTAGGAGGGGGCGAAGACTTTGGCGGCTGACAAAGCTTAGTGGCAGCAGTTTATGAATGCCATATGCTCCAGTTAGGGAAGAAGACATACTCATAGTATGATGATGATATGTTATAGCTATGTAAAAAAAAATAGCGCTGAGTAATTAAGCGACACTGTATTTTTTTTGTAAAAATAAATAAATACCAAAGATTAAAATGAATGATTATAATAATAATATATTTCCCCTTATAAAACGTTTTCAAGCTATAGAATAACTTTTCCAATGCTCTTGATATCTGAAACATTTAGTACAACCTAAAATAACAACAAAGAATTTTGTCCGTTACAAATCAATAAAAAGCGTTTGTTATAGGAGCGTTGACTTCTTATGTGATCTTAAATGTTTAATTGATTACCCCTTTCGCATCGGTTGACGTAATATATCGTTTTGCTACTTTCTTAGAATAGTTTTTTATGCATCATCTGATCAATCTTAAAGGATACAAGAACCTATGTAATACAAAATAAAAATATACAAAATAAAAATATACAAAATACCCAACAGAAAGCCTTTACAATAAATTCAAAGTGCCAACGGTGGATACACTATACCAAAAATACACCATATTACAGATTATTAAAGAAAGGAGAATCGAAAATTGGTACACTTGTCATTCTGCTAGGTTTTATGTACAACTTATTAATACCAAAATTTAACACACAACATGCAAAAAATGGTTACAAATATAACGGAATAGTTAATTTTAACAATCTTCCTCGGGAAATAAAAGCGATCAGTGATATTAAAATATTGATTGAAAAGGTGAAACAGTACTTTAAAAGAATTACGAACAGAACCGACGTCACTGCATAACAAATTGAAATAATAATGTACCAAAAATGTATTATTAATTTATATATACTTTAGATTTAATTCAATTTATAGTGTCTTAAATTATTAATTATATAATGTTAGTATTATATCAAAATCATGTAAATGTATAAATGTGTATATGTAAAACTCTGTATAATTATATAAAACTGTAAAAAAATAACATAGATGAATCCCACGCCACACACAAGATCTTATCTTTAAGTGGTGTGGTAAGCGAATGTAAAAAAAAAAAAAAAGATTCGAATGTAAATTACCGTGTAAAAAATGTATCTTTTTATATTGGATTAAATAAAAAAAAAAAAGTACATTTATGTTTCAAATACTAGTTTTATAATTGACAGTATAATTTATATTCAAACTGAGCCGTAATGAAAGGGTTATTAATCAATAAAACATCATAAGAATTTATTGGAAGCAATAAATTTTATTTTTTAAATATATTTCGTAAAATTAATAATAATACATATACCTACATAATATTTCAAATAATTCCAATACTGGCATCTCCGTAAGATGGCGTCTCACTGTGATCACTCGACTTGACAGCACGCTCTTTAGTTTTCGCATCGTCAAATAATCACATTCAACAACAATTACTCGCAATGGCCGATGTTCTGGACATTGAAAACTCCGAAGAGTTCGAGGTTGACGATGAGGGAGAGCGTAAGTAGATATTTTCAATCATATTATATTTAAATTTTGTCTTTTCTAACTGTATGAGCGGCATTTTGATTATAAGGTTATGTTTGAAGTCGTTCAACTCGGATTTGACATTATTTCATACTATAAGATCTGTTTGCTCTGGGCTTGGACCATATAAACATCGCATATCAGTAGCCTTCACTTAGTTATAAGTTAGATACGTATTATTAACAATATACGTTTAATGCCAAATCAAAAGAGGTCACCTACAGTTGCACTGGTCATGACTGGTTGTGCTCTCCTGCATGCTATTGCGTAA
Source organism: Glossosoma conforme (assembly GCA_022606575.1). Lineage (NCBI taxonomy): Eukaryota > Metazoa > Arthropoda > Insecta > Trichoptera > Glossosomatidae > Glossosoma > Glossosoma conforme. Next base: position 146,573 of record JAGTXR010000072.1, read on the forward strand.
AAAATAACCATCATCAGCCTGTATCCGTCCACTGTTGAACGTAAGCCTCCCGCATGAGTCTCCACCCTCTTCGATACTCCGTCTTCCGCATCCAGGGTCGGTCAGTGCTTCGTTTGCCAGCTCTTGGGCGCCATTCCAATACTTTTCTTACCCATCGACCGTCAACACTTCGACAGAAATGTCACATTGCCACTTGAGTGTGCCTATTCGTTGTGCAGCCTCCACTACTTGAGTTCTTCTTCGTATTTCCTCGCTTTGGATTCTATCTTTTAGCGACACTCCTCTCATGGAACTCTCCAAAGCACGCCGGGTGACCTTTATTTTATGGGTAAGACCTTCTGTAAGATTTCACGTCTCTGCGCGCGTCAATAGGGAAGAAAAGTGTTGGAATGGTGCCCATGAACTGGCAAACCAAGCATTGGCCGTCCCCCTGCAAGATGGACTGACGACATAAGAAGAATAGCGGGAGTGATCTGAATGTGGAAGGCGGAGGATCGAAGACGATAGAGACTCATGCGGGAGGTTTACGTTCAAAAGTGGACGGATACAGGCTAATGATGATGATACAATTGATTAATCCGCCGCGCTTTCTATATTTATATTGACACATGTCTTGGATTTGGAACGAATGTGGGAAGAAGGAAAGAAAATTGTTGTTTGTTCATTGAGTTGCTTTTTGCAGAGGGCATCGCCCGCTTGAAGGAGAAGGCCCACAACAAGAAGGGGCGCGGGTTCGTGGCCGGTGACTCGGGCGGTGCGGCGGGCGGCGGGGGGCGCGGGGCGGCGCGCTACGAGCGCCTGGCCGCGGCCGGGGGCGGCGAGCTGGGGCCGCAGCGCTCCGTGGAGGGGTGGATCTTGTTTGTGAGCGGCGTGCACGAAGAGGCACAGGAAGACGATATACAGGTGAGGTTGATACCTTAACACATTGATACACACTGATACCAAACCATTGACTAAAGGTGCGATTTACAGATTCATCATATCGTAACCACTCCCCTGACTGAAGCATATAGCTGTCACAAACTGCTGCCACGATCTTCAACTCATCCCATGTCAATTCCGCCTCCCACAGCTTGGGAGCTTGAAGAAAATAATAATTATATTTATTAAAGCTTTTACTACAGCAGGATTGGGTGGGTTATGCAATACCCAATCTGCCATATTTTTAGATACATGTATACAGTCGATTCCGCTTAATTGGGACACATCGGGACTTGATCATTTTGTCCCAATTAAGCGGCTGGCCCAATTAAGTGAATTTCATTTTTTTTTTAAATTCATTTATTTGGTTTTGCCAACTAAGGACATTAACCAGTAATACACACATAAAATTAAACAATGCTTATTTTTTTTCGATAATTTATTTTTATAAATTCTTGGAAACTGTAATTACATATAGGTAATATAAATTACCGTTTAAATTATATTATTTAATATGTAATGTAAACTTTAAAGAAAAAAAAAACATAATTCAAATAATAAATAGGTAGGTACATACAATTTAATTCAATGCAAAAATGAGTCAAGTGTAGTCTGTCTTATGTTTTTGTAACAATTTCACTTCTACAAAATCAGCACAGATATTCAGTGCGGATGTAGGGCTCCCTTCATTTCCTTCCTGCATAAAATAACGCTGTAAGACGGCCATACATTTTTTCTTGAGAATATGTGTAACATAATATCTGCTGTGATCTTAAATTTACTGTCCCAATTAAGCGGAATGTTGTCCCAATTAAACATATAAATTTACTATTGGTTTCTTGGTTTGGTTTCTGTTCTTTGAGATTTGTCCCAAATAAGCGGCTGTCCCAATTAAGCGGTGTCCCAATTAAGCGGAATCGACTGTATTTATATAGCACATACAAAATAATCATTATAAATAAACATAATAATTCATGGTGGTTGCTGCATCATCTCCATCCAGCGACGGCTCAGGGAGGAGTTGAGCCATTGCCTCTTCAGCCAGGATGATGGTGTTGTTGGACCTCCTTATCCTGCTCCAGAAGCCGGCAACACGGTGATGCAATAATGCTGAGAATGAATGGACTCTGCCCTCCGCAAGGATGTCAGTTGCTCTGCAGAATCTAGGGAGTTGCATAAGTTGGCGATATGAATTATTATACGCATCTTTGAGCTTCTCCCACTCTAGTTTAGGACAACTAGACCAGAGTTCTGAGTTTTATAATGCCATACAGAAAAGACGGCTGCAATTTATGCTCTTTTGCAACATTTTTAGTATATCCCCCAACCAGGTCCACCTTCGCCTCTTGATCGACTAGTATGGAAAGCTTCCTTGTCCAAAACTCAAGACCTTATGTTAAATAATTGCTTACCTACTTGTACGCCTCACACCCACGATGCTGCTCCATGTGCCCAACAAGTTGCACATCTCAGGACCTAATGCTGGGCAACACACGAGCTATCGAAGTTGCCAGATATTGGGAAAAAATAATTTGACGTCGCTGACACGAAGAAGAAGAAGACCTACTATGTTAACCGATTACAAAAAAACTAACATACGAGGGTTATCCGTAATACAAGGTTCCCATTAGCGCTACAGTCCTGAAAAGCGCTGTTACGGTGGATCCCGCGATTCTGTAGTGTACCTTGGTTCACCCACTCCAAATCCCTTCCCTAGCGAGCTGCCTGCGAATATGCTCATTTGGAACTCTGTCCACTCTAGTCACACCGCCCGCCGCACTTCAGTATCTTCATCTCTGCCACGTGAATCTTAGAGAAGTCTAATCTCAAAGATTAATAAGGCATTATTTTGTGTTCCAGGACAAGTTTTCAGAGTTTGGCGACATCAAGAACATACACCTGAACCTGGACAGACGCACGGGCTTCCTTAAGGGATACGCCCTGGTGGAGTTCGAGACCTTCAAGCAGGCACAGGTGAGACTGCCACATAATTCATATTTGTATGTTTTTTTTAACGAAATATTGGAAAATAGAAATTCGCCACACACGGCTAAACCCAAAAGCCAAAATATCAAATCTGGCCGTGAAAACCCAAAAAGTTATTTAACTATAATCTGTCATTAAAAACGCAGTCATTAGTTGGGTTAGACTAGTGATCAGGACTTATCAATTTAGCCGTTTTACCACTAGAATTGTAGCACTGCCATCTAATTGATATCTGTGCATATTAATACCCTCATTTTATTGCTTATTTGTTTATGTATTTTATAATGCAGCTATAACCAAGCGTAAGCATTACAGTCCATGTTGTATTCCCCTTTACAATGTTTTGAATGTTCCAGAGTGCTCGCGAGGCGCTGAACGGCACGGACGTCCTCGGGCAGAACATCTCTGTGGACTGGTGCTTCACCAAGGGACCCAACAAGCAGCACTCGCGCTCCAAGAGGCGATAGGGACACAGCAACACAACACTAACATTTACTGGCCAATCAAACACGTCTCCCATTTCATCCAAAGTATTACATACTTCGTAACTATTGGAAGTTTAACACTAAATATAACTTGTTTAAGTAAACACGAGCAAGCAGTGGAGGATTGGTTTGCAGCAATAAAATCTTGCATCTCGATCTCCACTCTTCTGGATCCTCTGCAATCTTCTTTAGCTCAGCATAAGAGCTACAACTCATGCCCTCGAACACTTGCTGCAAATACTCGGGGCGCCCTCTGCAGTTTCTCCCCTCAACCGTCCCTTTCACAATGTCGTGAAGAAGACCATCGTGACGCATGATGTGACCGATCGCCTCTCTGAGATGGTTCTTACTAGATGCCTATCTTCCTTGATTATGCTGAGAACCTCATTGCTTATATTTAAAACGGCTTAATTCTACAAGGCTAATATGTCTGGAAAAATATATACAAACCACTCTATTCTTTCCATATCAATTTCATATCTGGAACATGGTGACAGTTGCTACTGTCCACTTGGGAACATGTATGGTTCCCAAAAACCACGACAGCAAATTTCCGAGTACCTGAAGAAAGGGTTGTTGTAGCATCGGAGGCATATTTTTGGGTGATGTACTAATCGGATGATGTCTCACATTAAATGTATTTGTTTTTGACTTTAATATTTGATTTCACACAAATAATAAAACTGTAAAAAAGCAAAACAAAATGTATTTATAGACTTTTCAAATTGTTAAGACTTAGATTTAAGAAATAAAATATTCTTTTGTAAATTAATGTTGTTGATTATTTTTCTCCATTTTTTTATAGTGTGTTTTTTAACCCTTTCGCATCGGTTGTCGGCCGACAAAGATTCCCCTACCGTTGACATTGGCAGACGTGATATATCGTTTTGCTACTTTCAGTACTCATTAATTGGAAGTGCAGTCATTCACTTTATCAACCTACATGTATTCTTTACAGGAATATGTAAAGCATGGAAATAAATATCTTTACGTTTCGTCACAGGAGCGATTTTTCTGTAAACCATATGTGTCAATGCCACCACATGAATAGAGTTACATAATGAACGTTTGTTAAATATAATAGTTTTTTATTCATCATCTGATAGCTAAAGGATAAAAGAACCAATGTGATATATGAAAATAAACCAGATAAGTACATTTATGCTTCAAATACTAGTTTTATAATTGACAGTATAATTTGTATTCCACCTACACACAGGGTACATAAATTAAAGATCATAATTTTACACAAAACTGTTTACTTTCCAACGTTACAATTTGAATCGGGAACACAAACATGAATCTAACAAGAGACTAAACAATAATAGATAAACCAATACACTTATATAATCTTTAAATACTAACAAGAAACATTAAATATAGCAAAAAACATATTTGTCAATAAAAAATAAATAAATCAAATTTAAATTAATCAAATTAATGATCGTACAAGTGCAGCCATTCTAAAACAAATGTCCAACATTGTTGTGGGGAAACGGAAAAAATCAAACGGCAACACTGGAAGTAAATTCAAAAAACGAATATGAGCCAAAAGCTAGCGATAATATGAGTTTATTTCAAAATTATATGAAAGGTGTCTTTGAAATAGACGTTGAGCCAACAGTTGATAATGGAACCAAGTCATATTGAATAACTTCTTATATTTTCACGGCCAGATTTGATATTGTGGCTTTTGGGTTTAGCCGTCGTTAGTTCTAGTCATCGACCCTGAAGAAGACTTCCGCAATGGCGGTCGAAATATTTGTAAGGAGTGATTCGCCACGCGCGGCTTAAACCCAAAAGCCGCAACATCGAACAAAGTCACAATTTATCACGAAAAAAAAAAAATTGGACAAAACGTGAAATTTTTCTTCCAAAAATTATTTTTCACTCACGTCGGGATGGTCACCACAAATTTCCACCACTCTGTTGTCAGTTGTCACTGTGGATACATCGCTTCGGTACATTTACGCATCTAAAAGTCTGCATGGGAACATGTAGAGTCCCCGAGTACTTTGAAAAGAAAACTGCAACTGTATGTGAGGCTTTTCGGATTTTGGGTGATTTTTAATCATATTTTTTAAAGAGATTTGATGCCTAGTCGGACGCTCTCAAAAACTGTACCGTTTCGTCTCAAGGGGGGAGAACTCGACACGAAACAGAAGATTAGAGAATGAAAAATTAAAGTTGATAAAGAAAAAAGTAAAGATTTTCTGTAATTAATACTCACAAATGTAGATTTTTGTAATTTTTTTGCTTTCAAGTAAAAAAAATACATTAATTTTGTTAATTTTTTTTTAAGACTATGACTTTAAACATTAAGGTTATGAACTGACAATACTTGGAGAAACTGCGTAATTTTAATTAACTAAAATTAAAAATATTTAATTTTTATTTACGTTTATTTTAAACGGATTACACGTTTCGGCCTCCCCGGAGACCGCCTTCAATAATTATTAAATTCAAAAACTTATACATACCTATATAAGCTGCTGCGAGGTTTTGATTTAATCATTGTTGAAGACGGTCTCCGGGGAGACCGAAACGTGTAATCCGTTTAAAATAAGTGTGAATCAAAATTAAATATTTTTTAATTAAAATTAATTTAAAATTATAACTATGACTTAGTTTATTACATGAAGATTTTTCAGGCCTAACGTCAACTACCGGGACACCCTATATATATATATTTATAACTAAGTAAATATAATCTTAGCAGTTCTGTAACTATGCGTACAATTAATATAGGTAACAATAACTAGCATCGATTACATCTCCCAATACATGTATTCATTGATATCAGCTGGATACAGCCCTTGCAGGCTGGTGACGAAAACCTCGATATACAATCTTTCGTCTCTTACTTTTCGGACATGAAAGTGTTGCCATACTGCTTGTTTGACAGATGTACTACTTCTGTAGATCGCCGCTTGCGGCACTGGGCGTCACCGATCACAGGTGACCAGTCAGTTGGCATTGTATCTCATGTAACTCCGCCCGGGCCGTAAGTTTGTCAAGTTTATCAAGAATATATGCGCTTCTAAAAAAGTCGTTCTTCCTCAAGTAATCGAGATGTTATTTTGGCATCCAGTGTAAGGTGTAAAAATACGCCCTTTACTTAGAGAGAAGGCGGAACGAGCAGCAGATTAGCAACACAGAGACTTTTTCAGAAGCGCATACATTCTCGACAAACTGGAAAAACTTTCGACTGACTGGCCACCGTGCGTCCGTGGTCGTAACACCCAGCGCCGCAAGTGGAGATCTACAGAATAATTGGCGCGCACCAATGACAACAGCCACGACTTGTCAAAGAGTAGATAATACGGCGACACATACATTTCCGACGAGCGAATAAAAAGAGAAGAAAAATCGCACATCGAGGCTTTCGGCACCAGCCTGCAAGGGCCTATATCGACACATATATAAACACATGAAAGTTTTGGCTTATTTAATGTTGCGATTCGACATTTTTCGATTTTCGCCTTTCCTTACAACTTTACAAGCTTTCCATTTTCGCCGGGCTGCATAGGTACATTCATTTAAAAAAAAAACTTTATTTACTAGGTATTATTTCACGACAGCTCTCGCTGCACACAAACAAATTTCAAACAAACATCGTCCGTGCTCAAAATCTTATCTTTGCACTTTTAAATAATTACACCTTTTTTAAAAATATAACAAAGAAAAATCCTTCCTCAGAAAAGTTTTCTCCTTGCTCCCATAATCACACAATTTAATAATGCCAATCAAATTAACAACCAAAAATGAACTAGATCATTGTTCGACAGTTTAATCAATGTAAAGAAGGATTTTTTAAAAGTAAGAGTAAATCATATGTTCAGTGTACTGTTAAATACTGAAGACTTTGTGTAACTCGTGAATTACATCATGTAACAAGCATTGAACGTCTACTACGCGAAACTGTTGCAAAGACGCGTGTCAAATGTCGCACAAGAACGCATCGTACAGTCCTTGTAACAGATGCGTTGAGGCGCTTGACTGTTTAAGCGTAAAACACGTCACATATCAAGCATTTCAAGTGAATCCGTTGCAGAGGCGCGTGTCGAAAGTGACACGCAAAGATGCGATCTTTGCAAAAGATTCGACACGTCAAAATATTTATTATAGCTTAATATATTCAAATGTTCCAATACAGATGATGAAAAATTATTCTACATTAATCAATTCCAACAAATCATGGAGGAAGCGTGTATTTACAGAGGTTGTCACTGTGTATTACGTGAATGCCCTTCCCCATCGCTCTATATATGTGTATGTATTTGTGTTTGGTATTTTTAAAACTATCCGCTCATAATTCCATTATAGTATACATTTTATACATAAACATAATACATGTTAATTATTGTTTGATACTTTTTATTATTGCTGTTTAAAACCGTTAATCATTTTAAAATGTGTTTATCTTTGATGAATTAATATTGATTAATTGCTATGTGACTAATTACCAGTCTTAAATATCATACTCAATTAAAAAAATCATGGAAATTGGATTAAAATTTAGTTTTGGTAAGAAAACGTGTTAAAAATGTGGCAGATTGTCTGCTCCGTGGTAGCCGGCGGTCTCGAGGGATGCTCTCCTCTACCACGTTGTTCTTAGAACTGTCTTTTCTGGGACTAATGACAGTCATTCGAATCATGTATTCGTTTAAAATAATCATTAAAATTGGGTTGAAATGTATTTTTGGTAAACAAAAACGTGTTTTAAATGTGGCAGATTGTGTTCCTTGGTCTGCTCCGTGGTAGTTGTAGATTTTTATGCAATGTTTTAGTGTTAGAACTTTCTTCTCTGATGCTGCAGCATCTGCTTGAGGCTGAAGGAGGAGAGAGCCAAACCCGTGAAGGCGAGAAAGGCGGCCGATCTGAAGACCACGCGGTCGGGCGAAGGTTGCTGGAACAGAAAAAAAAAAGCAATTAGCATTGATATCATATTGATATAACTGTACCCCTTGGCTGGTATTGCACCACCAAACATAACACGCAAAGTCATATGCGCCGAAGAAATGAGTAAGGCAATTATTATTATTATTATTATATTAGTATTTGTATAGCGCTCTTTTATGACCGAATGATCATTCCGGCAGCGCTTCTTTGCCTCTCTGAGTAAAAAGGTGGGTCTTGAGTCTGCTTCTGAAGGATGCCTCCGCTTTAAGCTCTCTTATGCTTTCCGGTAGCGAGTTCCAGGCCATTGGTGCAGCGTAGCTGAAAGCCTGATTGCCAAAGACCGTGCTAGGACTACCTCCCGTCAGCTGCAGGGTGCTTCTATTTGCTCTAGCCGATCTGAGTGTCTCTCCACGCGCGCTTATTTCTGAAGGCTTGATAAGTTCTGTCAGATAGCCCGGTGCCCAATCAACCAACCGTCCCACTGCTTGTGTAATCAGACACCCCCAACACCCAGACTGAAGTCACGAAGCAGCTTTCTGAGATCCACACATCCCTGAAACTTAGAGACTCCAGCTCTGGCAACAAGTCGCATCAGAGGATTTCATTACCTCAAAGGAAAGACTCCTATCTAGCAAGAACCTTGATTAGTGGAAATCCCTGAACAGATTAAGAACCGGAGTTGGTAAAACAAAGGACAACCTCGAGCGTTGGGGAATGCTTCGGCAGGGAGAGTCACTACTGCGCGACTGTGGAGACCTGCAGACCGCCTCACACCTAAGATCCTGCTTCATGTGCCCAACAAGCTGCACATCTCAGGACCTAATGCTGGGCAACAAACGAGCCATCGATGTTGCCAGATACTGGGCATAAATCATGCTGTATCTTTTTTCTTTACACGCACAGGAAATGATTGTTTTGTATTACATCACACAACCGTGTGTAAATTCCGGCGGGCATAGCTCAGTGGTTAATGCGGGTGCTGGCAAGCCGAAGGTCAATGGGTTCTGAGCTCAAAAATACCGACTGTTGTGAATTTGATACCTCACCCGTAAAATGCCAGTCATAGCCTATTAATCAAAATCGGTGATACTTGACGAAAGTCGTCCCGTGAAGACCACCCATTGATAGTGAATTTCTGTAATAATAAGAATGATGCGTGAATGCCGGGCTGCAGTCTATGACGTTGGCGGATCAACACTCCACATACAGCATGATAAGCGTCATAGAATTCCACAGATGAGACTTCAGAATCACTATCGCCGTCTGTCGGTATTCTCCCGTACGTGTTTACATAAAAATAAACACAGGAAATGATCGTTTTGTACTCGTATATATATATACCGGTAATAACATGTGTATTAAGCAAGCAATGTTCCGGCCACAAGATGGATGGACTGTCGACTTACATCCGGATGTGTCGCGGGTTCAATGCCGTCTTCCGCGTTCGTTCGGCATTTATAACATCAAGGTCGGCGCTCGCACGCGAAATTCTACAAACTCATCATCATCATCATCCGCTCCCTAAACTAGAGCATATGGCATTCACGAACTGCCGCCACAAAGCTCTGTCAGCCGCCATATCCTTCGCCTCGTCGCAAGCCGAGTGCATTCTGTATATAATTTCCGACGGCCCACCAGGACGCGGCGTCTAGGAAGGCCGTCGGAAACTGTAAATTGGGATGACGTGAAGACTGAAGATTCGTGAATGCCATATGCTCCAATTAGGGAAGCGGTCTACACACCAACTTTCGTTAATAGGCTATGACTGGCATTTTACACATGAGGGATCAAATGCACACAAACAATAAATATTTTAGAACTTAGAAATCGATTGAATTATTTTTTTAATCTCCGTCGGGGATCGAACCCACGACCTTTGGATTGTAAAGCAAACGCTTTGACCATTGAGCTATACCCGCCGGAATTATATAATTGATAATGTTATAGCGGTCACTCCATCTATCATATAATAGTATAAAGTCTAAATTTATTTCTCTTGACATTGAATAAAAATACATGATATTTCGAGCGCCAGAGAGACGAGTAGCAAAAAAATCACATCAATTAGCGTTCGACTATGACGGCGTCATAGCCTATTCCGCGCCCACTCAAACATGCCACGTGTCAAGTATAATTAGTTACAAAACAGTTTCAGGAAAATAATTCGCTTTAAGCCAAAAAAAAATTAAAAAATACGTAATGTTTTAAAATGTTGTCGATTAAAATAATTGTGAACGGTCGAGTTTTGTCCGCTCCTCTAAATGGAGCATATGGTCTTCACGAACTGTAACCACGCAGCTATATCAGCCGCCATAGTCATCGTCTTATCCCATGTCAGCTCTGCCCCTCGCAAGTACAATCTACGCATAGTTCATAGGTTAGGTTAGATAGTCTACGTTAGGTTAGGTTGAGGATTTGTCCAGTGATCGCTTGGTGAAAACTCTCCCTGTCCTGTTTTTGGAAACCCAGATAGGGACCCGTTACTGTCGCACGCAAAAAGCTACTTGTTAGAGAGTGGCTGAAGGCGTTCCTGTGATTCTAGGTGCATCAGTTAGATGTCTAATAGACCTCAGTCTAAGGCTGCCAAGTTAGTATACTACAGCGAGTCTCCAATTGTCTTCTTTGGTAACACGTTGCTAGCCACGAAATACGTGGGAATGGATAAGTAAATGGTGAGGTTGAGAAATGGATTCTACAGATAGCAGACAGCGATCGTAGAGTCTAGAAATCCGTAAGTCTCGTTAACGAAATAACTTAGGTTAGGTTAGCGAGACATCCAGTGCACCAGTTGTCCCGTGCACTAAATATCCCGTACACGAGACGTCCAGTACGTCGCACGTCCTTACCGATGAGTCGTAGAACGAATTGTCTGGGAACGAAATGCGGAGGAACCAAAAAAAAATGTTTTCTGAACGCAAAAATACGTGCCGAAAAATATCCGAGTCTTGCAAACGTGACAATTTTAGATATTCACAAATATTCACGTTACGTAACAAACCTCTCACATACGGCCGTGAAACTGAGAGACTCCAGCTATAGCAACAAATCGCATCAGAAGATTTCATTACTCCAAAGAAAGGCCTCCAAACTGTCAAAAACCTTGACTTGAGGTATATCAGCCCATTGTAATCAAGTGGATACAGGCTTAAACCAACACCCATTTCTAAACTATCCCCCTTGGCTGGTATCGCACCACCAAACATAACACGCAAAGTCATATGCGTCGAAGAAATGCGTAAGGCAATCAACCAACCGTCCCACTGCTTGTATAATCAGATACCCCCAACACCTAGACTGAAGTAGCGAAACAGCTTCCTGAGATTCACACAACCTCTCACATCCGGCTTTGAAAATGAGAGACTCCAGCTCTGGCAACAAGTCGCATCAGAGGATTTCATTAACACAAATGAAAGACTCCTAACTAGCAAGAACCTTGATTAGTGGAAATCCCTGAACAGATTAAGAAACGGAGTCTGCAGAACAAAGGGCAATCTCGAACAGTGGGAAGTGCTTCACAAGGAAGAGTCACTGCTGTGCGACTGTAGAGTCCTGCAGACCGCCTCACACCTAAGATCCTGCTCCATATGACCAACAAGCTGCACACCTCAAGACCTAATGCTGGGCATCACACGGGGCATCTACGTTGCCAGATATTGGGCAGAAATAATTTGACGTCGCTGACACGAAGAAGAATTATTCACGGTACATTTTCGTTAAAAAAAAAATCAACACTATCGTTAGCGTAATATGTTTTTCTCGAATTTTTACAATGTGTTTACGTTTTGATTTTAAGAGTTTTATTTTCGCCAATTTATTTTCAGCACTCGCCTCGTTTAAAAATAAAAACGCCACGAGACTTTGAATTGAAAAACAATAACAAAAAATATATGACGCGTAAATATATGATCCAACGAATTCGATTGAACTGTCCCTTTTAAAAGAAAAAAGTTTCAGGTTTCGGAAGCATCGGGTTAAAGATCCGATCTCCTTAAAAGTTCAGATAAGATGAACCGGCGGGTATAGCTCAATGGTCAAAGCGTTTGCTTTGCAAGCCAAGTTCGAGGGTTCGACCCCCGTTTCGTAACGTATTGTTGTATATTATTATGGTAATAGAAAGTTTGCTTCGATACCAAAACAAATAGAAACCATTGCAGTGACAAATGCATCCTGTTGCATGCAATAATGTCAGTTAACACTTTCAACCAACGCCCCTAACATGTTGACACACTGATTTTTATTGTTTGATCAAAGTTAACCCTTGAACCACTGAAAAAGAAATATTAGGAATTTCGTCAAAAAAAAATGGTTCTTGTATGATTTTAGCTTGACAGACTAATATGAAGTGCACTTGTGATAAACTTGGCGGATATAGCTCAATGGTCAAAGCGTTTGCTTTTCAAGCCAAAGTTCGAGGGTTCGATCCCCGACGGAGATGAAAAAAAAAACGATTTCTAAACTCTAAAATATCCCCGGTTGGTGTGAATTTGATCCCTCACTCGTAAAACGCCAGTCATTCTATATAAATTAAAATTGGTGGTAGACGAAAGTCGTCCCGTGAAGACCACGCATTCACAGTAAATTCCTGTAATAATAAAGATGATGCGTGAATCTCGGGCTGTACACTCCACATGCAGAGCTTAGCCATATGCATTAGCGTCATAGAATTCCACAGATCATACTTTAAAAATTACTACTCACCACCTGTCGGTATTCTCCTGTGTGTGTTTACATAAAAAAAGAAGATAATATACAGTCATTGGTGGAGTGTTAACAATAACAACCTAAATCAATTTGTTTTGAATCAGCACTATACAGTGGCCCATATATGACGTCTCCATCGTTTAAAGTGATTGGATTCATTGAATAATACCGAAGATGCGCAGTTTCTAACCGACCCGAATAAGCGTCATAGAGTCCAGTGTCAAAACAAAGTCGTCAGTCAAAAAAATATTGAAATTAATTACATTTCAGATGTATGTATCTCTTTTAGGCTGATGCCGTCAAGCCTCGAAAGACGATACTTTGTTCAAAGGTGGTGTCACGACCTATCGTCACCAGACAATTCGTTGAACGACTCATCGGCAACGACGTGGGGCGCACTGGACGTCTGGTGCACGGGACATTTGGTCCCCGGACAACGGATGCACTGGCAAGCCATACATTTTTTAATAGTATGGTTTAAAAACGAAATTAATTCCCGTACATCTCAAACCTAACCCATCAAAGACACAAGTCTGCTGTTTCCACCTTAGAAACAGGGAAGCTAACAGAAAGCTTCGTGTCACGTGGGAAGGTAGAGTACTGGAACATAGCGACCATCCAAAATACCTCGGAGTCACTCTAGATCGCACCCTCACCTTCAGGCGTCATTGCAGCAACACCAAACAGAAAGTTGCAACAAGGAACAACCTCATCCGCAAACTGACCAACACTCACTGGGGAGCCCAACCACCCCTTCTTCGTACCTCAGCTTTAGCACTTTGTTTCTCAGCCGGAGAATATGCGGCACCAGTGTGGGGTCGATCAGCCCACTGTAATCAAGTGGACACTGCCCTGAATGATGCATGCAGAGTCGTCACAGGCTGCCTCAAACCAACACCCATTTCTAAACTATACCCCTTGGCTGGTATCGCACCACCAAACATAAGACGCAAAGTCATATGCGCCGAAGAAATGCGTGAGGCAATCAACGAACCGTCCCACTGCTTGTATAATCAGATACCCCCAACACCAAGATTGAAGTCTCGAAGCAGCTTTCTGAAATCCACACAACCTCTCACATCCGACTCTGAAAATGAGAGACTCCAACTCTGGCAACAAATCGCACCAGAGGATTTCATTACTCCAAAGGAAGGCCTCCCAACTGGCAAGAGCCTTGACTGGCCGGCCTGGAAATCCCTAAACAGATTAAGAACCGGAGTTGGTAGAACAAAGGACAACCTCGGGCGGTGGAGAATGCTTCGGCAGGGAGAGAGACTATTGTGCGACTGTGGAGACCTGCAGACCGCCTCACACCTACGATGCTGCTCCATGTGCCCAACAAGTTGCACGTCTCAGGACCTAATGCTGGGCAACACACGGGCTATCGATGTTGCCAGATATTGGGAAAAAATAATTTGACGTCGCTGACACGAAGAAGAAGAAGATTCCCGTACAACCGATATTTTCATTTTTTCGTTGAAAATACGTTAAATGCCCCATTCCCCGTGTGTGCGTCATCAGTCATGTCAGTAAATCTCAGGCAATCCCGTGACTCTTTGATCTAAAAATACTACGTCATTGGCGCCGGCCGGTCGCTCTTCTTATAGCGCTCGAAACAAAAATACAAAATACACATATGTATTGGCGAAACGCTAGCCCATTATTATAATTTGAACAAACTTCGTATTCGCCGGCGGGTATAGCTCCAATGGTCAAAGCGTTTGCTTGACAAGCCAAAGATCGTGGGTTCGATCGAGATTTAAAAAAAAGATTCTAAATCGAATGTTGAGCTCTAAACAAAAAAAAGTTGGTGTGAATTTGATCCCTCACCCGCAAAATGACAGTCATAGCCTATTAATCAAAATAGGTGATAGACGAAAGTCATCCCGTGATCCACATGCAGCGTTTAGCCCACGGGTCGTCAACCTGTGGGCGATGCAGAATTCCGTGGTGGGCGATTTTTGTCTCCCTGCAATCTCCTAAGTTCCTTCTAGATATTTTTTCCACCCATATACTGAATTGAAATATAGCGAGGTTGGTGGGCGGTAGAGAAATTTTACCATGAAAAAATAGGCAAAATTAGGCGCTAGGCATAAAAAGGTTGACGACCCCTAGTTTAGCCCCATATGAATCATGGTAAGCGTCATAAAATTCCACAGATGAGACTTCAGAATCACTATCGCCACCTGTCGGAATCCATTAGCCAACCTTACCATTTCCTTATCCATTCCCACATATTTCGTGGTTAGCAACGTGTAACCAAAGAAGGCGATTCGAGACTCGCTGTAGTATACTGACTTCGCAGCCTTAAACTGAGCTCTATTTGACATCTAACTGATGCACCTAGAATCACGGAAAGACCTTCAGCCACTCTATAACAAGTAGCTTATTGAGTACGCCCAGTAACAGGTCCCCATCTGGGTCTCCAAAAACAGGACGGGACAGGGAGGGTTTTCACTAAGCGAGTCATAGCCTATTAATCAAAATTGGTGGTAGACGAAAGTCATACCGTGATCGACATGCAGCGTTTAACCCCATATGCAGCGTGGTAAGCGTCATAGAATTCCACAGAGTAGACTACAGAATCGCTATCACCACCTGTCGGAATCCATTTCCCAACCTTACCATTTCCTCATCCATTCTCACATATTTCGTGGTTAGCAACGTGTAACCAAAGAAGGCAATTCGAGACTCGCTGTAGTATACTAACTTCGCAGCCTTAGACTGAGCTCTATTTGACATATAACTGATGCACCTAGAATCACGGGAATGTGTTCAAAAACAGTTTTGAATTCCAAATGATTTCATCATCATCATCATCAGCCCGTGTCCGTCCACTGTCGAACGTAGGCCTCCCGCATGAGTCTCCATCCTCTTCGATCCTCCGCCTTCCGCATCCAAATGATTTAGCGATGCTTAATTGAAATATTCATTTATCATCAAATGACTGGTAACCCATTTATTTTTACAGTCTATGACGTTGGCGGATCGACACTTGCTGCGCTTAAGCATATATAATATGGTAAGCGTCTTAGAATTCCACAGATGAGAGACTTCAGAATCACTATCACCACCTGTCGGTATTCTCCTGTATGCGTTTACATAAAGAAATTAAGTACATCATATATATAGAACTTCCTGAATATATTACGTATTATCATTTCTAGGTCAACTTAAATACAAGATAAACAAAATATGTAAGTAACAGGCCGGCGGTCATAGCTCAATGGTCAAAGCGTTCGCATTGCAAGCCAAAGATCGTGGGTTCGATCCCCGGCGGAGATTAAAAAAACAAAAAAGAAGGATTTTTAATCGATTTCTGAGCTCTAAAATACCCCGGTTGGTGTGAATTTGATCCATCGCCCGTAAAACGTCAGTCATAGCCTATAAATTAAAATTGATGGTAGACGAAAGTCGCCCCTTGAAGACCACCCATTCGTAGTAAATTCCTGTAATAATAAAGCGTATGACGTTGACGGATCAACACTCCACATGCAGCGTTTAGCCATATACACCGTGGTAGGCGTCATAGAATTCCACAGATGAGACTTCAGAATTACTATCACCATCTGTCGGTATTCTCCTGTGTGTGTTTACATAAATAAAAATAAAAAAGGTACAGCGGTACCTGGACATGCGAGTTTGTTGAGATACGAGCCGTCGAGCGAGCGATTTTTCGCTTTGAAATACGTGCAAACTTTGAATAAGATTTGCGAGGCCTTTGTTCAGCTGTGGGCAGTGTAAAGCGTGCGCCTGAATGATTGTGTTTACGTTGAATTAGAAGAGAGTATTTCGACGATGAAAACGGCACCGTTTTTGGGATATATGCCAAAAAACGAAGCCCACTTCAGGCGGAGACTCTACCGTCAACAAAGTGGGTATTGTTGATGTCTGGCGAATGCAAGGTCAATTGTTGATACGACAATACATTGTTGCAACAACGATTAAAGCGCTCGGATCGCACTTGAAATTGCCGGCGGGTATAGCTCAGTGGTTAAAGCGTTTGCTTGGCAAGCCGAAAGTCGTGGGGTTCGATCCCCGACGGATATTAAAAAACATATATTTTTAATCGATGACTGTGCAATAAAATACCCCCGGTTTGTGTGAATTTGATCCTTCACCCGTAAAATACAAGTCATAGCGCATTAATTAAAATTGGTGGTAGGCGAAAGCAGCCGGCAAATCACCGGCATCTTATTTTAACACGGTTCGCACCGAGCACTGTTTCACTCGCTGAAAGACTGCAGTTTCGCCATCAATAAAGACTCTTGGTCTTCACGGGCGACTTTCGTCTACCACCATTTTTTTAAATTAATAGGCTACGATCGGCAATTTATGGGTGAGGGATCAAATTCACACCAACCGGGGGGGTATTTTAAAGTTCAGAAATCGCTAAAAAAACTTTTTTTTATCTTTGACGGGTATTGAACCCACGACCTTAGGCTTGCCAAGCAAACGATTTAACCACTGAGCTATATCCGCCGGCATTAAATATTACATATGAATTGACCATGAATTTGATAAACCGGCTGTACTTGCGTTATCTAAGTACAATAACCCTATTTGTAATGAAAAAAATATATATTATGAAATTACTTATCATATAAAAAACATTATAACATGGGCGGGTATAGTTTAATGCTTAAAGCGTTTGCTTGACAAGCTGAAAGTCGTGGGTTTCAATCCCCGACGGAGATTAAAAAAAAACGATTTTCGTCCTCTCATCATCATCAGCCTGTGTCCGTCCACTGTTGAACGTAGGCCTCCCGCATGAGTCTCCATCCTCTTCGATCCTCCGCCTTCCGCATCCAGGTCACTCCCGCTATTCTTCTTATATCGTCGGTCCATCTTGTAGGGGGTCGGCCAATGCTTCGCTTGCCAGTTCTTGGGCGCCATTCCAATACTTTTCTTCCCCATC
Organism: Glossosoma conforme; assembly: GCA_022606575.1. Classification (NCBI taxonomy): domain Eukaryota; kingdom Metazoa; phylum Arthropoda; class Insecta; order Trichoptera; family Glossosomatidae; genus Glossosoma; species Glossosoma conforme. Next base: position 164,486 of record JAGTXR010000072.1, read on the forward strand.
GACCGTCGTCTCTTCGACAGATATGTCCTGCCCATTGCCACTTGAGTGTGCCTATTCGTCCTCTAAAAGGTCTAAAATACCCCTTGGTGTGAAGTTGATCACTCACCCGTAAAATACCAGTCATAGCCTATTAATCAAAATTGGTGGTAGACGAAAGTCGTCCCGTGTAGACCACTCATTCATAGTGAATTCCCGTAATAATAAGGATGATGCGTGAATGTTGCCTCACTTCACATGCGGCGCATAGCTATATGTAAAATGGTAGGCGTCGTATAATCGACAGATATAGCTTCAGAATCACTATCACCATCTGTCGGTGTTCTCCTGTATGTGTTTACATTTTTTTTTATGTAAACACATACAGGAGAATACCGACAGATGGTGATAGCAATTCTGAAGTCTCATCTGTGGAATACTATGACGCTTATTATGGTGCATACGACTAAGCGCTGCATGTGGAGTGTTGATCAGCCAACGTCATACACAACATCCCGAGATTCACGCATCATCCTTATTATTACAGGAATTTACTGTGAATGTGTGGTCTTCACGGGACGACTTTCGTCTACCACCAATATTAATTAATAGACTATGACTGGCATTTTTACGGGTGAGGGATCAAATTTACACCACAAATCGATTGAAAATCTTTTTTTTAATCTCCGTCGGGGATCGAACCGACGACCTTTGGGTTGCAAAGCAAACGCTTTGACCATTGAGCTATAAAATAAATTATAGTGAATTCCTGTAATAATAAGGATGATGTGTGAATCTCGGGCTGTAGTCTACGACGCTGGCGGATCAAAAAAAAAAAAATTAATTTAAATAATTGAATTGAATCAACACTCCACATTAGCCATATGCAACATGGCTTGCTTCATAGAATTCCACAGATGAGACTTCAGAATCACTATCACCAACTGTCAGTATTCTCCTGTATGTGTTTACATAAAAAAAAAAAAATATCATATATATAGAACTTCCTGAATATATTGCATATTATCATTAATTATTATCATTTCTAGGTCACCTAAAATAAGAGATAGATAACAAAATAGATAGTGTTACGCGTTATATAAGTAATAGGTACAGTGGTACCTTGTCATACGAGTGCCCCAACATGCGAGTTTGTTGAGATAAGAGCCGTCGAGCGAGCGATTTTTTGCTTTGAAATACGTGCAAAATTTGAGATGCGAACAATCGGCTTAGCGGGTCGGCCGGTTGCACACGAACCGCGCGTCACGCTCTCCCTTGCGTGAAGGCCACGGTCAGAGAATTTAGACTATTTTATCATATATATATGCGCCGAAGAAATGCGTAAGGCAATCTACCAGCAGTCCCACTGCTTGTATAACTAACAACACCTAGAATGAAGTAGTGAAGCAGTTTTTTGAGATCCACACAACCCCTCACATCCCTGAAACTGAGAGACTCCAGCTCTGGGAAAAAATCGCATCAGAAGATTTCATTACACCAAAGAAAAGCCTCCCAACTGGCAAGAACCTTGACTTGGAAATCCCTGAACAGATTAAAAACCGGAGTTGGTAAAACACAGGACAAGTTAGAGCCGTGGGGAGTGCTTTAATATGGAGACTCAATGTTGTGTGACTGTGGAGACCTGCAGACAGCCTCACACCTAACATCTTGCTCCATGTGCCCGCCTGGCTGCACATCAGGACCTAATGCTGGGCAGAACACGGGAAATTCATGTTGCCAGATATTGGGCGGAAACAATTTGACGTCGCTGACACGAAGAAGAAAATTAGCCCGACGGTCCCGCGGTCTGAACCATTTAGTCCTGAGAGGCGGATGCATAGCTGATATACCTGTAGGACGAGGAGGCCTGGAAATCCCTGAACAGATTAAGAAACGAAATTGTTAGAACGAAGGACAACTTCTCGCTGTGGAGAGTGCTTCGGCAGGGAGAGTCCCTGCTGTGCGACTGTGGAGACCTGCAGACCGCCCCACACCTAAGATCCTGCCCTATGTGCCCCAAAATGTTCACACATGACATCCATGTTGGGTGGAAACAATGTTGCTGGCACGAAGAAGATATTAATTTAAGTATTTACTTCTTCCTAGTATCAATCCGGTGGATTGGTTTGCAGCAACAAAATCTTGCATCTCGATCTTCACTCCTCTCGATTCTCTTTAGTCTTCTTTAGCTCAACAAACACTTCCGTCTAGGGCGCCCTCTGAAGTTTTTCCCCTCAACCATCACCTCCACAATGTCGCGAAGAAGACCATCGTGGCGCATGATGTGACCGATCGCCTCTCTGAGATGGTTCTTACTAGGTGCCTATCTTCCTTGATTATGCTGAGAACCTCATTGTTCGTGACGTGGTCTCTCCAGGAAATTCCGAAAATTCTTCTGTAAGACCTCAAATCAAAGTCTATTTTCATCACTTTCAGATAAGCGCCATGTCTCACAGCCGTACATCAAGATGCTCCAAACAAATGTTTTGGCAAGTTGCTGGCGGAGCTTTAAATCAATATTCTTTGACTCGAGAATTTTTGATTTTTTATTGAAAGCTAGCCTTGCTTGATGTATGCGTCTGTTGACTTCTCTTTCTGTTCTCAGTATTTACTATCGAAATAAAATAAATTGAATTATGTGGGATGCAACACCCCTCCCGCCCTCTCTATTGACTCGAATCGTCGCATAGCTGCAAGCATCGATCCGAATGTTGTTGATTACTTTGAACTTGAGCTTGACGAGTACTGCGTACATTACTGTAACGTGCAAGCATTGTTTACGTGGCGCATATGGGCGTCCAACGTGATTCAAAAAGAAGCGCACTATCGAGTTTTAAATAGAAACAAGATTAAACGTAATTGGATCGGGTGCATCACGTATGCGTCGCGTCAATTTGCTATTACACCCAGTTTTTTTTTTACGCGTCAATTTTTACGCAATTTCTTTTTACGCGATTTTTTGGAGTCTACTTCTTTTATGCGGTATTTTTACGGCTGGAGCCGATTCGTTGAATTATATGCCGGGGGGTATATCTCAATGGTCAAAGCGTTTGCTTGGCAAGCCCAAGGTCGTAGGTTCGATCTCCGACGGAGATTAAAAGAAAAAGATTTTCGGTCGATTACTGAGCTCTAAAATACTCCCGTTTAGTGTGAATTTGATCCCTCGCCCGGAAAATACCAGTCATAGCATATTAATTAAAATTGGCGGTGGACGAAAGTCGTCCCGTGAAGACCACCCATTCATAGTAAATTCCTGTAATAATAAGGATGATGTGTGAATCTCTATCTGTAATCTATGACGTTGGCGGATAATATGATATGTTCAGCCATATGAACCATAGTAAGTTTTATAGAATTCCTCAGATGAGACTACAAAATTACGATCAGCAACTGTCGGTATCCTGCTGTATGTATTGACATCAGCATGATATAGCCCTTGCTGACTGGTACCGAAAACCTCGATACACAATCTTTCGTCTCTTATTTCTGTTCATGTATGTGTCGCCATATAAGCATTTTGGACAAGTCCAGTCACGGGTGTGACGTTACGTTATATAGATCGTCACTTTCGGCGCTGGGCGACAGCCCATCACGAACGCGCTCTGTCGTATGCCGACCGCGAAAAAGGTCGTATTGTGGCCCGGCCTGAATGCTTGTGTGGTCCGGGCCAGAAGTTTGTAAAGTTATCGAAATATACGTTAATGTGCTTCTGAAGAAGTATTTGTATTGTTGATCTGCTCTTCATCCTGCCACCACGCGATTGAATAACGTCTTTTTAAAGAGGGGAGGATGGGATTATAAATAATTTACCTGCTAAAAATACGAGTACATAAAAAAAAAAAGTAAAGGCATATATGTCCTGTGATTAAAAGTTCCTTGACGGTAAATTACTAGCTCGGTAATATAAGCACATTACATATTTCGTGAACCTAATACATAATAATATGAAATTCAGTACAGAAATGTGCTGCATTTAGTGTCAAGGTTTATTATGATACAAGCGGGAAAATACCGCCGGACGGTAAGCGAGAGATCTCATAAGCCGATCTTTTTTTTTATGTAAACGCATGCAGGAGAGCACACCCGGTCAAGACCAGTGCACTATATCAGTGCTCCGCAACCGTGTGCCGTTAGCCGATACAGGTGTGCCGCGATCAAATAAGGCAATATTATAAATAAATAATTTTACAACGGTCCTCAAGCTCCCAGCGCCTATCGCCTATTTATGTAGACATACAACGACGTACTTGCTTTATTAAGTTCTAAATGAAATTTAAAAAAACCGAAATTGATCAAATTAATATCTATTTTTGGCTTCTTTTTTATGTAAACGCATGCAGGAGAGCACAACCGGTCAAGACCAGTGCACTCTATGACGCTCAGCCAGGGAGGCTGGACGCTGCATGCGGGAAACGTGTGTTGTGTTCGTGTTTGTGTGTGGGTTGGGGAGATTGCAAGTGTATATTTATCTTATTAATAATTAAATATACATATACTATACATAAAATTCTTTTTTCAACGCGTCAATCCAAACACAAAAATAACGGCAGAAGCGGGATGCGAACCGCGGACCTTGGAAACCAACTATGCCCAGGTATTCATACCGCTCAGCCGACTGGGCTATTACTGTGCCTGGACCGACTCACGTTGAAACTAGTATTCATGTCATTGTTATCATCGTATGATAGATGTCGCTATAGTATATATTCAAAGTATGTATATTTTTATTTTTTATTATTCAATCAGTCTTCATTTATTCACAAGCTTAATATTATGTATAGTATATGTATATTTAATTATTAATAATATTATAATATAGTAAATGATCTATAAAAGTAGATTAGAATATTGAAATAATAAAATAATATTCTAATAAAAATTAAAAAAAAAAAAAAACGTATATTTATCTGTTTCTTGAAGAGATCCAGATTGTAGGAAGGAGGAAACACAGACGCTGGAAGAGCATTCCATAGCTTACCGGCGGCATTAAGGAAGGAACTTTGGAAGCTACCAGTTCTTGTTCGACATACATATACCGTGTATGGATGTTCGGCAAGTGCAAGACGAGTAAAGATCTCACCACCAAAAAGGAGCTCTCCAAAGCAACCCACAACACACTCCACCCTATGATTGGGTATCAAAAGATAACCACACGGCTCAAATCAAGAAGTAGTCTCATACAGTCGACAACGGAACTAATGATACCTGATCACACCCTGCGGCTGAACATGTGGAGAGGCGCAACTGAGGGGAATGCTTGGATTGCCCCGAAAGAGAACCTAGCTCCTCGACACGACCAGGGGTGGAATATATGGAGGTCCCTTAACAGACTTCGGACCGGGGCATGCAAAACGAGGATTAAATTTTAATTTATGTTAGGTTAGGTTTAGACTGAGGTCTATTTGACATCTAACTGATGCACCTAGAATCACGGAAAGGCTTTCACAGCCACTCTCTAACAAGTAGCTTTTTGTGTGCATCCAGTAACGGGTCCTGGGTCTCCAAGAACAAGACAGAAGAGAGGAAGAGTTTCATCAGGCGAAATTTTAAGATAATCTCTAAGAAAAGACTAAAAAACCACATAAAACAAGTAATATCAATGACGTATGTATCACTAAATACTGTTTATATATTTTTTTAAATTATAATTAAATTATAACTATTTATAAATTATCAAATAATGGTTTAACGTCAGTGTGTAATTGTAATCACTCCATAAAAAATACATTAAAAAATGCTGATATCTAAAAAAATAGTATCTAACATGTGTTAAAAAGAAATCGAATAATCACGTTTTATAAACACCGCAGGAGAGCACCACCGGGGGTGTTTGGCTATCGAAAGAAGTGGTTAACAACCTATTATAAGAATTTAAAAATATATCATCATCATTATCAGCCTGTGTCCGTCCACTGTTGAACGTAGGCCTCCCGCATGAGTCTCCATCCTCTTCGATCCTGCGCCTTACGCATCCAGTCACTCCCGCTATTCTCCTTATATCGTCAGTCCATCTTGTAGGGGGTCGGCCAACGCTTCGTTTGCCAGTACATCGACGCCACTCTAACACTTTTCTTTCTTATCGACCGTCGTCTCTTCAACACATTCATTGCCACTTGAGTGTGGCTGTTCGTTGTGTCGCCTTCACTAATTGAGTTCTTCTTCGGATATTCTCGTTTCGGATACTATCTTATAGCGACACTCCTCTCATGGATCTCTCCATAGCACGCTGGGTGACCTTTATTTTATGTGTAAGACCTGCTGTTAGATTCCACGTCTCTGCGCCATAAGTTAATACAGGGAGGATGCATCGATACATTGAATACGATTGAATTGAATGCTGCCATAAAAATGAGTTGCCTTTTTACACAGCATACGAGTGAAAGACATTTAAAGAGATTAACGATTTACTTGAACAGTTTTTCAGCCGAAAAGATACAGAAAAGAATGTTTCGTAATTTTGAATTAAGCGCGCAATAACTTATCTAAAGATGACATCGCGAAATTTTTAAAATCAGATACAATAGAATATTATCATTCGAAAATTTGAAAAAAAAAAAACTAGTTTGAATCGGTTGAATCTAGATTGTTTTATGATTATTATTTTTATGTAAACACATACAGGAGAATACCGACAGATGGTGATAAATAATTCTGAAGTCTGATATGTGCAATTCTATAACGCTAGCCATGCTGCACACGGCTAAGCGCTGCATTAGGAGCGTTGATCCGCCAACGTTATAGACCACATCCCGACATTCACGCATCATTATTATTATTATTACAGGAAATTATTATGAATGGGTGTTCTTCACGGGACGACTTTCGTCTGCGACCATTTTTTTATTATTAGGCTATGACTGGTATTTTACGGGTGAGGGATCAAATTCACACCGACCAAGGGTATTTTAAAACTCAGAAATCGATTGGCAATCAATTTTTTTTTATTTCCTTCGGAGATCGAAGTCACGACCTTTGGCTTGCAAAGCAAACGCTTTGACCATTGAGCCGTACCCGCCGGCATAAGTATTTTGGTGTCGCGGCCTATCGTTCACAGACAATTCTTTCAACGACTCATCGGCAACGACGTCGGGCGCACTGGACATCTAGTGCACGGGACACTTGGCGCGCGGGCACCAGTTGGTGCACTGAATGTCTCGCTAAACTAACCTAACCAAAGTTATTTCGTTATCCCTCGCCTTACGATGCTAAAAACTTCCGCGCGTTCCGATGGTGTCAACTCGTTACACATTCTGATTTAAAGTGAATAAAATGAGTAGAAATTCGAAAAAATGAAAATATTCAAAGATATCGCTTAATTTTACAATAGTTGATGTCAATAAGCAGCAATAATTGACATTTAATAGCTAAAAACATGAAAAACATCAGACGAAGACCTCAAACGGCCAGACGCACCTTCTCGCGTGAACTTCCGAGAGATACTAACATTACTTGGCCTGTCGACATATGGATGAGCCGATATCATTTCGAACTAGGCGACTAACTGAGGTTTCCCGTCTCGCTCAGTCATATTAGTACGTCAGCGAGAGTGAGGAGTATAGATGCCGCCGCATCTGGTTATTTTTTAATTTTATTTTCGCAGACACTTCCGGCAGGTGCAATGATTCATAACAGTTGACGCGTCTTGATTGTAGTGGTGAATTTATTCCGGATTTTAGAAAAATATTTCCTGCTCCCGATGAGTGCCTATTATTATAAATATTTTTTTTTTTCAATACGTTAATGTATTAAGGAGGAATACCTAAAATCTGAACCCTGTGTGTATTATATTTACAGAGATATTTAAGTTATTACAAGTAATGTGTAGTCGATAGACATCATCGGGGAGGAGAGGTTAACGAAACCTATGTCTCTAGACTACGATCACTGAACAAATCTTTAAGTTAGGTTAGCGAGGCATCCAGTGCACCAGTTGTCCGTGCGCCAAATGTCCAATGAACTAGACGGCCAGTGCGCTCCACGTCGTTAACGTTATTATGAATTGGTGGTGTTCACAGGACGACTTTCATCTGCTACCAATTTTGATTAATAGACTATGACTGGCATTTTACGAATGAGGGATCACATTATTGACACGAGCAGTGTTTCTCTCGCTGCAAGTCTGCAGTTTCGCCATCAATGAACGCGCATAATCACGTATAAGCGTACTCTTATACACGTTGGAGCTGACGAAGCCTTAATTGACGGCGAAACTGCAGTCTTCCGGCAAGTGAAGCAGTGCCCAATGTTATCCATGTTATGAAACATGGTACGAAATACTTATATAATTAATAAAAAAAAACATTGATTATAAAAATGAACAATTAAATAATACACGGCTGCATTTGCTTCCTTTTAACCAGGTCACGCACTAGAGCGATCTTTGGCCGGTCTCTGCAAATATCATAATCGACGATACCAGTGTTGGTTTGTTTGCTAATCAAACATTCAAGCGTCATATCTAGATATTTCTGGTTTAAACGCGCAGTACCAAGATTCCCGTGTTCACACATGTCTGGTAATTCATTCAGATCACAAAATAATGTGTGAATATTTGAAAATTTATTGTATTAAACTGAAAACGTGGAAAATAAAGCGTCCGGCATGGACGTTGCAGGTTCAATCACGTGTTTATGTAAGTGTATTACATAAACACGTAATACACTTACATATTACAATTATACATTTACGAACATTCAAAATATCTCCCAGTAAATCACAAATTTGTACCATGTGTTGCTCTTTCTTTCTTCATGAAATGGTGAAGCATAATATTGAGAATAAATTCCTCATTCGGTACAAAGCTCTTCATTGTATATAGGGTTGTAATTTTTTTTGTTTAAAAGTCCTAGTACACTCCAGGTAAACGTAGTCAGAGAAACAACACTGAACACGTTGTAAAAGTTCGACTGCCGAAACACAACTGACCACTCAAAACCACTATAAAAAAGGACATTCTTTTCCGGTACACCTATTATATGTAAGTGTCGTTAGTCTTATTTTATTATAATATCTTGATTATGCTGAGAACCTCATTGTTCGTGACCTGGTCTCTCCAGAAAATTCCGAAAATTCTTCTGTATGATCACATCTCAAAGGCCTCTAGTGTTTTTTTATCACTTACAGATAAGCACCATGTCTCACAGCCGCACATCAAGATTTTACAAGTCACGGGTCATAATCTATTAATTAAACTTTTGATAGCATTGAAAACCAAAGACATCGTCTTTTACGAATTTAAATGAGGAGTCAAGGTGGACTTGTATGCAGTTGCAATAATCATTCGTTATAATATGAAGAAACATCGTCCGAGAGAGAAAGTTATTGTCACAATGTATGATGTTGGAGACATACCTGTCCGTAAGACAGTCGCAGTGCGATCAGGGCAACTCTGGTGGTCTTCATCGTCGGGTATAAGAGCCGGGTCAGGCCTTCTCCTATACAAAATAAGCAAAAAAACAATATTTAAATACGTAATCATTCAATGTTGTTAGTTGATTTTAAGGTTAGGCAACAAATAAACGGCAGCCATTTTTGTTTGGAATTTTTTTGAGTCGATTCCATTTTTTAAATAATTCTTTATGGCTGCGTGAATAAGTGAGTAGGTAACTTGTAGTATCTTTATAATGGTAGGTATATAATTAATTGTATCGAATTAAATTTTGTTCCTTATATAAAATAAATGATTTATTTTTGTTACAATAGTCAGTGAAAGATATATTATTTTTTGTTTAATTTACCGTAATTTTAACACATATGTGATTGAATAAATAGAATTGTAAATTTGATATCTATAAGAAAAATTAACATGATGTATCACTATTTATATACATAATTGAATTATATTTTATAGAGCCCAGATTTATTACAGAAGTTAAGAATATTGTAAATCACTTTAAGGCGGTATTCATTACTAACCCTTTCATTACGGCTCGGTGGAATACAAATTATACTGTCAATACGGCCTGAATCTTTCAAACCATTTTTTTTTGCTTAAAACTAGTATTTGAACCATAAATGTACTTATCTGACCTATTTTCATATATCACATTGGTTCTTCTCTATCCTTTAGCTATCAGATGATGCATAAAACACTATTATACTTAACAAACGTTCATTATGTAACTCCATACATGTGATGGCATTGACACATGTGGTTTACAGAATAATCGCTCCTGTGACAAAACCTACCGATATTTATTTACATGCTTTACAGATTTCAGTAAAGAATACATGTAGTTTGATAAAGGGAATGACTGCACTTCCAATTTCCTACCGTAGATGTCACAATGAGTACTGAAATTAGCAAAACGATATATCACGTCATAAGATGACTAAATAATTATAAAAAAAAAAAATTAATACAATTAGACTTCTTCAGTAAATTTAAATGAAATGGTCGGTAATAAAATAATTTTTGTAAATAGGTACTTATATTAGGTAAGTAATGAAACGTTGTTTGGAATAATACATCACTGATCGTATTCTATAATTTCAAATTAGCGATTACAAATAATTTAAGAACCTACTAACTAATTTTTGTAGCCATTTATGTAGCCTGGAGGTACACTATTAAATTTTACATTAAGAAATCATTAATGTTGTGGGTAGGTAAGTTAAAATTCTTAGCATGCATGTTTATAAAAGATATTACTGTAGGTATGTTTGCAAATCACTAGCGATAAAGCTTACTAAGATATTGATAATATAAACAGTAACGATTAAAGTTCACTTTTAGTTATGTTTTACAATGTATGTATTGTTCTATGATAATAAAAATCAAATAAATAGATAACTAGGCATGTTTGAATACCGTTAAATCGAACATGAAATCAAAGAGCTATTTGTTGCCATGTAGATTTTATGTTTTAGTTCATTCCACCTGCTTCTTTATTTAATGATTTTCATTTAAACATTTGTGCATATATATAAATGGGCATTGTTTTACAAATGTTTAATTTAAACGTTTTGTCACACGTTTTGAATAAATAAAAATACGCGAGTATTTATTCGAAACGAATACCTACTTACCTATCAATACCTATTTACTGTAACAAAAAAAATGGCATGATCCCTTATTATTCGACTAAATAAATTATATATTTACAAGAATCTGAACTTTTATAAAAGTTAAAATACTTGAAAGTTGCTTAGAGTGGGTATAGGTCATAAATTATTTGAGGCAAGCATTTAAACATTACAAATTATAATAAAAATCAATTACTATATTAACCCTTTCATTACGGCTCGGTTTGAATACAAATTATACTGTCAATCATAAAACTAGTATTCGAAGCATAAATGTACTTATCTGGTCTATTTTCATATATCACATTGGTTCTTGTATCATTTAGCTATCAGATGATGCATAAAAAACTATTCTAAGAAAGTAGCAAAACGATATAGCACGTCAAACGATGTCAACGGTTGGGGAACCATATGACGGCATATGCCAACAACCGATGCGAAAGGGTTAAGAGAACTTAAAGCGGAGGCATCCTTCAGAAGCAGACTCAAGACCCACCTTTTTACTCAGAGACGCAAAGAAGCGCTGCCGGAATGACCTAGAGATAATGCTATACTTTCTTAAGAATACCTACCAAAAACTAACTATGTACTTAGAAATAAATCCAAGAATATTTCTCAATATCTATCTGTTTATATAATATAAAATGTAAAATACTTGATATTACTATGATGATAGTAGGTACGTAACAATTTATAATAAATATCAATTATTTACGTAAATATTCGGAGATCATGCTTCATAACCATACCTACAAATAACTACCTACTATATATTTTATATTTTCTTTCTCATTATGGCTGCTAATATTATTCCATAAATAAAACGTAAGGGAGCCTCAAAATGTATTAAAAAAACAGCAAGAAAAAAGCTTTATTATGTAAAACGTAACAATCTATAATAAACATCAATTATTTTGGTAAATATTCGGAGATCATGCTTTCTAAGTATACCTACAAATAAATACCTACCAGAGGGGTTATAAATTATAATTTTACTTTCTATTTATGGCTGTTAATATTATTCCACAAATAAACTATAAGGGAGCCTCAAAATCTATTAAAAACAGCAAGAAAAAGCTTTATTATGTAAAACGTAACAATCTATAATAAGTATCAATTATTTTGGTAAATATTCGGAGATCATGCTTTCTAAGTATACCTACAAATAACTACCTACCATAGGGCTTATAAATTATAATTTTACTTTCTAATTATGGCTGTTAATATTATTCCACAAATAAACTATAAGGGAGCCTCAAAATCTATTAAAAAACAGCAACAAAAAAGCTTTACATAAAGGTATTCTAATAATTTTGATTATAAAACAAAAGATCACTTAATTTCGTATTATATTTTATTAAAATGAAGCACACTTAATTATATATTAAGAAAGTGTATATTTTTTGATTTGGTATTATTTTTGCATTTATACATTAAATAAGTAACATATTAACCTTTATTCACGGGCTCGAGAAAAAAATGCTGTCTAGTATGAACCAGGAAACGTTCTCGAAACTTCCAAAAAAACCCAACACAAAGCCGAACAAAAAAATATCGCGCACACACGACGTTCGTTTAGAAATGACAATGTATTTTTTATTCAACAAATATATATAAATATATAATGTCTGTTGTGTCAATTATCGATGCTTCTCTCGTGGACGTTCATTCGCAACTGAGATAAATTTTATGAGCGAGGATCGCAACGCACAATCGTCACATTTTTCTATTTTTGTACCAGCGAATGCAATACTCCTTTACATAACCTCGAAAAGACACAGCTCGGCTATAGGATCGTGAATTATTCGTCAACACCCGACGCATTTAAAATAATATAATACACAAAAGTTGCACGATATATTTATTAATAATATTAACACAGTTTATTTAGTTTATTTTTAGTTATTAATGACTAAAAAAGGTAATGTATTAAACATTACGAAGCGATTGACGAACATTATAGCGCGAGCTCAGCAAAATAAACGCGATTTAAAACGATTTATCTCGATGAATTTAAAAAAATATTACAACCAAAATTTGTACGCTTTAATTATTTATAACATCAGAATAGTTTTTATCGTTTATTTTTAGCTTTCAATGACTAAATAAGACAATGTTTTAAAGATAACGAAGTGACAGATTTTAGCTGCAGCTCCGCAAAATGATAAGTCATTTATTACGTTAAATCTCGACGTATATAAAAATATATTATCACTAAAAGATGCACGATTTAATTATTTATTACATTATTAAAGATGTTTTTGTTTATTTTTAGTTTTTAATGTCTAAAAAGGTAATATTTTAAGGATTATGGAGCGATGGACTCACCTCTTAGGTCGGTCGTAGGTGAAAAGAAAGTGGCGCTAACTGTCGTTAGATTCAGCAACTAAACTTTGCTGTTATCGAAACAGCTGATCGGAATGCATTTTTGAATGTAATAATTAAACTTGTAACATTACATTTGACTAATTAAAATGTTAATTACGTGTGTCATTATTGATATTTAATTATGTGTTGTTTCGTAATCTGCCGGACTATCTCGCCTTTGAAGGTGACCTTCTAAGGTCCAGTACTACGGGAAAGAGAAACTTGTTTCAATTTACCTCGATTTTACGAAGTACCTATCGTTGCAAGAGTAGGAATATAAAATGTTGCATTTTAATGATATTTAGAAGGCATTTTAACAAAATAACCGTTGTATATTACGAAATATGTGACATAAACAATACGTTAATTCTTAATATACCTACATACCTACAAATGTAAATAACCACTAATATGTTGTATTACGACAATATTATATTAATTTTATATTATGTTTTCAGAGACTTAGAAAATAAATAAATAAAATTTATAAGCTTTTAATCAGTCGATCTACTACCATCATCATCATCATCATCATTGCCATGTCCGCTCACCTTACTGGATCATATGGTCTTCACGAAATTTCGTCACAAATTCATGTCTTATTCCATGTCAGCTGTGCCTTCCGCGAGTATATTCTGAGGCGTGGACCATTTGGTTTTGAGATGCGCTTCAACATAGAAAGGACCGTTAAATAAAAAAGTGCCGCAGATACTAAAAGGAAAACCTCCGATACAAATAATAATGCGTGCGTTATAAAGGGATCGACAATATGAACATATTTATAAAATGCATCTCGATGACTTAACAATTTGAACTTACCTACTACATTTTTTTTTATGTAATCGTATGCAGGAGAGCACACCCTGTCAAGACCAGTGAACTCTATGACGTTCAGCCAGGGAGGCTGGACGCTGCATGCAGGAAACATGTCTTCGTTGTTTGTGTGTGGGTTGGGGAGATTGCAAGTGTATATTTATCTGTTTCTTGAAGAGATCCAAATTAAAAGAAGAAGGAAACACAGACGTTGGAAGAGCATTCCATAGCTTACCGGTGGCATTAAGGAAGGAGCTTTGGAAACTGCCAGTTCTTGGTCGACATATATTAACCGTGTATGGATGTCCGGCAAGTGTAAGACGAGTTTGTTGGTTGTGGGTGGGTGTAGGAGGAATTAGTTCTTTACCGTGGTAATAACGGTAGAAAAGACTAAGAGAACCAATATTACGCCTGTGTTCCATTGATTGCAGGTTAGACGTAAGAGTGTCATTGTTTATCAAAGGAATTTCTCTTCTTTGAACTGAGTCGATCAAGTTTAGAAGGTATTTTGTTTCTCAACACATAAGTGACGCCGTATTCAAGAATAGGTCGAAATTGTCCTTTATATAGAAGAACAAGTTGTTTATCGTTGAAATACCTCAGTGATATATATAACACACCTAGTTATTTGGAAGCGAGACCGGCTTTATATATAAATTATATATATATATATATATATATATATATATATATATATATATATATATATATAGTATAATATGTAAAAATGCATCTCGATGACTTAACAATTTGAATTTACCTACCACAAATTTAATTATAAGGTAGGTAGCTAAAAAAATATTCTTATTCAATAGGTGTAAAATGGCTTTTTATTTTAAGATAGTAATTATAAACTCACAAGTTTGCTAAAATTACTGTGAAAGAAATATTCGCTGCCAAAAATTTCGTTTCACACATCGCACACGTGAAGAATTTGCGACGTTTTTTTTATCACAACGAAATTATTCATTTCTAGCCTAGCAACACAATATGGAATATTTCAAAAACTGTAGGTAGATGCTAATTTTTGTTCGTGATAAAAATAATATTGTCTATCACAGAAATCGACAGGAGTATACAACTGGGATGGGCAGCATTTGGAAAACTAAAGTACATTTTTAAAGCGAAAATTCCGCAATGTCTTAAAACTAAAGCGTTTAACCAATGCATCCTCCCTGTATTAATTTATGTGCGCAGAGACGTAGAATCTAACAGCAGGTCTTAAATATGAAATAAAGGTCACTTAACGTGCTATAGAGAGATTCATGAGAGTAGTGTCTCTAAAAGATACAATCCGAAACGAGGAAATACGCAAAGAACTCAAGTAGTGGGGGCTACACAACGAATAGGCACACTAAAGTGGCAATATGACATATCTGTCGAAGAGACGACGGTCGATGTTGAATGAAAGTATTGGAATGGCGCTCAAGAACTGGCAAACGAAGCATTGGCCGACGCCGCGCAAAATGGACTGACGACATAAGAAGATAGCGGGAGTGACCTGGATGCGGAAGGCGTAGGATCGAAGAGGATGGAGACTCGTGCGGGAGGCTTATGTTCAACAGTGGACGGATACAGGCTGATGATGATGATGATCACAGAAGCATCGATACTAAGAGTATATATGCAAGCATATGAAATAACATATTTTCAAACTTAAGGTATAATTCTAAATGAGAGTTCTAGCATTCTTCATGTTTATGGTAATCTTCCGAGAAGGAGTTACACATATATGAGAATACAGACATATGGTGATAGTGATTTTGAAGTTTAATCTGTGTATTCTATGACGCTTACCATTCTACATACGGACAAGCGCTTGGCAAGCCAAAGGTCGTCGCGGGGATCCCCGACAGATATTAAAAAAATAATAATCGATTTATGAGCTCTAAGATACCCCCTGGTTGGTGTGAATTTGATCCCTCACCCGTAAAATGACAGTTATAGCCTATTAATCAAAATTGGTGGTAGACGAAAGTCATCCCGTGAAGACCACCCATTCATAGTAAATTCCTGTAATAATAAGGATTTTGCGTGAATGTCGGGCTGTATTCAATGACGTTGGCGGATCAACACTCCACATGCAGCGCTTAGCCATATGTAAAAAGTTCAGTCATAGGATCCGTAAATGAAAATCATCACCATTTGTCGGTATTCTCCTGTATATGTTTACATAAAAAAAGTGCAATACAGTGAACCCTCCTATGATGTTTTCATAAGAGAGGATGATTAGCCTGATGCTCCCGATGCCTAGACCTTTTAGTCCTAAGCGGCGGTTAAACCTAAAATAACAATACATATAAAAAAAACGCAAACACTATAGTAAGACTCCCTTGCTAATAAAAAAAACGTGCGTTATCAGAAGATCTACTGTACATGTTTTCAAACACTAGTGGCAAATACTCTTGTGTAGGCCACACTCTGCAATTAGTTTAAGCTTTAGTACGACGATTATGCAGCGCCTTTATTGTACCCATTTTTCATCGCAAAAGTAATGTTAAAAGAGAAAAATGAGAGTCATCTAAATTTTTCCATTACTCTTGAAGCTTGATACGCTTTCTCTTTCTTCTCAGTTAATTATAATAAGTAAACAATTTCACTCCATATAATACGGAAGCTTCATTGATTCCATTAACTTTCTACGCATTTAGAAAAGTCATTCATTTTTAGTACAAAAATTTGGAATAATATATTTTTTAAATTTAGATCAGCTGTTTTTGACATTATAATAATTATTATTGTATACTGCCATCTGTATATTTCTATAGTAAGATTTAATAAAAAAGAAATTCAAAATTAATTCTACGAATTACTACTGCCATCTGTGGTGTATTTTAAGAACCATCAATTTTACGCTTAATTAAATGTAAGCAATGTGTAAATTAAAGTTTTTTTTTGTTCAATTTCCATAATTTAATATTTAATTAAATGTGAATAAAGTTGTGATCGTCATCTGATGATGATAAGCACAATTTAATTTAGCATGTGTCCGTCCACTGCTGAACCTAGGCTTTCCGCATGAGTCGCCATCCTTCTTGATCCTACACCCTCCGCATCCAGGCTATTCTTGTTTTTTTTTGTAAAAAATCGTACATTAAAATTTACGATTACCGATATAATAGATTCATTTCATTTCTGCTTCCCTAAATGGAGCATAAATGGGTATTATAAAGGTCTCTCAGTCGCCATTGTCCTATCAATTTATCCCATATCAGCTCTGCCTCACGAATTTCGCAGATTGCATTCTTTGTATAGTTTCCAAAAGCTTTTTAGGACGGCTAAAGCCCGAGTGCTTGAAGAAAAAACAGCTATAGTTTATGCTCTCCTGCGACATCTAAAGTAAATCGCTTACCCAGGTACATATTCGCCTCTTAACTGACTTTGTCCACCCCCTCATCTTGTCATTCCTCACAAACCATTCACCTGTGTAGAACACAGAAATATGTACTTCCAGTATTCTACGCAGGTATTTATTTTTAAAACCCATTAAACGGCTGCATTGACTTTTAGTGCCGTAAATAAGAATGGGGACAATACAGACGTTGAATATTTATAATAGGTAAGCATACTGACATCCTCCTCTCTAGGTTAGTTATTGAATTGCGTGGTTATGAGGCAGGATGAGGAGAAAAAAACAACACACATACTTTTCCAGAAGCACGTATAATTTCACGATAAACTTTATAAGCTTCCGGCCCTAGCGGAATAACATGCCGGGCCGGCCATAATACGACCTCGTCGCGGTCGGCATACAACTAACTGGGCACCGGGAGCCGTGGTCGGTGACACCCAGCGCCGCAAGTGGCGATCTATATATCTAGTCCTCCTAAAGGCATTACAAAATGACAACACATGCGTGTCCGATGACCGAACGAAAATAAGCGACGAAATATCGCATATCGAGGTTTTCGGCGACAGCCAGCAAGGGCTATATAATGCTGATATCAATATGTACAATACATTCCATGTTGTGGCTTTTGGGTTTTGGGTTGAGCCGTGCGTGGTGAACTTCTTTCTACCCAAACCGTTCAGGTTGAAAGAAGTTCACCACACACGGCTCAACCCAAAAGCCACAACATCAAATCTGGCCATGAAAACCTAAGAAGTTATTTACAATACATTCCATTCAAATAAGATAATAAATGTTGTAAATAATGTTGAAAATTGAAGAATGTGCTCTGAGATGTGAAAGAGGGCGCCACAGGGGCAAGTAGGGGCAGTAACTAAATTAAATGAGTATATCTGTCATTAAAAGCGCCGTGTTCAATCATTAGTTGGGTAGACCAGTGATCAGAGCTTATTCACTTAGCAGTTAGTCAAAGCAAATTTCTAGGAATAACAGAAATATAGTTCTACCTTTGGTGGAAGATGAACAACGTTTTTTCCATGCGGCCGTAAGAGCATCAGCACAAAGCTTTAATTATTATTATTATTATTATATTAGTATTTGTATAGCGCTCTTTTATGACCGAATGATCATTTCAAAAGCGCTTCTTTGCCTCTCTGAGTAAAAAGGTGGGTCTTGAGTCTGCTTCTGAAGGATGCCTCCGCTTTAAGAGAACTTATACTTTCCGGTAGTGAGTTCCAGGCTATTGGTGCAGCGTAGCTGAAAGCCCGATTGCCAAAGACCGGTTAAGGGTTTTTTATTCTTCCGAGACGAAAAATTTGAAAAGAAACATTGATTTAATCGAATAAAATATGCGCTTCATCCCTTCGTAACAGAATTATCTAACTGTCATAAGGATCATTGTATTATTTCCTAAATATAGATACCTAAGCCACGGCTGTGAGACATGGTGCTTATCTGAAAATTATAAAAGAAGATTTTGAGATATGGTCATACAGAAGAATTTTCGGAATTTCCTGGAGAGACCACGTCACGAACAATGAGGTTCTCAGCATAATCAAGGAAGATAGGCACCTAGTAAGAACCATCTCAGAGAGGCGATCGGTCACATCGTGCGCCACGATGGTCTTCTTCACGACATTGTGGAAGGGATGGTTGAGGGTAGAAACAGCAGAAGGCGCTCTAGACGGGAGTATTTGCAGTAAGTGATCGAGGACATGAGGTTCTCAGCACAATCAAGGTAGATAGACACCTAGTAAGAACCATCTCAGAGAGGCGATCGGTCACATCATGCGCCACGATGGTCTTCTTCACGACATTGTGGAAGGGATGGTTGAGGGTAGAAACTGCAGAGGGCGCTCTAGACGGGAGTATTTTCAGTGAGTGATCGAGGACATGAGGTTCTCAGCACAATTAAGGTAGATAGGCACCTAGTAAGAACCATCTCAGAGAGGCGATCGGTCACATCATGCGCCACGATGGTCTTCTTCACAATATTGTGGAGGGGATGGTTGAGGGTAGAAACAGCAGAGGGCGCTCTAGACGGGAGTATTTGCAGTAAGTGATCGAGGACATGAGTTGGAGCTCTTATGCGGAGCTAAAGAGGTTTGCAGAAGATCGAGAGGAGTGGAGATAGAGATGTAAGATTATGTTGCTGCAAACCAATCCACCGGATTGATACTACTAAGAAGAAACCACAGCTACTTATAAAAAAACAATTGTGAAAGAATAAACGAAATGTTGTCCAGTGTTGTTTCTTATGTAACTTTGTATTTGAAGGTCACGAGAGTATTTTCATATAATTAATTATGGCTATAAAACGAATTGGGTAAAGCATTTAATAGCGCTGTCACATACCTAAAGCGGCTACCTTACTGGAGTAGGTATTTATCGAAAATAAATATAAATTTAATTATATTTTACACTTTTTTACCCAGTTATAATAAAAAAAAAACAATGTACAAATGCATTACGTTTATAAAATAATTATTTAGTATCAAGAAAACAAGTGTAAAAGGTTATATTTTCACCTCAACCTGCTAATTGCTGCCTAGTATTAAGCCTCGATGTGGCTGGGCACATTTGGCAGCATCTTAGGTGTGAGGCGGTCTCAGCAGCGACTCTCCCTGTCAAAGCATTCCTCACCACGAGAGGTTGTCCTTTGTTATGCTGACTCCTGATCTTAATCTGTTCAGGATTTCCCGGTCCGCCAGTGCGCTCTTTGAAGTGGTCCGACCGGCATCAGCTCCAGAGGATACCAGGACTTCGTTGCTAACAAACGGAATTACTACAAGTAATGACTCCTAACTGATGTCTGCCATTCTGCAGAATCCATTTGCCAACCTTACCATTTCCTTATCCATTCCCACGTATTTTGTGGTTAGCAACGTGTTACCAAAGAAGGCAATTCGAGACTCGCTGTAGTATACTAATTTCGCAGATTTAGACTGAGCTCGATTTGACATCTAACTGATGCACCTAGAATCACGGGAAGGCCTTCAGGCACTCTCTAACAAGTAGCTTTTTGCGTGCGTCAGTAAGGGTCCCCATATGGCTCTCCAAAAACTGGACGGGTCTTCACCATGCGAGGTCCGCCAGTCAAGGTTCTTGCCAGTTGGGAGGCTTTTATTTGTGGTAATGAAATCTTCTGTTGCCAGAGCTGGAATCTCTCAGTTTCAGGGATGTGAGAGGCTGTGTGGATTTTAAAAATCTGCTTCGCAACTTCAGTGTAGGTCAGGGTACGTCAACCTTTTTATGCCTAGGCCCACTTTTGCCTATTTTTCATGGTAAAATTTCCTTACCGCCCACCAACCTCACTATATTTCAAATCAGTATATGGATGG
This sequence comes from Glossosoma conforme, assembly GCA_022606575.1. Taxonomy (NCBI): domain Eukaryota; kingdom Metazoa; phylum Arthropoda; class Insecta; order Trichoptera; family Glossosomatidae; genus Glossosoma; species Glossosoma conforme. Next base: position 185,357 of record JAGTXR010000072.1, read on the forward strand.
AAAAAAATCTAGAAGGAATATATTGTGTATAATATTGCCCACCGCCCACCGCCCACCGCCCACCACGGAAGCCCGTATCGCCCACTAGTGGGCGGTACGAACCAGGTTGAAGACCCGTGATGTAGGTGTTGGATGTTTTATTTTTCATTTTTTTTTTATGTAAGCACGTACAGGAGAATACCGACAGATGGTGATAGTAATTCTGAAGTCTCATCTGTGGAATTCTATGACGCTTACCATGGTGTATATGGCTAAACGCTGCATGTGGAGTGTTGATCCGCCAACGTCATAGACTACAGCCCGAGATTCACGCACCATCCTTTATTATTACAGGAATTTACTATGAATGGGTGGTCTTCACGGGACGACTTTCGTCTACCACCAATTTTAATTAATAGGCTGTGACTGTCATTTTACGGATGATGGATCAAATTCGCAGCAACCGGGGGTATTTTAGAGCTCATAAATCGATTAAAAATCTCTTTTATTTTAATCTCCTTCGGGGATCGAACCCACGACCTTTGGCTTGCAAAGCAAACGCTTTGACCATTGAGCTATGACCACCGGCCATTTATATGGTATCTGATTATACAAGCAGTGGGGCGGTTGGTTGGATTACCTTGCACGTTTTTCGGCGCATATGACTTTGCATTTTACGAAAAAAAAACTACAAAAATGTGAGATTTGCTTTAGTTGCATCTTTATCCGATAAGCAAGTTCTAAACTTTCATCTTCTATTGGGTGGGTGTGCTTAATGCACACTCACACAGTGTGTCATAAATTACCGGACATGCGTCGGGCTTTGGATACAAAACCTGTATTTACAGACCATTATTACGACAAACCGGGCAGATCACATAGAGAGATGCATCTACAGCAGAAGCATGCAGTGCCCTTTGGTTAATTCGATAATCTAATCAGGGCTGTACCTTTTTAAATTTATTTACAATTTAAATCCTTTTTTTTTGTCCAAGTACCACAAAATTAATTGTGCCGTTTTAACCCTTTCATTACGGCTCGGTGGAATACAAATGAAACTGTCAATTATAAAACTAGTAATTGAAGCATAAATTTACTTATCTGGTCTATTTCCATATAACACATTGGTTCTTGTATCCTTTAGCTATCAGATGATGCATACAAAACTATTCTAAGAAAGTAGCAATACGATATATCACGGCTACCGATGTCAACGGTAGGTGATTCTTAGACGGCATATATCGGATACCGATGCGAACAGTTTAAAGTTTCCATCAGTTACCGGAAACCCATTGTTAAAGAAATATTTCTTAAAAAAATATTTTGGTTTCTTTGTTCAGTAACAAATTCAAGGTTTTGGCATTAAGTTAAATCAAGAGGCAGTAAAAAAATAGTCTTTAAAAGACTAAATAAATTGGCAGTATCCGCAGTGTGATGTCTGCAATGATCTGTTATCAACTGGTTAATCTAGTGCGATAGAGATAATAAAATCTCTTTACAAATCTGCAACAATGATGGTCCAGCTCCATGATAGCACTAACAATATTTCTATAAACAAAGGTGTTAGACAAGGAGATGTTATATCTCCAAAACTCTTCACAAACGCCCTAGAAGATATTTTTAAACTGCTATCCTGGACAAAATGTGGAATAAATATTAACGGAGAGTACATTTCTCACCTCCGATTTGCAGATGACATAGTGCTAATAGCCGAATCACCTGACAAGCTCCAAGACATGCTCTACGACCTCAATGAAGCGTCGAACAAAATTGGTCTGAAAATGAACATGGATAAAACAAAAGCCATGATTAATAGTCATATTTCACAGACCTTTGATCCTATTTCCATTGGAGGAACAGAAATAGAGGTTGTAAACGACTATACCCTCAAAAGAAATCGACAGGCGCATTCAACTGGGATGGGCAGCATTTGGAAAACTAAAGTACATTTTTAAAGCGAAAATTCCGCAATGCCTTAAAACTAAGGCGTTTAACCAATGCATCCTCCCTGTATTAACTTATGGCGCAGAGACGTGGAATCTGACAGCAAGTCTTACCCATAAAATAAAAATCACCCAGCGTGCTATGGAGAGATCCATGCTCGGAGTGTCGCTAAAAGATAGAATCCGAAACGAGGAAATACGCAGAAGAACTCAAGTAGTGGATGCTACCCAACGAATAGGCACACTCAAGTGGCAATGGGCAGGTCATATCTGTCGAAGAGACGACGGTCGATGGGGAAGAAAAGTATTGGAATGGCGCCCAAGAACTGGCAAACGAAGCATTGGCCGACCCCCTACAAGATGGACTGACGATATAAGAAGAATAGCGGGAGTGACCTGGATGCGGAAGGCGGAGGATCGAAGAGGATGGAGACTCATGCGGGAGGCCTACGTTCAACAGTGGACGGACACAGGCTGATGATGAATCTAGTGCAGCGGTCGGGGAACTTTTTTGACCATTACCCCAAAATATTATTGCGTGAGTCGATATTACCCCTTCCCTCCATTTTGAAAAGAAGACAATCAATGTATATTTAAATAAACATTATTTATTTAATTAACAAAATAACAAAAAAGTTACATGAAAATAGTAAGTTTTATGAAATATCAAACTAGAAAAATTTCCTTATTACCCCAAAAAACATATTTTTACCCCATTTGGGGTAATTTACCACGGTTCCCCGACCGCTGATGTTGAAGTGGGAGTCTCCTCTGAACAATTGTGGCCACTGAACAGAAGTACTAAAAAGAATGAACCCATGAAAGAGATTAGAATCGCATTTACGGGTTGTAAAGAGATAAAGATGGAAGATAGATTCTTTCACCAAAAATACGAGCGAAAATGGTAAATGCGTGGTTTTTTTAGTGTCCTTAAATTTTGTATGCCCGATAGGGCCTCGAACTGCACCGAAAAGGACTCTTTCTAACAAAAGGAACTGACAGTCCCAGATAATGTGCTCTGAGATCTGTAAGGAAGTGTCACAGGGGCAACTAGGTTTTGAAACTAAATTAAATGAGTATAATCTATCATTAAAAGCGCTGAGTCTAGTCATTAGTTGGGTAGACCAGTGATCAGGCCTTATCCATTTAGCAGTTAGTCTGAAGTAAATCATCTGAAGTAACTTTTTTTCTATAAAATATACACAATACTATTTCAGTCAATGATTTGAAAATAAGAATGTTTTTTTTAATAATAAATATATCTGAGAATAAAGAGGCTCAGTTTGTTCGCTCTCCCAAAGGGTAACACGAACCTGCCAGAGACTATTCCGCTTGGGAGAGGGATCAGACTGTTCAACCGAATCGCCTCGGATGTTGATATATTTCACGTAAGGGAGGCCCAATTCAGACATGAGCTCCACGAGTTTCTTTGGAGGAATGATTTTTTGGCGTCGTCTGTTTGATGAGCATTAGGACCTTCTGTTGCATATATTTATTGCTTTGTTGTTAGTACTTAATCATAAGTACCTATATTTGTATATTAATCTTGATTGTACTTCAGTAACGATTTGAATTTTTTATATTTGTAATGTTCTGTAGTGAAAAAATAAAAAATAAATTGAATATTTTGGTAGCCCTGGATATTTGGATCAATAACCCTTTAAGCGTGTTATGTAACAAACAATGTAAGATCTCTTATAAAAGGTCTCTTATGCATTTTTCGTGCATTTAAAAAACGAACGTCATTACATTTAGTCAAATGCATTAAAAATAAACCAAGAAAATTCGCTTTATATTGTATGTTATTTGAATTTAGAAAGAATATTTGTTTTAATTTTGACGGGTGAATATTTTGTTCCATTTTTTAAAATGGCGTTTTCGCGCCTCTTTAGTTTGACGTTCGTTTTATTCGTTTTTATTTTCGAAACGGCGATTTGTCAAAACGATCTGAAGCCATCCACTAGACAGGGTAAGTATTTATGCAATACCTATATTTTATTATGGCCTTGTAAAAATGTTTAAATTATATTGTTTTTATTTAATATATTTTGTAATTCATGCGTATTTAATTAAAAGTATTTTTTCATTATTTTTATTGATTTTCATATTAACATCCTCCTCTCTAAAAAAGTAGTTATTCATTAGTGTAGTGGCAGGATGAGGAGCAGATTAACAAAACAAAGACTTTTTCTGAAGCATATTGATATATATATATTTCCATAACTTTACAAACTTCCGGGCCAAGCGGAATAACATACCGGGCCGGTATTAATAAGACCTTCTGCCGCCGTCGGCACACACTCACTGCCGTGCAGCGCCGTGGTCGGTCACACCAGCGCCGCAAGTGGCGATCTATGTAGCTAACGTCACACCCGTGATCGGACTTGTCCAAAATGCCAACATGGCGACACATACATGTACGACAAGCGAACAGAAATAAGAGACGAAAGATTGTATATCAAGGTTTTCGGTACCAGTCAGCAAGGGCTATATCATGCTGATTTTACTATATTCTCTATATGTGGAAGGTGTATTTATATAAAAGTATGTATAGTATTTTATTGAACCACGTGTTATGTGTAAAAATAAATAAACAAATTGATACCCTACCGTCGATCGGAATCATACATCATGATCCAACAAAAATATAAACGGTAGCGACACTGAAAATTAGTGGTCGACGAGAGAACCGTGTGGTTTTCTGTGGCGCAGATGATTCAATTTCAATTTCAATTTTGTTTATTTTGCCTTTCAGAAACATTACAAATTATTTAACTCAATGCATTTCTGAAGTACAATAAAAATACAAATAAAAAATACAATATATACAAAATTAGGTACTTATGATTAAGTACTATGAACAAAGCAATAAAGACAAGCAACAGAAGGTCCCTATGGTTATCAGACAGACGAAGCCAACCAATTATCCCTCCAAAGAAACTCTTGGAGTTCTTGTCTGAATTGGGCCTCTCTTACGTGAAATATATCAACATCCGAGGCGATTTGGTTAAACAGTCTGATCCCTCTCCCAAGAGGCATAGTCTCTGGCAGGTTAGTGTTACTCTTAGGGAGAGCGAACAATCTATGCTTCCTTATTCTCAGATATCTATCGGGGACACACAAACCGATATTCATCAAAATTTCAGGATTCCCGAACACGCCACGCAACAGTCGGAAGAAATGCATACCTAAGCACATATCCCTTCTTGTCCTCAACTCAATGTACCCCAACATACCCTGTATGAAGTTAGTTGGATACAGCCACGGATAGTATCCATATACCCTCATGTAGAGAGATCTCAGAAATTTCTTCTGTACCCTCTCCAACATGAGGCTATATTTCAACTCATGGGGTGCCCAAATGATAGATCCGCTCTCGAGTATGCTACGGACCAATGAGTTAAACAACACTACCATTACGTGTGTGCTCGAGAAAACCCTGCCATTTCGTAATACAAAACCCAGCATCTTAATTGCCTTACCACACACAGCTTCAATGTGCGCATGGAACGTCAGTCTGCTCTCAAACTCTATACCAAGGTCTCTGATGGAGGATACTCGTGATATTCCTATGTTGTTCATAGAGTACCTAAGATACACAGTTTTCAAATTTCGAGTATAGGACAGAACGTTGCACTTAGCTATATTAAACTTAAGTTTATTACGCTTACCCCAGTCGAATATATTATTTATATCCGACTGCAGAAGCATACAATCATCCAAGGTAATTATGTTCATGAATAGTTTCAAGTCATCAGCAAATAACAAAAACATAGCATGATTAATGACATCAGCTATATCATTAATGAACAATGAAAACAGCAGTGGTCCCAGGTTGGATCCTTGCGGGACTCCCGAATATGTATAAAAACTGTATGATCGATAAATGCCGTAAGTAACAAACTGTTGTCTGCCTCTAAAATAACTCCCAAGCAAAGTTAAAAGACCATGAGAAAAACCCAATCCACTTAATTTCTTAAGCAGAATGTCATGGTCTACCTTATCAAATGCTTTTGAAAAGTCATTATAGGAACAGTCAACTTGTGCTCCATTATCTAAAGCTCTCGACACACAGCTAGTAAACACCATAAGATTCGTGTCAACCGAGCGACCCGGCCTAAAACCATGCTGTTGATCAATCAAAATTGATTCAGTTCCCGAAGCAATGACTTTATGAATCATCATTTCAAAAACCTTAGCCGGGGCCGACAGTACCGCCACAGGTCTATAGTTTTCAACTGATGACTTTATGCCACTCTTGTAAACAGGAATCACCTTGGATTTCTTCCATTGGCTTGGAAATATACCTGATTTTAATGAGAGATTAAATATATGACAAAGGGGTATTTTGAGGAAATCGACACAACCCTTTAGAATAAATGTAGGAACATTATCTGGACCTACAGAACGCGTGTTTCTTAATCTTTTTACGAAATAAGATACATCACTCTCGTCGACACTAGAAATATCTACGTACGAGGCCCCACTTGATGGTTGCTTAGATGCATGCTCAATATCAAGGTTGGGTGGTTGATTACAGTACACAGATTTAAAATGCCCTGCAAATGCCTCTACTACTTGGCGCCCCTTATACTGCTGGCCCTTCCAGTCAACGACGTCCGTGAAGCCTCTATCCTTTCGAAGCGAGGTGATGTATTCCCAAAATATTTTTGGATCTTGCTGAATGCAACGTTCCATTGTACTCACGTAAGTCCGATAGGCCAGTCGAACATTCCGCCTTACCTTTGATCGAAGCAGACTAAACGCATCATAGTCAACTCCACTGTGAGTAGTTTTCCACCTCTTATGATAGGCATGCTTGGATCGTATGTCCCGAACAATATCATTAGAAAACCACCTCGGATATCTCCTTCCACTAGGAGGAGGGAACCTTCTGCGAAAGCACAGATCAAAAGTATTGTACAGTGTAGAGTGTGATGACAAAGCGATAGACGAAAAAATCGTGTTTCTCGGTAGCGCCACTCAAGGATACGATGGTCGAGGAAGGTACCAATTCCCAGGTAACCCCACTTGAGAGCTGGTCGAGGTTTGATTCGGTTCCACTTTGAGACCGCTCTTCCTGGCCGTGGCTCAGCATCAAGGCATTGCATTAACTTACTAAATGACGATACTGATTGCATCAACATATTTAACTGTTCTCAGGTATCTTCGGTCTTGGTACGGGCTCAGCTTGTCTTGGTTCTGATCGTTTATCACCGGGAGTTTGTCTTTCAAGAGCCCAATGCTCCCTTCAGGGAGGAAAGGTTGTTGGTTACTGTGGAGTATTCAGCACATGCTGCTCACGTAAGTATTAAAAATACATTGTTTATATATAAACACATACATGAGAATACCGACAGACGGTGATAGTGATGCTGAAGTCTCATCTGTGAGTTCTATGACGCCGACCATATTACATATGGTTTAGCGCTGCATGTGAAATGTTTATCCGCAAACGCCATAGCTACAGTCTGACATTTACGCATCATCCTTATTATTACAGGAATTTTCTAGTATTGGATGATCTTCACGGAACATACATGAGAATACTGACAGATGGTGATAGTGATGCTGGAGTCTCATATGTAGATTCTAAGATGTTTACTATGTTACATATGGCTTAGCGCTGCATGTGAAGCGTTGATCTCCCAACGTCATAGACCTTAGTCCGACAACCACGCATCATCCTTATTACAAGAATTTACTATGAATGGGTGGTCTTCACGGGACGACTTTTGTGTAACACCAATTTTGATTAAAAGGCTATGACTGGAATTTTACGGGTGAGGGATCACATCAACACTATCCGGGACTATTTTAGAGTTCAGAAAACGAATAAAAATATTTTTTTTAAAATCTCCGTCAGGGATCAAACCCTCGCCCTTTGGCTTGCCAATCAAACGCTTTAACCACAGAACTATACCCGCCGGCTAATCACCGGCATCTTATTTTAACATGGATCACACTGAGCACTGTTTCACTCGCTGCAAGACTGCAGTTTCGCTATCGATGAACGCGCATAATCACGTACAAGCGTACTCTTATACGCGTTTTAGCTGATGAAAACTTTATTGACGGCGAAACTGCAGTCTTCCAGCAAGCGAAACAGTGCTCAATGTAATGCATGTTATGAAACATGGTACGAAATACTTTGATTATAGTGTGGGTTTCGAGATCAGATTTTAGGGTAAAATACTGAGGGTGTGAAGGTTTGACTTTGTGAGACATGACGAGGCAGTCTTCCATTTTACAGTCGGTTCAGAGGTGAAGGATATGTATTAAGGATGCTGCAGGAGAGCTAAAACTATAGCAAATTTTTCTTAAAGTTCCCGAGTTCGCACCATCCTGAAAGGCCGCCAGGAACTATACAAATAAAGTACTCACGGGAGGTTGAGCTGGCATGAGATGAGACGTACACCATGGCAGGCTACAGAGCTTTGTGGCAGAAGCTTGTGACAACCACAAACTACAGTTAGGGGAGCGCTCATTGTTGTGATAATGATGATGATGTGCTTGTTGTTTCAGTGACTGCCTGTGATATCAGCACGAGTGCGCGCACCGTGGTGTTCTCTAACCCTCCGCTGGCAGCGGCCTCTACAGGACTGGAGTGCTCATACAACGTGGCCGTGTCCTCTCCTGATGTCTGCCAAATACGCATAGACCTCGAAATATTCTCCCTGGCCCAACCCAACACGGTAAGCGTACATGATCACTCAATAAAGTGCAATTTTTGTGTTTTGGTACTATTGCTTCAAATAGAGATTATATCAATGGTATCTGTGTGATTGGACAAAAACTAAATATGTAGGTGAATTCTTATTTGTGTTTTCTGCAAACTGTTATCACTTCTACAAATTGATAACATTATTAATTAAATATACATATACTATACATAAAATTCTTTTTTTAACGCGTCAATCCAAGCACAAAAATAACGGCAGAAGCGGGATGCGAACCGCGGACCTTGGAAACCAACTATGCCCAGGTATTCATACCGCTCAGCCGACTTGGCTATTGCTATGCCTGGACCGACTCACGTTGAAACTAGTATTTATGTCATTGTTATCATCGTATGATAGATGTCGCTATAGTATATATTCAAAGTATGTATATTTTTATTTTTTATTATTCAATCAGTCATCATTTATTCACAAGCTTATTATTATTACCTGGGCATAGCTGGTTTTCAAGGTCCGCGGTTCGCATCCCGCTTCTACCGTTATTTTTGTGCTTGGATTGACGCGTTAAAAAAATAATTTTATGTATAGTATATGTATATTTAATTAATAATTATATTGTAATATAGTCAATGATCTATAAAAGTAGATTAAAATATTGAAATAATAAAATAATATTCTAATAAAAATTTAATAAATCCATATAAAATTGATAACAGTTTTCTCGAGGACTGTCCTCCTTTATGGTTAAAGAATGTTTGATTTTGACATACTTTAACATAGGTGTTGACACAAAGAACAGTTAACGATAAGCTGTTAAATTAATGCGACGCTTACACCATGAAACAGTATTCCATCAAAGTTTTATGAAAGACTGTTGAAGAGGAACAAGGCTACCAAACTACGTACAAAAATATATACAGATGAACCCTGATTATAAAAAGCAAAAATTAAGATTTTCTGTAATAGATAAAAATATTTATATAATAGATACTTAATATATGAAAGATAGAGATACAACAGCGTTTTATTTGCTGAATAAACATTAAGTTTTCAAAAGCTCCTTTTAGCTTTCATACAAAAATTCATATTAAAATTTCAACATCAAGTCGCTAACAGAAAACATTGTCATATAGCAATAAAATTTATTATGTGAGTCATTAGGATCAAATCACATAAAAATAGAGGGTGAGTCGATTTGATTTCGAAAAAAAAAATCCTATACATAGCCTGGGAAACCCTAATGATCAGTCATTATAAACTTGGGCATTCTGTTTAAAGCACTACCTTTGATGTAACAACGCCTTCGAAAGAGTTTATGTTAAATGGGGTGATATCAAGCTCGTTATTTTTAACGTTTTCATAATCCAAGGTTGCAATTTCTCCACCAAGAAGACTGCAATGGTTCCTGTATCTTTCAATGATCGCATTCTCCAGAATGTATACTTAATCAACATCGAAGGAAAATGTTATCCATGGCTGGACGATGGACATCTTCGGACTTCTTCGTTATATGAGACTGTTAGTTCTTCTAACTAATCGTCGATGGAGGAGATATAGCGTCGTAATTTGTGAGTCGTTCCTTAACCCTTTTGTAACATACAAATTATACTGTCAATACGGCTTGAAGTTTTCAAACCATTTTTTGCTTAAAACTAGTATTTAAAGCATAAATGTACTTATCTGACCTACTTTCATACATCACATTGGTTCTTGTATCCTTTAGCTATCAGATGATGCATATAAAACTATTATATTTAACAAACGTTTATTATGTAACTCCATACATGTGGTGGCATTGACACACGTGGTTTACAGAAAAATCACTCCTGTGACGAAACTTTACGATATTTATTTACATGCTTTACAGATTCCTGTAAAGAATACATGTAGTTTTATTAAGGGAATGACTGCACTTCAAATTTCTTACCGTAGATGTCACAATGAGTACTGAAATAGCAAAACGATATATTACGTCAACCGATGTCAAGGTAGGAGAATCATAGACGGCATATATCGACAACCGATGCAAAAGGGTTAGAGACTTTACGCCTCGAGATAGCGACTGCTTTCTGTTAGTCGTTCTGCGTTGGCGTACTCTGTCAGCGTGATGTTGCCACAAGACCATCTGTTTTCAAAGCCTTTATTGAAGAATTGTCGCATTTATTTTGTGCTATGCATAATTTAAGCTAATATATATTTCAGACGATAGTTAACACCACAACTAAGTACCCTGGATGGAAGTGCATGGACGACGTGTTCCAGATTACCAATCTTCAAGCCTTCAGTGAACAAGTTCCTCCACTTTGCGGAGAAAACAGCGGGCAACATCGTAAGTACTAACATCCTCCTCTCTAAAAAGGTAGTTATTCAGTCGCGTGGTGGCAGAATGAGGAGCAGATTAACAACACACAGACCATTTCAGAAGCACATATAGATTCCGATAACTTTACAAACTTCCGGCCCAAGTGGAATAACATGCCGGGCCGGCCATAATATGACCTTCGGACGGTCGGTACACAATTGAGCGCGCTCGTGATGGGCTGTCACACCAGCGCCACAAGTGGTGATCTATATAACTGACGTCACACCCGTGACCGGACTTGTCCAAAATGCCAATATGCGGCAAGCGAACAGAAATAATAGACAAAAGATTGTATATCGATGCTTTCGGTACCAGTCAGCAAGGGCTATATCAAGCTGATATCAGTACCTACAACAGCGATCTATTATATTGATATCAGCATGATATAGCCCTTGCTGACTGGTACCGAAAACCTCGATATACAACCTTTGGTCTCTTCGTACATGTATGTGTCGCCATATTGGCACTTTGGTCACGGGTGTGACTTTAGTATGTACATGGCTGCTGTAATTAGTGCGCCATTGATTCTGCAGATCGCCACTTGCGGCGCTGGGCGACAGCCCCCTACGAGCGCGCTTAGTCGTCAGTCAAGTCCCGTTCGACCAAGGTGAAAGTAACGTCATGTTACGGTCGAGCGAGGACGCACCTCACGTTCTGTGGAACTGTCCGCTGCACCACTCTGTGAGGATTGCGCTCTTTGAAGTGGTCCGGCCGGCATCAGCTCCAGAGGATACCAGGACGAGTTGCTAACAAACGGAATTACTACAAGTAATGACTCCTAACTGATATCTGCCATTCTGCAGAATACATTTCACAACCTTACCATTTCCTCATCCATTCCCACGTATTTCGTGGTTAGCAACGTGTTACCTAAGAAGGCAATTCGAGACTCGCTGTAGTATACTAACTTTGCAGCCTTAGACTGAGGTCTATTTGACATCTAGCTGATGCACCTAGAATCACGGGAAGGCCTTCAGCCACTCTCTAACAAGTAGCTTTTTGCATGCTTCCAGTAACGGGTACCCATCTAGGTCTCCAAAAACAGGACGGGACAGGGAGGGTTTTCACCAAGCGGGTTGAGCGGGGAAACCAAGTCTACTGTCAACTGAAAATATAAATACATGTTTGTGTTTTTCTTTCTTCAGTGTATCTCCGCGTGAACTCTTCCCTCAACAGCCGCAGCATTCGCATGAACTTCAAGATCGCTGACAGAACAGACAGAGAGGACTTGCCAGTAGCCACGTGGCGCATCAGAGTCACCCAGTTGGACTGCTTCAACACTTTGGGGTATGGGTATCCAACATAGGTGGCTAACAAACAGGTGCCTGCGTCGAACATGATGAAATGGCTTTTACCGATCACGCAGATTTTATACGTATTTGGGAGTTCCGCAGGGCTCTAACCTGGGACCGTTGCTGTTCTAGTTGTTCATAAATGACATATCTGATGTTATAAATCATGCTATGTTTTTGTTGTTCGCTGACGATTTAAAGCTTTTTTTTTATGTAGTTACCCTGGACGACTGCAGACTTCTCCAGTCGGATATCGATAATATATCTGACTGGGGTGCCCGTAAAAAACTGATATTTAATGTTGTAATTATTAGATGGTATACCATAGGTACAGTATGGGTGATATTGGCATCCCGCGAGTATCATCCAACAGAGCCCTTGGCATATTCTTTGAAAGCAAGCTATCATTCAGAAAACCGAAGAATATAATCAGCCCCTCTGCCTCGCCTTTGTAGACTATGAAAAGGCATTTGACTCAATCGAGACTTGGGCAGTGCTAGATTCACTACAACGCTGCAAAATAGACTATCGGTATATAGAGATAATAAAATCTCTATACAAATCTGCAACAATGATGGTCCAGCCCCATGATAGCACTAACAATATATCTAAAAACAAAGGTGTTAGACAAGGAGATGTAATATCTCCAAAACTCTTCACAAACGCCCTAGAAGATATTTTTAAACTTCTATCCTGGACAAAATGTGGAATAAATATTAATGGAGACTACATTCTCACCTCCGATTTGAAGATGACAGTGCTAATAGCCGAATCACCTGACAAGCTTCAAGACATGACATTTTTCTTGTATGTACCTTGGACGACTGTAGACATCTTCAGTCAGATATCGATAATATATCTGACTGGGGTGCACGTAACAAACTGATTTTTAATGTTGCTAAGTGTAGCGTCTTATCGTATACTCGTAACTATAAGATGGAATTCCATAGGTACAGTATGGGTGGTATTGGCATCCCGCGAGTATTATCATGCATCAGAGACCTTGGCATATTCTTTGAAAGCAAGCTAACGTTTCATGCTCACATTGAAGCTGTGTATGGAAGGGCACTGAAGATTACACTGAAGTTCAGAAGAAATTTTTCATGTTTCTTTACATGAGGATGCATGGATATTATCCGTGGCTGTACCCATCTAACTTTATATGGGGTATGTTGGGATACAATGAGTTGAGAACTAGAAGAGATGTGTGCTTGAGTATGCATTTCTTTCGCCTAGTGCGCGGCGTGTTCATAAATACAGATATTTTGTTGGAAATTGGTTTGTTTGTCCCTGTCAATTATTTAAGGATAAGGAGGCACAGATTATTTGTTTTTCCTAAAAGTAATACTTACCTGCCAGAGACTAAGCCTCTTTGGAGAGTAATAAGACTGTTCAACCACATCGCCTCGTATATTGATATATATTCCACTTGAGAGAAGCCTAGTTTCGACATGAGATCCACGAATTTATTTATATAAGTAATTTCGTGGAGTCTTCTATTTAGCAGAATTTACTATGAATGGGTGGTCTTCACGGGACGTCTACAACCAATTTTTATTAATATGCCATGACTGGCATTTTACGGATGAGGAATCAAATTCACGCTAACCTGGGGTATTTTAGAGCTCAGAAATCGATTAAAAATTCTTTTGTTTTTAATCCCCGTCGGGGATCGAACCCACGACCTTTGGCTTGCAAAGCAAACGCTTTGATTATTGAGCTTTATACCCGCCGGCAAATTCAACATTTCAATATGGTTAAAACGCTTTTGAAAACAACGAACTTCAAACATAACCTTAAAATTATACAAAAAAATATATATCTTGTTAAATATAATAAAATAAGAAGAAATAAAATAAGGACTATACCAGAAATGTACTATAAAGTCCCAAAGCTGGCTAAACAAAAGATTCCAAGAAATTACTTCTACAAACAAATTCGTGGAGTTCATATCTGAGCTGGGCTTCTCTCGCACGGAATATATCAACATCCGACGCGATGTCGTTGAACAGTTCTAAAGAAAATAATTTTGATATTTATATTCTTGTTACGTTTTCAGAGTTTTCCAAGGCCCTTCATACCTAGAAGGTCTAGCAGCCAGTCTGCCCCAGCTCCCCAATATTCCAGGACTGGGAGGAGCAAGAGAGGCCGAGCAGCAAGTATTGGCAGCACAAGGACTTAGACAGGAAAGATCTGCAGATCGGGACCAATACCTTATAGGTAAAGACTGTTTCTACATAAATGGTAATGTTTCGCATATAAGTAATACCTACTACACGTACATAAGCCCCGATTCTCGTAAATATATTTTACTATAACACCTTGCTTTTGAACTCCTGTCAAAATTTGGATAATTTTCAACAAACTGGTCCATAATTTCAGTTATAGTGGTCAAACTCCTTTTTACAAACGCCATCGAAAGTTCTTTTTGCTCTTCTTCGAAATCACTAATATCAATATTTGTGTTTTCTTCTTGCTCAGTTAATTCCTTGAGCTCATCATTAGAAAGACTAGCTGCTGTTTCTTGAACTATTTCTTCGACTTCTTCCACATTTACCTCATCTAAACCGGTTTGTTTCGCTAATTCCACTATTTTTCCCACTATTTATGCATAATTTCGGTGGATAACCCCGGGTTGAAATAAAAGAGCGCTAAACCGAAACAGCGCTAAACGAGACAGCGTTAAGCGGGGCCTCACTGTATATAGTTAAAAAGTCAAGAATTATTTTACATTTTCTTTGGTATTAACATCCGTCTCTTTACGGGAGAAAAGACTTCACGTCGCCGAGATGATTATCGGATCGCGTGATGGAAGTACGAGGAGCAGATTAACAACACATTTACTTTTTCCGAAGCACATCGACATATATTTTATATTTTGGTTTCCCCGATCGACCGTAATATGGCGTTACTTTCGCCTCGATCGATCGGGACTTAACTCACGATTGAGCGCGCTCGTGATGGCTGTCGCACAGTGCCGAAAGTGGCGATCTACGTAACTAGTCCTCCTAACGGCATTATAATATGGCGACACATACATGTACGACAAACAAACAGAAATAAGAGACGAAAGATTGTATATCAAGGCTTTCGGTACCAGTCGGCAAGGGCTATATCATGCTGATGTCAATATAATAGATGAGTATCACAATATTTTACTTTCTTTTATCACAGCTCCTGATGGTTGCCTGCAGTACTACCCTGATAGATCCGGCAGCTTCGAGTCCTTCAATTACAACAGAGGCCACGGTCCCTACTTGGCCAATCTTCATTATGCCACTTGCTTCAAACGAACGCAGGACGTCTGCGGAATCAAGTAAGATATACTTGTTATTATAAAGGGTCCGCCATCTAACGTTTTTTTTTTCAACTAGTGCTTATTTCGTGAATAGTAACACTTAGCTCATGTCTGATTTAACAGATAATTAGTTTTATCCTTCCGCTAAACGAATATGGTTGTGTATACGCTTGAACAACGCTGGGAAATATTGCGGTAATGTTGCAGAATGTGTGCGAAAATTGGGTACGGTTTTTGGAAGAAGAGAATCACCGTCAGCTCCGTATGTTCGTTATCTTGTGAAAAAAGTGAAAGAAACTGGCATCCTCATCGATAAACCAAAGCGTGAAAAGCCAAAAACAGTGCGTACACCCGAGAATATTGCTGCTGTGGCAGAAAGTGTGCGTGAAGCGCCATCAACATCAATTCACCGTCGTTCTCAACAATTGAACATTTCGGAACTAATTTTTGTTTCCAAAAATTGAAGAATAGGATATTGGCAACATTTGGATTTAACAAGACGGCGCTACGTGTCACACAGCCGAAGCTACACTCGATGTATTGCGCCCTGTTTCAAAAAAAAAAAAAAAAGTTATTTGGCGGACCCTATATATTGGTACCATAGTAGTAAACTAGCAAATGAAGCGTTTACCGACCCCCTAAATAATGGACTGACGACATAATACGAATAGCTAATAATAGGAGTGGTCTGGATTCGGAAGGCAGAGGATGGAAGAGGAAACAGGCTGATGATGATGACTATATTTGATCCATATAATAATGTCACCTTGAGACAATATCAAGAAGGTAAAATTATTCATCAGTAACACAGGTAAAATGACTGATTGTAAAGTTCGAGTCGGACCTACAAAAGGTTGTTTCTCATCCATTCAGTCTATAGTTCGGTTCGAGACCCGAGTGGTACTTACTGAAATAAATAGACTGTCGGAAAGTAATAATATAAAAATACTGTGAATAAATGTTGACTGAATAATAAAGAAAAAATATATATATACATACTTTGAATGTATAATATAGAGACATCTATCATACGATGATAACGATGACATAAATACAAGTTCCAACACGAGTCAGCTCAGGCAAAGAAATAGCCACGGTGGCTGAGCGGTATGAATACCTGGGCAAATGGTTGTTCCAAGGTCCGCGGTTCGCATCCCGCTTCTGCCGATATTTTTTCTGACTGAATTGACTCGTTTAAAGAATTTTATGTATAGTATATGTATAGTTAATTACTAATAATATTGTAATATAGTCAATGATCTATAAAAGTAGATTAGAATATTGAAGTAATAAAATAATATTCTAATAAAAATATTTCATCCATATAAAGGGTCCGCCATCTTACGTTTCTTTTTTCAACTAGTGCTTATTTCGTGAATGGTAACAGTTAGCTCATGTCTAATTTGACAGATAATTAGTTTTATTCTTCCGCTGAACGAATATGGTTGTGTATACCCTTGAACAACGCTGGGAAATATTGCGACATTACTTTGAAAATCAGGCCATTTTTATTCAAAAATGAGCAAGGAGTGACCGTTACAGTCAATGGCGATCGTTATCGGGCCATTTTTGTTCCCAAAAATTGAAGAGGAGGATATTGGCAACATTTGATTTCAACAGGACGGTGCTACGTGCCACACAGCCGAAGCTACACTCGATGTTTTGCGCCCCATTTTCAAAAAAAAAAAGTTATTTGGCGGACCCTTTACTTTATTTGACTAGAAAGCCACGGCATTAATGTACGAAAATCTTATTTATTTGGCATTGACTTTTGTAATCCACACAACCTCTCACATACTTAAAACTGAAAGACACCAGCTCTGGTAAAATCGCATTAAAAATTGTCATTACTCCAAAGGAAAGTCTCCCAAATGTCAAAAACCTTGACTGGCTTTTCTGAAAATCCTGGAGAGTTGGTAGAACAAAGGACAAGTTCTCGCGGTGGGGAGTGCTTCGGCAAGGAAAGTAACTGCTGTGTTGCCGTAGTGACCTGCATACAGCCTCACACCTAAGATCCTGCTCCATGACTAGCTGCACATCATGACCAGCTGGGCAGCACAGGCTAGGCCCAAACACTTCAACGTATCTGACAAAAATAATAAGAAGAGTACCAATTAGACTTTTTACAATGCCTATTGTATTATTTTATTTACCTTGTTGTTTCTTACCCAGGTTGACTCCCAACATGTTCGTGGTCGCCTACAACAACTCTCTGAACCACCAGCTGGACAACGACTGCCAGGCTAACCCCTTCGTCACAGGCAGCCTAGATAGCCAAGACTACCTCTTCATACCAGAGGCTGAGACTGCCGGAGGACTGAGAGGGACCAAGTGGTGCGGTATCAGCGCACATGGACAAGTCGTCGCGTGTAAGCACATCATTTAACCCTTTCGTTACGGCTCGGTGAAATACAAATTATACTGTCAATACGGCGTGAATTTTTTTGCTTAAAACTAGTATTTGAAGCATTAATGTACTTATCTGACCTATTTTCATATTTCACATTGGTTCTTGTATCCCTTAACTATCATATGATGCATAAAAAGTATTCTATTTTATAAACGTTCATTGTGTAACACCATACATGTGGTGGCATTGACACACGTGCTTTACAGAAAAATCGCTCCTGTGACGGAACCTAACGATATTTATTTACATGCTTTAAAGATTCGTCTAAATAATACATGTAGGTTGATAAAGGGAATGAGTGCATTTCCAATTTCTTACTGTAGATGTCACAATGAGTACTGAAAGTAGCAAAACGATAAATCACATCAACCGATATCAACGGTCGGGTTATCTTTGACGGCATATATCGACAACCGATCATTTATCTAGTTTCGAACCTAGGTTTCCTCTGTGGCGCCTCCTTCCAGACCTCGGAAACGAAATTACACTTAAAAATAACCTGTTAGCCGCTTTTTACATTTAAAATATTATTTTTTATTAATTTTAATATTTTTTTCTTTCACAGCCACCCCACCTGGACCTCTATACGTATATTTCTCTTCAGATAACGTGTACACGAACGGAACAGAAGAAACTGGCTACAAAATCACTTACAATGTACTGAACAACTGTTAAAAAATACATCAACAAAGAAGAAGAAGATCAAATATTTAAAAAATTGAATATTTCGTCTATAGGTATCATTGTTTAAATATAGAAATATAAAGTATAAGTAAAGGGTCTTTCGTTAAGCACTTCTTTTACCATATCCGCTCCATATTTGGAGCATACTTACACCGCAAATTTTTGTTTCACAGTTTTGTAAGCTTAGATTGTCTATGACTTGTCCCAGAACACTTGTATACCCGGAGGTACACATGGAAACATAGATGGTACCCGGGAGATTCTAGGTCAAGAGCCAGCGAACTTGCAAAACAGCATTTTTAAAAAGATTAAATGATCAGTCGGACGCTCCCGAGGCCTGGACATTTTTTTTTGTCATGAAGAGGTGGCACAACCCTACCGGGGCTTGTGAAAAGCTTATTTTTATTATTATTTTTTTTTTAAATCAAGCTTGGTCGGGATTTGAACCGACATCATCTGAATGACAAATTAAGTACTTCCTATCTCTTAATTTAAAAAGTTATTGGTCTGAATGAAACGTACGGGGTGGTTACGGGGTGGCTAAAACCTACTCCAATATCAATTCTATATCAACTCTCGGGCATCGCCCCACTAAAAATACGACGAGAAGTCACTACCAAGAAGGAGCTCACCAAAGCAACCCACGACACTCCACCCTATGTTTGGGTATCAAAAGATAACCACACGGCTCAAACCAACAAGAAGTTTCCTACAGTCGACAATGGAACTGGTGATACATGAGAAACACCCTGCGGCTAAACATGTGTAGAAGCGCAACTGAGGGGAATACTTGGATTGCCCCGAAAGACGACCTAGCCCCTGGACACGACCAGGGGTGCAATATATTGAGGTCCCTTAACAGACTTCGGACCGGAGTATGCAAGACGAGGGCACAAATGAAAGCCTGGCAGTTCTAAAGCGCACCGACTGAATGTGACTGCGGCGTGGAGCAGACCCTGTCACACCTTATGGAGTGTGCGCTGTGTCCGAGCAGCTGCACCCAGGAAGACCTGATGATGGCCGGAAGTAACGCCATCGACGTCACCCACATCTGGGCAGACAGGATCTGACCCTGTTGTTTCCGACACGATTATATACATATATATATATATATAGTTTGGCAAAACAGACTGAATGAATGGCAGCCAATTTGACAGATTTCGCTTTAAAAAATGGCCGCTATCAACTGTCAAAGTTCGGAAGTCCCTATTGGAAGACTCTTTAGGTTGTTCTTAGGATCTTATTGCTACCATTTTTAATTGTGTAGTGACAAATATTTACTTAGGAGTATTTTAATAAAATTAAATAAAGAATATTAAGAATATTTCCACTGTTTTATTTTTTAACAGCATGTTTTGACTATGTCGAGTAGCCATTATCAAGTGAATTTGATTTAGTTATTTTTCCCTTACAGAAACATTACAAATTTGAACAACTCAATTCGTTTCTGAAGTACAATAAAAATTAATCATAAAATAAAAAAATACAATATATACAAATATAGGTACTTATGATCAAGTACTAAGAACAAAGCAATAAAGACGAGCAACAGAAGGTCCCAATGCTCATCAAACAGATGACGCCAATAAATCATTCCTACAAAGAAACTCGTGAAGTTCATGTCTGGACTGGGCCTCCCTTACGTGAAATATATCAACATCCGAGGCGATTTCATTAAACTCACAGGCATAGTATCCGGCAGGTTAGTGTTACTCTTTGAAAGAGCGAACAATCTGTGCCTCCTTATTCTCAGATATTTATCGGGGACACACAAACCGATCTTCAACAAAATATCAGGATTCCCGAACACGCCACGCAACAGCCCAACCTAAGCACACATCCCTTCTTGTCTTTAATTCAATGTACCCCAACATACCCTGTATAAAGTTAGTTGGATACAGCCACGGATAGTATCAATACACCCTCATGTAGAGAGATCTCAGAAGTTTCTTCTGTACCCTCTCCAACATGAGGCTATATTTCAACTCATGGGGAGCCCAAATGATAAAAGTTTGTGTGTGAGTTAGTGTGTTTAGCTTAGTTGTTTGGTGCGAGATAGCTTTATAAATTTATAAATAGTTAGGTTGAGATGTATTGGAATGCAATTATGTATCTACATATACGAATATGTAGTTAAATTTGAAAACTTTTGGAATTTACAAAAAATTATAAAATTCAAATGATCTGTATTTATTTGTTCAGTTACTAATTTAAGGTTTTTGCAGTAAATTAAATTTATTGGCAGTAAATTAAATAATATAATAGGAGGATCGAAGAGGATGGAGACTCATGCGGGAGGCCTACGTTCAACAGTGGACGGACACAGGCTGATGATGATGATGAAATTAAGTAAATTGGAATTATCCACTGTGTCAGAATGAATATGGTCGGTAATAAAATTTAAATGACAGTAATATATTTAATTCTGCCAGTAATTAATGTCAAATGGTCGTTATTGAAATAAATGACAACTTTTTAAAAATAAACTTATTTTATCTTGACAGTTAGTAACAATTAGTTTTAAAAAGATAATTAGCTTAGGTTAGGTAAAATTAGATTCAGTTACGTAAATATGTATATTATATATATATATATATGTAACTATGTATATTTTTTGGTTAATAACGCAAAACATATTTTAAATATTTATTTTCACCAAAAATATATTTATTCTGATCTGAAAAATACATTTTATTTTAAATACCTACCTAAAGGCGTTGTTTTTAAAAGGAGCAGCTGGCTGCAAACGCCGCGCTCAACAGGTTGCCGCGAAAAAGAATATTTTGAATCCGATCAATAACGGACTGGAGCTGTTTACAGGTCAGGGATACTAGTATGTA
This sequence comes from Glossosoma conforme, assembly GCA_022606575.1. Lineage (NCBI taxonomy): Eukaryota > Metazoa > Arthropoda > Insecta > Trichoptera > Glossosomatidae > Glossosoma > Glossosoma conforme. The sequence goes on from JAGTXR010000072.1 coordinate 206,845, forward strand.
GCAAGACGCGACAAAATGTCCTTAAAAACAAGAAATACAACACAAACGTGAGTATTTATTTATATTACTACATCACAATATCAAATACACATGTTTTTTAACGTTTCTGTCACTAAATGAATGCTTTTACTAGTAAAATGCTGTGTGAAAATGTTAGGTTATGTCGGGACATTTTCTATGTAGGTCACATAAGTGTGCCGTTGAAATTTTATCTATTTCATAAAAAAATAATTAAATCAATGAATTATAATGCATTAATTATAACATTAATATGTTTTATCATTTCTTATGAAGTTTTATGTAAAATTTGCACGAAATACGTCAGAAATATAATTATTTTTGTATTATATTACATGAAGTATGTTTCACACGAGAAAATTTAGCAAGGTTCCTAAATTTTTACTAAATATATAATATTTATTAGAATCTAGAAGGGCGGCATTGTCCAGTGGTAAGATCATCTGTTAGTTATTCAGACGCTGACGGTTCAAATCTCGACCGAGTTTGTATCTTATTACATCGAGTATATCTCACACAAAAAAATTTAGCGAGATTCCTAAATTTTTACTAAATACAGATACAGGTATACCATATTTATTAAAATCTAGAAGAGGGGCATTGTCCAGTGGTAAAAAGGTCTGCTAGTAATTCAGACGCTGTCAGTTCAAATCTCGACCGAGTTGGTTTAATCAATTAAATTAATTAATATTTAATCAAATCGCCAGCTCAATGGTCAAAGCGTCTGCTTTGCAAGCCAAAGGTCGTGGGGTCGATCCCCGATGTAGATTAAAAAAAAACGATATCTGAGCTCTAAAATACCTCGGTTGGTGTGAATTTGAACTCTCACCCGTAAAATTCCAGTCATAGCCTATTAATCAAAATTGGTGGTAGACGAAAGTCGCCCCATTCATAGTATATTCCTGTAATAATTAAGGATGATGCGTGAATCTCGGGCCGTAGTCTATGAAATTGGCGGATCAACACTCAACATGCAGCGTTTAGCTATATGCAGCATGGTAAGCGTCATGGAATTCCACATATCCTCGTTCCGGATTTTACCTTTTAGCGACACTCCTCTCGTGGATCTCTCCATGGCACGCTCGGTGACCTTTATTTTATGTGTAAGACTTGCTGTCAGATTCCACGTCTCTGCGCCATAAGTTAATACAGGGAGGATGCATTGATTAAACGCCTTAGTTTTAAGACATTGCGGAATTTTTTACTTTAAGAATGTACTTTAGTTTTCCAAATGCTGCCCATCACAGTTGTATCCGCTTGTCGACTTAAAGTATAATTAATTAATAATTTGTAATTTTTGTACATTTCAGAAAATAGTAATGGATTGAAATAAAAATTAACACATAAATTTAAAAATTTCCATCAATATTAACATTATGAAAACAAGAAGAAAAGATTTGAATAAAAATAGAAAAAAATACCAACGAAATTTAATTTTTTAAAAGTGGTCGACTGCATCAGAGACTCGGCCCCAGTGGGGAATGTGAAACCTATTACCAACGGTCACCATCCAAATATCGTGTGATTACCTATTTTAAGAGCATTTCACGACCGAAATTATACTAGATTATATTAGAATATGACCATACATGGAAGTAATTACTGTTGAAGTTAAGACCCATGTAATGGAAAGAAGACAACTGTTTTAATTCAAAAAAATAAATAATAAAAAATGTTTGTGTAAAGCGCACGAAGAATTTGATGGCGTAAATGTGTTAATTTTTGGAAAAAAAAAACAATGTGGCGCATCGTCAAGGAGACTTATCATCCACTGGTTGTGAACAAAAATGTCTGCCTGTCGGACGACCGTGAAAAAAATATTTTCTAAAAAAGATTTACGAATTATTTCATTTAAAGAAACATAATATTTTCATAGACACTTACTCACCTTTACGTTAAAGAAGGAGAAGAAGACACATATCAATGAAGAAGAATATTTCTTTAATATATATTTTAAAAGATTGGATATTTGAGCTTGTAATCGATTGTAAAGTATTTGGTAAGCATCTTTTCAAGCAAAATTGATGCACAAAAAACGCCAAACCTAAATTATGGAAAAATCTAGAAGAAGAATGAACCAAATGTTCTGTGTGTGAAATCTAGTATAAATGTATATGAAGGTATTAACATTTACAAAATAAATCTGTAAAACCAGAATATGATGATGAAAAATATTTAAATATCAATGATATTTTGACTGCTGATAATAAAAAGGATTGACTGAATTTTATTGCATCAAAAATTGTTCCGAATTTAAATGAAAAATCTTCGGTAAGAAAGAAGTCCAAAACAGAGAAGAAACATATCTTAGAATAAATCATGTGAATTTATTTTTCAGTTGCCAATATAAAATATAGATGACGTCTTTCATTTTGATTGATACATGAAGAAAAAGACTCGTTTGAAGTCGTTAAATGTGTAAGTAATAAGAAAGAAATGACATTTGTATCAATCGTTTAAAATTTGAATGAAACAATTTTATAATGTCGCTGGTATACGTAATATTTGATGGCAAAGAATTGTAAAATTGAGAAAAGTACATGAAAATACCAGTAAACTGATCAAATGAATTTAAATACGAGTATTATAAAACGATAATCAAGACATATTATTAAAATGACGCAAAAATTTATGCTTCTATGAAGAATATTAACTTTTTGAATTCAAAATATTCCAAAATCGAAATAAACAAAACAACGCTTCGCAAAGACAAACGAAACGATCGTTTCAAATAAAATCGATGGAATTTTACGATTGAACAACGCAATACAAATATATCGGATTTTAAACAACTAATAATGTATTTTAAAGCATTTTGAATTAGTGATCTACAAAATAAATTAAGACGAAGATTAAATAAATATACTATATCAAGATGGCTGCTGACAATATGGTGATGTTTGAAGATCAGGCGGGATTCTTTCCACTGTCCGATGTCATTCCTTTGGATGACTTCTCGGTAGATTTCTTGGACGCCCCAAGGTAAGTCTAATAAACTAAAATGGATTACTTTTTATTAATTTTGGTCTTCAGGTGTTGTATTATTTAACCCTTTCATAACGGCTCGGTGGAATACAAATTATACTGTCAATTATAAAACTAGTATTTGAATCATAAGTGGTCTATTTTCATAAATCACATTGGTTCTTCTATGCTTTAGCAATCAGATGATGCATAAAAAACTATTCTTAGAAAGTTGCGAAACGATATATCACGGCCACTGATGTCAATCTTACACGGCATATATCGGGTACCGATGCGAACAGGTTAATCTGCTTTAGAAGGACCGTTTTTTTTTTAATTTCTTAAATCTGTATTAGATCAACTACCCAAGAATATATTTAGAAAATTACAAATGCCAAATATGTAAATAAAAATATTTAAATATTTAGAGGAGTGCGGGAAATTTCCGGGATATTTTTCTTGTTACAAAATTGTGTTTTCTTGCAATTTTCTTTTTAAATTCTTGTAAAAGTATTAGTAATACCTATAACAAAATCTAAGTAACCTATTATTGAATTAAAACAAATTTTCGTCGTCTATAAACTTGAAAGTAAGAGGAAAAATGTTTATTTATAAATAAACTATTGGATTCATGGATTGTTTCTGTAAAAGAATGTCACCCAACATGATCTTTATTATTTAATAATTAAAATTTTCCTTTAAATCATGGCTAAGAAGATAAATTCAAATAAATAGAACGTTAGTTTTGTTTTATTTTTTCCAATGTGCTTTGCACTTAAAATTTAATACAATTGTCCATTTTCAGTCTTTGCCCGTCGTTTTTCGATGAATGCAACAGCAGGGACGCCTCGAGATCAGATTCAAGATTGGAAGTTAGAGCAGATTCAAGATTGGATGTCAGAACAGATTCAAGATCAAGCTCACGATTAGATTTGAGGCCAACGTCTAGATTAGGCGCACGGGATAAAGATTCGAGACCGAATTCTAGATACGATCAAAGACCAGACTTGAGATTCGACTTGAGAGCAGATTCAAGATTTAACATCAAAACAGATTCAAAGACGAGCTGTACTTTGGATCCGAAAACAGATTCAAGACCGAATTCGATGCTTGATTTGAAATTCAACCAGAAATTAGATTCGAAATTTGACTTAAAAAATGACTTCAGATCGAATTTTAAAATAAATTCGACGCCAGCATCAAGATTGAATCTCAAAGAAGATTCAAGAGTGGATGAAGAGATTGATTCAAGGTTTGACATGCGGCTTGATGCAGGATTTGACGTCACGAAAGATTATACAACAGATTCAAGATTTAGCATTGTGACAGATTCGAGGTCATCTTTGAGATTGGATTCGAAAGCAGATGGAAAAACAAATTCAGGAATGGATTTGGGGCAAGGTATAAGATTGGGATTAGGATTTGGCCAAAGTGTAGATTCTGGATTGAACTTCAAAGCAGATTCGAAGCTCAACTTGAGATTGGATCTTAGACCAGAATCAAGTGTCAACGAAAGCGAAAACTCAGAGCGTAACTCAAGTTTGAACTTGATGTTGGATAATATACTAGATTCGAGAATAGATTCGCTATCAAATTCTAATCTAGATTTGAAACCAGATTCGAGATTGGACGCCATGACAGTATCGAGGCTGGACCCGAGGTTGGATCTGAAGATAGATTCAATCATTTATAAAACACCAGATTCAAGATCATACATCAGAACAGATTCGAGATCAAGCTCAAGATTAAACCAGAACCAGATTCCAAGTGTAACATTAGAAAAGATTCGAGACAAAACGTAAGACCAGATTCTAGATTGGATGTGAGGTCAGATTCAAGATTGGGATCAATATTGGACCAGTTGGTCGACTCAAGTTTGGATTTTCGGCTAGATTCTAGATTGAACGATACATCAGATTCCGAGACTGGAATGGACAACGGATTCTAATCTTAATCAGAGCGTCGAATCGACATTTGGATCATGTTTTGAGTCAACATTGGATTCTAGAATGGATTTGACACTAGATTCGAGATTTGACGGCAATTTTGAATCAACATTGAATTCTAAAACAGATACGAGAATAAATATGCTAGAAGAAGGCTTGAGATTGGATGCAATGTCTAGATCAAACATAATATTGGATTTGGGAGTAGATTCAGCATCAAACCAAAACAATAATAACTTATCTTTGGATGTCAATAAAGATTCAAGGATAAATTCATGTTTTGAGTTAAAAATGAATCCAACAGAAGACTCAAGATTTGACGTTAATTCGGATTCGAGAATGGATTTGAATCCAGCTTCAACTTTGGGTTTTAATATTGATTCTAGCTCGAAGCAAATAGTAGACTCTTTAATGAATGTACAAACAGTAGCGAGTTCGTTGGATGCAATTCCAGACTTGGGATTTAATGAAATATCGCACCTGAATTCTGAGTCGAGATTGGATTCAATGCCGGACTTAAGATTGGGTTCTATCTTGGACTCGAGTCTTGGATCGACATTGGAAGAAATAGTAAATTTGAGAGCAGAATCCAAAGCAGATCCAAGATTAGAAACAATGGAAGAAGAACATCCTCAGCATGTTATTGTTATGCAAACGTTCATCATCAGCACTGATCAGCTTGAAGGCAATAAAGGTAAGCATCAAAACATCTTTTGAATGTTCGATTATGATACGAGAACTTTCGTCTCTAATTTTTGTTCGCTCGTCGCACACGCATGTGTTGTGATTTTGTGATTATTTGACAGGCAGTACTAATTTTATAGATCGCCAATTGCGGCGCTGGGTGTCACCGTCCACGGGCGCCCGGTGGCCAGTTCAGTTGTATTGCGACTAGAGCGTGTTGTGATTCGGCCGGGGTCTGAAAGCATACGCTCAGCCCCGAACCAAAAGTTTGTCAAGTTACCGAAATATATATGTCAATTCGCTTCTAAAATTAAAATGTGTGTTGCTCATCTGCTCCTTATTTTCCCACCACGTGTCCTAATAACAATCCCGGTGGCGTGAAGTCGTCTTTTATTATGTAAAGGAGATGTTAGTGGTTGTCAAACATGAGCATAAAATTATATCTAACTTTTTTTTTATTTCAGTCGATGTTCACACAAGCTCAAGGGAGACCACTGGTCCTGATGGAGTACCAATCGTGGAGCTGGACGTCGCTCCTACAACTCTAGAGATCCAAGATGGCTGTCTCAAGATACCCATCTACTACTCTGCAGATGCCGATATCAATCAGTTCGTTTCTGAAGACTGCTCTCTTAACATAACTCCATACAAGCTCAACGAACAAGGCGAAAACACACCCATGATCATTGATGTCATAGATCTTGGTGAAAAGGGTAATAGTGTATCACAAAATCATACAAAATTAGCTGAGCAACGAAATGATGCGTTGTTTACAGAATTAAAACGAAATTGTACAAATATACATGACAATTTAACAGAATTAGCAGGAAATTGTAAAGAAATGCCATCAAATCGTGCAGAATTAACAGAAAATCATGCAGAATGTGGATTAAATGTTGTAAAGCGTGTTGAAACATTGACATATATTTCAGAGCGTTATAAGAACTACAGGGTGTGTAAGTTGAGGAAGCAAAGGAGGCTGAATGTGAATTCTAATGGAAGGTACTTAATGCCGAATGGAAAAGTGGTAGAACCTAAGCAGTTTGTTGATTACGTGTGTCCTGTAAGCTGCTGCTTTCAATGTCAGATTGTGTCCACGGAAACTAGACACGAGTTGTTTCAAAGGTTTTGGGGATTAGGCAGTTACACTGCGCAGAATGCTAGCATTGCTTCGATGGTGGAAGAGACTATCGTGAAAAGAAAGTACTCTACTACGGAGTCGGATAAGCGGTGCTTCACTCGTTCGTATAATCTCGATTCTCTGCCCGTTTGTAGGGAGATGTTTGTTAAGACTTTGGGAATTTCTACGAAAAGAGTCAACACCGCTTTGACCAAAGCGCGTGTCAAAAGCAATGACGATCTGAGAGGCAAATATGTAAGAAAGACTAAAGAATAATTTTTGCTATACTCAAGAGAATATAGCAAAATTCCTGATTATTTAACTAAATTAATTATATTTAGACTTCGGACCGGAGTATGCAAGACGAGGACACAAATGAGGGCCTGGCAGTTTTACAGCGGACCGACTGAATGTGACTGCGGCGTGGAGCAGACCCTGTTGCACCTTCTGGAGTGTGCGCTGTGCCCGAGTGGCTGCACCCAGGAAGACCTGATGATGGCCAGAAGTAACGCCATCGACGTCGCCCACTTCTGGGCAGACAGGATCTGACCCTGTTGTTTCCGACACGATTATATATATATATATTATATTTAACTTCGTTTCGAGGGCTATCCGTAAATTAAAGTTCCCAGTGATTGTTCGCAGTGTAAAACATGTTTAATTCCATGAATGCGTACATTTTTGGAAAGTTCAGATTTTAATCTACTTTTCTACATAGTCGCCACTGAGGTCAATGCATTTATGCATGCGGTATACGAGCTTTTGAATGCCCGAGTCAAAAAATCTGCCGCCAAGCCAAGCAGATACCTGAGAACCGCTTCTTCCAGCTCTTCTCCGTCGCCGAAATGCGTTCCGCCCAGGTGTTTCTTCGTGTCATGGAAGAGATGGTAGTCACTTGGGGCTAAGTTCGGGCTGTAGGGTGCGTGTTTGACAATACCCCATCCAAATTTTGCGATGAGCTCGTTGGTGGCGTTAGCGGTGTGCGTAACCCTAGCATACCCTAGATGCTCCGTCAAAATCTTGTCTATAGAGGTTTTGCTGACATCAAGGATCAATTCGGAGTCGCCACCCGAAAAAGGTTCAGAGCCTGTGAGTTATTGAAGGTTTGAGAAATGAAAAATATTCAAAAAAATAATCTTTGTTTAAAAGTCTAATAAATATCATTTTTAATGCTATTTTTTCTTAAGTAGAGTTGAGTAATCAATTCATAATAAAACGATTTGAATAAAATTGATCAAATTTAAGGGATTCTCGAATTCTTTCCTTTCGATAAATGTTATGTTGAAAAGTCTTAAGTGTCGTGTAAATGTATGAATGTAATCTCTTTCCATAAATGGTCTTGCCACTTGAAATTATATATTTTCCAAAATGTATGGTAGGTGCGAATGTATGCCATAGATAATTATGTGAATTCTATGCGGTGCGGGTAACAAGCGAGGTTGTCCATTTGTCAATGAAGATTGAAGACTTTTAACTAAAATAATAATATTTTTGAAAAATTTTAGTGTCATATATTGGGTGTCGCGACATATCGTTCCCAGACAATTCGTTCAACGACTCATTTGGAACAACGTGGGGCGCACTGGACGTCTGGTGCACGGGACATTCGGTGCACGGGACAATTGGTGCTCTGCATGTCTCGCTAACCTAACCTAACGTATCCTAAGGATTTTTTCCATGGTCTCGCTTGGTGAAAGGCCTCCCTGTCCCATCCTGTTTTTGGAGACCCATGTTGTGGGGACCCGTAGTAACGGTCCAGTAAGACGCACGCAAAAAGCTACTTGTTAGAGAGTGGCTGAAGGCCTTCCCGTGATTCTAGGTGCATCAGTTAGATGTCATATAGACCTCAGTCTAAGGCTGCGAAGTAAGTAAACTACAGCGAGTCTCGCATTGCATTTTGACATTTTGTAAAAAATCGACATAGACGTTATAGCCCGCGGGTATATCTCAATGTTAAAAGCGTTCGCTTTGCAAGCCAAAGGTCGTGGGTTCGATCCCCGATGGAGATTAAAAATATAATAGATCTACGTCTAAGGCTGCGAAGTTAGTATACTACAGCGAGTCTCAAATTGCCTTCTTTGGCAACACGTTGCTAACCACGAAATACGTGGGAATGGATGAGGAAATGGTAAGGTTGGGAAATGTCCAGTGATCCATAGGTCTCGTTGACGAAATAACATAGGTTAGGTTAGGTTAGCGAGACACCCAGTGCACCAGACGTTCAGTGCGCCTTATATCGTTACCGATGAGTCGTTGAACGAATTGTCTGTGAACGAAATGCGGCGGAACCCGAAAATTGTACTCTTATTCAATGATCTCAGTGTTGTGTGTTGGTACTATGGTGTTTAAATGTAAAAGATGTCGCAGCTCTTCTTATACCCTCTTCTATGAAAGAAAAATGGCTATTTGATAGTGTAAACGTGACAAATATGGAGTATACGTCCACCATTCATCTTTGCCATGGACCATTAACTGTTATTCGTCAAATTACAATTCATTTTGAAACTTTAATTCAGTTATTTTGAAAAAAAAACGATATATTTATGGCCATCCAGGATGACAAAAATCTACAATAATTTCGTTTGGCAACTAATTATTTTGTGAGTATTTAATTCAATTAATGGCAAGTAAATATTCAAAAATTGTTTAATAATATATAACAGGTGTACCGGAAAAGAATGTCGTATTTTTTTGTTATTTTTTGAGTGGTCAGTTGCGCTTCGGCAGTCGAATTTTACAACGTGTTCTGTGTTGTTTCTCTGACCGCGTATACCTGGAGTTTACTAGGACTTTTAAACAAACAAAAAATACAACGCTATATACAATGGAGAGCTTTGTACTGAATGAGGAATTTATTCGAAATATTATGCTTTACCATTTCACGAAGAAAGAAAAAGTGCAAAACGTGCCAATTTATTTCATCTACTGCCAGTTTATTTAATTTATTGCCAAAACCTTGAATTAATAACTGCACTAATGAATACCTTGGAAGTACAATCACCTGGGATGGCAGAACAAAAAGAGAAGTCAACAGTCGCATACATCTAGCAAGGCTAGCTTTCAATAAAAAAGCCAAAATTCTTGAGTCAAAGAATATTACTTTAGGGCTCCGCAAGCAACTTGCCAAAACACTTGTTTGGAGCATCTTAATGTACGGCTGTGAGACATGGTGCTTGTCTGAAAGTGATAAAAAAAGACTAGAGGCCTTTGAGATGTGGTCGTACAGAAGAATTCTCGGAATTTCCTGGAGAGGCCACGTCACGAACAATGAGGTTCTCAGAATAATCAAGGAAGATAGGCAACTAATAAGAACCATCTCAGAGAGGCGAGCCCGATGGATTGGTCACATCATGCGCCACGATGGTCTTCTTCACGATATTGTGGAGGGCATGGTTGAGGGTAGAAACTGTAGAGGGCGCCCTAGACGGGAGTATTTGCAGCAAGTATTCGAGGACATGAATTGTAGCGCTTATGCTGAGCTGAAAAGGGTTGCGGACGACCGAGAGGAGTGGAGATCGAGATGCAAGATTCTGTTGCTGCAAATCAATCCACCGGATTGATACTACGAAGAAGAATGAATACTGACCATTTCCTCTTCCGTCTTTTCGAGATATCTAGATCTTATAACTCGTGATATTTCTTCTTACTACAAAATATATTTGGTGAAGGCAATTTTTTTTGGCTTCGTGTTGTGGTGGACATATACTCTATTTGGCAGCTGATATTGAAAAGAGTGTACCTAAAAGAGAAAGACGTATTTTTTCTAATCAATCTACATTTTGATATCTTATACTCTGTATACTTATAAAATTATGTATAAAATTATGTATAGATTCAAAATGGTGGAAGAATCATAAAATGTATTGATGTTTGGTGTGTTTTTAAATTTAAACTCATATTTCTTTAGCGATTAACTGGTATACACAAGAAAAAATTAGTAATATCCTTGACTAACTACGAGAGCGATCCGATAAGTACGAGGGTTATCCCTAAAATAAGTTTCCCAGTGATTTTTCACAATGTAAAACATGTGTAATGCCATGAATGCGTACGTTTTTGGAAAGTTCAGATTTTAACCTATTTTTCTACATAGTCGCCAGTTAGGTCAATGCATTTTTGCATGCGGTATACGAGCTTTTGAATGTCCGAGTCAAAAAATCTGCCGCCAAACCACGCAGATACCTGAGTTACGCTTCTTCCAGCTCTTCTCTGTCGCCGAAATGCGTTCCACCCAGGTGTTTTTTCATGTCAGAGAAGAGATGGCAGTCATTTGGGGCTAAGTCCGGGCTGTAGGGTGGGTGTTTGACAATACCCCATCCAAATTTATCGTACATTCAACATTCTTAGTAATCACCTCGAGCAAATCCTAGCATACCCTAGATTCTCCGTCAAAATCTTGTCAATAGAGGTTTTGCTGACATCAGGGATCATTTCGGAGAGCTAACAAACCGCCACTCTTCGATCTGAGAGCATCGCTGCCTCCACTTATGCGATTGTTTCGTCAGAAACAGATGGCCGATACGGAACACCCTCGTAATACCAATAAATATAAATTATTCAGGCAAATACTCGAGGATCTTGCTATATTTTCTTGAGAATATTCAGAAAGCAATGTCCCTATCATATTCACAAACCAGATAGACAATACAGTTAAAAAATGTGAGTTTGTTTTTGAAATGACAATGAGAAAAACATCGCGAAAAAAATTGAAATTGTGTATTCAATGTTGTGGGTGCAAAATTAGCTCGATTTGTATTTTTCCATTTCTATTTCATGTTTTACCTTAAAGATTTCCAGCAAGAGTATTCTTTTTTGTAATTGGGATCCTAACCTAACATTACTTAACACAATGTAACATAAACTAATCCTATATTTAACCCTTTCGTTACGGCTCGGTGGAATACAAATTACACTGTCAATACGGCGTGAATTTTTCAAACCATTTTTTTTGCTTAAAATTAGTATTTGAAGCATAAATGTACTTATCTGATCTATTTTCATATATCACATTGGTTCTTGTATCCTTTAGCTATCAGATGATGCATAAAAAACTATTATATTTAACAAACGTTCATTGTGTAACTCCATACAATTGGTGGCATTGACACATGTGGTTTACAGAACAATCACTCCTTTGACGAAACGTAACGTTATTTATTTACATGCTTTACAGATTCTTGTAAAGAATACATGCAGGTTGATAAAGGGAATGACTGCACTTGCAATTTTCTACCGTAGATGTTACAATGAGTACTGAAAGTAGCAAAACGAGATATATCACGGCTGCCGATGTCAACGGTGGGGGAATCTTAGACGGCATATAACGGCTACCGATGCGAAAGGGTTAAAGATACGTAAAATAGAAATGTAAAGGTAGACTTCGTGCTAAGCTTGCGCCATGTTTTCAATGTCTTTTTCTATATATATTTTGTACTTCGATGTTTATACCCTTTTGTATACCTTCTATATGTAGTTTTATAATGCTGTTATCTGTTTGGAATGTTAAGACAATCAAAATGTGAAATGTGAGGTTATGTAAACTAGAAGAAACAGTCTTTTTGTATTATCTTTGACAAATTAGTATTAACATCCTCATCTCTTTCAAAAGGCGTTATTACGTCGCGTGGTGGCAGGATAGGGAACAGATTAACAACACAGACTTTGTCTGAAACACATTGACATGTGGATTTGAACCAAAGATAATACAAAAAATGGTGTTTCTTCGTTTCGACATTGTTTCTTATGAATCTACAAATCTTTTACTATTTCTCTATGTACTAAAATGTGATATTAATTATTGATGTAGTGTAACTAACTATATGCTCTACTGGTTGTACTATGCCGTAAATGTGCTATAAGTCTTAACAACGTGATGTTTTGGATAATTCAAAATCGCTTACAATATTCAAAATATGCAACGTGCAGTCTTTTGCTTTTTGATTTAACCCTTTACGTGCGAGACCAACGTGCACTGCTCTTAAGTGCGAGTTGCAGATTTATCCCACGCCCTGAAAAAACACGCCGCTTCAGTGCGAGATGCGGATTTATCTCAATACTATTTTGAATATAATTCTGTTTCGTATTCCGACATTCCTTCGTCAAATTTTTTTTTTACGTTATGCATTGAGTTGTGTGTCATTCTACACATGTTGCAAATTTTCCCTTTTTTTTATAAATAATAATGGATTTATTTAATTTAGTTCCGAAGGTGAATATAAATGCGGCACTGAACAATCAAAACACACAAAAAAAAATAGTCCTTAAATATTCAACATTATTTTTCATTAAGAAATTAAATATACATGTACTGTACATAAAATTCTTTAAACGAGTCAATTCATTCAGAAAAATTATCGGCAGGAGCGGAATGCGAACCGCGGACCTTTGGAACCAACATTTTGCCCAGATAGTTGTACCGCTAGTGAGTGGTGCTTACTAAAATAAACAGACTGTCGGAAAGTATTAAGCTTGTGAATAAATGCATTCTAATTGAATAATATAAAATTCAAATATACATACTTTGAATATATACTATAGAGATATTTATCATACGATGATAAACTCGTATAGAAGTTCCGAGACGAGTCAGCTCAGGCGGAAGAAATGGCCCGGTGGCCGAGCGGTACAATTACCTGGGCAAAATGTTGGTTCCAAAGGTCCGCGGTTCGCATCCCGCTTCTGCCGATATTTTTTCTGAATGAATTGACTCGTTTAAAGAATTTTATGTATGGTACATGTATATTTAATTCCTTATAATATTGTAATATAGTCAATGATCTATAAAAGTAGATTAGAATATTGAAATAATTTAAAAAATCCATATTATTTTTCATTGACTAATTGATTTATTTCGTGACTTTTTAATTGAAATCTTATTCCGTAAGTAAAGGGTTAAAATTTGTCTATGGTCAACCCTCCTATAACGTTTTCGTAAGATATAATGATTAGCCCGATGCTCTCGAGGACGGGACTATTAAATCCTAAGGGGTGGATCAACACACGATCAATAAAAAATCGCCACAGACATTGAAGAAATTTTTAAATCAAAAAACCGTGCGTTATAAGAAGGTGTACTGTAAGTATTATTCGTAATATTATCCTTTAAATGCCCAGTGGTTTCCTTAAGGGAGCGCAGATTTGCTATGTTCAATGCCCTACGGTCCCATACAGGAGTGCTTGTGGTTCATTTCACAATCGGATTACATTAAATTGTAATAATAGTATTAAAGTAAGTTCATGGAAGAATCTATTGTGCGACGAAACATTACAAACATTGGCCTGCTAGGGCATTGAACGACGCAAATCTCCGGTCCCTTGCGGCAGTGCTCCGCAACCGTGTGCCGTTAGCCGATACAGGTGTGCCGCGATCAAATAAGGCAATATTATAAATAAATAATTTTACAACGGTCCTCAAGCTCCCAGCGCCTATCGCCTATTTACGTAGACATACAACGAGGTGCTTGCTTTATTAAGTTCTAAATGAACTTAAAAAAAAAGTGAAATTTATCAAATTAATATATATTTTTGGCTTTTGGTGTGCCGCGGTATTCAGGGTGAGAACTTTGGTGTGCCGTTGATGAGAAAAGGTTGCGGAGGTCTGCCTTACGGGACCGCTGGGCGGATAAAGGTTATTTATTCCAAAACATACGTTGGAAAGACTACTTTATGGTTATTGTAATGATAATGTTATAAAAACTGTATTTTTTTACATTTTGTTAAAATCAAACGAATCAAGCAAAATTTTCAAATGCGGCATTTTAAAATTTTAATATTCTTTTTTCTTTAGGTATGTAGGTATATTATTATTTTTAAATTCATTACTTCTTTCCATTGGTTTACATATTTTTGCTTGCGTTTGTCAAACAACTATGACTCCATATTTAATTTAATTAACCCTTTCGTTACGTCTCGGTGGAACACAAATTATACTGTCAATACGGCGTGAATTTTTCAATACATTTTTTTATTTGCATAAAACTATTATTTGAAGCATAAATGTACTTTTCTGACCTATTTTCATATATCACATTGGTTCTTGTATCCTTTAGCTATCAGATTATGCATCAAAAACTATTCAATTTAACATACATATATTGTGTAACTACATACATGTAGTGGCATTGACACATGTGGTTTAAAGAAAAATCGCTCCTGTGACAAAACCTAATAATATTTATTTACATACTTTACAGATTCCTGTAACGAATACATGTAGGTTGATAAAGGGAATGACTGCACTTCCAATTTCCTACCGTAGATGTCGCAATGAGTATTGAAAGTAGCAAAACAATATATCACGTCAACCGATGTCAATGGTTGAGGAATCTTTGACGGCATATACCGACAACCGATTCGAAAGGGTTAATTAAAAAAATGTTTTTTTTTATTTTTTTTAAATACCTACCGCCTTTATTTACTTACTGCTTTGTAACATTTTCATTCAATAGCCATTTATACTATTAGGATTAATAAAATGTGTGCTATCTTTAATCTTACATGAATCTTCAAGACTCTTCCATAATAATAATAATAATGAAATATCAATAACTCAGTGATATTGCAGAATTCAAAAAAATATTAATAATAGGGGGGAGGTGACATATCTGCACTGAGTCTCAGGTTCTATAGTGTTTTTTTTATCAATTCGTTTATGTTTTTTTACAAGCATTTTAGAGTTCAATTATTACAGAGGTGGGTACTTGATGTTTTTATGTTTAACCATTTCTATTATTAATTTATACAGACTCACGATAGCTCAAAACTATAACCCTTGGCTGGTATCGCACCACCAAACATAACACGCAAAGTCATATGCGTCGAAGAAATTGCGTAAGGCAATCAACCAACCGTCCCACTGCTTGTATAATCACATACCCCAACACCCAGACTGAAGCGGCGAAGCAGCTTTCTGAGATCCACACAACCTCTCACATCCGGTCCTGAAAATGAGAGACTCCAGCTCCGGCGACAAGTCGCATCAGAGGATTTCATTACTCCAAAGGAAGGCCTTCCAACTGTCAAGAACCTTGACTGGCGGACCTGGAAATCGCTCAACAGATTAAGAACCGGAGTTGGTAGAACAAAGGACAACCTCGAGCGGTGGGGAATGCTTCGGCAGAGAGAGACACTATTGTGCGACTGCGGAGACCTGCAGACCGCCTCACACCTAAGATCCTGTTCCATGTGCCCAGCAAGCTGCACATCTATGTTTCAGATATGGAAAGAAATTTATGTATTCTAATACGGCAATTACTTATTGCCAGGTATAATTATTTCTTATAATAAATCTAAATTTAGAAGAATTCTGCAATCTTACCGATTTATATATCCAATGTGTTGTATACTGATGTGTTTGATATTTTTTGAAATATTATATTTGAAATGAATGTATTATAAATATGTATTTATCTAGATTTATACTTGACATATCTTTGTGGTTCAATTCAATTGAAAATGTGTGAATTAACAAATATAAAGCTGTGAATCCTTTTTTCCACTCAACTTTACTAAAGTCTATATTTATATACATGTGAATGTTTCCTTATATAAAATAAAATGTGCCGTCTAACTGGTTTTTTATTTAAATAAATTTCCCCGTGTGGGGAGCCTATCCCCCATCGGGCACATCTCCAGGTTGCAGATAGGGGAAGGCCTTCCAGATATGGATGGTAGGAGGGAAATAAAATACCTGCCTTGCAAACAGGTCGGAGAAGGCAAACCTTGATACAAAACCCACACTGGGAGGCTTCTACAACACATTTTGAAGTAGAGGTTCTCAGTGGAAGACCATCCATAGCTTACACCCCCACATTCCGTCAAATATGTTCAATTAAAACAACTAATATATGTGCAAATATTTCTTTATTTCACATAGAAAATGGAATTAATTCAAAATAGGAATAAAAAACATGCACATAAATATAGAATACTATGAAATCTTATAATTTATTTATTTATACATAAAAGATGGCATTTTATAAATATCATTTTACTAAGAAAATTTGGCTTCAGTTTTATAACGTAAGTAATTTAACATAGACAATACATTTGATAAAAATTACACTAAAAATAAATGCAAAAAAGTATCAAAATGAACTTTTTTATGTAATCGCATGCAGGAGAGCACAACCGAGCGAGACCAGTGCACTCTATGACGCTCAGCCAGGGAGGCTGGACGCTGCATGCAATGAAAACGTGTGTTGTGTTCGTATTTGTGTGTGGGAGATTGCTAGTGTATATTTATCTGTTTCTTGAAGAGATCCAGATTTTTGGAAAGCAGGAAACACAGACTAAGGAAGAAACTTTGGAATCTACCAGTTATTGGTCGACACACATTAACCGTGTATGGAAATTAGGCAAGTGTAAGACGAGTTTGTCGGTTGTGGGTGGGTGCAGGATGAATTAGTTCTTTAAGTTCCAAAGAGCAGTGGCCGTGGTAAAAACGGTAGAAAAGACTAAAGAGAACCAATCTTACGCCTGTGTTCCATTGATTGCAGGTTAGACGTAAGAGTGTTTTTGTTTATCAAACGAATTGCTCTTCTTTGAACTGAGTCAATCAAGTTTAGAAGGTATTTTGTGTCTCAACACATAAGTGACTGCCGTATTCAAGGATAGGCCAGATTTGTACTTTTAAAAAACAAAAATTGACTTTCTTAAACAAAAAACGAAACGACACAAAATATTTCAAAACAAAAATATTTCATCGACCTGTCAATCAGAATGAATATTTGCCTTTAGTTTCGTTGTACTCCAGTTATAATCTGAGGCTTTTCTGGTGTCAGAATTCATTTCGTCGTTGTCATGTAATGTTGAAATTTATATAATAGATTTTTTTTTTTGAGTTACATAGGAAAGCATTTTTTTTCTTTTTGAAAACCAAAAAGTGTGAATCCAACAGATCTGCTTATGTCTGGCATTAATTATTTTGTGATGGTAGGTTAGAGAGACACTGTTCTTCAAATAGCTCAGAGCTTGATGCTTGCGACTTAAGTGATAAAAGTGGGGGAAGCCATTAGGTGCATTTGTCGTTGATTTTATGACATCGCGCCCAATGGAAGGTTAACCGCAAATTTGCGTCGTTCAATGCCCTAGCAGGCCAATGTTTTTAATGTTTCGTCGCACAATAGATTCTTCCGTGAACTTACTTTAATACTATTATTACAAATTAATGTAATCCGATTGTGAAATGAACCAAAAGCACTCCTGTATGGGACCGTAGGGCATTGAACATAGCAAATCTGCGCTCCCGCAAGGAAACCACTGAGCGTTAAAAGGTTAATATTAAGCTCACAACTAATACATTTTATAGTCAATGGTTTTCAAAAGCAGCTTTAGTTTGTGATATCCTGTTTTTTGAAGGTCAGGTGAGAATCCCGACGGCGCTAAACAAAGAGAACTTAAATTATTAGCAACGTTTTACCGAATATAAATTATATATTTATTTATATATAGTACACTTATATAGTAATAGGGTTTCTATGATAAATTTAATTTTTTGGAATCTTTAATACATTTTCAAAAAGCTTAAAATAAGTATATATTTGCACATAATTATGAAAGTGGTGTAAGTCATGTTTCATTGGTTCTCAGATATTTAAATGTTTGTGTTTTGCTGTTGGTTGAAAACCAATGAGAGTGACAACTTTATGTTGCATACAATTATATACAGTGGAACCTCTCTTAACGAGTAATTGGCATAACGAGCAAATGAAAAAAGTGAAAAAATTGCTCCCTTAACGAGCGACATCTCGCAAAAACGAGTGACGCAGAAATGGGGAAGTCACATAACGTATGACGCACTTGTGAGTTGGGACTTCCGCGTCATTGCGTCAGTCTGTGTTTAGCATTCGTACGTAAATTTTAATGACTCGGTTAAAACAAATGTCTCTATGCAGCTTTCTAGTAAAAAATAATTAATTATTTGTCATAAATTATTAAAAAATAAGCTAGTTTTGATTTTTTAAAATGATTTTTATCCAGGTTGTTACAATCTTCAACAATTTAAAGGCATGTGATTGTATTCGAATAAACGTTAAAAAATAATATTTCGCATGGAATGCATTATCGTGTTTTACATTGATTTATATGGGAATATTAGTTTCGCTTAACGAGTGTTTAACATAACGAGCAAGATTCTGGAACGAATTTATGCTCGTTCTACTGTATTTTCATTTTTTAAATTCACGTTGTATGAAGATAATATTAATTCACAACAATGTGAACTGAAATAAATGAATATCTAATTCTTTGCAATTTCTTGACTTACACCACTTTTATAATTACGGGCACATATTGTAAGCATATATATAATTTAACCTTTTCAACGCGAATGACGTTTACTTACTTCAGAAGCGTTACATGAAAGGATTCACAGGAAACAGTCAATAATATGTTTATCAATAATATAGAAAATAATCATAAAACCTAAATATATATATATATATATATGTTTTTTAACACTATCCAGTGTGCGCGTTATGCGATTAAACTTACCCTGGAGACCGACTGTTTTTTTTAAAGAATTGCCAAATCTATCGTCATGTGTTCAAATAGAATTAAATATGACCCTCACTGAAAAGGTTTGAGATCTATGAATTATGGTCGAAAGTAAAAACAAAACATATGTTGTGTGATCGGCCACTAACGTTTGAAAAAACGTAACATAATCTGTGTGTAGTTGGCCACTAAGCGTTGGCGGAATGATCACACACATGTTGTGTGACCCGCCTTTAACGTTCGGCCTGGTGATTACACACATATTGTGTAATCGGACTGGATAGCGTTTATATAAAACACAGATATATTACACACATTATATGGATGCAACGTGTTTAAGTTATCTATTAGAAAATTCAATCATATTAATTTTACAATATTCGATAAAAAAGTAACTTTTTAGATCAGGTAGGTTCAGCATTTTGGAACTGCATTTCTGCATCACTATCGCACAACTGTCGATATTCTACTGTATGTGTTTACATAAAAAAAAATGTTCTAATGTTAAACCCACCATTACATTAGTCTCTCTTTCGATTCATTAAAAATACTTTTATTAATTACTATATTTGGTGACAATTTAAATTTATATAAAACGATACCAATCGTCTCCATCTTGTTTAAACGCCCAGTGGTCCCATACGGGACCGCAAGTTTGCGTCGTTCAATGCCCTAGCAGGCCAATGTTTGTAATGTTTCGTCGCACAATAGATTCTTCCATGAACTTACTTTAATATTATTATTACAAATTAATTTAATGCGATTGTGAAATGAACCATAAGCACTCCTGTATGGGACCGTAGGGCATTGAACATAGCAAATCTGCGCTCTCGCAAGGAAACCACTGGGCGTTTAAAGGTTAACAATCAGCATCGTACTTCTCTCATTCGTAAAAGCTAACCAGTGGCTCTCCTGCTAACTAGACAACGGCCAATGAGTGAATCAGTTGGTTCCAGGCGAGGCCGCTGGTGACAGAACAGTCGATGTAACACCAATCAAGGACGAGCTAGGTACCACTTTCTACGTAGCCCAGTCAGCTGTCTACCACGCTTGCGAGCGAGTTAAGGATGAGTCGTTTTCTGTTTCTGGTTCGTTCTTCTGGCTGTAGCGTAGACTCAAGGCATTAGCATTAATACGTGCCATTGTTTTAAGATCAATCCTGTATTTTTGCTGAATGTTTAACCCATACACATCGATACCCGATATATGCCTTGTAAGATTCCCCTACCGTTGACATTGGTAGCCGTGATATATCGTTTTGCTACTTTCTTAGAATAGTTTTTTATGAATCATCTGATAGTTAAATGATACAAGAACCAATGTGATATATGAAAATAGACCAGACAAGTACATTTATGCTTCAAATAACAGTTTTATAATTGACAGTTTAATTTGTATTCTACCGAGCCGTAATGAAAGAGTTAAATAAATAAGTGTAAACTTAAAGACGTGGCTATAGTCAACTCATTGGTGTCAATAAATACAATGATCATTCTTTTTCTTTAACTATGTTGGCTTTTGTGTGCTGTGTTTCCTTTTATGTCGACTAAGAGCGGCGTGACTCCTCGCCGTGTAGTCGCACAAATGACAGGCGTAAGGTTTCTGTCCCGTGTGGACGCGGCGATGCCGGATGAGAGAAGAGTGATGCTTGAAGCTGTCTCCACAATCTTCACACTTGAACGGGCGATCCTCACTGTGTCGCACAACGTGGCGTTTTAAATTGGTGCTGTTGTTGCAAACAAAATCGCAGAAACTGCAACTAAAAGGTTTTTCTCCAGAGTGTGTTCTTAGATGCTCTTTATAATACGACTTATTAGCTGTAGAATAATCGCAAGAATCGCAAACAAAAAGCTTTTTTTTACGTGTGGCGTGTATTAACGTGTGCCTTTTTAAACGACGCTCGTCCGAACATCGAAAATCGCACGTTTCGCACGCATATTTTTTTTCTGCGTTTGCATCACAAACATGATTGATTAACTCACATTGTAGTGGCGTACGGTACGTGCACGTTACGCACACGAAAGGTTCTTCTTCTTCGTGCTTTTTTACATGTTCGGCTAACATTTTGCGGCGGCCCGTGGTGAAACCGCAGTCTTCACAATTGAACGCTTTTACGACGCTGTGGATGCTCATGTGCCGCACTAAAATTGCTGACGAACTTGTGCGATACCCGCATAACTCGCACGTGTGGCACGTTTCACCGGAATGTATGCGTTTGTGCCGCGTCAGATTTGTCGTGCTTTTGCAAGTGTATTGGCATAAACTACACGCGAAAGGACGTACGTTTGAATGGTTGCTTATATGTCTACGTAAATAATGAGCATTCTTACATTTATATTTACACAAATGACAAGCAAATGGTTTTTCTTCTTCGTGTATTTGAACGTGTTTATTGAGCATCGTGAAACTTCTGCAAACGTAACTACAAAAATTACAGCTAATTGTTTCTTTGATGAGATGCACCTTTTGATGGCGCTTTAATTTGTTGCTTTCTTTACATGTGTAGTCGCATAAGGAACAAGCGTAAGGTTTGATGTCTGTGTGTGTCAATTTGTGGCGTCGTAAACTGCCGCGGCTGGAACAGGTCATGTTGCAAACTTCGCACACGAATCCGGTTAATTCGTCGCATTTTTGGGTGCTCCTCTTGCTCAGCGACTCTATGACGTTCAGGTGGTTCAGCAAGTTGACTCCCGTGTCGGTGAGTCGCTCCTCGATGGCTCTCTTGACGTCGAATATCACGTCTTCGGGCTCGGTCTTGATCGTTATCTCTTCGCTCGCGTTTGCGTCCATTGTGAACGCTTCGCGTAGTTTTATTGATGGAGTATTGTTTATTTAATATAATTTCTCACATTTTTAGCGATCGCGATGTAATAAAACGTGTATTTATTACGTATTGTGTAAAAAATTTAAAGTATATTTTTGTGATCATTTGACAGTGATAAGGATTTTCTGACATTTGAACAAACATTACATCTTCTTCTTTGCGGCTAACCAATTATATTGCCATATAAAAAAAATAAAAATATTTATTTACATACCTAGAGATTATTTTCAAGCGAAAAAAAATTTAATACATATTTAATAAAAAAATGTAATTATGAATAAAGATGTATATAATTAAAATATAAATATATTTATATATATGAAATAAAAAATAGTTTGTAAAAATACATATTAAGAGGCAGAAAATAAAACAATATTATTTTAAATATATTTATTTAGAACATTTATATATTTAAATGCTTCAGCATTTTTTTATAAATTTGTCAAAATCAAAATCAAAATAAAATTATAAAATTCATGAAAATCGACCTCAAAATGCTTTCAAAACATTTTAATTATTTCAACATTATTAGTTTTTGCAGCATTTATCATAATCGTCGTAATATGTCAACTATTTATAAAAAAACTAAATATTAAAGTCTACCTATTTATCACGCCAGCCATTCCTGCTTAAGAGTATTTGCGGTATTTCATATAACGGACCCTTCACTTTTTGTTATTTTGAATGAAGCTGCTTATCAGGGCTTAGCGATCTAAACTTTGGGTGCATCGAGCTAATGATACGATCTTATGAAAACGTTCTAGGAATGTTGAATGTATTTTGATATTTGCATGTACAATATGGACGCATTAAAAATATTGACATATCTAATTATATAAAATACATCTAAACTTCTTTCTGAATTTTATTTCTCCCGTTCTAAATTTTGTTATTTACGCATTAAATTTCTGATGCATACTCGTATTGAAATTAATTTTATAAATAAAACGTATAAGCTGCCTATTTTATAATGTTTGCAATGATTTGTGAACATGTGTAAGTTGCCCCACCCAGGTACGTCATCACACTCTGCTCGGCACCCACGCCTAGTCCACGAATACCAGAAAAAGATTGAGCCCAATACACCGAAAATGTGTGTAAAATAAATGTAAGTATCCTCCTATACGTGTTTACATAAAAACATTTATAAAATCACCTAATTTTTGTGCGTAAAATGAATATTTAAAAACACTTTGACGTATGTAAATTATAATGTTTATTTTTAGACTGCAACACTCTGTAGTAAAGTTTTGACAGTTTGTAATTGTTATCGATCCAGGGCATATAAATAATATATCTAAAACACGAAAAAATAACAAAAAACCCTAATGAACTGCCTAATTTACAATGTATTTTTTAAATCAAAGATTGAACTGTTATTCTGCATTGAATTTTCACCGAAAAATACATTTGATACATTAATATTATTAATAAACTTGACGTATGTTACACTTATTTATTTATTTACTTATATAAACGTATTAATTTTGCATACAATTTTCGAGTTAAGATTTTTAAGCGTATTTAATGTGTTAATTGATTGTTATATTTTATTTAAAATTAATCATTGAAATAAACTGTTTGAGATAAATGGCCTTATAAACCAAATAGGCATTTATACTTTCTTCTTATTAGGTTTAGATTTTATCTTATAGTATGTATATGTGACTCTTATTTGTAGTCAATATGTGATTTCGAATGTTTCTCGCCCTATGGTTGTTTCTAACAACATACGTTCATTATATGGGGCTGTCATACGACTTGATTAATAGCAGATTATGTGAAAATAACCCCTCATACATAAAATTCCTGTTATAGCCAATTGATTTAAAGTCTATTTTTTTTTTATGTAAACACATACAGGAAAATACCGACAGATGGTGATAGTAATTCTGAAGTCTTCTCACCTGTGGAATTCTATGATGCTTACCATGGTGTATATGACTAAGCGCTTCATGTGGAGTGTTGAACCGCTAATGTCTAATGTCATAGACTACAGCCCGTGATTCACACATCATCATTACAGGAATTTACTATGAACGAATTTTATTTAATATGCTATGACTGGCATTTTGCGGGTGAGGGATCAAATTCACACTGACCGGAATAGTTTAGACTTTAGAGCTCAGAAATCGATTAAAAATAGTTTTTTCTTTAATCTCCATCGGAGATCGAACCCACGACCTTAGGCTTGCAAAGCAAACGCTTTGACCATTGAGCTATACCCATCGGCAAAAATGTATTAGTAAAAGAGCACTGTGTATGATAAACAATAGCAAATTAATGTATAATCTCCAATCTATCAAACTCTGACATTTAGTTGACTATACTCAAGAACATTTTGCTTTATATTTGAGTAGTTACCTAAATAATTGATATTTATTGGAATTTGAAAATGTTTCCCATATTTTTCCAAATAACAAATAGCTTGCACCTACTTTCAATGTTTTTAACTCCTTCGCATCAGTTGTCGGCATATGCTGTTATTGATTCTTTACATGAATCTGTAAAGCACGTAAATAAATATTGTTAGGTTTCGTCACAGGAGCAATTTTTCTGTAAACCACATGTGTCAATGCCACCGCATGTATGGAGTTACATAATGAACGTTTGTTAAATAGAGTAGTTTTTTATGCATCATTTGATAGCTAAAGGATACAAGAACCAATGTGATATATGAAAATAGTTCAGATAAGTACATTTATGCATCAAATACTAAATTTTAAACAAAAAAATGGTTTGAAAAATTCAGGCCGTATTGACAGTATAATTTGTAGCAAATGGGTTAATCAGTTCAGACATGGGAAACCTTTTCCAACATCCATATATGGTCACATTATAAGCACCCATATATGGTCACATTATAAGCACCCATAGCCAACAGACTAGTCTTACACTTGCTGAACATCCATACACAGCTACTATTAAAACAAAGATACATAATTAAAAGATATACATACTTGCTTGCATTATTTAATTTTTTCTTTTTTAATTTACAGAATGTTGCCGCTTGTTTATTCAAATTTCGGAATGAAAAAAAGAATAAACAAAAAATAATCGATTCAAAATAGTTTGTTTGGAACTTAAACAAACTTGATATGAAAGTAAAAAGGAGACATTCAAACCCAAGATTGCTGAAAACAGTCTCTAATGTGATTATCGAAGAAGTGAAGAAACAAGAAACTGCCACAAGAAATGAAGAAATATATTCTGCCAATCAAAGAAATTAAAACAGGAAAAAAAATGAAAGTATTGATGGTGTTGTAAAATGTGATGTGATAGGTTGGAATTGTTCAAAGAACAACATTGTTAAAAGAGAATTTTGTAATGTTTAAACAGAAAATTTTCATATTGACAAAGAAACCATTGATTTTAGGTTAGGTGTTGATTTAAACAGCAAAATGAGTGTTAAACGTGATGAATGTAATTATAGAAATGGAGAGAGTTGTTGTGGGGACAAAGAAAGTAATTTTGTTAAAGAAATGAATGTTTTTAGTCAAGAATATACGATGAGTAAGAATGTATATAAAGAAAGTCATGAATTGAAGAATAGTGTTAATGTTCTACAAAGAGAGTCTGTTATTGTGAGTAATGAATATAATAATGTGAATAAAATGAGTGATGACGTAAATAAAGAATGTCATGATGACGTAAAGCAAGAATTAATGAGTGGGAATGATGAAAATTATGTTATAAATGATGAATGTAAATCAAATAACCAAAGATTATATAATAATATAGATGAAGACAGTGGTGCTTTAAAAAAAGAATGTTTACTTAGTAAAACTGATGTAAAATGGTTTAACAATGAAATTGAACGTGTATTTATTAAAGAAGAAGTAAAAGACATGGATTGTGATGACGTAAAGGATATGTATGATGAAAAAATTGATGATAAAGTTGTTAAAAGCGATTTTAGTTTAAAATTTGATGAAAGTATTGTTAAAATAGAAAAAGATTTGAATATAAGTGATGATTTCATTGATGTACGTGTTAAAAGCGAAGTCTGTGATATAAAAGAAGATTATATAACAAATATTGAGCATTTAAGAGGCGTAGTCAATGCCGAAGTGTTAAAAATACATAAAAAGGTGTATTATTGTGAGGATTGTAATTTTGAAAGTATAAGCCGTAGAGAGTTAAAAAAGCATGGTAATACGCATGTAATTAACACAGTTTATTCTTGTGATCAATGCAGCTACGTCTGCAATTTGACAAACGATTTGAAGAAGCATTTGCAAACCGTACACTCACTAACCATGCTTTTTAAATGCGATCTATGTCCGTACATGGGCATGGCCGAATGCCATCTTAGACGACACATGTGGGTGCATTCGGAGACTAAAAAATTACAATGCGATATGTGCGATTACGTCTGCCACAACCCAACTTATTTACACAAACACAAAGCGACACACGCCGAACAAACGAACATAGATATAATAATAAAATGTGCAACATGTGAATTCACATGCTCAGATCCGGATATTTTAAAAATCCACGCAGATTCTCATTTAGTGGTCGAATTGAATCGATGCGATCTTTGCGGCTTTACATGTGCGACGCCCCGCATGCTAAAAAAACACATGAAAACGCATGCCAACGATAAGCCATTTCCTTGCGACGAATGCGAGTTGAGTTTCTCAAGTCGCGTCAATTTAAAACGGCATGGTTTGAGTCACAAGTTAGATAAAGTCTTTTCTTGTGACGAGTGCGGCTTCGTGACGATATCTTCGACTAGCTTAAGCTCGCATATGTTAAACCATGGCGATGTTAAACCATACGCGTGCACGGAGTGTGTCTATACGTGTACGACGTCATACTATTTAAAACTGCATATGCGTAGCCACGTGGCGAAGAGACGCCATAAATGCGGAGCTTGTACTTATTCGTGTGATGGCTTAGCTCACATGCAACGCCATAAAAAGTTACACGCCTCAGAATACGCATATTCGTGTGATAGTTGTGGTTTTATAACTTCGCAAGAAGATGAACTACAAACACATCTTATAACGCATACAAAATTAAATAGATTCTCTTGTGATTTATGTGTTTTTATGACAAATGAGTTGCGTGTTTTGAAGCGACACAAAATAAAACACAACACGGATAAGCCGCATAAGTGTCTGCACTGCGATTACGCATCTTCAAGCTTAGGTTACTTGAAAACGCACGCTCAAAAGCATGTAAGCATCGATATAACATACCCGTGTGATCGCTGTAAATACACGACTAAATCTCCAGCGAAATTGAAGCGGCATAAGACGATACACAACTCCGAGAAGCCTTTTTCGTGCAACGAATGCAATTATAAATGTCGACAGTTTACACATTTAAATGAGCATAAACGTATTCACAGCGGTGAAAGTCCTTTCTCTTGCCCGACCTGCAGCTATATATGCAAGCATTATAGCTCTCTACGTAAGCATATGAAGATTCACTTGGGTATTAAGCCTTACTCGTGTCGGATGTGTCCTTACACGTGCGTTGATACGTCGACGATCAAGCGTCACGTGAAAAAGCACGCAGGGCTTGACGGGGATTTCGTCAGTCAGTTTACTGTCGATAAAGATCAGCTGGAATTACTCAACCAAGTGGACATGACGCAGGTTACAACGACAAATGATTATGTGTCTACGTAACTATTATAATAAGGCACCTAGTATGAACCATCTCAGAGAGGCGAGTCCGATGGATCAGTCACATCATGCGATGGTCTTCTTCACGACGTTGTGGAAGGGATGATCGAGGGAAGAAACTGTAGAGGGCGCTCTAGACGGGAGTATTAGCAGCAGAAAATTAACATCAATGCTAGGACTACCCCTAAAAGATGCAAAAGATCTTGTATACCTTGTAAGTACGATCAACTGGGATGGCAGAACAAAAAGAGAAGTCAACAGTCGCATACATCAAGCAAGGCTAGCTTCAATAAAAAAGCAAAAATAGTTGAGTCAAAGGATATTAGTTTAAGGCTCCGCAAGCAACTTGCCAAAACACTTGTTTGGAGCATCTTGATGTACGGCTGTGAGACATGGTGCTTATCTGAAAGTGATAAAAAAAGACTAGAGGCCTTTGAGATGTGGTCGTACAGAAGAATTCTCGGAATTTCTTGGAGAGACGACGTCACGAACAATGAGGTTCTCAGGATAATAAAGAAAGATAGGCACCTAGTAAGAACCATCTCAAAGAGGCGATCGGTCACATCATGCGATGGTTTTCTTAGCGACATTGTAGAGGGCGCTCTAGACAGGAGTATTTGCAACAAGTGTTCGAGGACATGAGTTGTAGGTCTTATGCTGAGCTGAAGAGGACTGCAGAGGATCGAGAGGAGTGGAGATCGAGTTGCAAGATTTTGTTGCTGCCAAACAATCCACCGAATGGATACTACGAAGAAGAAAAACAATAATATAAGCCGGGCGGCAAAGTCCAGTCGTGAAAAGTATTCGTTTGTCATTAAGACGGTGTCGGTTCAAACCCCGAGCAAGCTTGATTTTTTTTTAATTAATTTAATCAAACTAAGCTCTATACATGCTCCTTGTAGGGTTGAGCGGTTCCGCCACATTTCGTTCCCAGACAATTCGTTCAACGATTCAATGGTAATGGCATTAAATGAACTGGACGTCTGATGCACAGGATATTTGGTGCACGGGACAACTGGTGGACTGGCTGTCTCGCTAACTTAATCTAACCTTATTTATTTTGTTAACGAGACCTATGGATCTCTGGACTTTACGATCAATGGACATTTCCCAACCTCACCATTTCCTCATCCATTCTCACGTATTTAGTGGTTAGCAACGTGTTACCAAAGATCGCAGCCTTAGACTAAGGTCTATTTGACATCTAACTGATGCACCTAGAATCACGGGAAGGCCTTCAGCCACTCTCTAACAAGTAGCTTTTTGCGTGCGTTCAGTAACGGGTCCCCATCTGGGTCTCCAAAAATAGTACAGGACAGAGAGGATTTCACTAAGCGATCACTGGACAAATCCTTAGGTTAGGTTAGGTTAGCGAGACATCCAGTGCACCAGTTGTCCCGTGCACCAGATGTTCACTACGCCCCACTTTGTTACCAATGAATCGTTGAACGAATTGTCTGGGAACGAAGGGTCGTGACAGCGTTGAGGTCCTTGGTGCTTTTTCAGTTGTAGTTATATGCTCCATCATGGGAGCTGATTTAATAGAGAGAGAAATAATTTATTTGATTGATATTTAAAATTTATTCTTTATTGTTATTTAAAATGGATTTCAAAATAACACTAATAATATTAATAATGCCATCAATATATTTTTATATAATTATGTTATTATCTAAATTATTTATTTTTAAAACTAATTGTTTTCATACAAATATTATATATTTGGAAATAATAGCATGAGACTATGTCAGCAAGCATCTTAATGTACAGCTATGTGACATGGTGCTTATCTGAAAGTGATAAGAAAAAACTAGAGGCCTTTGAGATGTGGTCTTACAGAAGAATTGTCGGAATCATTCTATAATTTTTCAAGTATAGATATTTTTAATTCACACTTAAAATTCTTGTTTAATGTTAATTTGAATTAAGAACAGTGTTGACAGGTCACAATATTATTGAATAAAAAATACCTAAACATATGTATTGTTTTATTGAAAAATAAATTAAATCGTGTACAGTCCCCTGTTATAACATTTTCATAAGATTGGATGATAAGCCTGAATATTTTCAAGTCCTGGACCATTCAATTCTTAGAGAGGATTCAACCCAAAAGATCAACACAAAGAACCGTTGTATGAAAAAAATGCCACAAATATTAAAATAAAAATCTTCATTACAAATCAAAAAAAGCATGCATTATAGATGGATAACAGTTGTTATGACTTATAATTTAGTTCTTAGCACATTCGCATCGGGTGATACTCTAATACAGGCGATAAATCCATGTCGTGCGTAAAAAATATATTTCTACATAACTTTTTAAATTTCCCACATAACTACATTTTTTTTTCAATATTATACTCACCAATTATAGAACCACCAGCAAAATTATCGAAAAGTTGAAGGAACATCTAACAATAATTTTAAAATTATGTCCACAACTTGAAAGTACACATTCAAACTTTTAAGGGTAAGTTTTTAAAGTTACAAATATTTTTAAAGATTTAGAGTATGACATTCATGATAATAGTAACCCTTATAAAGGGCATTATCCCAAAAAATATAGATAAAATACTAGCGATTATGCAATAAAATTAAAAATATATGTTGATTTTTCAAAATAAACAAAAATTATTTATTCTACAAATTGAAACAAATTCGTAGTGCCCCTGTGTCTTAAATGTGCATTTAATGTTGTAAAATTGATAATGTCGAACCTTATGAGTAAGAAAAAGTCAAATGCTTGTAGAAAAAAACAAGTATAAATTCCCTACCCGACTTTAAACATCAGAGTGCGTAAAAGTTAAAAATACCCTTCCCGTAATTAACCGTCAGTCAAAGTAACGGGTATTAATATCTTTCCCGATGCAAATGTGTTAGGTTGTATCCACCACATATAAGTACAGTAAGGCCCGCTTAACGCGGGGGATACGCTCCATCAAAGTAGAGCGTAATGCGAAACAGCGCTAAACGAGGCTATCTTAACATGGAAATAATGGGGTTAGAGGAAGATGGATAGAAAATTGTTACGTGTTGTTATGTGTTAAACATTAAGGTTATCAACTGACAATACTGGGTGAAACTGTATAATTATATTTTTGATATTCATTTTAATTGAAAAAATTAATAAATTAAAAATATTTAGTTTTGATTCACAATTTATTTGAAATAATCATAGCGTTTATAAACAACGCGATTATAACCAATGAGTGTAGCTCAATAGTCAAAGCGTTCGCTTTGCGAGCCAAAGTTATATATGAGCCTATAACCCATTAATTAAAATTAGTGGTAGACAAAAGTCGCCCCGTGAAGACCACCCATTCATAGTAAATTCCTGTAATAATAAGGATGATGCGTGAATGTCTGGCTGTAGTCTATGACATTGGTGGATCAACGCTCCACATGCAGCGCTTAGCCATATGCATCATGGTTAGCGTCGTAGAATTCCACATATGAGACTTCAGAATTACTATCACCATCTGTTGGTATTCTTCTGAATGTGTTTACATAAAAAAAACTATTCGTTATAAAGATACACTAGAGAACAGGCTTTATTACGAATATATGGAAAAGGCAGCTCGAATAAGTTATTGCGCTCTGAATTGTGATGACCCGAATCAGCATTAGTAAGTCAGTAAAAGCATTTATTAAACTGTAGGTAATATATATGCTAAAAATCTTATTAATTAACGTTTTACAGAATATATTTATACCTTACTACTGTTCATGACATTAGATTTATTGTTTTACTTGTATCAGTCCTAATATTGTACTGATTATTTTTGTAATGTATTAATGTATTTTCGTGAGTAATTATATATAATTTTATTTTGCTTCGTTTCACGATATGATTTTTATCCTCAATTAAAATTAAGTTATTAGATATGAGATAAGATAATTTATTATTACAAAAGTACAAACAAATATAAAACGGTATTTTTATTATTTTATTTATAGCAACACCTTTGTTAGCCGCCAACATGAGTTAGCCGACAAACGTCAAAATATTTGCTGCGATCCGCAAACATAAAAATTAAACGAAAAACAACCAGAAACAAAGTCACACGCGCGTAAACAAAACAGAAACAACAATAAACACACGCCGAAACATTAAATAACATTGACACTCGACGCAATTGACGTACAAACTTGCAACATAACCTTACTTTTCGACAACAAAATATAGTATTTTTAAAAATGTTTTTTTAATGAATATATGCGATGAATATCGATTGTTTTAGTTTTAAACAGTAGTTCAATGCGTGTTCGATGTATTTTAATGCATTGTTTGTGTTTTTGCATTGAATTTTGATGTGAAAAAGCGTGAATTGTGCGCGTCGGTGAAAAATGGTTGATGCTCGTTTTGTGTTGTATTAGCGGGATTTTCGCTCGTCATGGATGAAGATAATGAGGCTAGCGAGGATCTCAAGGATCCCGACTATCCGCTGACAGCGGAGGACGCTCGTCAAAAGACTCCTTCGAAGTTGACGGACGAAAAAAGATGCGACGCCATCAGAAGGATTGTCAGGTCGGAATTTACCAAGGAGATCCGCAACAAGGAGAAAGACCTCGCTGTTGTTGATGAAAGGTAATGCTTCACTTTAGTGTTCATTTAGAAAAATGCAATATAAAGTCAAAACTATGTTTATAAGTCACAAATTGTAAGGTTTTAATAGACTTGTTAACCAATTTACCGCATATTACGTTTATACATGGAT
The DNA here is from genome assembly GCA_022606575.1 of Glossosoma conforme. Classification (NCBI taxonomy): domain Eukaryota; kingdom Metazoa; phylum Arthropoda; class Insecta; order Trichoptera; family Glossosomatidae; genus Glossosoma; species Glossosoma conforme. Next base: position 239,253 of record JAGTXR010000072.1, read on the forward strand.
TTTGTAGCCACATATTACTGCTTTATTCTAGCTACTGTTTCTTATTATTAGAAAACGGTTTGTTTGTCCCTGACAATTATTTAAGGATAAGGAGGCACAGATTGTTTGTTCTTCCTAGAAGTAATACTAACGTGCCAGAGACTATGCCTCTTAGGAGAGTGGCTGTTCAACCATATCTCATCGAATATTGATATATTCCACTTGAGAGAAGCCCAGTTCAGACATGAGCTCCACGAATTTATTTATCAAAGTAATTTCTTGGAGTCTTCTGTTTAGCGAGCTTCGGGACTTTTTAATAATTGTTGTTAATAATCATATATACCCATATTTATAATTTGTTTCTCTTGTATTATATCTTATTTCAGGATCGTATTAAATATATTTGTATTTATAATGTTTCTGAAAGAAATAAATAAATTAAAAAAATAAAATATATATATAAATATTTATATTTGTAATCTTTACATAAACGCGTTCTGTGTAGTTGTTGTTGAGAGTCTCTGCCATTACTTGGGATATCCTTCCTGAACTGCTGCTTAGTTCTGACAGTCACTTGCTATTAACCCTTTCGCATTGATTGTCGGCATATGCCGTCAAAAATTCCGTTGACATTGGTTGACGTAATATATTATTTTGCTACTTTCAGTACTCATTGTGACATCTACGGCAGGAAATTGGAAGTGCAGTCATTCCCTTTATTAACCTACATGTATTCTTTACAGGAATCTGTAAAGGATGTAAATAAATATTAGGTTTTTCTGTAAACCACATGTGTCAATGCCACCACATGTATGGAGTTATATAATGAACGTTTGTTAAATATAATAGTTTTTTATGCATCATCTGATAGCTAAAGGATACAAGAACCAATGTGAAATATGAAAATAGGTCAGATAAGTACATTTATGCTTCAAGTACTAGTTTTAAGCAAAAAAAATGGTTTGAAAAATTCACGCCGTGTTGACAGTATAATTTGTATTCCACCGAGCCGTAACAAAAGGGTTAACTCTTACTTTGAATTATCATGCGCAAATACTTTTTCTCTACATTTTTTATCCTAAAAAAAAGAAAAAAACGCTGCTATAGACATCATATGTGGTGAATGTATGTAAGGTTTTAATCAAGGGATGTGCCAAATTTTAATGCAAAATGATTACTCTTACTGCGGCGTGGAGCAGACCCTGTTACACCTTCTGGAGTGTGCACTGTGTCCGAGTAGCTGCACCCAGGAAGATGTGATGATGGCCGGGAGTAACGCCATCGACGTCGCCCACTTCCGGACAGACAGGAACTGACCCTGATGTTTCCTACACGATTATATATATATTACTTTTACAATTATTTTCCAGGCTCCTGCTGGCCAGGAAGTCCATCCAGCTGCTGCGCTACGCCATCGTGAAGAGATATTACAACTCCAAGGAGTTCCAGCTCACAGAAGATGACATACACAAGGAGGTCGTTGACCAGAAAGATCCCGTGGCGAGAGCAAAGGTTGGTACACTTCACACTACATTATCATCATCATCAGCCTGTATTTAATAATGTCAAATATTACGAGTCAATTGAGTATAAAGACGGTCTCGTTTCCAAAAAACTCGGTGTATTATATAGATCACAGGTATTTCAATGATAAACAACTTGTTCTTCTATATAAAGGACAAATCTGACCTATTCTTGAATACGGTAGTCACTTATGTGTTGAGACACAAAATACCTTCTAAACTTAATTGATTTAGTTCAAAGAAGAGCAATTTGTTTGATAAACAATGACACTCTTACGTCTAACCTGCAATCAATGGAACACAGGCGTAAGATTGGTTCACTTACTATTTTTTACGGTTATTACCACGGTCGCTGCTCTTCGGAGCGTAAGTAACTAATTCCTCCTGCATTCACCCACAACCGACAAACTCGTCTTACACTTGCCGAGCGTCCATACACGGTTAATGTGTGTCGACCAATAACTGGCAGTTTCCAAAGTTCCTTCCTTAATGTCACCAGTAAGCTTTGGAATGCTATTCCAATGTCTGTTTCCTCCTTCCTACAATCTGGATCTCTTCAAGAAACAGATAAATATACACTTGCAATCTCCCCAACCCCCTTACAAACTTGTTTATTACTTTATAGGTACAGTCCATGCTGAAGGCCGAGCAAAAAAACATCCATCCGGCCATCAAGAAGCTGCTTGGCAAACACAGGACCACAGAAGACCTCGAGGAACTTTTCAACATACGGCCTGCGAGGAAGAGGAACAAACTTAATACTGCGGTAGGTATTCTTACCATGATCTTCATACAAAATTCCGAGTGTTCGACAAGGCTGCATACTAGGTCCGTTTCTCGTTGATATTAGCTTAATATAGCTCTTTTAGGTCGAAAAGCCTCGAAAAACGTGCACACCTAATAATGTTAGTTTTAATTATATAAATTTTATTTGTTTTGACAGTTGATTCATTTCATGTTGGTGCAACTGTCATCTTTAATTTGCTTTTTTGCCGCGATTGCCTTGGCAGCGCTGCTTGTTACAGTGTTCCGGCAGTCGTCAGTCAAATCCCTGTCCGGCTGGCGAAACGTCATGTCGGACAGGGAAATCAAGTATTTAACAAAAATAAATGCGAATTCTGCTTCGAAAATAAGTTCTTTGTGTTGGTAATCTGCTCCTGCATCTTTCACGTGACGAACCCGCGATTTGTCGTCTTTTAAAAGACGGGGAATGTCACCTTCCATGACAAGATAGTATGCAGCCTTGTCGAACACTCCACTGCAGGACATCTAAGACAAACTAGTACTCCACTGGTTTTGACAAGGCTGCATACTAGGCCCACTTCTAGTCCATGACAATAGTAAAGACTTTTTTTTATTTTTGTATAATCACATGCTGGAGAGTACAACCAGTGGAGACCAGTGCACTATATGATGTTCAGCCAGGGTGACTGGACACTGTATACAGTGACATCGGCATGTAGTCCTTGCTGACTGTTACCGAAAACCTTGATATACAATCTTTCATCTCTTATTTCTGGTCGCTTGTCGTGCATTTAGTTGCGCCGTGTTGTCATTTTTGGTCGGGTCCGCTAAAAGGAGTGTTAGTTATAAAAACTACCGCTCTACTATTTGTATATTTCTTTTTCTAGTGCACAGCTTCGACATCTTCTCAAGATATTACGATCAAAGCCGACGAGTGCGTGGAGACTCTGCGCGCCCCAGTGAAGCTGGAGCAGAAGGAGGGGGGTGCCTCGCTGCCGGCCGGGGAGCTCAAGGTGCCGCGCTACATACAGCCGCTGGGCCTGGAGCGCCACGTGCTCAAGGTGGACCCCGCCTGCCGCAACCAGCACAAGCACAAGTTCAGGATCATCATCGGTGAGCTAGAATAATACAGTAGTAATTAAATACACACATACAATTCTACATCAAATTTTATATACATCAATTCATTCAGAAAAAATATCCGCAGGCGCGGGATGCGAACCACGAGCCTTGCAACCTTTGCTCTATTCTTCTACACCGCGCAGTCCGCACAACTATTCTCTGCCTGAGCAGATACGCGTTGATGTATAATTGTATGTGTGGATTTAATAATGTGGATTTAATAATATTGGAATATAGTCGATGATCTATAAAAGAAGATTAGAGTATTAGAAAAAATATTCTAATAAAATAATTAAAATCCATTTTATAATAATACAATGTATTCATTAAGCCACTAGTGCCATAATCAAAATTTAACACACAATAATTCCAAGCAAATACAGAAAAAATCTAAATTTAAATTAAACAGAATATAATATATATATATATATATACTTCTTAATATATAAATTTTACTGCTCCATGTGTGATGGTCAACCTTTTTTCTCGTTCACAGGTAACACCTCCAAGTATTCGGCGCCCCACTCTCGCCAAGATCGCTCCACGCATCGCTGGCTCCTGTACGTGCGCGGCCCCCGCAGCGCCCCCGACGTCTCCCACCTGCTGGCCTCCGTCACTGTGAGGCTGCACGACAGCTACGCGCCACACAACATCCTTACCATCAAGTGAGACCAAACACTGAGACTGCGGCGGCCATATGCCCCGACTAAATTATAACGAGAAGTGTAAGACGAAAGAATCGCAGTGAACGGTGGTTGAAACCAACTCAAGTGAAGATATTGACATATTTAGTGTATTATTGCTTCAGATTCAGTGCTGGCATTGATAGATGCAAAATGTTGGACGTTTGATTTTGTTACAATAATGCCGTGTTACTTGTGTGTCAATCGTGATATACTTATGACAGGGTTTTTGTTGTTACAAGTCAAACAATAATTCTCTTGAGTCTCCTGACGCTAGTTCTGAGTGTGAGGTCATTGACACTAAGTGTGTCAATAAATTTACATCGCCGCACTTATGTTTGTATGTACTTTAATGACGAATTGAAATGTAATCTATTTTGTAATGTCATTTAAGGAAAAAAATAAAAAACCGTGTATATAACACGATTCCTAGAATACAACAACAAAAAATATATAAATGCGTGTTGTACCCTGCAAGTTACTCACAGATTAGACTATACGTCTGAGAAATAGATGAAGAACGAAGGAGCCTATTCCATGTCAGCCTCATTAACCGCGCATGTAGCCCTGACGATTTCCTTGATGAAGTTTAACAGCAAGGGATCGTCAGAACTGAGCAGCAGTCTAGGAAATTCCTCCCAAGAAATGGCAGAGACTCCCAGGCAACAACACATAAAGGTCTGAAAGGGGGCACCACAGGGGCAACTAGGGCTTGAAACTAAATTAAATGATGGGGCAATGCAAGTATTCCCCTCGGTTGCGCTTCTCTACATGTTCAGCCGCAGGGTGGCCTCAGGTATCACCAGTTCTGTTGACAACGAACCTAATATAGTACAATTATACATGTCGGAACTGATGAAGCCTTCATTAATGGCGACACTGCAGTCTTCCAGCAAGTAAAACAGTGCTCAGTGTGAATATAACAACCGTTTCTTTCTGTTCTCTTTTTTTCTTTAATCTTTGTTTTTGCTTCCTGTATTTTCAGTTTGTTTCGTTGAACCGGGTAGATCAATGATCGTATCTTGTCTGTTTCAGATCGCCCCCGTTCCACGTGTCTCGCCGGGGCTGGGGCGAGTTCCCGGTGCGATTGCGTCTCCACTTTCACAATGCTCAACATAACAAACCCGTTGACCTGGCGCACGAGCTGCGTCTGGACCGCAACTACACAGGGGTAGAGACCTTGGGTGGGTTAACTAAATATATGTAAACTAACATAAGCTAACCAAACCTAACAACAAGCCCGTGAATTTAGCGCATAAACTGTGAACGCAATTCGCGTTTATTTCTCAAACACAACTGACGGACCACTCTGACATCTAGCGCTGCCAACAGTCGCGGCAGAAAAGCGAATTAAAGATGATAGTTGCACCAACATGCAACGGGGCAACTGTCATAACAAGTGAAATGACGTATGCAAACGCCTGCGTAATATTTTATAATTAATACTAATATTACTAGATGTGCATGCCAGGCAAGCGAACAAAAATAAGAGACAAAAGATCATTTTTCGAGGCTTTACGGCATCAGCCTAAAAGAGCTATATCAAGCTGATATCAATATGTCATCCCTTCTACAAGCGTCAAGCTGCTGGGAGTAGAAATTGACCAGTTCCTCAATCTTAGCGGTAATATCACAAAAACGGTGAAATATGGATTTTTTAACCTGCGGCAGATACGGTCGGTAAAAAGATGCTTACCCAGAGACGCTACAAAGAGTTTGGTAAATGCGTTTATGGTCTCCAAAATGGACTACTGCAACGCACTGCACGCAGGCCAGCCAGCCAAACAATTAAATCGATTGCAGTCGTTACAAAACGCAGCGGCACGACTAGTCTACAACGCGCCCAAATTCTGTCACATTACTCCAATACTACACCGACTGCACTGGTTGAGAGTTTCGGCTAGAATCCAGTATACATTATGCCTCTTAGCTTACAAGGCACTCAACGGAACTGCACCGGGCTATCTGACAGAACTTATCAAGCCTTCAGAAATAAGCGCGCGTGGAGAGACACTCAGATCGGCTAGAGCAAATAGAAGCACCCTGCAGCTGACGGGAGGTAGTCCTAGCACGGTCTTTGGCAATCGGGCTTTCAGCTACGCTGCGCCAATGGCCTGGAACTCACTACCGGAAAGCATAAGAGAGCTTAAAGCGGAGGCATCCTTCAGAAGCAGACTCAAGACCCACCTTTTTACTCAGAGATGCAAAGAAGCGCTTTTGGAATGATCATTCGGTCATAAAAGAGCGCTATACAAATACTAATATAATAATAATAATAATATATATCCATACAACTAGCTCGAACATCATTTTTACTTGTTTTATAGTAAAAAAAAACAATTATACTTAAAATGCGGTTTTTTACTTTATATAATTGAAAATGCAACAACCAAAACTATTGCGTAGAATCTATCGGCTGCAAAAATATGTATGATTATGGGCAAGTAATCATTTTGGCAATAATTAATTAAATGAATGGGCAGTCATTATATATGAAATAGTCACTGATAAGTACGTTAAAAAAAGGTTGGTAAAAATATAAATCCGCAGTAGAAAAATAATAAATTGGCAGGAAATAATTAATGAATGGAAATTAATAGTAAATTAGGTTAGTTTTCCATTTTCTGTACTAATTAATTATTTAAATTCATTTTACATTATTTAACCAGTTCATGCTCGGGTATTTTAGCTATAAGACGTGTGGTGTATCATGAGTCATTGATAAATACAGCTGGAAGCAGACCCTTTTTTTATATGCGTAAACATCGAACACATGCGAGAGCAGCAAACGCGGAAAGTGCGAGCGCAAGCATTAAGTGGTTAATCTACCGCTGGATTATTTTATTTACAGCCAATTGATTTAACTTACTGTCAAAACCTTGAATTAATAACTGAATAAATAAATACAAGCCATGATTACAGGCGTAAGTGCGAGGTTGGCTGTGAAACGATGCAATTAAATCCCCTGTCAGGAAAAATCGAAATTACTTTTCGAAAAGCTGCATGTGATTATTTAAATTTAAAAGAATATTGTTATTAATTTATTCTATTAATTTGCAGGAGCCGAGACTTTAGTGGACGTGTGGCTTTATACGGACGAGACAATGCGTCAAAAGCAGCAAGCCATCGAGGCCGTCCCCCAACAAGAACAAAACAAAAACAAGACAACAGATCCTGAACCTTCTCTTCTTTCAAAACCTAAAGAAAGCAACACAGAAGACTCCGTTCTCAACGCGGATTTCTCGGCTCTTTCCCAACAAAACAATGATCAAGAACCTAAGCTAGAAACGTTAGAAAACAATGAAGAAATGCCACAAAACGCATGTGAAAATGTAAAAGATGTAACGATAATTAATTGTAATGATGCTGCGTTAACGAATGATTTGAATTCATTCGATTTGAATAAAGTTAAAAACGAAACTGTAACAATTGACGTAAATGAAACAAAAAACAATTGTTTACGCATCGTAAACGAAACAAACGAATGCAGTATTAAGCGTGAAATGAAAGAAGAACTGTTGGAGCACGTCAATTATAACGTTAAAGTCGTCAAGGTCGTCAAAAAAAAGCAAGAGTCTCTATTGAAGCCGGAGGTTAAGAAAATGGCTATCGACGGCAGAAAAGAGATGAAAAATGTCGATCGTTGTGAATATTTAAACGCGTTTTGGCGGGTGTTTAAAAATGACCATTGTTACGTTAACGACGCGTATTTAACGAGCGTCCTTGATGATGATTTAACGCATGTTAAAAGTGAATATTTTGACGTTATTAAACCTGTTAATAAGACAGTGTTGGGAAGGAATTTGGATAGTGTTGAACGCTTGAAGAGTAACGACGAAGCTGCTGTTGCTAGGCAAAAGGTTGGCGATTTGTTGGATGTTTTGAAGTTAGGAGTGGCTCGGGTGGGAGATGTGAGGCTGGCTGTGGAGCTGATGCTGCGGCGGATGCCGTTGGTGGATCCTCTGGCTCACACGAGAGAATATCAAAGATGGTTTCCTTATGCTGTGAAATCTGCCGAAGCGTTCTACGCACTTAATACAGTCAAAAGAAGAAATTTAGAGGTAATATATATTGTTGTTTTTATATTTTTAGCTCTTATATATAGCCCGATACTACCGCTTGGTGAAAACCCTCCCTGTACCGTCCTGTTTTTGGAGACCTAGATGGGGATCTGTTACTGGACGCACACAAAAAGCTACTTGTTAGAGAGTGCCTTCCCGTGATTCTAGGTGCATCAGTTATATGTCAAATAGACCTCAGTCTAAGGCTGCGAAGTTAGTATACTACAGCGAGTCTCGAATTGCCTTCTTTGGTAACACGTTGCTAACCACGAAATACGCCCGATACTACCGATAGACAATTTAGTCCTAAGAGGCGGTTCAACCCATAATAGAAGGAGCCATTTTATGAAAAATCGCCATAGACGTTATAGGTGGCCGGTGTAGCTCAATGTTCAAAGCCAAAGATCGTGGGTTTGATCCCCGACGGAGATTAAAAAAAAAAAGGATTTTTAATCGATTTCTGAACTCTAAAATACCCCTTGTAAATTCCTGTAATAAATGTAATAGATGATGTGTGAATGTCGAGCTATAGTCTATGACGTTGGCGGATCGACACACCACATGCAGTGCTTAACCATTTGTAACATGGTTAGCGTCATAGAATCCACAGATGAGACTTCAGCATCACTACCACCATGTGATTTATGTGCTTACATAAAAAAAAACTTTTCAATATTAAATTGACAAGTATTTCGTAACTTCTTTTAACATGAATCACACCGAGCTCTGTTTCCACCAATTTTGATTAATAGGCTATGACTGCCACTTTACAGACGAGGAAGCTAATTTACACAAACCGGGGGTGTCTTAGGTCTTAGAAACCGATTAACAATATTAAATGAACAAGAATTACACACATTGTTTTAATACGGATCACACTGAGCACTGTTTCACTTGATGGAAGACTGCAGTATCGCCATTAATGAAGGCTTGCAGTGTGAAAGACTGCCTCGAACGCTCTCTCTCCTTTGTATGCCTTACAAAATAAAACCTTCGTACCTCCAGTATTCTATACAAATCAAACCTATTAAACGGCTGCATTGGCTTTTGGTAATATACCAAGATTCACAGCCGTAATGAAAATAAATGTGATACGTGTAATTAATTTTATTTATTTTTAATTTTGCAGTGGACGCGAGCAAAAGTCATAAGCAATTTTCTGAAGAAGCATTTTGCGCCGAACAACGTTGCCAAAGTGTGGAGTGTCAAACAAATATTGCTATTCTCTCACTACCACGGCTACTACCCAGTGGACGTACAACGCAGCGTACACTTGCATCCCAACAAGTACATCAACCTATTCAAGAACAGCACGTATAATCACGACGAAGAGAAAACGCGAAAAGAAATGATGGAATTGAAAGAAAATTTTGAAAATGTCAATCAAATCGATACGAAAACAAATGCCAAAACGGTTGTGGAACGTTTTTTGAAAATCGACAGTGTTGCCGTTGTCAAAAATGAATTTTCTTTGTCGAAAAGTGATGTTTTTTGCACTGTTTCTGATGATGATGATGATGATGAGATTGATGTGTGTAATGTCGATACTGTTGGCAACTCTCGCTTGAAAAAGGATTCTTGTAATGGTGATGATGGTGTGGAGCGGGAGGATTGTCTGCCGTTTGCTAGTGATGATGAGAAGTTGCAGTGTTATTATATTGAAAAGAAGTGTCAGCAGATTGGTATTGAGCTGAGAAACGAGTCTGTGGGCAGCGGGTACCATCACAGGTATTTATTTCTTTCTAACTCTTGTGCTAAAAACATTCGTTGGCTCCGATGACATATATTTTGTACACCATATGACAATGTCATTTAAAAACTAGGAAAATAATAATATTCCTGAATATTACTTTGATTAACTATGGTTGAAGTTGAAATGTAACAATTTTTGTAACTAATATCAATAATAAGAGGGTTATCCGTAATATACGTTTTGTGTAAAACATGTTAAATTCAATGAATGCGTACATTTTTGGAAAGTTCCGACTTTTACCTATTTTTCTACATGGTCGCCACTGAGATCAATGCATTTTTGCATGCGGTATACGAGCTTTTGAATGCCCGAGTCAAAAAAATCTGCCGCCAAGCCACGCAGATACCTGAGAACCGTTTCTCCCAGCTCTTCTCTGTCGCCGAAATACGTTCCGCCCAGGTGTTTCTTCATGTCAGGGAAGAGATGGTAGTCACTTGGGGCTAAGTCCAGGCTAAAGGGCGGGTGTTTGACAATACCTCATCACGGAAACAGATGGCCGTCCGGAACGCTCCTCATCATGGACGTCAGTACACCCATTCTTGAACTCTCTACACCATTTGCGCACGTGTTATACGCTCATACACTTGTCTCCATAGACGAGCATAGCTGGGAATGAATTTCTACCGGCGCAATGCTTTTTGCAGACAGGAAACGGATCACCGAGCGCAGCTCATACCTGGCGGGCGAAGCGAGGGGGAGATCCATCATGTACGGCTGCCAAGCCAAAGACAGCTCTGCAGGCAGTTTGCTAGGGAAGGGATTTGGAGTGGGGGAACCAAGGTACACTACAGAATCACGGGATCCACCATAACAGCGCTTTTCAGGACTGTAGCGTCATGAAAGCCTTAGCTCTTTCAGCTGCCATGATCCTCGCTTCATCCCATGTCAGCTCTGCTAATTATAATATAACATAACGCAGTTGCAGTTGGAGTTATGCTCTCCTGAGGCCAGCAAAACGTATACAACATTTGATTTTGTATTTTTTTCAGTTTGGCGCATAAAGTGATGTTGTCGGCGATGAGCAGCTTCGTGGAGGACATCTTGCGAAGATCACTGGCCGTCAAAATGGACGCCATCGACCGCAAAATGGCCGCCGCGGAAGTCTCAACTGGCAACAAGCTGGGGGGCGCCCACAGCTCACGTGCAGGCATCAAACGACCCGTATGGAATAAGTAAGCATCTTTTTAGCATTTCCATATTTACAATGTATGGACACCGCAAATTGCCATTTACACAGTAACTGTGAGTTCAGATTGTCTATGCCTCATCCCAGAACACTTGTATACCCGGAGGTTTAAATGGAAACATGCATGTAGTCAGTCCGACGTTCCACGGCCTGGGTATTTTTGTTTTGTCCTTAAGGGGTGGCTTAGATTTGATTACGACAAGAAGGGATGTGTGATTAGGTATGCATTTCTTCCGGCTGTTGGGTGGCGTGTTCGGGAATCCTGAAATTTTGTTGAAGATCGGTTTGTGTGTCCTTGATAAATATCTGAGAATAAGGAGGCACAGATTGTTCCCTCTGCCAAAGAGTAACAATAATCTGCCAGGGATCAGACTGTTCAGCCACACCGCCTAGGATATTGATATATTTCACGCAAGGGAGGCCCAATTCAGACATGAACTCCACGAGTTTCTTTGGAGGTATAATTTGTTGGCGTCGTCTGTTTGATGAGCATCAGGATCTTCTGTTGCTTGTCTTTATTGCTTTGTTCTTAGTACTTAATCATAAGTACCTATATATTTATATTGTATTTGTATATATATATATTGTATTTTTTTATTGTAGGATTAATTCTTATTGTGCTTCAGAATTTTGAGCTGTTCAAGTTTGTAATGTTTCTGTTAGGGTTTTTTTTTTTCATTGAAATAAATAATTTTAAAAAAATCAGGATTTGAACAAACAACGTCTAAATGACAAACAAATGCACTTACCACTGGACTATGTAGCCGATACAAATGTGTATCAATTGTTCAATATATTTGTATTGTTTTAAAAATATTGTAAATATATTTTTAATAATTTTTTTACAGGACAGAAGAGGGCAGACAGTTGACAGTGTCAGTGCGTCAGGTATACGAGGCTGTCAATACGCGTCAAGAGTTTGACGTCATCACAAATGACGGACTCGGAGCTGAACTGATGGAATACAACGAAAAGATCTAACCTAACCTAACCTCACATTTTACAATCCTTTATTCTTATTATTTTAAATCTGCTCCCCGGTTGGAGCTCTTGCATCTACCCAACACATGCATAAATATCACACATACTTTCCACACGCATACAGTTTTCATTTTATTTTATTTTTTATTTGCCGGCGAGTATGGCTCAGTTGTAAAGAGTTCGATTTTTGATGAGCCAGTGGATCTCAGAAAGCTGCTTCGCTACTTCAGTCTGGGTGCTGGGGTGTCTGATTATACAAGCAGTGGGGCGGTTGGTTGATTGCCTTACGCATTTCTTCGGCGCATATGACTTTGCGTGTTATGTTTGGTGGTGCGATACCAGCCAAGGGGTATAGTTTAGAAATGTGTGTTGGTTTAAGGCAGCCTGTGACGACTCTGCATGCATCATTCAGGGCAGTATCCACTTGATTACAATGGACTGATCAACCCCACACTGATGCAGCATATTCTCTCTGTAGGCGTGATGGGCCCTCTTCTCCTTCAATGGCGACTGTAGAATTTTTTTATTAACGAGTTTCAACCTGGTCTCACGTCGGTTTTCAATGCATTTCTGCATTTCTAAGAATTATAAGATAAATATTTATAACTTCTTAGATTTTCACGGCAAGATTTTGTATTGCGGCTTTTGGGCTTAGCCGTGTGTGGCGATCCAATATTTCGACCGCCATTGCGGGGGTCTCTTTCAGGGCCGACGACCTTAAAAGCCACAATACCAGATATATTTATGTTCTTTTAATCCCTTTTTTTTATTATTTCATTTAATCCATTATTAAATACATAATGTATTATATATGGATAGTTTTAAAACATTGTAAATATCTTCGCATACTTATTTTTTCACTTTTGTATTCATACTCATGTTGTATTTATAAACAAATAAAAAATCCTTCAAAAATAAATGTATTTTTTAATTCAGTAGTGAAAAAATAAATTCTGCATAAAAAAATAATGTAAAAAAAATACATTAACTCGTTTACGGCCACGAACCCCTATAGGGGTTCTTCGACTACTCAAACGAATCGCCACGAACCCCCGTCGGGGTTGTCGATTTCACACATTTTGTATGGAGTAGTCTTAATTGTGTGCAGTGTAGTGTGTTATTTGAAGCAGAAATATTGTGTTTTTTTTAACCCTTTAATTGCCAAAAGCGTCTTAAGACGCATAATTTACTGTGAGCGGAGCGCCGCTCATACAAAAATTACGTCTTAAGACGCGCCGTTTTAAATAAACAATCAACAATGCACAATGAACAATTAATTTTATGATTATGGATAAATGGCTGCACGACTGGCGCGCTCTTCATTTATTTGGTAATTTTTATAAATAAGCTTTATTACACTTTCAATAACGATATGTTTAGATGGTTTTATTCGCGGCGTGCTGGGTACCGCCATAGATGTACCTGCCGGCAGTTAAAAGGTTAAATCTATGTGTTTTTATATAATGATTGTGACCCTGAAAAAAAATTTTCCAAATTTATTTTTTTATGTAAACACATACAGCAAAATACCGACAGATGGTTATAGTAATTCTGATGTCTCATCTGTGGAATTCTATGACGCTTATCATGGTGTATATGGCTAAACGCTGCATGTGGAGTGTTGATCCGCCAACGTCATATACTACAGCCCGAGATTCACGCATCATCCTTTATTATTACAGGAATTTACTATGAATGGGTGGTCTTCACGGGACGACTTTCGTCTACCACCAATTTTAATTAATATGCTATGACTGGCATTTACGGGTGATGGGTCAATTTCACACCAACCGGGGTATTTTAGAGCTCAGAAATCGATTAATAATCTTTTTTTTTTTAATCTCCGTCGCGGATCGAACCCACGACCTTAGGCTTGCAAAGCAAACGCTTTACCATTGAGCTATGACCGCCGGTAGGTTGCAGACATGCGAAATATAGTAATAAATAATAATAGTAGAAAGTTGGGAGAAGGTTATAAGAATTGATGGAAATTATACAATTGATAAGTAAATAAGAAAAATAAATATTTTATTTCATAATATACCAAAACATTTTCAATATCACAATATAAACTGATAGAAAACTAGAAAAACATCTCTTTGGGTAGGTAGGTACTGTATTAAATTGTTTAGTTTTGTTGCCAGGTGTCTGAAACTCGAGCTCTCTTTACAAAAATAGTTAGGTAAGACATCTCTTTGCTTGGGGGAGAAATTTATTGGAGTAGTCTGTTTAATCAGCATTGGGACTTTATGTTGCTTGCCTTTATCTTAAGTACTTCTGATCATAAATACCTACACAATGGTACCTTGACATACGATTTTTTTGAGATACGAGCCGTCGAGCGAGCAATTTTTTGCTTTGAAATACGAGCAAAATCAATCGGCTTAGCGTTTCAGCCGGTTGCACACGAACCGCGCGTCACGCTTTCCCACGTGAATCCCCTGGCCACGGTCAGAGAATCAGTTATCAGTGTGCTCTAGCTGTCATAGTATCTTTTTGTTCAATTAATTTCAATGGGGAAATTTGCTCTGAAATACGAGCAACGTTGCGGAAAGAATTAAACTCGTATGTCGGGGTACCACTGTATTTATAAATTGTTTATTTTTGTATTATGTTATTTCAGGATCGTATTAACTAAAATTTGTAATGTTTCTGAAAGAAAGAAATTAAAGTGCATTGAATTGCTGCCAGTCGTCAATGTAGAACTCCAGTTCTTGAAGAGTTTAGCAGTGTTGCTATGTGTCAGTGTAAAACATAAGCTTTCCTTACAAAAACTGATTAGTAAAACATCTTTTATGGGTAGGTACTATTCTAAGTGTTTAGCATTGTTGCCAGTTATCCGTGTAGCACTCATCTATCGACTCTTTCGCATCGGTTGTCGATATGTGCCGTCAAAGATTCCTCGACCGCTGATATTGGTTGACATGATATATCGTTTTTCTACTTTCAGTACTCATTGTGACATCTACGGTAGGAAATTGGAAGTGCAGTCATTCCTTTTATCAACCTATATGTATTTTTTAAAGGAATCTTTAAAGCATGTAAATAAATATCGTTAGGTTTCTCTTCACTGGAGAAATTTTTATGTAAACCACATGTGTCAATGCCTACACATGTATGGAGTTATATAATGAATGTTTGTTAAATATAATAGTTTTTTATGCATCATCTGATAGCTAAAGGATCCATGAACCGATGTGATATATGAAAATAGGTCAGATAAGAACATTTATGCTTCAAATACTAGTTTTAAGCAAAAAAAATGGTTTGAAAAATTCACGCCGTATTGACAGTATAATTTGTATTCCACCGAGCTGTACAGAAAGGTTAAAGTATTAAGCATCGTTGCCAGTTATCTGTGTAGCACTCCATATATTAAAGTATTTAGCATTGTTGCCAGTTGTCCTTGTAGCACTCCAGCTCTTGAACCTTGTCAGCCTGCACCTCCATCCCCTGCTGCTGCCCGCCGCTGTCTGCGCAGTAGCAGAACCCAGCCCTGCACTGAATCTTCCTCCAACTTCCTATGGAGCAGCACGCAGGAAGGATTCCTGCGCCTCCAGATGATTTAATCAGATGCCAAGTTCTAGCGCAATCTGTTGAACAAAAAAATTACTATACTCCAAGAACATTGGTCACCATACTCGACAACAGTGTGAACTACAATTAGAATTTTACATAGACATATAAAAAGAAACATTTAACAATTTTAAATTTTAACAACTACTGACTCTCAGTGAGTGGAGCACCGGATCACCGCTGGTCGCATCCAATGCCCTTCGAACCGGGAGACCCACCTATCCGCCCACACAGCGACCATTGCGTTGGGACTGCCACGAACGCACGCACACAGAGAAGCCGAACGCTTCCTTATTATGGTATGAAAGCCATCCACTCGCGCCTCTGTCAACATGCCTGAGGCACTGCAGTATCACAGCAGACCCAACAAGATGAGGAAGGCGTTGTTATACTGGACACTGTAGACCTTCTATTATTTGTAGTCGTATAAAAAAAATACTTACTACAGTCCATGTCTTTAGCTTCCTCGGAAGAGGTTTCCGCGCCGAAGTTCATAATCTGCTCTCCTTTATGGTCCACACAAACTTTCCTGAAAAAGGAAATAAAATACAATTTATTCGATAGAAACAACCAAGTATTAATACGCATAACATAACAACCATATATATAATCGTGTCGGAAACAACAGGGTCAGATTCTGTCTGCCCAGAAACGGGCGACGTCGATGGCGTTACTCCCGGCAATCATCAGGTCTTCCTGGGTGCAGCTACTCGGACACAGCGTACACTCCAGAAGGTGTGATAGGGTCTGCTCCACGCCGCAGTCACATTCAGTCGGTCCGCTGTAAATCTGCCAGGCTTTCATTTGTGTCGTCGTCTTGCATACTCCGGTCCGAAGTCGGTTAAGGAACCTCCATATATTCCACCCCTGGTCGTGTGCAGGGGCTAGGTTCTCTTTCGGGGCAATCCAAGTATTCCCCTCAGTAGCGCTTCTCCACATGTATATATTTTTAATATATTTTTTTTTTTTTTTTATTTATTTAATCAAATATAATAGGATACATTTAAGATTTTTTTGATAGTATTACATTCATTTTTTTTTTTTTGGAATTCGCTTTCCACGCCACTTAAAGGTAGATCTTGTGTGTGGCGTGGGATTCATCTTTGATTTAAGTGTTGTTTAATTTATATTATTATTTTTTTACATTTTTTACAAAATAACATATTTTTTTTTTTTTTTTAGAATATAAAATAATATCATTCATATTTATAAATTTTTTATAATCGAAGTGACAATTTCAGCCTCATTTACATATATATTTCGATTCTTTAATAGCCTCGACCCATCTAAGTCTCAATTTCCACCAGACACATTGTAATGAACTTAATATAATCAATACCTTTTTAACAATATAAATATTTTATACAATTTATATAAATTCTATACTTATTATGCTTGGATCATATACATACAATTACTACTTAGTACCTAGCTTGAATCATATACAGAGAGGTTTACATTAGTATCATTTTAATAATAGTAACATTATAATGTAATAAAAAATTATATATATATCATTTATTTCTCATTTTTGTACAATTACGTCAGATCTGATTTTTTATTTTTGAAGAACCGTTTTCCCCTTTTATTGATTATTTTCATGTCACTGATCGCTTTTATTTCCGGAGGAAGATTGTTGAAATTCACTATTCCGTTGTATTTGTAACCATTCTTTGCATGTTGTGTGTTAAATGTTGGTATTAGTAGATTATGTATATACCTAGCAGAGTGATGAGTGTTCCAGTTTTCAATTCTCCTTTCTTTTATTGTCTGTAGAACAGTGTATTTTTGGTATAATGAATCTACCGTTGGCACTTTAAATTCATTGAATAGGCTTTCTGTTGGGTATGTGGGAGGTTTTTTTTAATATGATTTTGATGATAAGTTTTTGTACAGTTCTAATGGGGTTGGTGATATTTAGGTATGTTCCTCCCCAGCCGACAATGCCATATTGCAGTTGAGATTGGACAATGGAGTAGTAAACCATTTTTAAATCTGCTCTAGATAAGATGTTTCTGAACTATATAAATATATATATTGTCTCACCTTGATCCCCTGACCTGTATCTTGTAGAAGTTTCCATCAGGCTGGCAGTCTGGCAGCGGACTTCGTAGCACAGAGAATCCTTCTTCTTCACTTTCTTTGACAGCCGCTAACATTTCTAAACGCTGCTCTTCACATTGGCGATGGTAAGAAGTAGTACTGTGGTGGACACTGCTATCAACTGAAAACAGAAAATACATCATTTTTAACCCACGTTAATATCCACACCTTGTAAATCTAAAATTCCGCAATGTCTTAAAACTAAGGCGTTTAACCAATGCATCCTCCCTGTATCAACTTATGGCGCAGAGACGTGGAATCTAACAGCAGGTCTTACACATAAAATAAAGGTCACCCAACGTGCCATGGAGAGATCCACGAGAGGATTGTCTCTAAAAGACAAAATCCGAAACGAGGATATCCAAAGAACTTAAGTATTAGTATGGCGTTACGCCATACCGGTCGAGAGTTAACTGATAACTCATGGAATACCGTGACATTTAGTGCCACCAAGACGATCATGGTTAAAAAGGAAATTAAAGATGACAGTTGCACCAACATGAAATGGAGCAACTGTATAACAAAAATAAAATGACGTTTGCAAATGCCGTGTAATATTATATAAATTAAACTAACATTATTAGATGTGCATGTCAGGCAAGCAAACAAAAATAAGAGAAGAAATTTAGTTTTCGAGGCTTTACAGCATCAGCCTAAAAAGGGCTACATCGAGCTGATATCAGTTGATATCAGCTCGATGTAGCCCTTGCTGACTGGTACCGAAAACCTCGATATACAATCTTTCGTCTCGTATTTCTAATCGCTTGTCATACAACTATGTGCCCGCCATATTGTCATTTTGTACAGGTCCGCTCACGGGTGTGTTCGTTATAGACATGGCCACTGGAGCGGTGGGCGAGATCCGCAGCGCCGGCGAGCCTATCATGCCAGTTACGTGTTGACGGCCGAGAAGGTCGCATTCCTTCCGGCGGCCTGTCATTCCGCCTGGCCACAAGCTTGTAAAACTTATCGTAAATATATGTCAATGTGCTTCTGAAACATTTTGTGTTATCAATCTGCTCGTAATCCTGCCATCACGCGACGGAACAACAACCTTTTTTAAAGAGAGGAGGATGTTAATACAATGTTTATGTGGATTTTAATTTTGATGATCTCACAGCAATCTAGAGCGGACAGCAGCTGCACGGAGCCGTCTATGACGTCGTCGTCCATCATCTCTCCAGTCTGCTTGCTGACGCAGAAGCAGCGATGGCCCAGGCACTGGAGGGCGTCGAAGGAACCGTCCGCCAAGCACCGCCGGCTGCTCGTGGAAGCTCCGATCAGTCTGCTCACTGTGGCGGCTGTTCTGGAGCATTCTAGAATGATATTGACATCGTAATAAGCTTCTGTTAGATCAATGATATAAAAACAATGTTTCAATCAATCACTTTATAATGTTCTGGCATTAATAGCATTATAAACATGACGAGAGTGAAGAGAAACGGAGCTAGTATGGAGCCTTGTTGTACTCCAGAACCTGCATCTCTGCAGTGGAATGTTCTACGAGTATAATTTAAAAAAAAAAAAAGTTGACGTTTTTCAAAGCCTTCTGTCAATATTTCTACACGTGCGGCCTGTGGGCTGGCTATACTCAGAAGGTCTACAGTGCACTCCGGGGCCAGTATAACAACGCCTTCCGAATGTTGTTGGGTCTGCCGCGATACTGCGGTGCCTCGGGCATGTTGACGGAGGCACGAGTGGATGGCTTCCATGCCATAATAAGGAAGCGTTGCGCTTCTCTGTGGGCGCGCGTTCGCGGCAGCTCCAACGTACAGGTATTTGTCGCTGTGTGGGCAGATAGGTGGGACTCACGGTTGGAGGGGCACTGGATGCGCCTTCACGTGGCCATCCAGAGGGGTTCCGGTGTTCCACTCACTGAGTAGTACAATAGTAATAATGTGGTGTATGAGTAAATGACGATTTATATTTTCTTTCTATTCTGTGTAAAAACTTTGATTTTTTTTATTTTTCTGTATTTGCTAGGAATTATTGTATGTTAAAATTTTTGATTATGGCACTAGTGTCTGAATAGTTTTCAATTTTATGTTATTATTATTATTATTATTATTATTATTATTATTACAACATCATCAGGGTACTCCAAGCATTAAAAGAGTCGTTCACAGCCACCCTCGATATAGTGGCTTGCATTCGCAAGAAGATGGTTGCTTAGAAAAATTGCACGGAGCTCCCACCAAGTGCCCCAAAGACTTTCTTTTGATCCTTCTATCAGCTTCACAAATTAATTGACTCATGCTTACCACACTTCATATCGGTAGCCACAGTTTTCTGGTTGATGGCCTCGCCGAACAGTCTATTCCCATCTCTAGACTGGCAGAAACACCTAGAAATTAAATTGAAAGTGACATCAGCATGATACAGCCCTTGCTGACTGGTACCGAAAACCTCGATCTGCAATCTTTCGTCTCTTATTTCTGTTCGCTTGTCGTACATGCATGTGTCACCATATTCGCATTTTGGACAATTCAGGTCACGGGTGTGACGTTAGTTATAAAGAATATAGATCACCACTTGCAGCGCCCGGGGCAGTCAGTTGTGTGCCAACCGTGACAAGGTTGCATTATGGCCGGCCCGGCATGTCATTCCGTCTGAGCCGGAAGTTTGTACAGTTATCGAAATATATATGTCAATGTGCTTCAGAAAAAGTCTTTGTGTTATTAATCTGCTCCTCATACTTCCACCGTAATTATCCCAGCGATGTGAAGTCGTTTCTTCCGTAAGGAGAGGAGGATGCTTAAAGATAATAAATATTGATATCATCTTGATATATCTCTTTTTGCTGATGCCGTAAAGCCTCGAAAAATGATCTTTTGTCTCTTATTTTTGTTCGCTCGCCTGACACGTACATCTAATAATGTTAGTTTTAGTTATATAATAATTCACGGTGTCTGCATACGCCATTTTTATTTTTTATGACAATTGATCTAATTCATGTTGGTGCAACTGTCATCTTTAATTTGCTTTTCTACCGCGACTGTCTTGGGGCTCTAGATGTCACAGTTTCGGCATTTGTCAGTTGACTTTTCGACCGGTATGGCGAATGCCATAAAGGTCGGACAAGAAAGCAACTCCGTAATAGAATAAACGAGAATTGTGAACCAAAAACAAGTTCTTTTGCTTGGGAACCAGCTCCTGCATCCTGTCATCGAGTGATTCGATATCGAAATTAGAGAGAAGGATATCAATATGTATGAACTAAATTTATATACCATTGTTTTCAATCATCAGCAGCCTGCAAGGGTATATCAAAATAATATCAATGGAATTAAAATGATAAATAATGCCTTACGTTTGTCCTGGAATGCAGGCCGCTGGTCCATATCTTCCTTCTTCGTCACACTTGGCTCTCTGCTCCAAGAATCCCAGCGTTCCAAGTTGACGTTTCTCGTCATACTTGTCTTGGGCGCTGTGACACTTGGAATCCACTGGAAATTCAAAAACGATTTGGTTATTGCCAGTACCGGCTTTAGACCCTGCGGCGCCCTAGGGCATTTTTTTTTCTAGCACCCCATATTGTATACATTAAAAAAAACCTAAGCAAGATTGGTTGCACTCGGCGCTCCTAGATTATTCGACGCCCTGGGGCACCGACCCACTTCGCCACCCCCTAAAACTGGCACTGGTTATTGCACCTCAAAACGAAGATTTTATTAACTACCTCAGGATACATCAGATTTTTTTATTCAATTTTTTATTAATTTTTTCCCTTACAGAAACATTAAAAATTTGAACAACTCAATTCATTTCTGAAGTACAAAAAAAATTAATCCTAAAATAAAAAAATACAATATATACAAATATAGGTACTTATGATTAGGTACTAAGAACAAAGCAATAAAGACAAGCAACAGAAGGTCCCAATGCTCATCAAACAGACGATGCCAACAAATCATTCCTACAAAGAAACTCGTGAAGTTCATGTCTGAACTGGGCCTCCCTTACGTGAAATATATCAACATCCGAGGCGATTTGATTAAACTCATTGACATAGTCTCTGGCATGTTAGTGTAACTCTTTGGAAAAGCGAACAATCTGCCTCCTTGTTCTCAGATATTTATCGGGGACATACAAACCGATCTTCAACAAAATATCAGGATTCCCGAACACGCCACGCAACAGACCAACATAAGCACACATCCCTTCTTGTCTTTTAATTCAATGTACCCCAACATACCCTGTATAAAGTTAGTTGGATACAGCCACGGATAGTATCCATACACCCTCATGTAGAGAGATCTCAGAAATTTCTTCTGTACCCTCTCCAACATGATGCTATATAATTTAACTCATGGGGTGCCCAAATGATAAACCCGCTCTCAAGTATGCTACGGACCAATGAGTTAAACAACACTTGTTACGTACGTCTCACGCTGAAAACGACAGCTGTTGATAGTTATGTGTTATTTGTAATGATATAGGAATTCGATGGTTTATTACACTTTGCATCCCACGAGTATTATCGGGCGGACCTTCAATAAAGAAACAGTCCGTGAGCCCCGACCGATTGTTAGAAAGGGGGCCATAAATATTCAATAAGCCAAAAACGTCGCCCTTTGTTGGCCAGCGTGAGATGCGTCTATTCTCGGGAAGATGTCATAAATATTAAATATTCAGAAAGTGTTCCTTTGTTTAGTAAAGCGTGCGAACGGGCCTAGGATACGTTTCAGTTTTAGCCATAAAAACATAAACCGATGTTATGGCTAGGATTACTTATCTCCGGGAACGTTTCGTATAGTAATAAAACCCTAAGAAAGGAATACAGACCCGTGCGACCGAAACTATTCCCACGGCCGCAAAAGTAGGTACCAGAAAATTAATGTATAAAAGCACCGACTTGAACGTTAAATAAATCAGTTTAGACTTGAATCTCTTGCGTTTCATTTCTATCTCCCACCCTCCTGAAGCCGCGCCGGCTGCCTGAAATCTGGAGAAATGAGGCTGTCCGCCCACTTCAGATTGATGGCGTAACTAGTTACCTTACAAGTAACTGGGAGAAGATGGTCTAGTGAAGAGCGGAAAACCGATACACGCCCGTAGAGCGGATCGTCAGCGGAACTGGAAGCTGTCGTCTACATTTGGTCCTTCGAACCGGATCCTGCCTTCGTGAAGAAGATCATCTCCTGACCTGATCATGCCTGCCAATCGATCACCGATTGCAACGCGATCAGGAAGCAACCGTGGAACTAACATGGAGGAGGACGACGCCCGATCAGAATCGGGGAGTCAATGAGGTCCGTGGACTCCAGAGAGGCGCGCCGCAAGTCGCTGAACGCTCTCACCGACATGATGGCCCAGCTCGTCGCAGCCGTGACGACAACCAACGCAGCCATCGCAAGCTTGGCCGCCAGCCTACAAGTTCAGCGGACCACGGAGCTCCCGCCCGCACATGAAGCGGACCGCCGTGCGGCCCGCAGTACGGGCGAAGCAACTCACGCCCCCATGCAGCAGCCCGCCACGCCGAGGTCTGTGCAAGTCATACGGGAGCCTGAGGAGGACCACTACCGTGCAGCCTGCAGCGCCGGTGAGTCAGTCCCGCCCGCACATGAAGCGGACCGCCGTGCGGCCCGCAGTACGGGCGAAGCAACTCACGCCCCGATGCAGCAGCCCGCTTACGAGTGGGTGAGGCAGGAGCCAGCCGCGCAAGAACAGCTGAGCTCCATGACTGGTCGTGAAGAGCGCGCGGGGCATATGGCTGCCGCGGTTCGAGAGCGCCCAGCGCCGTGTCGGTCGGGCGCGGAAGCCGAGGCCGAGCAGCCCGCTTACGAGTGGGTGAGGCAGGAGCCAGCCGCGCAAGAACAGCTGAGCTCCATGACTGGTCGTGAAGAGCGCGCGGGGCATATGGCTGCCGCGGTTCGAGAGCGCCCAGCGCCGTGTCGGTCGGGCGCGGAAGCCGAGGCCGAGCAGCCCGCTTACGAGTGGGTGAGGCAGGAGCCAGCCGCGCAAGAACAGCTGAGCTCCATGACTGGTCGTGAAGAGCGCGCGGGGCATATGGCTGCCGCGGTTCGAGAGCGCCCAGCGCCGTGTCGGTCGGGCGCGGAAGCCGAGGCCGAGCAGCCCGCTTACGAGTGGGTGAGGCAGGAGCCAGCCGCGCAAGAACAGCTGAGCTCCATGACTGGTCGTGAAGAGCGCGCGGGGCATACGGTCGCCGCGGCTCGAGAGCGCCCAGCGCCGCCATGGAGGGCGGACGCTGAGGCCGGTCATCCTACTCACCAGTGGGCGAGGCGGGAGCCAGCCGCACGGCAGCAGCTGAACTGCGAGACTGCTCGTGAAGAGCGCGCGGGGCATACGGTCGCCGCGGCTCGAGAGCGCCCAGCGCCGCCATGGAGGGCGGGCGCTGAGGCCGGTCATCCTACTCACCAGTGGGCGAGGCGGGAGCCAGCCGCACGGCAGCAGCTGAACTGCGAGACTGCTCGTGAAGAGCGCGCGGGGCATACGGTCGCCGCGGCTCGAGAGCGCCCAGCGCCGCCATGGAGGGCGGGCGCTGAGGCCGGTCATCCTACTCACCAGTGGGCGAGGCGGGAGCCAGCCGCACGGCAGCAGCTGAACTGCGAGACTGCTCGTGAAGAGCGCGCGGGACATACGGTCGCCGCGGCTCGAGAGCGCCCAGCGCCGCCATGGAGGGCGGACGCTGAGGCCGGTCATCCTACTCACCAGTGGGCGAGGCGGGAGCCAGCCGCACGGCAGCAGCTGAACTGCGAGACTGCTCGTGAAGAGCGCGCGGGGCATACGGTCGCCGCGGCTCGAGAGCGCCCAGCGCCGCCATGGAGGGCGGACGCTGAGGCCGGTCATCCTACTCACCAGTGGGCGAGGCGGGAGCCAGCCGCACGGCAGCAGCTGAACTGCGAGACTGCTCGTGAAGAGCGCGCGGGGCATACGGTCGCCGCGGCTCGAGAGCGCCCAGCGCCGCCATGGAGGGCGGGCGCTGAGGCCGGTCATCCTACTCACCAGTGGGCGAGGCGGGAGCCAGCCGCACGGCAGCAGCTGAACTGCGAGACTGCTCGTGAAGAGCGCGCGGGGCATACGGTCGCCGCGGCTCGAGAGCGCCCAGCGCCGCCATGGAGGGCGGACGCTGAGGCCGGTCATCCTACTCACCAGTGGGCGAGGCGGGAGCCAGCCGCACGGCAGCAGCTGAACTGCGAGACTGCTCGTGAAGAGTGCGCGGGGCATACGGTCGCCGCGGCTCGAGAGCACCAGCGCCATGGAGGGCGGACGCTGAGGCTGGTCATCCTACTCACCAGTGGGTGAGGCGGGAGCCAGCCGCGCAACAGCAGCTGAGCTACGAGACTGCTCGTGAAGAGCGCGCGGGGCATACGGTCGCCGCGGCTCGAGAGCGCCCAGCGCCGTGGAAGGCGGACGCTGAGCCCGAACATCCTGCTCACCAGTGGGTGAGGCGGGAGCCGCCAGCACCAAGGATGCTGAACTACCGAGCCCACGAGTGGGACGCGGGCGTCTATCGAGATGAATTCGCGGCGTACGAGAACTCGGCATCGAGGGGAATGGCTGCCGACCTCGACCGTCATACTCACGAATGGTTGAGAGACATGCAGAAGCCTAGGACGCTGGATGATGCCGAAATACAGTCGATGATGGCAAGGCGGACAGGGTCCAAGACCTACCACCCTTCTCGGGGAACCGCTAGAGTGGCGCAATTTTGAAACACAATTCATCCAATCGACGAAATTGTGCAAGCTGAAAAATGTCGAAAATGGACTCCGGCTACAAAAGGCCTTGAGCGGACGAGCCTTTGACATGGTGAGCGAGATGCTGTCAGATCCGGAAAACGTTCCGGAAGTGATGCAGATCCTGGACAAAGAGTTCGGGAATCCTCGAGTCATCGTCAACATGCTGACTAATCGGGTGAGCAGGGTCCCGCAGCTCCCGGATAGAAGTGTGATTGCTGTTGTAGATTACACAACTCTAATCAGAAATACCGTGCCGTCACTCGAGAGTTACGGCGCGCAGCATCTCGTCTCGACGGCGCTGCTCGCGGAGATGGCGTCGAAGCTTCCCGGCTACCTCCAATGGAGGTGGATTGACTTAAAGGACAGTTTAAACGACAATTGTGTCACCAGTGTGAAAGTGAGGCCTGAAATTATCATAGGTTTAGACCATAGGTTCCCAAACTTATTTCACTCGTGGACCCCTTGACACGATTTTCGGTTATCCGTGGACCCCCTGATCATCATCATCATCATCATCATCCTGTGTCCGTCCACTGTTGAACGTAGGCCTCCCGCATGAGTAGGCCTCCCGCATGAGTTAGGCCTCCCGCATGAGTTAGGCCTCTCCCTGATGATATTGTGGCTTTTCGGTTGAGCCGTGTGTGGTGAACTTCTTTCAACCACCATAGCAGGGGTCTTCTTCAGGATTAATAATTTATTTAGTCTTAAGTTGGTTTATTCAGATTATACATTTTTTTATCTTTAAAAATATATATAATCTGAATAAACCAACTCAAACTAAATAAATTTATTAATCCTGAAGAAGACCCCTGCAATGGCGGTCGAAATATTGGTTGAAGGAAGTTCACCACACACGGCTCAACCCAAAAGCCCCAATATCACTTCAGGTACATATCCTTGTTCTCATTGTTATGTGACGACATCAGTTCTGTTTGTTAATAGTTTATAGAACTTTTTTACCTTTTCGATCACTTTTTTTATATCAGTGATCGCTTTAATTTCCTGAGGCAGACTATTGAAGTTTACTATACCATTATATTTGTAACAATTTTGTAAATTAAAATTGTAACGAACCCAATCATAATTTACGATCTGTTACAACTAGGCGAAAAATAAATGCATTAAATGGGAGGGATGAACTTGATGATTTAATAATAGTTTTTCAACATTTGGCATCAATTTCGTGAGATTTAATCTCAAATCTCCTCGTTTGATGATGTCCAATTTGTTTCTTTTTTTGTTATGAGATTGGCAACTGCACTGAAACCCCTTTCCACTAGGTATGAAGATGGAAAAGCAAGTAAAAACTTTCTCGTAATATTCCACAATGCGGGATAAGTGACAGGTATGTCTTTTTGAAGCCAGAATTGCTGATATCCTTTATTAAACTGTGCTTTGAGTTCTTCGTAAGTTGATATTCCGATTATTTCCTCTTGTAATATGACATTTGTTTCTTCAATGTCACCACCATATGGATTTATTATCCACTGTGGTATTACCATAGTCAAAATATCCTCAAACCTTGTTTCAAAGCCTGAATATAGGGCATTTAAATGTTGAACATAGGTTGAAACATCGTCTTCCTGGCAGCTTATCTGTGACAGATTGGGGAACTGGGAAAATTCGCCCCGACCAATATTTTGCTTCATTAGCTTTATTCTAACAAGAAACGCTGAAATGATGGACTTTGTTTGAATCAAATTAAGACTGTCACCTTGTAATTTCAAGTTAACCGCATTAAATTCAGCAAACAAATCTGTTAAATAGGCAATGTCCGTTATCCACATCATTAAGTTTTCTTTTAAAATTCTATCTTTATCATCCAGAAACTCTAAAATAGTGTCAAAGAGAGCAAAAAATCTTGTCAAGCACAATCCTTTCGACAGCCAGCGCACTTTGGTGTGAAGGAGTAAATGATGAAAGTTCTCATCATTTTCGTCACACAACTGCGCAAATAGCCGCGTATGCAACGCATTGATTCGGATTCGGTTTACAGCATCAATGACTAATTGAAGAGATTCATGCAATCTAATATTCAGATTTTTAGCAATTAAATGTTGTCGATGAATGACACAGTGTATTGCTAACACCCCGGGTACATTTTGTTTTGAATAGCTTATAAAGCCACGATAACGCCCAACCATGGCAGGAGCTCCATCTGTAGCAACTGACATAATATTTGACAAAGGAATTTCTTTTTCTGTGAAGTAATCCTTCAAAACATGAAATATTGATTCGCCTTTAGTGTCGGTTGGCAAAGTTCTCGCAAATAGCAGTTCTTCGTGGATTTCTTGATCCATAATGAAACGAGTATATGCCAATAATAATGCTTCATTATCAGGGAAAGTTGACTCATCCAGCTGTAGAGAGAAATAAGTCGTTTGCAAATAATTGCACAAGAAACTTTCAATATCATAACTCATTTCATCAATACGTCTTTGAACTGTGTTGTTGCTTAAAGGAATTTTGTTAATTATATCAGATGCAGGTTGGTGTAAGACAGTTTTTAAAACCTCTTCGACTGCTGGCAAAATTAACTTTTCTCCGATAGTATGCGGTTTTCCAGATTTTGCTATAAGTAACGATATATTGTACGACGCCCGCAAACCATCATCGTTTCTTTTGACGTCGAGCCGAACATTTCGTTTATCGAAGGTACCATCACTTTATTTTTGAGTGTTTGAAAGTATTCCAAATCTTTATCTGTTTTATCAGGGTGACATTTTTCAGGTGAATCTCCAGCTTGAATGGTTTCATAGATTCATTGGTTAAAACTTTGTTGCATAAAAGGCATAAAGGCAATTGTTTGTTCGAATGTGATGGAATGAAGCCAAACTTCAAATAATCGACATTGTACTGTCTACATTTCTTTTAGATTCGGCCATGTTTAGTATCAGTTATCGGTTGGCAAAATAATTATATATACAAATTAGACATAGCAATAATAAAATCATTTTAAATATACGAAAATATTATAATATCGATTGTTTAAAAGTTAACTATTGAGGAGTGTGTGTATATTTGAATAATAAACTTACATTACGAGAGTTGATTGAAGACTGGGGGCGGGGCAGGGGAAACTGCTCACGTCTTATTAGTCGATCTTATATATATACGATCCCATAACCCAAAGTACAATGGAAAAGCTTTGTGACTTAGTATCGCAAAATATAAGTATACTTATATTAATCAACTTGTAAAGAACAGAATAACAAGAGCGAGCTATAGGTCAATACAGTAGGTATTAAAGATAGATTCTGTGTCCCAATTGTAAACTATCCTTGTTTATATACCCATGGACCAAATAACGTCAGTCTCGCCTTTCTTGATTTTGGCGACAGGCACATTTTTATTGTTTCCTGGCCTAAATAGAATTTCAGAAAAAGGGCAACTTTTATTTATTTATTGTTTTACAATAGCCAAGCTATCTCGTAAAAACATACGTGATAATCGTGTGAACACATAGTGCAGTGTGGTAATTAGAGATACTCATAATATTTTATTGCATTTTTTATGAGGGTGTTATTTAAAAAAGAGAGATGTACCCTATTGTATTAGTTCTCCTCTAAGGCTCCAGAAGAAATCGCACTTCAAGTTCGTGTCAGAACATTAAAGCTGCGGATTATAATTTAATAGTATTTGAAAAAAAATGCACTTTACTTATATTTAATTGCTCAATAACATTAAACTTTTCTCTGGAAGCGAAAACTATAAAGCAATAATAATTAAGTAATTTGTGTTCTTCAGTGTCGGCGAGTAACGAGATCCTGGCCAGATAACAAAATTAGACGGAACCGTTGGTGAGATGCCATTCGCTTTGTAGACATCCATTTAAATAAGGGTTGGACTCCAACCCGTATTTTAATTATTTTTGTCTCAGGCTAAGAAATTAATTGTATGCACTTTAAAATATTAACATCACACATATCTCATTTATATATTGCTATTTATTGTAACTTCCAAATTAATACTGATGTGTCAAAATTTCTAATAATTTTATATTGAACCCTCCGTGGACCCCCTAACGATGTTCATGGACCCCCAAATCAATTTTAATTTTCCATGGACCCCCTGGATGATCCCATGGACCCCTGGGGGTCCATGTGGACCACTTTGGGAACCACTGGTCTAGGCAGTGCCGAGCTAATAGTGCCGCGAAGGATTGCGCAATTCCGGCGTGATGGCGTAATTGTGAGTGATACGCCGCTGGGCCACGTTGCGTTCGGCACGTGCGCTCAACCGAAAGGCGGCGATGAAGCTGGACACTTCGTGGGGCACTGCAGCGTAACGGAGGGACCGCCGAGCGTGCCGCGGTTTTCATCGAGGACGAGACCGCCAAGGACAACCGCTCGGACTACGGGATTTGTCGATCGCTGCCAGAATCCCCAACGCCTGAAGCCCGAAGGAGAGTGTGAGCTCCGGGCAGAGAAGATCGTCGACGACGAGGCGATACGTGTGCGTTCTTCCCAGAGGCGCGCCTCCGGCGACGAGATGAAGGTTCTGCTACGGGGGGAGCCGCCACCGCCCGGCGGGCGCATGCGGGCATTCGCGCCGACATTCACGTGGGACATCCGGTGCGGTGCACAGCAGAGACTACACAGGATCAGCTGGTGGCATGACGACCCTGGTACAGTACGACACGGAGGAGGAGAAGATGTGTCTCAAGAAACAATGGCGGGCGTCACAACAGATGGCAGATGCTTTCTGGCGTCGGTGGGTACGGGAGTACTTACCAACGTTGGCGCGGCGCCCGAAGTGGAGGACCCCGACGGAGCCGATTCAGGAAGGAGACCTGGTACTCGTTGCGGATCCGAAGTTGCCGCGCAACACATGGCCACGGGGACGAGTAACGCGAGCGACTCCAGCAGCCGACGGGCAGGTTCGCGTGGTTCAGATAAAGACCGCAACAGGGACTTATACGCGGCCAGCGGCGAAGCTGGCGGTTTTCAACACAGAACGAGTCGAGACGTCCGAGGCAGAGTACAGCAGAGACTGCACGGTGGGAGTGTTACGTACGTCTCACGCTGAAAACGACAGCTGTTGATAGTTATGTGTTATTTGTAATGATATAGGAATTCGATGGTT
The DNA here is from genome assembly GCA_022606575.1 of Glossosoma conforme. Lineage (NCBI taxonomy): Eukaryota > Metazoa > Arthropoda > Insecta > Trichoptera > Glossosomatidae > Glossosoma > Glossosoma conforme. The sequence goes on from JAGTXR010000072.1 coordinate 269,752, forward strand.
TATTACACTTTGCATCCCACGAGTATTATCGGGCGGACCTTCAATAAAGAAACAGTCCGTGAGCCCCGACCGATTGTTAGAAAGGGGGCCATAAATATTCAATAAGCCAAAAACGTCGCCCTTTGTTGGCCAGCGTGAGATGCGTCTATTCTCGGGAAGATGTCATAAATATTAAATATTCAGAAAGTGTTCCTTTGTTTAGTAAAGCGTGCGAACGGGCCTAGGATACGTTTCAGTTTTAGCCATAAAAACATAAACCGATGTTATGGCTAGGATTACTTATCTCCGGGAACGTTTCGTATAGTAATAAAACCCTAAGAAAGGAATACAGACCCGTGCGACCGAAACTATTCCCACGGCCGCAAAAGTAGGTACCAGAAAATTAGTGTATAAAAGCACCGACTTGAACGTTAAATAAATCAGTTTAGACTTGAATCTCTTGCGTTTCATTTCTATCTCCCACCCTCCTGAAGCCGCGCCGGCTGCCTGAAATCTGGAGAAATGAGGCTGTCCGCCCACTTCAGATTGATGGCGTAACTAGTTACCTTACAAGTAACTGGGAGAAGATGGTCTAGTGAAGAGCGGAAAACCGATACACGCCCGTAGAGCGGATCGTCAGCGGAACTGGAAGCTGTCGTCTACAACACTACCATTACGTGTGTGCTCGAGAAAACCCTGCCACTTCGTAAAAGAAGGCCAAGTCTTCTGATTTATTTATTTAATAATCAAAAGGTAATAAAAAAATAGAAAAACATAAAAGAAGAAAAAGATGACACGTGTCAGAGATCACATAGATCTAGAAGAACAATACCATTGACAAAAGAGGAAAAGGATGTAAGAAAAGGATCGAGGTGTGCTGGTAGGCCATTTAGGAGCGCCATTGCCGTTGTACTAAATTGAGTGCTCGAAGCTCCACAAGTATCAACTGGGATCAAAAACAATGGAACGAGCACGGGTGTACCTATCTGGAACGTATAAGTTAAAACATTCAAGAATCCCAGGGTTGTGAATTGCACCGCGAAGGAGAAGGAATCAATGTTTGACAGCAGCAATTTTCCTCCGGGACGCTAACGAATGGAAAGAAAGTATCCCTAGAAGAAAAGAGTTGAGTAATGTTCGGAATTGATTGAATTGAATGGATAGTTACCGTAAATATAAGAATAGGTTGGAGAATTTTTTAAAAAAATTTCGAGCATGATAATGTATTTTTTTTTAATATTTTTCTGTTGTCCTGAGGGATTTAATAATGTCCGATGTGATATCATAAAGCATCTCGACAATACAAAACTACAAAGTTTAGCAGTAAGGACGGGCTATGACACAATTAATTGTATCCAATCCTTTATTTTCTTACTTCTCTGACAGGTACTCTTCTTCCCACTGGGTTTGCAGTACAATCCTGGTCCGCAAATCGCCCCATTTGGTGGAGACCCAAGACTTCCTTGTGTGCAAGTATCGCCATCAACTGAAGATAGAAAAAAAAACATTGAAATAAAAAGATCAAGAACAGAAACGATATATTTTTTGCAGGAAGTTCTTCCATTTTTATATTCGAGAGCAAAATCGATGGCTACGCGATTTCAATCGGCCTCCCGCTACTAGTCAACCCAGAGATGCTGACCTACCCACAAGATTATTCTTTCACAATTATGATAACTCTTATTTTTTTTAGAATTAATTTTACCGATAGTTATACCCGGTTGTGCGTCTAAGATCGGAGACATCGTACTCCAGCCGAGCGCTACTCCCAAACCCATAAAAAAGCTTTGTGCTGATGCTCTTACGGCCGCATGGCAAAAACGTTGGTTATCTTCCACCAAAGTAACAACTACCTTTCTGTTCTTCCCAGACATTTACTTCAGACTAACTGCTAAATGGATAAGCTCTGATCACTGGTCTACCCAACTAATGACTGGGCATGGCGCTTTTAATGACATATTATACTCATTTAATTTAGTTTTAAACCCTAGTTGCCCCCATGGCGCCCCCTTCCAGACCTCAGAGCACATTCTCAGGGACTGTCAGTTCGTCTTGTTAGAAAGAAGAGTCCTTTTCGATGCAGTTCAAGGGAATCACCTCGGCCCTATGCAGACTTTGTGGCAACTAAAAAAAAATTTCAACCATTTTCAATCTTTGCTCGTATTTTCGGTGAGAGAATCTTCTATCTCCATCTCTTTCACGGGTTCTTTCTTTTAGCACTTGTGTGCAGTGGCCACAATTTTTCAGGGGGGACTCCCACTGGACTTATCAGTTGTTAACTGATCATAATCTGAATGAGCGCATCATCAAGGAGACTTAACTGTCCTCCGGTGTGATGCGGGTGTGAGACGGGTAAAGTAAAAATGGATCTTGATTTTTTTATATACAAACACATGGACACCGCAAATTGTCGTTTCTCAGTTCTGTAAGGTCGTATTATCAATGTCTTGTTGCAGAACACCTGTGTCCCGAAGGTCCACATGGGAACATAGCCGGGCGATCGCTGGTGCTGGTGTCAGTCGTTAGAGCAGAGGCTCTAAAGACATATTGTACATCCTCTCGACCCTTTCGCATCGGTTGTCTGCATATCCCGTCAAAGATTCCTCGACCGTTGCCATCGGTTGACGCGATACATCGTTTTGCTACTTTCAATACTCTTTGTGACATCTACGGTAGGAACTTGGAACTGCAGTCATTCCCATTATCAACCTACATGTATTCTTTACAGGAATCTGTAAAGCATGTAAATAAATATCGTTACGTTTCGTCATAGGAGCGTTTTTTTTAAACCACATGTGTCAATGCCTCCACATGTATGGAGTTACATAATGAACGTTTCTTAAATATAATAGTTTTTTATGCATCATCTGATAGCTAAAGGATACAAGAACCAATGTGATATAAAAAAAATAATCAGATAAGTAAATTTATGCTTCAAATACTAGTTTTAAGCAAAAAAATGGTTTAAAAAATTCACGCTGAATTGACAGTTTAATTTGAATTCCACCGATCCGTAACGAAAGGGTTAAGTACCCCTAGTTCTGTATACTTACGCAGATTTACTAAGCAGTAATCACAGCAGTTGCATATAGTAGGGGACGGCAACCAATGGCCGGAATGGGTTGCATTTTGTGCTTCGCATTCCTCTGGTAAAGATGGACATAGCGACCCCTGCAAAATAAATTAAACATTTAATTCGTTAATTATACAATATATAAAATAACACTGTGTTCGTCCACCGTTGAAGCAATCCATCTTACCAGTATTAACTTATGGCGTGGAATCTAACAGCAGGTCTTACACATTAAATGATGTGAGAGGTTATGTGGATCTCAGAAAGCTGCTTCGTGACTTCAGTCTGGGTGTTGGGGGTATCTGATTATACAAGCAGTGGGACGGTTGGTTGATTGTCTTACGCATTTCTTCGGCGCATATGACTTTGCGTGTTGTGTTTGGTGGTGCGATACCAGCCAAGGGGTATTGTTTAGAAATGGGTGTTGGTTTGAGGCAGCCTGTGACGACTTTGCATGCATCATTCAGGGCAGTATCCACTTGATTACAATGGGCTGATCGACCCCATACTGGTGCCGCATATTCGAATTAGTTACTGAGCAAAGAAATACAGGCCGATAATTTCCTGTAGCGTGGTACGCTTTAGGTGGGTTGGCAATATTTTCTATACTTACGGCACAATTACTTTTGGAACATAATAGATTTGTAGGCACTTCCGTTGTGGTGGAATATTCCTTCAAAGACACCAAAATAATAACAGCAGATAGCAAACGTTTAACTAAATTCATTGTTTAGTTTGCAGTTAAATCATCTGAAAAAAATACAAGACAAAAATAATAATAAGTATAAATATTTTTTCAGAGCCATACCACAACTCATCCCCTGTGATCAACCCTCCCCTCACTGTGCTAAAAGCATCCGAGAGCTCCAATGATATGTACTTTCTACACCATATGAAAATGTCATTTAAAAACCCGGAAAATGTGAATATTACTAAATATTGCTTTGATTGACTATGCTTGAAGTTTAAAATGTTACAATTTTCGTAATGTAAGTATCTGAAAAATATAAAAAAAAACATAGCAATTAGCCGCTTTAACTGGCACATACAAAAATTTACCCGTGCGCAGCTGAATTCATACAAGAGGATGCATTGGTTAAATGCCTTAGTTTTAAGACTTTGCGGAATTTTCGTTTTAAAAATGTACTTAAGTCTTCCCAATGCTGCCCATCCCAGTTGTATAAGCCTGTCGATTTTTTTGCGAAGTTATTTCGTCCTAGTTGTATTTCTCGTCCCAGATGGGTATAGTCATTTACAACCTCTATTTGTGTTCCTCTAATGGAAATAGGGTCAAAGGTCTAGGAAATATGACTATTTATCATGGCTTTAGTTTTATCCATGTTCACTTTCTGACCAATTTCGTTGGACACTTCATTGAGGTCGTAGAGCATGTCTTGAAGCTTGTCAGGTGATTCAATTTTATTTATTTTTTCCGTTGTAGAAACATTACAAATTTGAATAACTCAATTCATTTCTGAAGTACAATAAGAATTAATATTGTGGCTTTTGGGTTTAGCCGTGTGTGGCGAATTTCTTCTCTCCGATATTTCGACTGCCATTGCAGGGGTCTTCTTCAGGGTTGATGACTTTGTTGTGAGTTGGTGTCAGGGGATAGTTTAGCCGTCAGCCTAACGTACCTCCACGAGTGTCATGTCGGGTAATCGTGTACGATGGGTATGTTAATTTAGTAAGTTTTCATTCGAACCCGAAATCGTGGCTCGAACGCAAGGAAAACATCCACGCCTAGTAAGGGAAGCCATTGAAATCAAAATACATCCCATCAACATCAACATGGATGACGGCTTGATTCTCAAAACAGCATGGCTTCCGCCTCTAGCACATACTCAAAAACCTATACAGACAAGCAAGGGCAACCACAGTCCGACATGACGTTCGTGGAGGTACTCTTCTTAGAACACACCCACTGTACACGATTACCCGACATGACGCTCGTGGAGGTACGTTAGGCTGACGGCTAAACTACCTCCTGACACCAACTCACAACAAAGTCATCAACCCCGAAGAAAACCCCTGCAATGGCGGTTGAAATATCGGAGAGCAGAAATTCGCCACACACGGCTAAACCCAAAAGCCACAATATCAAATCTGGCCGTGAAAACCTAAGAAATTATTCAATAAGAATTAATCCAAAATTTTTAAATATACAATATATACACATATAGGTACTTATGATTAAGTACTAAGAACAAAGCAATAAAGACAAGCAACAGAAGGTCCCAATGCTCATCAAACAGACGACTCCAACAAATTATTCTTCCAAAGAAACTCGTGGAGTTCATGTCTGAATTGGGGCTCCCTTACGTGAAATATATCAAAATCCGAAGCTTCATTTGATTAAGCAGTCTGATCCCTCTCCCAAGAGGCATAGTCTCTGGCAGGTTAGTGTAACTCTTTGGGAGAGCGAACAATGTGTGCCTCATTATTCTCAGATATTTATCGGAGACACACAAACCGATGTTCCGATCTTCAACAAAATTTAAGGATTTTCGAACACGCCACGCAACAGCCGGAAGAAATGCATACCTTAGCACACATCCCTTCTTGTCTTCAACTCAATGTACCCCAACATACCCTGTATGAAGCTAAATGGATACAGCCACGGATAGTATCCATACACCTTCATGTAGAGAGATCTCAGAAATTTCTTCTGTACCCTCTCCAACATGAGGCTATATTTCAACTCATGGGCTGCCCAAATGATAAAAAGCACACATCCCTTCTGGACTATAAGCCCATATCATCTGGAAGGGAGAGATGTAGTGATATCATAGTATTAAAAATAGAAAGGCTTACTTACATGTGAATATATATACTAATATGTTATATATATGTAATTGAATAACCAATTAATGATATCAATAATTGGTTGCACCACAGTGTGTTAATTATTGGAAATGTCAAACACAATTGGTATTTATTGACTCTTTGTTTTTTTTAATCAATCCAACAAGATGGCGGACTGATAAAGAAAATGGCCGATCGATGATTCAAACAGCAGTGCTGTGAGCATGATTCAATGATTTTTAAATTTATTTATTTATTACAAGCAAAATAAATCACCCTAACGGTAGATGTTATAATTCTTGCAAAAGCGTCTAATTAGTACCGGTTTTAGGGGGTGGCGAATTGGGTCGGTGCCCCAGGGCGTCGAGTAAGCTAGGGGCGCGGCTGTGGCTGCTCATGTTGCTGAGAACGAAGAAAGATCAAGCAGACGACGGACCACGCTATTGGGCATCACCAGACGGACTCTAGAGCCATTTTTAGTGAAAGATTTACACATACTCCCGTACAAAGTGCAAGTAGTGCATCAGTTTATGCGGTTTCAAAACCTATCGTTCACAGACAATTCGTTCAACGAGTCATTGGTAACGATCTGGGGCGCACTGGACGTCTGGTGCACGGGACATTTGTTGCACTGGATATCTCGCTAACCTAATCTAACCTATAGATACCCTAAGGATTTGTCCAGTGATCATAGTCCAAAGATCCATAGGTCTCGTCAACAAAATAACTTAGGTTAGGTTAAGTTATGACATCAGCATGATGTAGCCCTTTCGGACTGGTAGCGAAAGCCTCGATATACAATCTTTCGTCTCTTATTTCTGTTCGATTGTCGTACATTTATGTGTCGCCATATTGGCATCTTACGGCACTGGTGACCAACCACGGGCCCCACGGGTCAGTGTTGTGCTGACAGCCGAGAAGGTACGGCCGGCCGGCATGTCATTCCGCCTAGGCCGGAAGGTTGTAAAGTTTATCATAAATATATGTCAATGTGCTTCTGAAAAAGTCTGCTCTTAATCCTGCCATCACGCGACTGAATAAAAACCTTTTGAGAGAGAGGAGGATGTTAGTTAGGTTGGCGAGACATCCAGTGCACCAGTTGTCCCGTGCACCAGACGTCCAGTGCGCCCCACGTCGTTACCGATGAGTCTTTGAACGAATTGTCTGCAAACGATAGGTCGTGGCACCGAAAATACTGTCACCCCATTTATAAAATCAATTATCTAATCTATATCTATTAAGAATCTAATTAGGTGATAATGACGGTTGAAATTCTTAGCGATATATTGTTATTTGAGTAATTTTGCTATCTCTCTCTCTATAAAGGATGTGAGTCTTAATTTCACATACAAAATGGTTCAAATTACCTGATATGTTTAATGGTCTTATCATACTTGGTGTTATCAGTGCAAATAAAGGTAAAGACATCAGTACGAGCAATGAACGAGCTCATCGCAAAACTTGGATGGGGTATTGTCAAACACCCACCCTACAGGCCGAACTTAACCCCAAGTGACTATTATATCTTCCCTGATATGAAGAAACACCTGGGTGGAACGCATTTCGGTGACAGAGAAGAGCTGGAAGAAGCTGCGGAGCTCAGTCTTGGCTTGGCAGCCGTACCTGATGGATCTCCCCTCGCTTTGCCCGCCAGGTGTGAGCTGCGCTCGGTGATCCGTTTCCTGTCTACAAAAAACATTGCGCCGGTAGAAATCCATTCCCAGCTATGCGAAATCTATGCAGACAAGTGTATGAGCGTACAACACGTGCGCAAATGGTGCAGAGAGTTCAAAAACAGGCGTACTGACGTCCATGATGAGGAGCGTTCCGGACTGCCATCTGTTTCTGACGAAACAATAGCAAAAGTGGAGGCAGCGATGCTCTCAGATCGAAGAGTTCGTAAGCTCTCCGAAATGGTCCCTGATGTCAGCAAAACCTCTATTGACAAGATTTTGACGAAGCATCTAGTGTATACTAAGGTTTGCGGAAGGTGGGTGCCAAGAATGTTGACCGTACAATAAATTTGGATGGGGTATTGTCAAACACTCACCCTACAGCCCGGACTTAGCCCCAAGTGACTACCATTTTTTCCTTGACATGAAGAAACACCTGGGTGGAACGCATTTCGGCGACAGAGAAGAGCTGGAAGAAGCGGTTCTCAGGTATCTGCGTGGCTTGGCGGCAGATTTTTTTGACTCGGGCATTCAAAAGCTCGTATACCGCATGCAAAAATGCATTGACCTCAGTAGCGACCATGTAGAAAAATATGTGAAAATCCAAGGTTTCTTCTTGAAGAAATCATAGATGATGGCGAAGTCCTTGTTTCCGAGTCCCTTGGTCACCATGGTGGTGTACAGTTGATGGGAGAGCGCCCCCATGGGAATGGGAGTGCCAGATTCGATAGCCACTGAGGCTGCGATGCCCAGATCCTGTTGAAAATTGTAATAAAGATTTATAAAGAAACCTTTGCAGGCATATATTCAATAAGCTTTTTAAGTTTCATCGCAATCGTATAAAATGTATAGAAAATCATACGTGTCGAACATACATACTGATACACCAAGGGGTGAACTGACTAAAGCCACGACCATGTTTTTTTTAAATGTTAAGTAAGTAAAGAGTTCGTCATCGGGCCGCGTGGAGGAAGTATGCAGGAGCAGGTTGCAAAGCGAACAACTTTTTTAGAAGCACAATTCGCGTTTATTTTTAATATAAACTTCGGTTTCTCCGCCCGACCGCAACATGTTGTATCGTGGGCCTCGGTCGGACGGGAACCGCGGACACGAGCTGGCAGACGGGCACAGTAACAAGGATTGTAGGTATTTTTTGGCAACTTGTTAATACCATATGATCCGACTAGGATGCATATATAGCAAATTAAATAATGTTCTATAACTCTATATGTTACCCCATACTAGGTACAATACAAATTATAACGCTATATTATCAAGAAAATTATCTTTAATTGATTATTTTAATATCCTTTTGATATGTTCTTTTCATTCCATATCCACTCCATAGATGGCGCTTATGGTCACTAAAAATTATCGCAATACACAATTATAAACTGGAATAATTCTTTCCTCAAGTCATCTCTGCACCCGAGTACATACAATATTCATATACAACCTACACGTATTCTTTACAGGAATCTGTAAAGCATGTAAATAAATATCGTTAGGTTTAGTCACAAAAGCGATTTTTCTGTAAACCACATGTGTCAATGCCACCACATGTATGGAGTTACATAATGAACGTTTGTTAAACATAATTTTTTTATGCATCGTCTGATAGCTAAAGGATACAAGAACCAATGTGATGTATGAAAATAGGTCAGATAAGTACATTTATGCTTCAAACACTGAGTCTTACTTTTTTTATTTCTAAACCTTTGCATGTATATGTATTGACATCAGCGTGATGTAGTTCTCGCTTACTGTCACCTAAAACCTCGATTTACGTTCTTTCGTCTCTTATTTCGGGTGGCTTGTCGTGCATTTAGGCGCGCCGTCATATTGTCATTTTTGAACAGATCCGCTCACGGGTGTGTGAGTGATAAACATCACCGCTCGTGGCGCTGAGCGAGATCCGTAGCGCCGGCGGGCTCACACGTGAGTTAGTCCCCACCCTTTGGCTTGGCAAGGTCGCATTGCGGCCACGCGGGCATGTCAACCCGCGTGGTCACAAACTTGTAATGTTTTCAAGCGCTTCTGCGCCACAGTTTGCCGACATTTCGAAACCACCACCTGACCAGACATGACACAAAGATTTCAATACTCTTCTTGAAACTATTTTGTACAGACACACCCCAAACAAGACTTGACATAACTACCACTTCTCCTTGACACACGCAATTAAGCGGACTGGCAACAAATCACCAAGGAAGGCAACCCGAGACACGCACGTAGCATACTAACGTCGAAACTTCTAGTCTGAGGTTTTGTTGACAAGCCGTATGCTGCGTCAAAGACTCGGGAAGGCCCTCAGCCACTTGCAAACATTTAAGCTTTTTGTAGTGCTCTGTGAAGTGTTTCCATCAGAAACACATGTACAGAGCGGAGGCGGAAAGGGTTTGACAGCGTGTCCTGCTCCTTATCCTGCCCTCGCGTGATGTAATAAGGCCCCTCTTTTTGAGAGAGGAGGATGTTAGTATCTATAGTTTTAATGTAGTTTAATGGAGGCTTAACATTTCCTTCGTCAAGCAGTCTATCGTAAAGATATCGTTCTGTTTGCCCTGTTGTAATCTCTAGCTTTAATATGAAACACAAAGTAGTGGTGGACATATGAGTATGTGTGTAAACTCCAGCGCCTGCTTGGGATCATAATATAAAGTATCAAGGTTTTGAAAAGTAAGGAGTTATAAATGAACATTAGCGTATCAAAAAAAAATCTAGAACATCTCCTTTAGTTATGATTTTATTCTTAGTAGTATCAATCCGGTGGATTGGTTTGCAGTCTCTTCTAGATGTTCTGGAACCCTTTTTAGCTCAGCATAAGAGCTGCAACTCATGTCCTCGAACACTTGCTGCAAATACTCCCGTCTATGACGCTCTCTGCAGTTTCTCCCCTCAACCATCCCTTCCGCAATGTCGTGAAGAAGACCATCGTGGCGCATGATGTGACCGGTCGCCTCTCTGAGATGCTTCTTACTAGGTGCCTATTTTCCTTGATAATACGATGATTGAAAGATACAGGATACATTGCAGTCGGCGGGTGTAGCTCCGATGGTCAAAGCGTTTGCTTGACAAGCCAAAGGTTGGGGGTTCAATCGAGATTTAAAAAAAAAGATTCTTAATCGATTTCTGAGCTCTAAAATACCCTCGGTTGGTGTGAATTTAATCCCTCAACAGTAAAATGTCATAGCCTATTAATTAAAATTGGTGGTGGACGAAAGTCGTCCCGTGAAGACCAATCATTCATAGTAAATTCCTGTAATAATAAGGATGATGCGTGAATCTCGGGCTGTAGTCTATGGGGTTGGCGGATCAACACTCCACATGCAGCGCTTAGCCATGTGCACCGTGGTAAGCGTCATAGAATTCCACAGATGAGACTTCAGCATTACTATCACCATCTGTCGGTATTCTTCTGTATGTGTTTACTTAAAAAAAAAAAAAATATATAGATATATAATTTTTTTGGACGATTTGTAATTTATAATTATTGGGATGTAGTAACCAACAGTATGCAGAGACAACACTTAAGACATTACTTAAGGTAACCAGCAGTATGCAGAAACAACACTTAAGACATTACTTAAGGTAACCAGCAGTATGCAGAGACAACACTTTAGACATTACTTGAGGTAACCAACAGTATACAGAGACAACACTTTAGACATTACTTAAGTTAACCAACAGTATGCAGAGACAACACTTAATATTTAACTTAAGGTAGCCAACAGTATGCAGATACAACACTTTAGACATTACTTAAGGTAACCAATAATATGCAGAGACAACACTTAAGAATTAACTTAAGGTAGCCAACAGTATGCAGAGACAACACTTAATATTAACCTTAAGGTAGCCATCAGTATGCAGAGAGTACACTTAAAACATTACTTAAGGTAACCAACAGTATGCAGAGACAACACTTACAACATTACTTAAGGTAACCAACAGTATGCAGAGACAACACTTAATATTAACCTTAAGGTAGCCATCAGTATGCAGAGACAACATTTAATATATTACTTAAAGTAACGAACATTATGCAAAGACAACAATTAAGACTCCACTTAAGACACCACTTAAGACATAACATAAGACATTATTTAAAGTAACCTACAATATGCAGAGACAACACTCAAGAACACAACTTAAGATTACCTACAGAATGCAGAGACTTGACACCACTTAAAACAACACATAAGACAACACTTGAGACATAACTTAAGGTAACCAACAGTATGCAGATACAACACTTAAGATAAACAAATAAAAATAGGTCTCAAAGTGAAGGCTAAAAAATATAAATGACAAATTTAATTGTGATTTGGTTCTAATGGGGCGGCTCGTTCCGCCAATGCAGCCGAGTACTAGAGCGGCGGCGCTTATCAGCGACCGTATCGCCAGCAAGTGTGTGTTTGCATTGATAAAGCGCTATCGCTCTGCCAGCTTTGCTTAGTGATAACGAAGGAACCTGAGCTCCTCGGCGTCGTAAGAATAGGAACCTCCACAAGAAACACTCAAATAAGTTCATCTTTAGTATAGAATATTATTATATCAGTATTTATAGGTTCCGCCAGATTTCGTTACCAGACGATAAGTTGAACGACTAATCGGTAACGACTTGTGGTGCACTGGACATCTAGTGCACGGGATCTTTCGCTAACCTAACCTAACCTAAGTTATTTCGTTAACGAGACATATGGTTCTCTGGACTCTACGATCACTGAACAAATCCTTAGGTTACATCCAGTGCGCCAGTTATCCCGTGCGCCAAATGCCTCGTGCACCAGACTGCCCAATGTACCCCACATCGTTACCGATGAGTAGCTGAACGAATTGTCTGTGAACGATGGGTCGTGCCACCAGTATTTATATAGCGGTCGTCACAGGCTGCCTTAAATCAATGCCCATTTCTAAACTATACCCCTTGGCTGGTATCGCACCACCAAACGTAACACGCAAAGTCATATGCGCCGAAGAAATGCGTAAGGCAATCAACCAACCGTCCCACTGCTTGTATAATCAGATACCCCCAGCACCCAGACTGAAGTCGCGAAGCAGCTTTCTGAGATCCACACAACCTTTCACATCCGGCCTTGAAACTGAGAGACTCCAGCTGTGGCAACAGATCGCATAAGAGGATTTCATTACTCCAAAGGAAAGCCTCCCAACTGGCAAGAACCTTGATTAGTGGACCTGGAAATCCCTGAACAGATTAAGAGCCAGAGTTTGTAGAACAAAGGGCAATCTCGAGCGGTGGGGAATGCTTCGGCAGGGAGAGTCACTGTTGTGTGACTGTGGAGGCCTGCAGACCGCCTCACACCTAAGATCCTGCTCCATGTGCCCAACAAGCTGCACATCTCAAGACCTAATGATAGGCAACACACGGGTTATCGATGTTTTTTTATGTAATCGCATGCAGAAGAGCACACCCGGTTAAGACCAGTGCACTCTATGACGCTCAGCCAGGGAGGCTGGACGATTCATTCGGGAAGCGTGTGCTATGTTCGTGTTTGTGTGTGGATTGGAGAGATTGCAAGTGTATATTTATCTGTTTCTTGAAGAGATCCAGATTGTAGGAAGGAGGAAACACAGACATAAAAAGAACATTCTTAAGCATACCGGTGGCATTACGGAAGGAACTTTGGCAAATGCCAGTTCTTGGTCGACACACATTAACCGTGTATGGATGTTCGGCAAGTATAACACGAGTTTGTCGGTTGTGGGTGGATGCAGGAGGAATTAGTTCTTTAAGCTCCGAAAAGCAGCGACCGTGGTAATAACGGTAGAAAAGACTAAATGAACCCATCTTACGCCTGTGTTCCATTGATTTCAGGTTAGACGTAAGAGTGTCATTGTTTATCAAACGAATTGCTCTTCTCTAAACTGAAGCAATTAAGTCTAGAAGGTATTTTGTGTCTCAACACATAAGTGACTGCCGTATTCAAGGGTAGGTCGGATTTGTCCTTTATATACAAGAAGAAGTTGTTTATCGTTGAAATACCTCAGTGATCTATATAATACACCTAGTTTTTTGGAAGCGAGACCGGCTTTATACATAATTGACTCGTAATATTTGACATTATTCGAGATTGATAATCCAAGCATGTTGATGGAGCTTCCTTTTGGAAGAGAACAACCATTGAAAAATACAGGATCCATAGCAGTCTTCTTGGTGGAAAAAGTACATGATTGGGTTTTGGAAATGTTGAAACTGACGTGGTTGAGGTCGCCCCATCGTGAAACCCTTTCAAGAGACATGTCCATCTTCTCCACCAGAGATTCCCTAGCAGCAGATAGTTCTGAACGTTTCGGAGGTTTTTGGAAGATTATACTCTCATGGACAGTGCTGTCGTTGGCATAGCAGTGAATACAGAAGAAAAAGAGTGGGCGACAGCACGGAGCCCTGTGGAACTCCCGAGTTGATTTTATGGCAGGAAGAAGAAAAGCCATCTACGACAGTGATGATGCTTCGATCACTCAAGAATTTTTCAATCCAGGAGCACAGGGAGGGAGTTAGTCCATAAGACGGTAATTTATTCACCAGACCATAGCAGTCTTCTTGGTGTTGCTAGATACTGGGTAGAAATAATTTGACGTCGCTGACACTTGAAGAATTAGAAGAAGAATGCTCCGCTTAGCAAACGAATCTCTGCATTCGTTTCTTCGCATCTCATGACCTCTTTACCACTGTTTCAAGTCTATAAATATTACTTTTTACATTGTTTTAATGCTTTATTTACCGCAGAATTTGCTCGTTTCTCGTGATAAGTAATCGCAGAGACAATGGACGCTAAATCATCGCTAACTACGTCACGAGACCATCTTCATAAATCTGTGGAGCCTGTGTCAATAGCACAGTGACATCTAGTCTCCATTCCTTCTAATTAAGACGAAAATACGATGCTTACAAATCATTTAAATGTGTGTAATTGTACTACTTGTATTCCGGACATCAAATTCCAGTGATAAAACGTTTGTTTGTCATCCAAACGCCGTCGGTTCAAAACACGAGCAAGCTTGATTTTTTATAAAATTATTTAATCTAATCCAAGTTTTACATATAGATCACTGAGGTATTTCAACGATAAACAACTTGTTCTTCTATATAAAGGACAAATCCGCCCTATCCTTGAATACGGCAGTCACTTATGTGTTGAGACACAAAATACCTTCTTAACTTAATTGACTCAAAGAAGAACAATTCGTTTGATAAACAATGACACTCTTACGTCTAGCCTGCAATCAATGGAACACAGGCGTAAGATTGGTTCACTTAGTCTTTTCTACCGTTAATTACCACGGTCGCTGCTCTTCAGAACTTAACTTATTCCTCCTACACCCACCCACAATCGACAAACTCGTCATACACTTGCCGAACATCTATACACGGTTAATGTGTGTCGACCATGTACTGGCAGTTTCCAAAGTTAATTCCTTAATGCCACCGGAAAGCTTTGTTCTTCTGGCCTCTGTGTTTCATCCTTCCTACAATCTGGATCTCTTAAAGAAACATATAAATATACACACCCCAACACACATAAAAAAACGTACACAACACACGATACCTGCATGCAGCGTCCATCCTCCCTGGCTATATAATCGTGTCGGAAACAGCAGGGTTAGATCCCGTCTGCCCAGAAGTGGGCGACGTAGATGGCGTTACTCTCGGCCATCATCAGGTCTTCCTGGGTGCAGCTGCTCGGACACAGCTCACACTCCAGAAAGTGTGACAGGGTCTGCTCCGCGCCGCAGACACATTCAGTCGGTCCGCTGTAAAACTGCCAGGCTTTCATTTGTGTCCTCGTTTTGCACACTTTGGTCCGAAGTCGGTTAAGGGACCTCCATATATTCCACCCCCGGTCGTATCCAAGGGCTAGGTTTTTAAAAAATGATTTAGTCATATCTAAACTCTGTACATTTACTTGGTAAGGTTAAGTCTCTACCACTCACTACGTGGCCTCAACATTCTGCCGCCTACCGCGCTTGCGAGCGGGTCAAGGTTGAGTCGTTCTTGATTTAGATCGCTCTCCTGGCCGTAGCGCTGCATCACGCCATTTGCATTAAAGTATGCCATAGTTTCAAGTCGAATTTTATATTTTTGTTTGCTTTAAAAAATAAACTAGAGCAATCTTAATAAACACGGGTGGACTAGTACAGTGGTAAAGCCTTTGTTTGTCAGTCAAGCGCCTTCGGTTCAAAACCTGACAAAGCTTGATTTTTAAAAAAAAATTAATCAAATGTAACCTCTATACATTTCTCCTGTAGGGTTGAGACACACCTTAACCCTTTCGCATCGGTTGTCGACATATGCCGTCAAAGATTCCCCGACCATTGAGATCGGTTGACGTGATATATCGTTTTGCTACTTTCAGTACTCATTGTGACATAAACGTTAGGAAATTGGAAGTACTCAATAGTCAAAGCGTTTTTCTTGACAAGCCAAATGTCGTGAGTTCGATTCCCGACGAAGATCAAATATAAAATATTATTTCTCATCGATTTTTGAGGTCTAAAATACCCCTGGCTGAGCGTCATAGAGTGCACTGGTCTTGACCGGCTGTGCTCTCCTGCATGCGATTAGATAAAAAAAATAACAACAGATTTAATCTATATTAATACAAATGTGTAATTGCTTTAATTTATAATTTCAAAAAATATGAAATGGCATAAAATTCAAATACGTTTATGAAATTAATCAAGAAGAATTTATTCATTTTCATTATATATATAATCGTGTCGGAAACAACAGGGTCAGATCCTGTCTGCCCAGAAGTGGGCGACGTCGATGGCGTTACTTCTGGCCATCATCAGGTCTTCCTGGGTGCAGCTATTCGGGCACAGCGCACACTCCAGAAGGTGTGACAGGGTCTGCTCCGCGCCGCAGTCACATTCAGTCGGTCCGCTGTAAAACTGCCGGGCCCTCATTTGTGTCCTCGTCTTGCATACTCCGGTCCGAAGTCTGTTAAGGGACCTCCATATATTCCACCCTTGGTCATGTCCAGGGGCTAGGTCCTCTTTCGGGGCAATCCAAGTATTCCCCTCAGTTGCGCTTCTCCACATGTTCAGCCGCAGGGTATCACCAGTTCCGTTGTCGACTATAGGAAACTTCTTCTTGATTTGAGCCATATACATTCATTAATAACTAAGCACCTTAAATAAATAATCTTCTCTAAATTTCTAAATAGTTGGAATGTAATTAAAATAGCTTTATACGACTTCATATCTTATACTTCAAATGGCGCAAGAAGGCATAAACTTTACCTAAATTTTCTTCAAATTATCGGGCTCTCACCGTCTTGAACTATATGTAGAATGTACTCTGCGGAGCTTCGGGATGCAGAGGTAGAATACAAATTATAATAAATATCAATTACGTAGATAATAGATACTCAGGAATGGTGTGTTATAGTTTGAGTTAGTAGGCATTGAAAATTCAACGAATGCACCTAACTTCATGATGGACTATTTCAAAACAGCTGATAATGTTCCAAATTCAAATGACGATATGAAATCAATCGATTTGCTTATATTTTATCAAAACAATGAAACAATTAATTTGTGCTTTTATTATTTCATTTATAAATATATACGTTTACATTTTTAATTATGTCAATAGAGGAATAAGATGGTTTTTTGTTTGAAATCACAAATATTTGAAAATAAGATTCTGTTTTGAGTAGTGTGCCAAAGACGGTGTCACTATCTATCGTCCCCAGACAATTCGTTCAAAGACTCATCGGTAACGACGTGAAGAGCACTGGACATTTGGCGCACGGGACAATTGGTGCACTGGCTGTCTCGCTAACCTAACATTTAAAAGTAACTTACTTCATAGAACACGTAAATATTCTTCTTGTATAAATTGATGTTTCTATAATTTACATTTTACTAATATTCTTATTTATAGTTTGTTTTGCATCTATCTTAAAACCTAATATATATACGATTGTATATATATATAATCGTGTCGGAAACAACAGTGTCAGATCCTGTCTGCCCAGAAGTGGGCGACGTAGATCGCGTTACTCCTGGCCATCATCAGGTCTTCCTGGGTGCAGCTTTTCGGACACAGCGCACACTCTAGAAGGTGGGACAGGATCTGCCCCACGCCGCAGTCACATTCAGTCGGTCCGCTGTAAAACTGCCAGGCTTTCATATGTCCTTTTTTTTATTTATGTAAACACATACAGGAGAATACCGACAGATGGTGATAGTAATTTTTTTGAAGTCTCATCTGTGGAATTCTATGACGCTTACCATGGTGTTTACGGCTAAACGCTGCATGTGGAGTGTTGATCCGCCAACGTCTTAGACTACAGCCCGAGATTCACGCATCATCCTTTATTATTACAGGAATCTACTATGAATGGGTGGTCTTCACGGGACGACTTTCGTCTACCACCAGTTTTAATTGATAGGCTATGACTGACATTTTACGGGTGATGGATCAAATTGACACCAACCGGGGTATTTTAGAGCTCAGAAATCGATTAAAAATCCATTATTTTTTTTAAATCTCCGTCGGGGATCGAACCCACGACCTTTGGCTTGCAAAGCAAACGCTTTACCATTGAGCTATGACCCTTGTCTTGCATACTCCGTTACCTGATAATGTTCACATATAATTGATAATAATTCTTATATTTCATTTTAGTAGGTATATACAAAAACAATCGAAAATATTATTATATTATCGATTATCTATGCCCCAACACTGGTTTACGCAGCAATATGAGTTGGCCTTCTACATGCGTCAGATATTATATTCAAAATTTTACACATTGCCATACTTTTGCTAATTTGTAACAATAAATGTTTATATTTTTTATTATTGTGTTTTTACTGTGATATATTCACCTAAGTAATTTGTTATTTATAAGAAGAGAGGCCTTTTTTAATGTTGATAACGTTAATTTACGTAGTGAACCTTTTTACAACGTTATATCGGACGATTTTCAGCAAAGGGCAATAAATGTGTCATAAGGATCTTCCTAAAATAAATTCACCATAGTATAATTTAAAAATTGTAAAATCGTTTCTTTTTTAATCATATTTTTTTTAAGAGACAAGAAATAAAAATAAATCTAACAACAACAACAACAAATACCTACGGAAATTAAAAAATACTTACCTACCTATATAACAACAAATACCTATAAAAAATAATACCTACCTACAACAACAAATACCTACCAATAAAACTTCATTCTGCCGAACAGTTGACATAATGTTCCAAATTTCAAATTTTTCAAGTCGCTTTTTGACAACTGTTTTTTGAATTATGATTTTGTATCATTAATGTAATTTGAAGTATTTATTTATTGCACATATTACATTACATCAACAATAATGACTACTATATTCATCGTTATAGCAGACAGTATCGGTTATTTATATTTAAAAGTGATTCATCATCATTCAATCATCATCAGCATGTATCCCTCCACTGTTGAACGTAAGCTTCCCGCATGAGTCTACATCCTCTTCGATCCTTCGCTTAAATGTGATATCGTGTTAGAAATATGTCGACCAGAAATTGGCAGCTTCCAAAATCCATTCCTAAATGTCACCGGTAAGCTCTGGAATGTTCGACCAGTATTTGCTTTTCCTTCTTGATACAATCTGGATGTCTTCAAGAAACAGATTGATATACACTTGCAATCTCCTCAACCAACACACAAACACGAACACTACACACGTTTCCCGCTTGCAGCGTCCAGCCTCCCTGACTGAGCGTCATAGAGTGCACTGGTCCTGAGCGGCTTTGCTCCTGCATTCGATTACATAAAAGAAAACAGTTTAATATATTTTTTAGTTTTTTACGATAATGAAAGACCACAGGCAACCTGGTCTGCAACTGCAAACAAGGATCTGACAACTCTGGGTTTGACCGAGAATGCATAGCTGGACAGACATACATGGCGAATGTGCACAACGAGAGCCGAAGTTCCTTCTTTAATGCCACCGGTAAGCTTTGGAATGCTTTTCTAGCGTCTGTGTTTCCTCCTTCCTACAATCTGGATCTCTTCAAGAAAAAGATAAATATACACTTGCAATATTCCCAACCGACACACGAACACAACACGCGTTTCCCGCATGCAGCGTCCAGCCTCCCTGGCTGTGCGTCATAGAGTGCACTGGTCTTGACCGGGTGTGCTCTCCTGCATGATATTTCATAAAAAACTGAAAAGCGTTCGTTAAAAACGTTTCACTTACCTTATAAAATGTCAGACATGACATAGAAATTAAAATTGGTATTAGATAAGAAAAGGAAAGTCGTCACGTAAGCACCAACCATTCATAATGATTTTATTTGAAAATAGATGATGCGTGAATGCCGGGCTGTGTTCTATAATGTTGGCGGATCAACGGTTCAGTAGTTTTTTTTTCTTAATCTCCGTCGGGGATTGACCTCTGGCGTGCAAAGCAAACGCATTGACCATTGAACTATACCCGCCGGAAATGGATGAGGCGAAGACTATGTCAGCTGACATAGCTTTGTGGCTACAGTTCGTGAATGCCATATGCTCCAGTTAAGGAGCGGACATGGTATTATACGATAAGGAGGCGGTTACGAAATAAACTTGTATTTTTATTTTCTTTGTAATATTACAAACAACTAAAATTGAACATATTTCTTATTTGAAATGTAGAACATATGTTTTGAGTGTTTAGCCGTCTTGGTATGCGTCTTAGCATGAATCCAACCAGACGGTAGACCACCTGATCAAATCCTGGGAATGGAACTTCAAACACTTGTTCAAATATTTGAATTTCTTTCGTTGGTAACGCATGTATAAGTAGTAATAAGAAAAATGTTTAATACATATGATTCAGTATTCGGAAAACTAAAGTACATTTTTGAAGCGAAAAATCCGCAATGTCTTAAAACTAAGGCGTTTTACCAATGCATCCTCCCTGTGTTAACTTGTGGCGCAGAGACGTGGAATCTAACAGCAGATCTTACACATAAAATAAAGGTCACATAGCGTGTTATGGAGAGATCCATGAGAGGAGTGTCGCTAAAATATAAAATCTAAAAATGAAGATATTCGAAGAAGAACTCAAGTAGTGGAGGCTTCACAAAGAATAGGCAATATCAAGTGGCAATATATGTTGAAGAGACGATGGTTGATGGGGACGTAAAGTGTTAGAGTGGCGTCCAAGAACTGGCAACATCAGATCTTACACATTACATAAAGGTCACCCAAGAGATTTATGAGAGGAGTGTCTCTAAAAGAGCCAGCGGCTATAGCTCAATGGCCAAAGCGTTTGCTTTGCAAGCCAAAGGTCGTGGGCTCGATCCCCGACGGAGATTGGAAGAAGGAAAAGGATTTTTAATCGATTTATGAGCTCTAAAATACCCCCGGTTGGTGTGAATTTGATCCCTCATCCGTAAAATGCTAGTCATAGCCTATTAATTAAAATTCGTCGTAGACGAAAGTCGTCCCGTGAGGACCACCTATTCATAGTAAATTCTTATAATAATAAAGGATAATGCGTGAATCTCGGGCTGTAGTCTATGACGTTGGCGGATCAATACTCTACATGCAGCGTTTAGCCATATGCACCATGGTAAGCGTCATATAATTCCACAGATTGAGACTTCAGAATTACTATCAACATCTGTCGATGTTCTCCTGTATGTGTTTACATAAAAAAAAGTTAAAATTTGAAACGAGGATATCCGAAGTAGTAGAGGCTACACAATGAATAGGCACACTCATGTGGCAATGTCTGTTGAAGAGACATAGATCGATGGGGAAGAAAAGAGATGGAAACCATGCTGTTTTGAGAATCAAACCGTCATCCCTGTTGATGTTGATGGGATGTATTTTGATTTGAATGGCTTCCCTTACTAGGCGTGCATGTTTCCTCTGCCATGTTTCATGAGGAAAAAAGTAATTCACCACACACGGCTAAGCCCAAAAGCCACAATATCACGATGACAATTCTTCACATTTTTCTTCGTCTCCTTCTTCTTTGTTGCTTTCTTCTAATTCTTCTTGTTGTTCTCCTCGCATGTTGTTTCGAATGTCCACCCATAAAGAGAGCAACTCCATGACAGTGTTCGTATAGCAATACTGTCGACGGATAGCTCTCTTCATTGACAGAGTATTCTACATTAACTTAGCCGCAAACCCCCTGTTCGCCGACACTTCTTGTTCCACGTTCATTATTGAAAACTGCACGCAATACATCATGGCTTCCTGCAAAAATAAAGCGATTAAGTGTTGAAATCCACCCTTCCCTGCATGTAGGTCTCTGATCCACTGGACGCTCCTAAAAGCTACTTGTCGGTCGCAATACGATCAACGGTTCCGCCGCATTTCGTTCACACACAATTCGTTCAACGGCTTATCGGTAACGACGTAGGGTGCACTGGACGTTTGGTGCACGATAAATATGACTGATTGTCTCGCTAATCTGACCCTACCTAAGTTATTTCGTTAACGTCATATATGTATCTCTGGACTCTATGATCACTAGATAAATCCTTAGGTTAGATTAGGTTAGCGAGACGTCCAGTGCTCCAGTTGTACCGTGCACCAAATGTCCCGTGTTCCAGACGTTTAGTGCGCCTCACGTCATTATCGATAAATTTTTGAACGAATTGTCTGGAAACGATTGGTCGTGACACACATTTATGGAGTTACACAGCAAGTTACCGTCAGAACTAAGCAGTAGTTCAGGAATATCCTCCCAAGAAACGGCACAGACACTTAAGCGACGACACAGAACATGGATCACTTGTTGTTGGTTTGGGTTAGGTTAGGTAAGCTTTATAAGCAATAAAAGGCAAGAAATGTAACGAATCATTGGCCGACCCCCTGCAAGATGGACTGACAAAATAAGGAGAATAGCGGGAGTGGCCTGGATGCAGAAGGCAGAGGATCGAAGAGGATAGAGACACATAGAGACTTACGTTCAAGAGTGAACAGATACAAGCTGGTGATGATGATGTATGTAAATGCTTAACTTATGTTCCTTGAAACGTTGGTATCAATGAATTATTGGTAATATATATATTTTTTACGTGACAGGTGTGAGACGCCCGTTTCGTCGTCTGTTTAGCGTCGCGAATGGCGGCCGCTGAAAGGCCGAACGTGGCGTGCACAGTTACGCTGGTACGTAATGTACCAATTACAATAAAGACAAAAGCCGAAATGTCGGAGATTTCTAAAAAATTAGCATTCGTCGTTGTCTCGTATCGAGCGGAACGTGTCGAGGATGATTTGTCCGCGCGACAGTTTCGGAATCTAAAACAGATCCAGGTGAGATGAATCTTTGCTCGGACAAACATTTAGAAAAAGACAGATTTCGTGACGATGATTTGTAGCATCCAGACACTTTACTGTTCAAAATTTAACTCTTCAAGATCGATCAGCTGTGAACGATTCCCTTAAGGGGGGGGGGTAACCACTTAAGAAGACCGTTTTTTAACCTTTTTGTGATTTTTTTTCGAGGAAACGGAATTATGAAAAGTAATTTAGTGTACCTTGGTTCCCCCACTCCAAATCCCTTCCCTAGCGAGCTGCCTGCGGAGCTCAGTCTTGGCTTGGCAGCCGTGCGTGATGGATCTCCCCCTCGCATTGCCTGCCAGGTGTGAGCTGCGCTCGGTGATCCGTTTCCTGTCTGTAAAAAACATTGCACCGGTAGAAATCCATTCCCAGCTATGCCAAATCTATGGAGACAAGTGTATGAGCGTATAACACGTGCGCAAATGGTGCAGAGAGTTCAAGAACGGGCGTAGTGACGTCCATGATGAGGAGCGTTCCGGACGGCCATCTGTTTCTGACGAAACAATCGCAAAAGTGGAGGCAGCGATGCTCTCAGATCGAAGAGTGACGGTTCGTAAGCTCTCCGAAATGATTCCTGATGTCAGCAAAACCTCTATTGACGAGATTTTGACCAAGCGGGTTCGTTTGCATTATGAACTAAATAATACGATATTTTAAGAAGTTTTTCTTGGATATTATCTTAGTTACGAGTATAAGTGGATATACAGAATTTAGGAAATTTAGTTGTACATTGACGTACACGATAGGGGTCATAATTTTAACCTGGAAACAATATATATACCTGTATATAGTATCGTGGTTATTAGTTTAGGTTAGGTTTCCATTTTATCGGTTAATTATTCATTGATTTCACATAATTTTTTACCGATATTGAATATATCACTGCCATATTAATTTTATAACTGACCACATTTGTACCGACACAGTGGATACCGCCAATTTATTTAGTATACTGCCGATTAATTTTAGTTACTGCTAATCGATTTAACTAACTGCCACAGAACAATGAGGTTCTCAGCATAATCAAGGATGATAGGCACCTAGTAAGAATCATCTCAGAGAGGCGATCGGTCACATCATGCGCCACGATGGTCTTCTTCACGACATTGTGTAAGGGATGGTTGAGGGGAGAAACTGCAGAGGGTGACCTAGTCGAGAGTATTTGCAGCAAGTATTCAAATACATGTGTTTCAGCTCTTATGCTGAGCTAAAGAGGGTTGCATAAGATCAAGAAGAGCGGAGATCGAGATGCAAGATTTTGTTGCTGCAAAACAATCCACAGGATTGATACTACGAATAATAAGTTATTGGTGGAATTTAAGATTTAATAAAGAGCTTAGATTTAATTATATCGATTTAAGAAAATCAAGCCTGGTCGGGATGCGAAACGTAGGCGTCTGAGTGAGAAACAAACGCTTTAACCACTAGACTAAGCGGTCTGGGGCGTTTTTTACATGCCCCGGTAGGTTTGAGTCAGCTCTTAAGAACAAGACAAAAAAATACAGGCCTCGGGAACGTCGGGCTGATCATCCGATTTCCTTTAAAAAACACGCAAATATTTTTCTGATACTACCGCAGTCTATGCAAGTTCGCGGGCTCTTGCCCTGGAGGCTCCCGCGAACCATTTATGTTCCCATGTGGGCCTCCGAAGATGCAGGTGTTCTGGGACAGGCATAAACAATCTGAGCTTAAAGACCGTTTGCTTTGCAAGCCAAAGATCGTGAGTTGGATCCCGACGGCGATTAAAAAAAAAGAAAATTGTTTTTAATGGATTCCCGAACTCTAAAAATACTTGTTGGTGTGAATTTGATCCCTCATCTGAAAAATGACAGTCATATCCTATTAATTAAAATTGGCAGTTGACAAAAATCGTCCCGTGAAGACCATAGTAAATTCCTCTAATAATAAAGGATTATGCCTGCATCTCGGGCTGTAGTCTATGACTTTAGCGGATCAACACTCAACATGCAGCGCTTAGCAATATTCACTCATGGTAAGCGTCATAGAATTCCACAGATGAGACTCCAGAATTACTATCACCATCTGTCGGTATTCTCCTGTGTGCGTTTACATAAAAAAATGTGTTTAGTTATCATTCTTATTATTTTCTTTGCATTGAAATGTGTTACACAGAGTGTTCAGCCTTCTAACCGGGGAGATGAAATCTCGTCAAGGGTAAACACGACTTAAAAATTATCCACACTAATAAAATTCGGTACTTATCACTAGTGGAAGCAAATATTTATTTGTTACTTATGGCAACATCTTTAAGCGTACCTAACGTAAGGGGGACCCAACCTAAGGATTCTGCCACAGATCGTAGAGTCCAGAGATCTATATGTCTAGTCAACGAAATAACTTAGGCTGAGTTGGGTTAGGCTAGCGGGTCATTCAGTGCACCAGTTGTCTCGTGCACCAAATTTCCCGTGAACCAGACGTCCAGCGCGTCCCACGTCGTTACCGATAAGTTCTTGGACGACTTATCAGGCGACGAAATGCGGTGAAACCGTCTCAGAACACCTGCACTCGTAGGTCCACATGGTAACATAGATGGTTCCGGGAGCCTCCAAGACAAGAGCGCGCTAACTTGCATATGCTGCAACTTGTAGAACCAGAGAAATATTTGTGTGTTCAATAATCAGCGTTTTTAAGAAGAGCGGATGATCAGCACGACGCTCCCGAGGCCTGGTGAATTTTGGTTTGTTCTTAAGGGGTTCAACCCTACCAGGCGTAAGGCAATCAACCAACCGTCCCACTGCTTGTATAATCAGATACCCCAGACTGAAGTAGCGAAACAGCTTTCTGAGATCCACACAACCTCTCACATCCGGCCTTGAAAATGAGAGACTCGAGCTCTGGCGACAAGTCGCATCAGAGGATCTCATTACTCCAAAGGAACTAGCGAGAATCTTGATTAGTGGAAATCCCTGAACAGATTAAGAACCGGAATCTGCAGAACAAAGGACAATCTCAAACAGTGCGATGTGCTTCGGAAGTGAGAGTCACTGTTGTGCGACTGTGGAGACCTGCAGACCGCCTCACACCTAAGATCCTGCTCCATGTGCCCAACAAGCTGCACACCTCAAGGCCTAATGCTGGGCAAAAATAATTTGACGTCGCTGACACGAAGAAGAAGAAGGCCCTACCAGGGGCATGTAGAGCTTAGATTTTTTTTTTTAATCGAGCTTGGTCGGGATTTGAACCGACAGCTGAATGACAAACAAACGCTCTAACCACTGGACTTTGCTGGCCATAAAAAACAAGAATTTAAAAAACGTACGTCTTAGAAATCGACAAAAAAATATGCGGAGGATACTACAGTGGCCGCCTCTTTAAGTTCTTGGTATTCTACACTGGATGTCGTCGAGAACCATATATCATTCCAGGTAGACATTCAGATTCAGATATCTTGGGACGAGCCCTGGACAGTGGCAACTGACAGAACTTAGTTTTTTTTTAAACACATACATTAGAATACCGACAGATGGTGATAGTAATTCTGAATTCTCATCTATGGAATTCTATGACGTTTATCATGAATGGCTGAGCGCTGCATGTGGAGTGTTAATCCGCCAACGTCATAGACTACAGCCCGAGATTCACACATCATCCTTATTATTACAGGAATTTACTATGAATGGGTGGTCTCTTCGCGGGACGACTTTCGTCTACCACCAATTTTAATTAATAGGCTATGACTGGCATTTTACGGGTGAGGGATCAAATTCACACCATTAATTTTGACACTCAAAAATCGATTAAAAATAAAATTAAAATCTCCGTCGGGGATTGAACCCACGACCTCTGGCTTGCACAGCAAACGCTTTGACCATTGAGCTATACCCGCCGGCAAATATATATAAATAATTTAATAATATTATAAATAAATATAAAACAACGCGGCATTTTTTTTGTCATTCAGACACTATCGGTTCAAATCCCGACCAAGCATGATTATTTTTAAGTATTTAATCAAATCTAAGCTATATAACGGGTCCACCAAATAATTTATTTATTTTTGAAAATGGAGCGCAAAACATCGAGTGTAGCTTCGGCTGTGTGGCACGTAGCGCCGTCCTGTTGAAACCAAATGTTGCCAATATCCTCCTCTTCAATTTTCGTGAACAAAAATGGCCCGATAACGATCGCCATTGACTGTAACGGCCACTCCTTGCTCATTTTAGAAGAAAAATTACCTGATTTTCAAAGTGATGTCGCAATATTTTTCAGCGTTGTTCAAGCGTATACACAACCATATTCGTTCAGCGGAAGGATAAAACTAATTATCTGTCAAATCAGACATGAGCTAAGTGTTACCATTCACGAAATAAGCACTAGTTGAAAAAAAACGTTAGATGGCGGACTCTTTACATGCCCCCGGTAGGGTTGAGTCAACCCATAAGGACAAAACAAAATGTATCATGCTTCAAAAGCGTCGAGATTATCAACCGACCTCTTTGAAAAATCTAATTATTGAACACGCAAATAGTTCTCTGCCACTAACAGCCTCAGCCTATGCAAAGTATGCAGGCTCTTGCCGTGGAAGCTCCAGGTATGCAGATGTTCTGGGACAGGGCATAGACAATCTGAGCTTACAGACTTGTGAAACGACAATTTTCGGTGTCCATATGCCCCAAAAAAATATAAAGCGAAAACAACACTTTAAGAAAACTTATTAACATCCTCCTCTTTCTTAAAAAGGTGTTATTCCGTCGCGTGAGGGCAGGATAAGGAGAAGATTGATAACACAGACTTATTCAGAATCACATCATCATCATCAGCCTGTGTCCGTCCACTGTTGAACATAGGCCTCCCGCATTAGTCTCCATCCTCTTCGATCCTCCGCCTTCCGCATCCAGGTCACTCCCGCTATTCTTCTTATATCGTCAGTCCATCTTGTAGGGGGTCGGCCAATGCTTCGTTTGCCAGTTTTTGGGCGCCATTCCAATACTTTTCTTCCCTATCGACCATCGTCTCTTCGACAGATATGTCCTGCCCATTGCCACTTGAGTGTGCCTATTCGTTGGGTAGCATCCACTACTTGAGTTCTTCTACGTATTTCCTCGTTTCGGATTCTATCTTTTAGCGACACTCCGAGCATGGATCTCTCCATAGCTCGCTGGGTGACTTTTATTTTATGGGTAAGACTTGCTGTCAGATTCCACGTCTCTGCGCCATAAGTTAATACAGGGAGGACGCATTGGTTAAACGCCTTAGTTTTAAGACATTGCGGAATTTTCGCTCAGAATCACATATATTTATGATAAACTTTACAAGCTTCCGGCCTAGGCGGAATGGCATGCCGGCCGGCCGTACTGCGACCTTCCACTGACCCGTGCGGCCCGTGGTCGGTCACCAGCGCCTTCGGTGGCAAAACTATATAACACACACACCCGTGAGTGGACTTTTCAAGATGACAATATGGCAACATATTGATATCAGCTTGATATAGCTCCTTAAGGCCGATGCCGTAAAGCCTCGACAAACGATCTTTTGTCTCTTTGGTTCGCTTGCCTGACATCTACATCGAATGTTAGCTTAATTTTATAATGTTAGCGGTGTTTGCATACGCCAAAATAATTGTAACGACAGCTGGCCCATTGCCAGTTGGTACGACTGTCATCTTGGCGGTTGGTACCGCCGATATGTGTGAGCGCGCCGTAATCTGTCAGTTGGACACACGCTCGCGACCGTTAGGGTCATGCCTATATGGCGTGGCCTACAACGGTATTTTTGTGGCAAGTGTTTGACGAATAAGCGTAGTATGTGAAACAGAAACAACTGTTTGTATTGTGAACCTGATCCTGCATCCTTCATCCAGTTAATCGATGTCCTAAATGGAAGAGGAGGATATCAATATAAATGTATGACAAGCGAACAGAAATATTAGACGAAAGATCGTTTGTCGAGTTTTAAAAAAAATGCTGAAGGCTTGCGTGGTTGGCGATCTCTCTTGGTAATAACTAGTAAGTAATGACTGTCATACACATGTCTCGTACCTACAATAAGAGTATGCGACGCTCCGCTTCGTCCCGGAGCAGAGTTATTCTTTACATATTGTAATGTGGCTGATCGGCAGCTATTTGTCGACAGGTATCACAATGGTGAGCTATGGAATGCACTCCTCTGGCGACACACTGGAACTAAAACGGACACTCTATCTTCCTTATCCATCACCTTACAACTCATAATAATGATTATATATTAACACATATAGATCATTGAAAAAGGTAGTTCTTTATGTTAACACATACAGGAGAATACCAACAGATGGTGATAGTGTTGTGACTTTTGGGTTTAGCCGGGTGTGTCATCGCTAAGTCATCAACCCTGAAGACGACCCCTGCAATGGCGGTCGAAATATTGGAAATTAGTAATTCGCCAAACACGGCTAAGCCCAAAATCCACAATGTCAAATCTGGCCGTGAAAAGAAGTTATTTAGATGATGATAGTAATTCTGAAGTCTCATTTGTGGAATTCTGTGACGCTAACCATGGTGCATATGGCTAAGCGCTGCATTTGGACTGTTGATCCGTCAACGTTATAGACTACAGCCCGAGATTCACGCATCATCCTTATTATTACAGCAATTTACTATGAATAGGTGGTCTTCACGGGACGACTTTCGTCTACCACCAATTTTAATTAATAGGCTATGACTGGTATTTTACGGGTGAGGGATCAAATTCACACCAACCGCGGATATTTTAGAGCTCAGAAATCGATTACAAATCCATTTTTTTTCAATCTTCGTCGGGGATCGAACCCGCGATCTTTGACTTGCAATGCAAATGCTTTAACCATTGAGCTATACCCGCCTGCGAAGTAACTACATTTTTAAAGCGAAAATTCCACAATGTCTTAAAATTAATACGTTTCACCAATGCATCCTCCCTGTATTAACTTATGGCGAGACGTGGAATCTAACAGCAGGCCTTACACATAAAATAAAGGTCACCCAGCGTGCTATGGAGAGATCCATGAGAGGAGTGTCGCTAAATGATAGAATCCGAAACAAGGAAATACGCAGAAGAACTCAAATAGTGGATGCTACCCAACGAATAGGCACACTCAAGTGGAAATGAGACATATTTGTTGAAGAGACGGCGGTCGATCGGGAAGAAAAGTATTGGAATGGCGCCCAGAACTGACAAACGAAACATTGGCCAACCTCCTGCAAGATAGACTGACGACATAAGAAGAAAAGCGGGAGTGACCTGGATGCGGAAGGCGGAGGATCGAAGAGTATGGAGACTCATGCGGGAGGCTTACGTTCTTTTTTTTTTATGTAAACGCATGCAGGAGAGCACAACCGGTCAAGACCAGTGCACTCTATGACGCTCAGCCAGGGAGACTGGACGCTGCATGCGGGAAACGTGTGTTGTGTTCGTGTTTGTGTGTGGGTTGGGGAGATTGCAAGTGTATATTTATCTCTTTCTTGAAGAGATCCAGATTGTAGGAAGGAGGAAACACAGACGCTGGAAGAGCATTCCATAGCTTACCGGTGGCATTAAGGAAGGAACTTTGGAAGCTGCCAGTTCTTGGTCGACATATATTAACCGTGTATGGATGTTCGGCAAGTGTAAGACGAGTTTGTCGGCTGTGAGTGGGTGCAGGAGGAATTAGTTCTTTAAGTTCCGAAGAGCAGCGACCGTGGTAATAACGGTAGAAAAGACTAAGAGAACCAACCTTACGTCTGTGTTCCATTGATTGTAGATTAGACGTAAGGGTGTCATTGTTTTTCAAACGAATTGCTCTTCTTTGAACTGAGTCAATTAAGTTTAGAAGGTATTTTGTGTCTCAACACATAAGTGACTGCCTTATTCAAGGATAGGTCGGATCTGTCCTTTATATAGAAGCAGAAGTTGTTTATCGTTGAAATACCTCAGTGATCTATATAATACACCTAGTTTTTTGGAAGCGAGACCGGCTTTATACTTAATTGACTCGTAATATTTGACATTATTCGATATTGATAATCCAAGCATGTTGATGGAGCTTGCTTTCGGAAGAGAACAACCGTTGAAAGATACAGGATCCATAGCAGTCTTCTTGGTGGAAAAAGTACATGATTGGGTTTTTGAAATGTTGAAACTGACGAGGTTGAGGTCGCCCCATCGTGAAACCCTTTCAAGAGACATGTTCATCTTCACGTTCATCACGTTCAACAGTGGACGGATATAGGCTGATGATGAAGTGTTCGATGGATGGAAAGAAAGACTTGGTTATTCGTCCGGAAGTTGATTCTTTATATGCTGTGTTCCGGGAGTTGGCGAATCTTGCATTAACTTGTTCAAGGCGTAGCAGAGAGAAAAACTGTCGTAATGGAGTGTTGCCGTATACATAAAAAATAGTTATAATTTGAATATATATATATTTGTTGTTTTCTTGTCTTGTTTCGGTTGTGTTCCAGTATAGATTGGACAGCAGCTGAGCGCCTGTAACTTCGTGACTTGTCTAAATGAGTGCTTGGTGGCGCAAGTGATAATTGTCGCCGCAAACATGGAGCCCCTTGTTGACTTGCTTCAAAATTATACACGGCTCACTAAACTTGAGGACACGACTGACATATAACAGACCGTAAGGTAACCACATGTAAATACGATAAAATCTCGTTATATCGTTTTTCAAGGAGCCCAAAAAAACGTATTTTTTTATACAAATACATTCAAGAGAATATCAAGACGTGGTGATAGTGATTCTGAAGTCTCATATGTGAAATCCATCAAGCAT
The DNA here is from genome assembly GCA_022606575.1 of Glossosoma conforme. Lineage (NCBI taxonomy): Eukaryota > Metazoa > Arthropoda > Insecta > Trichoptera > Glossosomatidae > Glossosoma > Glossosoma conforme. The sequence goes on from JAGTXR010000072.1 coordinate 301,321, forward strand.
TTGGCTAAGCAATGGCATCTTTGTCTTCTTCGTCTCAGAGACGTCAAATTATTTTTTCCCAATATCTAACATCGATAGCTCGTGTGTTGCCCAGCATTAGGTCCTGAGATGTGCAGCTTGTTGGGCACATGGAGCAGCATCGTGGGCGTGAGGCGGTTTGCACGTCTCCACAGTCGCACAATAGTGTCTCTTCCTGCCGAAGCATTCCCCGCCGCTCGAGGTTGTCCTTTGTTCTACCGACTCCGATTTCCAGGTCGGCCAGCCAAGGCTCTTGCCAGTTGGGAGGCCTTCCTTTGGAGTAATGAAATCCTCTGGTGCGATTTGTTGCAAGAGTTGGAGTCTCTCATTTTCAGGGCCGGATGTGAGAGGTTGCGTGGATTTCAGAAAGCTGCTTCGCGACTTCAGTCTGGGTGCTGGGAGTATCTGATTATACAAGCAGTGGGACTGTTGGTTGATTGCCTTACGCATTTCTTCGGCGCATATGACTTTGCGTGTTATGTTCGGTGGTGCGATACCAGCCAAGGGGTATAGTTTAGCAATGGCATACGAAGTATTGATCCGCCACCTTCATAGACTACAGCCCGAGATTCACGCATCATCCTTATTATTACAGGAATTCATATGAATGGATAGTCCTCACAGGACGATTTTCTTCTCAGGTTTTCACAGCCAGATTTGATATTGCGTCATCAACCCTGAAAAAAGACCCTGCAATAGCGGTCGAAATATTAAAAAAGGAGTATAATACACCACACACGGCTAAACCCAAAAGCCACAACATCAGGACGATATTCGTCTACCACCAATTTTGATTAATAGGCTGGTATTTTTGGGTGAGGGATCAAATATTTTCGAGCTGAGAAATACTTTTTTTTTAATCTTCGACGGGACCGTTATATTCAGACGATATATCGAGGAAAATGATTAATCGGGGGACAGCTTAAGCGGGATTATTTGCTTAACAATTTGTAAAAAATAAATATGCGCGAATTTCGGACAATAATCCAATGATTTTGATGAATTAACGCTCCCCATGCAACTCTAAAAGCCATGTCCCTAAACTGCAAGCATTATAGATTTTTTCTGTATGCTTCTACATAAAAAATCCGTGCTTGTTTGACTTAAAAATAAAAAAGTAATATACCAAATAAAATCTATCATGATCCTTGACTATTTAACTAAATATTATTAACTGTACAATAAATAGAGAAGAAAATAAGAAATAAAAATAACACAAAAGAATAAGAAGATGACACGTGTCAATTATCACAGAGATCAAGGAGAACAATACCTCGACAAAAGAGGAACAGGATGTAAGAAAAGGATCGAGTGTGCTGGTAGGCCATTTGGGAGCGACATTGCCGTTGAACCAAATTGAGTGCTTGAGGCTCCACAAGCCTCGACTGGGATCAAAAACAATGGATGGATACGAGCACGGGTATCTGGAACATAGAAGTTAAAACATTCAAGAATCCCAGGGTTGTGAATTGAACCGCGAAGAAGAAGGAATGAATGTTTGAGAGCAGCAATTTTCCTCCGGGACTCTAGCGATTGGAAAGAAAGCATCCCTAGAAGAAAAAGAGTCGGGTAATGTTCGGAATTAAATTAATTGAATGGATAGTTACCGTAAATATAAAAATAAAGACGTCGGAGAATTTTTTTACGAATTTTTTCGAGCATGAAAATGTATTTGGATTTATTGGGATTCCAAACTAAGCTCCCATATTCCAGAACAGATAGAACGAGTGAAATATGTTATATTGACTAGAATCCTTTCTTGTATACAATTTAAAATATTTGAAATCACTGAAAGTATATACAAGCTATTAGTTATTTATAACAAACATGGGAAACATTGTAATAACTATAATCAATATTAATCATTTATGTAAATACTAAGGGATTATGTAATACATTCTAGGTTATAGTAATTGGTCTGTATTATTTTTTCAGTAACTAATTCAGTTTTGGCAGGAAGTCAAATCAATTAGCACTAAATAAAATCAAACGACACACTATGTTTGGGTATCAAAAGTTAACCACGCGGCTCAAATCAAGAAGAAGCTTCCTACAGTCGGCAACGGAACTGAGGCCACCCTGCGGCTGAGCATGTGGAGAAGCGCAACTGAGGGGAACTTAGCCCTGGACACGACAGGGGTGGAATATATGGAGGTCTCTTAACAGGCTTGGTACCGGAGTATGCAAGACGAGGGCACAAATAAAATTCTGGCAGTCTTACAGCGAACCGACTGAATGTGACTGCGGCGTGGAGCAGACCCTATCACACCTTCTGGAGTAGCTGCACCCAGTAAGACCTGATTATGGCCGGGAGTAACGCCATCGACGTCGCCTACTTCTGGGCAGACAGGATCTGACCCTGATGTTTCCGACGCGATTATATATATACCAAATTAATATTTTTTACTTAACTTATTACTGATAGTTTTCTAAATAATTGCAGCCCATTGATTGAATTAAATGCTGCCAAAAAAAAAAATATTGCCACAGTAAAATGCGTCTTTCTAAAGTTCTTTTTTAACCGTTACCCGACAGGTAGCTTAAAATGTCGGTTAATTTAAAATGTCGGTTAGTTTAAAGTGTCGGTTCGAATATTCAATCGTTTTAAAACGTTATGCCAAGTGGAATTTTCGCTCAAACAATGGGTAATATTTTATCGGAACAAAAATGCTTCGCACTTGTATGAAGGGACATAAAATCTTAAATTTAAGTACTCTACTGTGCATTCAAAACTTGTATGGAATTACTTAAGGCTTTGTTCTTTTACTCTTGCTTGTAGATGGAGTACATCTTGGATTATCAATCTCATATAATGTCAAATATTACGAGTCAATTAAGTATAAAGCCGGTCTCGCTTCCGAAAAACTATGTGTATTATATAGATCACTGAGGTATTTCAACGATAAGCAACTTGTTCTTCTATATAAAGGACAAATCCGACCTATCCTTGAATACTGCAGTCACTTATGTGTTGAGACACAAAATACCTTCTAGACTTGATTGACTCAGTTCAAAGAAGAGCAATTCGTTTGATAAACAATGACACTCTTATGTATATCCTGCAATCAATGAACACAGACGTAAGATTGGTTCACTTAGTCTTTTCTACCGTTAATTACAATGGTGCTGCTCTTCTGAACTTAAAGAACTAATTCCTCTGCACCCACCCACAACCGACAAACTTGTCTTATTTTTTGCCGAATATGTGTACACGGTTAATATTCATCGAACAAGAACTGGCAGTTACCAAAGTTCCTTCTTTAATGCCACCGGTAAGCTTTGAAATGCTCTTCCAGCGTCTGTGTTTCCTCCTTCCTACAATCTGGATCTCTTCAAGAAACAGATAAATTTACATTTGCAATCTCCTCAACACACACACAAACACGAACACAACACACGTTTCCCGCATGCAGCGTCCAGCCTCCCTGGCTGAGCGTCATAGATTGCACTGGTCTTGACCGGCTGTGCTCTTCTCTTGTACATAAAAAAAACGTGTCCACCACAAAATAGCACTATTATCATCAACATGCATCTACATATGGATAAGCGCTCCATGTGGAGTGTTGATTCGCCAACGGCATACACTACAGCCATTCGCGAATCATCCTTACTATTATAGGAATTTATTACAAATGGGTGGTCTTCACGAGGCGACTTTCGTCTAGCGCCAATTTCGATTGATAGGCTATGACTGCCATTTTACGGGTGAGTGATCAAATTCACATATTTTAGAGTTTAATTTTTTTTTATCTCCGTCGGGGATCGAACCCTTGAACTTTGGCTTAACCTTAAGCGGACCTTTCGTATACAATTAATTTTGATTGACTGGAATTTTACGGGTAAGTTATCAAATTCATCATAGCTCAGTGCTTAAAGCATTTGCTTGGCAAACCAAAAATGGTGGATTCGATTTTTCCAACCCGGAGATTGCAAAAACATTTAACTAAATTGATTTCTGAGCAGTGAAAATCCCCGGTTGGTGTGAATTTTATCCCTCACCCGTAAAATGCCAGCCATAGCCTATTAATCAAAATTCTGCGATGGCCGCCAATTTACTGGTATGGCTTAGTAGTAGAGCGTTTGCTTACTTTACCGACGAGTTCGTTCCCCGACGGAGATTTCAAAAAAAAATATTTTGAAATCGATTTCTAAGCTCTATAAACACCTCTAAATTACGTGAATTTGAAGCCTCATCTATAAAACTCCAGTCATAGCCTATCAATCAAAATCGGTTGTAGATAATAGATAAAAATCTTTATAACTATTCATAGTGAATTTCCTGTTAAAAATACATGAAGCGTGAATGCCGATTGAAGTCCATAAAGTAACAGATTATGCATTGCAAATGAAGCATTTTTTGCTTTACGTAAAATAATGAGCGTTATAGACTCCACAGATGAGGTTTCTCCAGCACTGTCTGTCGGTATTCTTCTGTATGTGTTTACGTTCTTATATCTGCCGACGGGTATGACTTAGAGGTAAAAAAAAGCGTTTCCTTGCCATTGTAAAATAGGTGGATAACAAAAGTTGTCGCGTGAATACCACGCATGAGAGTAAAAAATAATGGTGCGTGAATTTCGAACAACAATCCAACGATTTTGATGAATTAACTAATAATTAATAAATTAATTGAGAACCATCTCAGAGAGGCGACCGGTCACATCATGCGCCACGATGGTCTTCTTCGCGACATTGTGGATTGAGTGTAGAAACTGTAGAGGGCGTCCTTGACGGGAGTATTTGCAGCACGTATACGAGGACATGAGTTGCAGCTCTTATGCTGAGCTGAAGAGGACTGTGGAGGACCGTGAGGAGTTGAGATCGAGATGCAAGATTTTGTTGCAAACCAATCCACCGGATTGAAACTACGAACTAGAGTTTACGTAACACAATATAGAAATCTAAAAGTTATGCCGAATACACCTTAACCCTTTCGCATCGGTTGTCGGCATATGCCGTCATAATATTCCCCGACCTTTGAAATCGGTTGACGTGATATATCGTTTTTCTACTTTCTTAGAATAGTTTTTTATACATCATCTGATAGCTAAAGGATACAAGAACCAATGTGATATACACAAATAGACCAGAAAAGTACATTTATGTTTCAAATACTAGTTTTATAATTGACAGTATAATTTGTATTCGAACCGAGCCGCATTGAAAGGGTTAACCATAAAATTAACGGATTGATTTTCCAAACGCAACTTAAAAATGCTTAGCGTCTTAGAATCCATAGATTGCATTTCTCCATCACTATTTATCGGCATTCTCCTGTATGTGTTTACGTAAAAATACATATTTATATGAATATAGGCATCTAAAAGTTTGGATTGCCTCGAAAGAGGACCTAGCCCCTAGACACGACCAGGGGTGGAATATATGAAGGTCCCTTAACAGACTTCGGATCAGAGTATGCAAGACGAAGACACAAATGAAAGCCTGGCAGTTTTACAGCGGACCGACTGAATGTGACTGCGGCGCGGAGCAGACCCTGTCCCACCTTCTGGAGAGTGTGCTGTGTCCGAAAAGCTGCACCCAGGAAGACCTGATGATGGCCGAGAGCAACGCTATCGACGTCGCTCATTTCTGGTCAGACAGGATCTGACCCTGTTGTTTCCGACACGATTATATATATACCTCTTTTACGCTGATGCCTTAAAGCCTCCAAAAACGATCTAGGCATTCAAAAGTTACGCCGAATACACCTTAACTATGAAATTAGCGAATTTACTTTCCAAATGAAGCGATTTTGTTCATATTTAAAATGTTTAAAAGCTTAGAATTCATAGATTAAATTTCTACACTGTTATTTGTCGGTATTCTTCTGCGTGTGATATATTTATATTTACAAGGCATCCAAAAGATACGCCGAATACACCTTTACATGATTACATAAACGAGAAAAATACGTACCTCCATATTCAGTAGAACACCTTTAAAAAAAAACACTTAGAATTGATTAAAATACTTTGCTTTATATAGCGTACTATGAAATTTGTATGACAAATTTAGTATGAAGTAGAATATTTTTTAAATATATTTTTTACAGTAAGTTTACACTTATTAGTGGTAGTCTGTTCACGTTATCGTTCCGTATCGAGGTGAGAAACACCTGTGGGTATGTCTTTACGCTACGAGGGGTCTTATATAGACTGTGTGACGTGTACGTGAGATATTTGAACCAGGTTAGGTAAACTGTTTTACCTGTCTGCATATATTCAAGTAATTTAGCATATTTTATGTATGTAGTACTATATGAATTATATTTATTAGAATGGGAGCTTGTATAAGAGTTATATTACATGAAATCATTGAAAATAAACCCAAACTGTACTTTACCCGCCTCACTGGCGGCGTTTTCAGAAATCCTGATATTTTGTTAGGAATCGTTTTTTTGTCGCTGACAATTATTTAAGTATAAGGAGGCACAGATTGTTTGTTCTTCCTAAGAGTAATACTAACCTGCCAGAGACTATGCCTCATGGAAGAGTGATCAGACTGTTCAACCATATCGCCTCGATATTGATATATTCCACTTGAGAGAAGCCCAGTTCAGACATGAGCTCCACGTATTTATTTATCAAATTAATTTCGTGGAGTCTTCTGTTTAGCGAGCTTCGGGACTTTTTAATAATTATTGTTAATAATAGTAAATAACTAATTGTTTCTCTTGTATTATATCTTATTTCAGGATCGTATTAAATATATTTGTATTTGTAATGTTTCTGAAATAAATAAATAATATTGAAAATCACACCGGAGGACAGTTAATTATCCTTGATGATGCGCTCTTTCAGATTATGATCAGTTAGCAACTGATAAGTCCATTGACAGTCCCCTCTGAACAATTGTGAGAACCCGTGGAAGAGATTAGAATCGCATTCACGGGTTGTAAAGAGATGGAAGATAGATTCTCTCACCGAAAATACGAGCGAAAATGGTAAATGCGTGGATATTTTTTTTAATGGCCACAAAGTCTGCATGCCCGATAGGGCCGAGGCGATTCCTTCGAACTGCATCGAAAAGGACTCCTCTTTCAATCTTTTGTAACTGACAGTCCCAGGGAATGTGCTCTGAGGTCTGTAAGGGGGCGCTACAGGGGCAACTAGAGGCAGAAACTAAATTAAATGAGTATAATCTGTCATTAAAAGCGCCGTGCCCAGTCATAAGTTAATAATAAACGCAAACTATTATTATATCATCATCATCAGCCTGTTTCCGTCCACTGTTGGGCGTAAGCCCCCCGCATGAGTCTCCATCCTCTTTGATCCACTGCCTCCCGCTTTTCTTCTGATGTCGTCAGTATATATTGCATTGTTTCGACAACAATTCCGTTTGTCAGTTCTTGGACGCCATTACAATACTTTTCTTCCCATAGACCGTCTTCTCTTCGACAGATATGCAGATACATTGCCACTTGAGTGTGCCTATTCCTTGTGTTGCCTCCACTATTTGAGTTCTACTTCGGATATCGTCGTTTCGGATTCTATCTTTTAGCGACACTCCTCTCATGGATCTCTCCATGGCACGCTGGGTGACCTTTATTTTATGTGTAAGACCTGCTGTTAGATTCCACGTCTCTGCGCACATAAGTTAATACAGGGAGGATGCATTGGTTAAGCGCCTTAGTTTTAAGACATTGCGGAATTTTCGCTTTAAAAGTGTACTTTAGTTTTCTAAATGCTGCCCATCCCAGTTGTAATATCGCTAATCTAACCTCACCTAACCTAAGTTATTTCGTTAACGAGATCTATGAATCTCTGCACTCTACGATCACTGAGCAAATCCTTAGGTTAGCTTAACATCCACTTCAACAGTTGTCCCGTGCACCAAGTTTCCCGTGCACCAGACGTCCAGTGCGCCCCGCGTCGTTACCGATGAGTCGCAGAACGAATTGTCTAGGGACGATAGGTCGTGGCACCGTATTTGACGCGTGAATGCCGGGTTTTTTGTCTATCACCCGTATAAAGAAACTTTGCTTGACTTAAAGTAACCAACTTTACACCAGCTTGCAGAGACGTTTTTTAAGATTCGAGGTGAATCGAGGGTTCTTCGGGGAGGAAAATTCGTCTGCCAACAATTTTGATTAATAGGCTATGACTGGCATTTCACGGTTGAAGGATCAAATTCACAACAACCGGGGGTATTTTTATCTAGCTTAGAAATATATTTTTTTTATCCGTTGAGGATCGAACTTACGACCTTGTCTTTGGTAAGCAAACGCTTTAACCACTAAGCTATACCCGTTGGCGAATGCAAAAGTATGTGTTGGAGGACCTTTTTCGGACCGCGGACCTAGATTCGTTATTCCCTGCTACAAACCTAGTCTTATCGTAAACGTCTTTTACGACGTTTTGTTCTTCGGTTGGAACTGGCGCCGCTTCGTTCGTCGTTCAACAGGTGGCCCGTCGAAGCGGCATACTACCGTGTAGCGCGGCGTATCGCTCGTGCGCTATCGTCGAATGCAAGATAGAGAGCCGGTCTAAAAGACTTTTATATACAAGATTCCGTCCTGATTCTTACACACCAATCGACAGAGTGTATCGATAACCAGTAGAATGTTCGGTAGCGCGGCGTATCGCTCGTGCGCTATCGTCGAATTTAATAGAAAAAGTCGATCGAAAGGACTTACATACAAGATTTCCGTCCTGATTCTTGCACACTATGCCGGCGGGTATGGCTCAATGGTCAAAGCGTTTGCTTTGCAAGCCGGAGGCCGTGGGTTCGATCCCCGATGGAGATTATTTTATTTTATTTTTAAACGATTTCTGAACTATAAATTACCCCCGGTTGGTGTGAATTTGATCCCTCACCCGTAAAATGTCAGTCATAGCCTATTAATTAAAGTTGGTTGTAGACAAAAGTCGTCCCGTAAAGACCACCCATTCATAGTAAATTCCTGTTATAATTAAGAATGATGCGTGAATCTCGGGCTGTAGTCTATGACGTTGGCGGATCAACACTCCACATGTTTGCTTATTTATTTAATATTTGTCCGCTTACGTGTCTTTAGTCTGCTTAGCTGTGAAGAAATTTGAATTTTTAGACCCATTTTAAATTGCTTCCATTAAAAAATTATGATAAACACTTAACGTAATAACGTAATTTGTTTGTCGCTCTATTTTTGAATAATTACGTGACAAATAATCTACGTTTTTTTACGTTAACACATACACGAGAATACCGACAGATGGTGATAGTAATTCTGAAGTCTCGTCTGTGGAAATCTATGACGCTTACCATGGTGCATATACATGGCCAAGCGCTGCGTGGAGTCATAGACTACAGCCCGAGATTCACGCATCATATTTCTTATTACAGGAATTCACTGTGAATGGGTGGTCTTCACGAAACGAACTTCGTCTACCACCAATTTTAATGAATAGGCTAACCTTTTAACCCTTTACGTGCGAAATAAGATTTCACAAAAAGTCACGAAATAAGTCAATTAGTCAATGAAAAGTATATTTGAAGATTTAAGGACGATTTTTTTTATGTGCTTTGATTGATCGGTGTGTTGATGTTGTTTCCGTAGTAGAAGGATTGGCCGGCATTGTAAATAACCGTTTCCAGGGGGCACCACGCAGAGGTTCCTTCTTTGCTCCCCTTTCCAGGGGGCACCACGCGGAGGTTCCTTCTTTGCTCCCCTTTCCAGGGGGCACCACGCGGAGGTTCCTTCTTTGCTCCCCATGCTCCCAATGTGACTGCGGCGTGGAGCAGACCCTGTCACACCTTCTGGAGTGTGCGCTGTGCCCGAATAGCTGCACCCAGGAAGACCTGATGATGGCCAGAAGTAACGCCATCGACGTCGCCCACTTCTGGGCAGACATGACCTGACCCTGTTGTTTCCGACACGATTATATATATATTGATCGGTGTCGCATTTATATTCACCTTCAGAACTAAATTAAATAAATCCATTTTTATTTACAAAATAGGTAAAATTTGAAACATGTGTAGAGTGACCCACAACTCAATACATATTGTAAAAAAAAAATTGACGAAGGAATGTCGGAATACAAAACAAAATTATATTCAATATAAAGGGTCCGCCATCTTACGATTTTTTTTTCAACTAGTGCTTATTTCGTGAATGGTAACACTTAGCTCATGTCTGATTTGACAGATAATTAGTTTTATCTTTCCGCTAAACGAATATGGTTGTGTATACGCTTGAACAACGCTGGGATATATTGCGACATTACTTTGAAAATCAGGCCATTTTTCTTCGAAAATGAGCAAGGAGTGGCCGTTACAGTCAATGGCGATCGTTATCGGGCCATTTTTGTTCACAAAAATTAAAGAGGAGGATATTGGCAACATTCGGTTTCAACAGGACGGCGCTACGTGCCACACAGCCGAAGCTGCACTCGATGTTTTGCGCCCCATTTTCAAAAAAAAAAAAGTTGTTAGGCGGACCCTTTAGTAATCGGATAAATCCGCATCTCGCACTGAAGCGACGTGTTTTTTTCAGGGCGTGGGATAAATCACGCACGTAAAGGGTTAATCGAACCCACGACCTTTGGCTTGCAAAGCAAACGCTTTGACCATTGAGCGCCGGCAAGAATGACAAGATTCACAGCCGTACAATTCGCACAGACAAGCTGCCATATTCAGGACAGTTTTTCACTTCCAGAATCCATCTCTGTCAGCGTCTTGCCAGTTACAACCTGTCGGCTTGAGCAAACATGTCGTTGACGTCTTTATGGCAGCAGACTGTCGCTGTTATCAGCCATGGAGCTCCTCGTCTGCTCTGGCTGTCTTAGAAGAGCTTTTGTAACATAGATTGCGCTCAACAAACATGCTTACAGAAAAATCTAGTACATTGCAACAGATCACGTTATCAAAACGAAACGACTTAAAATCTACAAATAAAATTATATTTTTATGTTACACTCTAAAAAATATATCTATATTCACGAGTGTTTACCTAAATACGAATGTTGTCCGTAAAATAAGATTCGCAGTGATTGTTCACAGTGTAAGACATGTTTAATTCCATGAATGCGTACATTTTTGTAAAGTTCAGACTTTTACCTATTTTCCTACATAGTCGCCACTGAGGTCAATGCATTTTGGCATGCGATATACGAGCTTTTGAATGCCCGAGTCAAAAAATCTGCAGCCAAGCCACGCAGATACCTGAAAACCGCTTCTTTCAACTCTTCTTTGTCGCCGAAATGCGTTCCACTCAGGTGTTTCTTCGTGTCAGGGAAGAGATGGAAGTCACTTGGGGCTAAGTCCGGGCTGTAGGGTGGGTGTTTGACAATACCCTATCAAAATTTCGTCAACATTCTTGGCACATGTCTTCGGTCAACATTCTTGGCACCCACCTCGCGCAAACCTTAGCATACCCTAGAAAGATAGTAAATATAATTTATTTAGTTAAACAGTCATGGGTCATATTTAAAAATAAAAATATACATACTTTGAATACATACTATAGCGACATCTATCATACGATGATAACAATGACATAAATACTAGTTCCAACGCTACTCAGCTCAGGCATAGCAATAGCCAAGTTGGCTGAGCGGTATGAATACCTGGGCATAGTTGGTTTCCAAGGTCCGCGGTTCGCATCCCGCTTCTGCCGTTATTTTTCTGCTTGAATTGACGCGTTGAAAATAATTTTATGTATAGTATGTGTATATTTAATTACTAATAATATTGTAATATAGGCAATGACCTATAAAAGTAGATTAGAATATTGAAATAATAAAATAATATTCTCATAAATATTTAAAAAATCCACACCTATAGTTTGTTCAACGTAGAAAGTTCCTTATGACACATTTATTGCCCTGTGTAAAAGGGATGAGGCAAAAATATATATTTGTTCTTCGAAAAAAAACGAATTTGATTTCGAAGTGAATCGTATACAAACATCTCTTTTTTTTTTAAATAATCAAATTAAAAGTGAATTGAATATTATACTTGGAATATTTTAGCTTGATACGTATGACAGTTTTATTGCCCTGTATAAAAGAGATGGGGGATCATTTTTTTATTATTCAATTATATCGATTTTTCTTCACTTCTTCTACATAAATAATCATATTTAACCCTTTTCCTGCCAAAGAAATATACTCTGTCAACTATGACTCGCCAAGCTATTTAAATATTCGAAATATTCATACTGGCGATTTACGTCTATGCACGTAAATGGCAGTTGAGACATGGATTGCTTGTAAAGGGTCCGCCATCTAACGTTTTTTTTTTCAACTAGTGCTTATTTCATGAATGGTAACACTTAGCTCATGTCTGATTTGACAAATAATTAATTTTATCCTTCCGCTAAACGAATATGGTTGTGTATATGCTTGAACAACACTGGGAAATATTGCGACATTACTTTGAAAATCATGCTATTGTCCGCCATCCAACATTTTTTTTCAACTAGTGCTTATTTCGTGAATGGTAACACTTAACTCATGTCTGATTTGACAGATAATTAGTTTTATCCTTCCGCTAAACGAATATGTTTGTGTATACGCTTGAACAACGCTGGGAAATATTGCGACATTACTTTGAAAATTAGGCCATTTTTCTTCAAAAATGAGCAAGGAGTGGCCATTACAGTCAATGGCGATCGTTATCGTGCCATTTTTGTTCACAAAATTTGAAGAGAAAGATATTGGCAACATTTGGTTTCAACAAGACGGCGCTACGTGTCACACAGCCGAAGCTACACTCGATGTTTTGAGCCCCATTTTCAAAAAAAAAAGTTTAGTTTTTTTTTTAGAACAATACCATCGACAAAAGAGGAAAAGGATGTAAGAAAAGAATTGAGGTGTGCTGGTAGGCCATTTAGGAGCGACATTGCCGTTGTACTAAATTGAGTGCTTGAAGCTCCGCAAGCATCGACTGGGATCAAAAACAATGGATTGCTACGAGCACGGTTGTACCTATCTGGAACATAGAATTTAAAACATTCAAGAATCCCAGGGCTGTGAATTGAACCGCGAAGAAGAAGGAATGAATGTTTGAGAGCAGCAATTTTCCTCCGGGACTCTAGCGAATGGAAAGAAAGCATCCCTAGAAGAAAAAGAGTTGGGTAATGTTCGGAATCAAATGAATTGAATGGATAGTTACCGTAGATATAAAAATAAAGACGTCGGAGAATTTTTTTAAGAATTTTTTTAAGCATGAAAATGTATTTGGATTTATTGAAATATGTATTTTTAATGTTAAATAACTTCTTAGGTTTTAAAAGATAGTAATACAAATGCAAGAATATTTTTTTCCTAATATGACTCTGTTGGGTACGCTTAAAGATGTTGCCATAAGTAAAAAATAAATATTTGCTTCCACTAGTGATATGTACCGAATTTTATTAGTGTGGTATAATTTTTAAGTCGTGTTTACCCTTGACGAGATTTCATCTCCCCGGTTAGAAGGCTGAACACTCTGTGTAACACATTTCAATGCAAAGAAAATAATAAGAATGATAACTAAACAAATTTTTATTTTTATGTTAACACATACAGGAGATAACCGACAGACGGTGATAGTAATTATAAAGTCTCATCTGTTGAATTCTATGACGCTTACCATGTTGCATAAGGTTAAGCGCTGCATGTGGAGTGTTGATCCGCCAACTTTATAGACTACAGCCCGAGATTCACGCATCATCCTTTATTATTACAGGAATTTACTATGAAAGGGTGGTCTTCGCGGGACGACTTTCGTATACCACCAATTTTAATTAATACGCTGGGACTGGCATTTTACGAGTGAGGGATCAAATTCACGCCAACCGGGATATTTTTAGAGCTCAGAAATCGTTTTTTTTTTTTTTTTAATCTCCGTCGGGGATTGAACCAACACCCTTGGCTTACCAAGCAAACGCTTTGACCATTGAACTATACCCGCCGGCTCACATAAAGTTAACTTCTCACACATAAAAACACATAAATTTTTAACACGATACCTGAGTATTGACCTAAATACAATAATTGATATTATTTGTTAAATATATAAGAATTTCATACCTGTTTTTAATATCGATAACATTGAACACTGTTTCACTAGATGGAAGACTGCAGTTTCGTGATTATAAAAGCTTCATCACGTTCCAATGTGCGAAAACGTATTTGCGTTAGTAGTTGGCATTACAGGGATGTCTCACTAACCTAACGTAACCTTACCTAAGGATTTGTCCACTGATCATAATCTGAATCAGCGTATCATCAAGAAGGCTTATTGTCCTCGGTGTGATGCGGGTGTGAGGCGGGTAAAGTCTAGTTTCCGGGGGTTCCGCCGCATTTCGTTCACAGACAATTCGTTAAACGACTCATCGCTAACGACGTGGGGCGCACTGGAAGTCTGTTGCACGACACATTTGGCGCACGGGACAACTGGTGCACTGGATGTTTCACTAACTGTACAAATAGTTCACCGCCATTTCGTTAACGAAACATATGGATCTCTGGACTCTATGATCACTGAACAAATCCTAAGTTAGGTTTGGTTAGCGAGTCATTCAGTGCACCAGTTGTCCCGTGCGTCAAATATCCCGTGCACCATAAGTCCAGTGTGCCCCGCGTCATTACCGATGAGTCGCTGAACGAATTTTCTATGAACGAAATGCGGCGGAACCCATTGAAACTGATGAAGCTTTCATAAATCGCGAAACTGCAGTCTTCCATCATGTGAAACAGTGCTGATCCATTTTAAAACAAGGTATAAAATTCTTATCTGCTTAATATTAAAATGGCTCTCAAAGTAAGTGTAATTTGTGATATTTTCACATATTTGTCTCAAACAACTAATAGCTTGTACAAACTTTCAGTGATTTCAAGTATTTTAACTTTTATACAATCCAGTATTCTAATACATATAATTTATTTAGCCAAATAATTTTCTTGAATTTAAGTATTATCTATCTATCCTAGCTTAACATCACTTACGTTACGTAATACATGTTAATAGATAAATTTTAGTGTTTTTCTGCATGCATTTAAATTTTATATAATCTAAAATAATTTACTTATTTTCTCATACATAGTAAGAAAAAAATCAAAATAAATTTGAAATTATTCCAAAATGCGATGACTAAAAGCTTTTTATTTTTGTCAACAGATGGAAATTCAATATAGATTAATTTAATTAGTGAAGATTTCCACCTGTTTAAAAAATATATTATTTAATTTAATAATCTAATGCAGAGACATCTGTGATATAAAAATGGAATCTTTATAAGTACATTAATCTTATCAAATGTTTGTTTAAATATTTATTTGGGGAGCATACAAATAGTTTTTTATTCGATTAGTCTATATAGAAGAGGTCACTTCTACCTTTCTAACAACATATTTACTCAAAGATTATAAAGCAATTGTATATTGTAATTTTCTGAAACAATTTAGATTTAATTGAATATGAGTAAACAATATTTTAAATCACCTCAACTTGCTTCTTCACATTCAGTACTACACATTTTTTCAACACGCAACATTTAGCCGACTAAGCAAAAGGTTATATTATCCTTATAAATACCCACTCATGGTAACTTGAATCATTATGTAGTAATAAACATTATATGAGCATATGGCGTTTACGAACTGCCACCACAAAGCTCTGTCAGCCGCTATAGTCTTCGCCTCATCCCAAGTCAGCTCCGCCTCCCGCAGCTCTCTTATAGTATAATATAGGCCCGCGGGCTTGAATAAATGGCAAATTTAGTTTATGATCTCCTGCGGCATACTTAATACATCTTAAGGCTTTCAGTACGGCTCGGTTTGAATACAAATTATACTGTCAATTATAAAACTAGTATTTGAAGCATAAATGTACTTATCTGGTCTATTTTCATATATCACATTGGTTCTTGTATCCTTTAGCTATCAGATGATGCAAAAAAACTATTATATTTAACAGACGCTCATTATGTAATTCCATACATGTGGTGGCATTGACACATGTGATTTACAGAAAAATCATTTCTGTGACGAAACTTAACGATATTTATTTACATGCTTTACAGATTCCTGTTAAGAATACATGTAGGTTAATAAAGGTAATGACTGCACTTCCAATTTCCTACCTTAGATGTCACATTGAGTGTTGAGACTTAGAAAGTAGCAAAACGATATATCACGTCAACCAATGTCGGGGGATCTTATGACGACAACCGATGCTAAAGAGTTAATACTACAAAAATAAAATTAGATGTAAAATACAAGTTAAAAATTGAAATATTGTATTTGTACTATTTAAATCTCCCTCTAGTTGTTTTGATACTCCCTATCATTGTTCAACACCGGTTTTTGTATTCAACCAAACTCAAGCCAGTTCACTGACGTGGTACCACACCTCCATACATTCAGAGGTTAGTTTTACATTCCTTCTCACAAAGCTATACACAATATACTCAAAAACCGCTTAAAAACTAAAATAAAAAAATATCTACACATTCTCAAATACATTATCCGTCTTATTGCATTATTAAATTGATAAATAATTACATATAATATGCTTAAATAAATAAATTCATTTCGTACGTGTTTCGTACGCGAGTTTATTTTTGAACATTGGCCTTGAATCGTTGCGAAAAACAGCTCGAGTGATTGATAACATAAGAGCGTATCTTGTTCACACCTCGGCGCAAGATACGTCGTTATGTAATTTATCGTATGGAATTTTATTCAAACTTCATTGTGACTTCATTCATAGAGGTTATTTTTTATTTAATAAATGGCTATTCAATTTATTTCGAATGCATTGCTTGTTACCTAACATGTTACCTACTTACAATAAATATGCTAAATTACAAACATCTGTTTTCTATTGACTTTAAGTTGTGTGGCATTTTTATTGTTTTAAAAAATTATTATACAAGGTATTAAAGAATATTTTATTATCTTATTTATTTATTTTTACCATTTCCGCTTATCATTCGGAGCATATGGACCCCGAAAATATCCGTTTCACAATTCTGTAAGCTCAAAGATTGTCCTATGCCTTGTCCCAGAACATCCTTGAATAGGGCAGTCACTTATGTGTTGAGACACAAAATATCTTCTAGATTTGATTGTCTCAGTTCAAAGAAGAGCAATTCCTTTGATAAACAATGACACTCTTACGTCTAACCTGCAATCAATGGAACACAGGCGTAAGATTGGTTCACTTAGTCTTTTCTACCGTTATTATCACGGTCGCTGCTCATTGAAATTTAAAAAACTAATTCCTCCTGCACTCACCCACAACCGACAAACTCGTCGATCAAGAACTGGCAGCTTCCAAAGTTAATTCCTTAATGCCACCGGAAAGCTTTGGATTTTTGTACCAGCGTCCGTGTTTCCTCCTTCCTACAATTTATACAATTTTATTTATTTTTCTTCAATGATATATTACAATTTTAATTCGTTATTGAAGTACTAACGTAAGTGTGACGATGTAAATGTATTGGCAAATAGTTAGGATTTGTGACAACAATAACCATGTCATAAGCATATCATGGTTGACACACAAATAACACGGCATTATTGTCACAAAATCGAACGCACAACATTTCGTATCCAACAATCTGGATCTCTTCAAGAAACAAATAAATATACACTTGCAATCTCCCCAACCCACACACAAACATAACACACGGCTGAACTTCATAAAGTGCAATGGTCTTGACCGGCTGTGTTCTCCGGCATGCGATTACATTAAAAAAATAATATTAACACTATCCAATCTGATTACACAGTATGTGTGTAATCTCCAGGCCGAACGTTAAAAGCGGGTCACACAACATGTGTGCGATCGTTCCGTCAACGCTTAGTGGCCGACTCAGCTTGTAGTGTTTTTTCAAACGTTAGTGGCCGATCACACAACGTATGTGTTGTTTTTACTTTCGACCATAATTCAAAGATATCAAACCTTTTCAGTGAGGGTCATATTTAATTTTATTTGAACACATGACGATAAAAAAATTAAAAGAGTATTTTAAAAATAAAAATAAAATATGTAAGATTAGACTTTATCTCGCTTGTTATAATTATTATTTTTAAATTTGGAAAACGTTGATCGTTTTTCTCGATCAATATTTCGATTGTATACATTTAAATTGTATAGGTTTGTTAGCAAAATAAGTATTTCCCGAAATATAAACTGTTTTTTTTTTTTTTTTTATATTCCAATGCGCAATATTTTTGGTTATTCTTAGTCTCCTTATATACGCTGATGCTTTGTCCGATATTCCCTCAGACGCCGAGGAGATCCAAGACAGCGACGATGATGGGGGATGGATATATATATATATAGGGTCCGCCATCTAACGTTTTTTTTTTCAACTAGTGCTTATTTCGTGAATGGTAACACTTAGCTCATGTCTGATTTGACAGATAATTAGTTTTATCCTTCCGCTGAACGAATATGGTTGTGTTTACGCTTGAACAACGCTGGGAAATATTGCGACATTACTTTGAAAATAATGGTAATGTTGCAGAATGTGTGCGAAAATTGCGTACGGATTTTGGAAGAAGAGAATCACCGTCAGCTCCGTATGTTTGCTATCTTGTGAAAAAAGTGAAAGAAACTGGCAACCTCATCGATAAACCAAAGCGTGAAAAGCCAAAAACAGTGCGTGCACCCGAGAATATTGCGTGAAGCGCCATCAATGGCGCTTCCATGCGGCGCGGCCATGTTGAACGAAATTTCGTTCACAAAAAATTGAAGAGGAGGATATTGGCAACATTTGGTTTCAACAGGGCGGCGTTACGTGCCACACAGCCGAAGCTACACTCGATGTTTTGCGCCCTGTTTTAAAAAAAAAAAATTATTTGGCGGACCCTTTATAAACGATTAAATATATGCGATTTTTTTGTAAGCAATTCTTTAAAAAAACAGTCGGCCTCCAGCGTAAGTTTGATCGCGTGACGCCCGGACTGGATAGTGTTAACCTAACATCTTTGTACGATTTTTTTCACTGTTGTATTTGCAATGTTTATATTTCTGTGCAAAACAAGGTTTGGTGGATATTTGTATTAACAGTTAATTGCATATATTATTTCAAACAATTACGTATTAATTTATCCAAAAGGTCATGAACTGACTTTGCAAAATATAAGTAGACACTCCTTACCGCAATCGTGTTATAGTATGGTACATGAATATCTGGACTTAACCCGCCTCACAGCCGCATCATACCGCGACACTTAAGTCTCTTTGTTTTTTTTTATGTAAACGCATGCAGGAGAGCACATCCGGTCAAGAACAGTGTACTCTATGACGCTCAGCCAGGGAGGCTGGACGCTGCATGCGGTAAACGTGTGTTGTGTTCGTGTTTGTGTGAGGGTTGGGGAGATTGCAAGTGTATATTTATCTGTTTATTAAAGAGATCCAGATTGTAGGAAGGAGGAAACACAGACGTTGGAAGCGCATTCCATAGCTTACCGGTGGCATTAAGGAAGCAACTTTGGAAGCTGCCAGTTCTTGGTCGACGTACATTAACCGTGTATGGATGTTCGGCAAGTGCAAGACGAGTTTGTCGGCTGTGAGTGGGTGCTGGAGGAATTAGTTCTTTAAGTTTCGAAGAGCAGGTAATAACGGTAGAAAAGACTAAGAGAATCAATCTTACGCCTGTGTTCCATTGATTGTAGATTAGACGTAAGGGTGGATGCGCTCATTCAGAATATGAAGAATTATCAACTAATAAGTCCAGTGGGAGTCCCCTCTGAACAATTGTGGCCACTGCGCACAAGTGCTAAAAATAAAGAACCCGTGAAAAAGATTACAATCGTATTCACAAGTTGTAAGGAGATCGAAGATAGATTCTCTCACCGAAAATACGAGCGAAAATTGTGAATGCTTGGAAAAAAAATAGTGGCCACAAAGTCTGCATGCCCTATAAGGCTGAAGCGGTTCCCTCGAACTGTATCGAAAAAGACTACTCTTTCTAACAATAAGAACTATTGTCAGAAAGATAGTTATCTACTTACTTAATTGTTTGAATCGTAAGTATTTGTTATCGTTAGATCGTCGATGTGAAGCGTCATTGGGCGCTGACCAAAATTGAGATGGGTCACCTCCTGTTGATAACCGCGTGTTGCTGGTCGGGTTGAGCCGATCCTTAGAACCAAATGATCCATTACTCGGAAGAGTTGGTCTAATTATTGGATCTACATAAAAAAAAAAATTACGAATCACCATAAAATGTATCGGTTATTATCGTCTTTGGGAATGTTCCCAGGTGGACTTTAGGATAAAGAGATGTCTTGGTACGATATATTGACTGTACTAATAGAACTTAACCCGTTTTAACGCCACGTAATGTTTTTAATGCATTAGACTCAGAGGCGCCATTAAGGTCACATTTAATGTTAAAATTACATTGAAATGTAACCGCTGGCGTACAGGGACTGTTTGTTCGAGAAAAAAAAACGTAGGTAACCGGTGACCTACGTGGCGCCTTTTTTTAACAACAGCGTAGGTCAGCGGTGACCTACGTGGCGTGAAACGTGTTAATGGTAACAAATTGTGGTGACCATATACTCCTTATAGAGAAAGGTTTGTCACTTATTTAGTACTTTCTCGCATAACCCATTTTCAAAGATTTTAAGTTTTATGTTTTATTAAACGTAAAATCGAGGTTTCATTGTATTAAACGTGTCTTTTTCTTTCTTTTTATTGACACTGAAGATGGCGCCCAACCCCGTGTCCTTGCTGCGGCAGGCCGGCGTCCTTCACAGGATCTGCCAGCACAAAACCTACTCAACCAAGTCCACCATCAACATGGGATTCATAGGCCTTGGCAATATGGGTGCATACATGGCTAACAACCTCATGAAGAAGGTATAAACCCCACAAGTATTAATTATTACATGGAATTATGGCTTTTGAGTTGAGTCGTGTGTTGTGAATTTCTCCTTCTCTCTGATATTTTGACAGCCGTAGCTGGAATCATCTTCTTCATCATCATCGTCTACTGTTGAACTGTGGCATCCCGCATGAGTCTCCATCCTTCACGAATCCGCTCCGCCATTCGCATCCAGGCTACTCCCGCTATTCTTGTGATATCGTTTGTCCATCGTGCATCGACCAACGCTCCGTTTGCCGGTTTTTGGATTTTTCTTCCCCATCGAGCGTCGTCTCTTCTTCAGATTGCCATTTGAGTATGTCTATTGACATTCCCGTCTTTAAAAACATGACAAGTCGCGGGTTCGTCACATGGCCGCGTGAAGGAAGGATGCAGGAGCAGATTAACAACACAAAGAACTTGTTTTTGAAGCACAATTCGCATTTATTTTGAATAATTGATTTCCTCGTCTGACCAATGTGGCGCACGCCGGCCAGACGAGAGTTAACTGACAACTGGCGGAACACTGTCACATGCAGCGCCGCCAATGATCGCGGCAAAAAACTAATTAAATATGACAGTTGCACCAACATGAAATGCAGCAACTGTCATAACAAATAAAATGGCGAATGCAAACGCCGTGTAATATTATTTAATTATAACTAACATTATTGATGTGCATGTCAGGCGAGCGAACAAAAATAAGAGACAAAAGATAGTTTTTCGAGGCATTACGGCATCAGCCTAAATGAGCTATATCAAGCTGATATCAGCCTATTATTTCGATGTCCACCACTATTTAAGCTCTTCTTTAGTTATCTTCATTTATAGATTGTATCTTTTAAAGACACACCTCTCATGGATGTCTCCAAGTCACGTTGTATTTTTTTTATATAAACACATACATGAGAATACCGACAGATGATCATAGTAATTCTGAAGTCTCATCTGTGGAATTCTATGACGCTTACCATAATGCATATGGCTATGCGCTGCATGTGGAGTGTTGATCCGCCAACGTCATAGACTACAGCCCAACATTCACGCATCATCCAATCATTACAGGAATTTACTACGAATGGGTGGTCTTCACGGGACGACTTTTGTCTTCCGCCAATTTTAATTAATAGGCTATGACTGTCGTTTTGCGGGTGAGGGATCAAATTCACACCAAATGGGCATTTCAGAGCTCAGAAATCAATTAAAAATCGCTTTTTATTTAATCTCCGTCGGGTATCGAACCCACGACCATCGGCTTGCAACGCTTTGACCATTGAGCTATCTTCTTCGTAGTATCAATCCGGTGGATTGGTTTGCAGCAACAGAATCTTGCAGAGACGTGGAATCTGACAGCAAGTCTTACCCATAAAATAAAAGTCACCCAGCGTGCTATGGAGATCCATGCTCAGGTGTCGCTAAAAGATAGAATCCGAAACGAGGAAATACGCAGAAGAACTCAAGTAGTGGATGCTACCCAACGAATAGGCACACTCAAGTGGCAATGGGCAGGACATATCTGTCGAAGAGACGACGGTCGATGGGGAAGAAAAGTATTGGAATGGCGAATACCTGGATGCGGAAGGCGGAGGATCGAGAGATGGAGACTCATGCGGGAGGCCTACGTTCAACAGTGGACGGACACAGGCTGATGATGATGATGAAACATATTATCTCCATTAAATTATTTTATACAATTCATGCAAATACTCCCGT
The DNA here is from genome assembly GCA_022606575.1 of Glossosoma conforme. NCBI lineage: Eukaryota > Metazoa > Arthropoda > Insecta > Trichoptera > Glossosomatidae > Glossosoma > Glossosoma conforme. Next base: position 323,846 of record JAGTXR010000072.1, read on the forward strand.
CTAGGGCGCCCTCTACAGTTACTATTGAGCTATACCCGCCGGTAAAACATATTATTACATTAAATTATTTTATAGGATGCGTAAATAAATAAACATTTATTTTTTTATGTTGTGGCTTTTGGGTTGAGCCGTGTGTGGTGAACTTTTTTCAACCAATATTTCGACCGCCATTGCAGGGGTCTTCTTCAGGATTGATAATTTATTTAGTTTTGAGTTGGTTTATTCAGATTAAAAACTCAAAACTAAATAAATTATTAATCCTGAAGAAGACCCCTGCAATGGCGGTCGAAATGTTGGTTGAAAAAAGTTCACCACACACGGCCCAACCCAAAAGCCACAACATCAAATCTGGCCGTGAAAACCTAAGAAGTTAATTAATTTTTTTCGCCACTTACTTATTGACTTACGATTTTAGTAAATCAGTTCAACGATTACATTGCGATAAGAATTGCCAGATTGCCGCTATCGAGACTCTCATAAGGTATACAACGAAAAACACCAAATTATTAATAGGTGTGTAGGGTAAACGAGACGGTAACTTATCAATGATCATCGCAGATTGTTATAAGCGTCCTCCTCTCTTTCAAAAGGTTGTTATTCAGTCGCGTGAGAGCACGATGAGGAGCAGGTCGGCAAAACAAATACTTTTTCAGAAGCACATTCGACATATATTTACGATAAACTTTACAAACTTAGGGCTCGACCTACTCGCAGAATTCAGATCGAGCCACAATACAATATGCTCTCGCCGACTGGCGGCACACGACGTGCGGCGCCGTGATCGGTCACCAGCGCCGTACGTGGCAATCTATATCACTTACGCCAATATGGCGACACACATGTCTGACAAGCGAACAAAAATAAGAAACGAAAGATTGTTTATCGACGTTTTCGGTACCAGTCAGCAAAGGTAACATCATGCTGATATCAAAGTAAATCGCATACAAAGGTAACGGCGCCTCCAACAAAGCGCGTAAAAGCAAAGTCGCGTAAAAAAAAACTGGGCTTCTTATACAGTTTCACCAAAAATTGTCAGCTAACAGCTAATGTATGTAACCTTAACGTTGTTACATACTTGTAGTATTGAATACGTGATGAGAGTGAAGAGAAACGGAGCGAGTATGCTGCCTTGTTGTACTCCAGAACATGCAGATCTGCAGTGGAATGTTCTATGATAGCATCATCATCAGGGTACTCCAGACATTAAGGAATCATTCCGAGCCACTGCTCAATCTATTAGTTTTAGTAGTATTTAATACGTGATGAGGGTGAAGAGAAACGGAGCGAGTATGCTGCCTTGTTGTACTCCAGAACATGCAGATCTGCAGTGGAATGTTCTATGATAGCATCATCATCAGGGTACTCCAGACATTAAGGAATCATTCCGAGCCACTTCTCAATCTATTAGTTTTAGTAGTATTGAATACGTGATGAGGGTGAAGAGAAACGGAGCGTGTATGCTGCCTTGTTGTACTCCAGAACATGCAAATCTGCAGTGGAATGTTCTATGATAGCATCATCATCAGGGTACTCCAGACATTAAGGAATCATTCCGAGCCACTGCTCAATCTATTAGTTTTAGTAGTATTGAATACGTGATGAGGGTGAAGAGAAACGGAGCTAGTATGCATCCTTGTTGTACTCCAGAACATGCAGATCTGCAGTGGAATGTTCTATGATGGCATCATCATCAGGGTACTCCAGACATTAAGGAATCATTCCGAGCCACTGCTCAATCTATTAGTTTTAGTAGTATTGAATATGTGATGAGGGTGAAGAGAAACGGAGCGAGTATGCTGCCTTGTTGTAATGAACATGCAAATCTGCAGTGGAATGTTCTGTGATAGCATCATCATCAGGGTACTCCAGACATTAAGGAATCATTCCGAGCCACTGCTCAATCTATTAGTTTTAGTAGTATTGAATACGTGATGAGGGTGAAGAGAAACGGAGTGAGTATGCTGCCTTGTTGTACTCCAGAACATGTAGATCTGCAATGGAATGTTCTATGATAGCATCATCATCAGGGTACTCCAGACATTAAGGAATCATTCCGAGCCACTGCTCAATCTATTAGTTTTAGTAGTATTGAATACGTGATGAGGGTGAAGAGAAACGGAGCGAGTATGCTGCCTTGTTGTACTCCAGAACATGCAGATCTGCAGTGGAATGTTCTATGATAGCATCATCATCAGAGTACTCCAGACATTAAGGAACTGATTTACGGCTAACCCTCGTATAATACCTTTAGGTAGTCAGTTATTCTTCAGTTTACCCTACACATAGTGTATACTATTTGTCTTAGGAACACACTGTGTTGATTACTTGGGTATACTTGTTACACAAGATGTACGTTATCACTCAAGGTCGATTCTTCGTTTATTTCGGGTGATAACACCTAGTAAATAAAGATAGTAAGTTGCTTTACATAACGTAATAATATTACGTAATAAGGGACAAAACAACGTTGTTTTTTTCCCAGCATGACGTAGATAAATCATACCATCATCGCTTAATGTACAGATAAGATCCTAACATTACTCAACTCTTTTCTTCTAGGGATGCTTTCTTTCCATTCGCTAGAGTCCCGGAGGAAAATTGCTGCTCTCAAACATTGATTCCTTCTCCTTCGCGGTGCGATTCACAACCCTGGAATTCTTGAATGTTTTAACTTACACGTTCCAGATAGGTACACCCGTGCTCGTAGCCATCCATTGTTTTTTATCCCAGTTGATGCTCGTGGGGCTTCGAGCACTCAATTTGGTACAACGGCAATGGCGCTCCTAAATGGCCTACCAGCACACCTCGATCCTTTTCCTCTTTTGTCGATGGTGTTGTTCTCCTAGATCTCTGTGATCTTTGACACGTGTCATCTTCTTATTCTTTTATGTTGTTTTTATCTTTCATTATCTTTTGTATGTATTGTATATTTGTGTATGCTCTGTTTCTTATAGTTTTGTACCTTGGAACTTCGGTTCTGTGTAATAAATAAATAAATAAATAAATAAATAATGTTAAGATATTAGATATTGGACAAACCATGACATAGTCATAGATAAGAATATAGAACGTAAAAGGAGCATAGACAAAACCTTCTCTGGTACGAAAAACTAATTGATCAAAACATATTAACATCCCCTTTACTTTTTTATGTAAACACATACAGGAGAATACCGACAGTTGGTGATTATATTTCTGAAGTCTCATCTGTGGAATTCTATGACTCTTACCATGATGCATATGGTTAAGCTCTGCGTGTGCAGTGTTGATCCGCCAACGTCATAGACTACAGCCCGAGATTAACGCATCATCCTCTATTATTACAGGAATTTACTATGAATGAGTGGTCTTCACGGGACGACTTTCGTCTACCACCAATTTTAATTGATAGGCTATGACTGGAATTTACGGGTGATGGATCAAATTCATACCAACCGTGGGTATCTTATAGCCCAGAAATTGATTGAAATTTTTTTTAATCTCTGTCGGCGATCGAACCCACGACCTTTGGCTTTGGAAAGACAACGCTTTGACCATTGAGCTATACCCGCCGGCAACAGAAACACCTGAAGAAATGCATAGACTAAATAAACTGGCAGTATCCACTGTGTCAGTGTGAATGTGGTCAGTTATAAAATTAAAATGGCAGATATATATTTAATATTCGTAAAGAGTAATGTAACCTAACCTAACCTAACCTTACCAATTAGTAATTACAATTCATTAATTATTTCCTGCCAATTTATTATTTTTCAGCTGCCAAATGATTTTTTTTTACTTATTTTCTTATGTATTTATTACTAACAGTTTGCTTTATAATGGGTCCGCCAAATAACTTTTTTTTTTTGAAAATGGGGCGCAAAACATCGAGTGTAGCTTCGGCTGTGTGGCACGTAGCGCCGTACTGTTGAAACCAAATGTTGCCAATATCCTTGTCTTCAATTTTTGTGAACAAAAATGGCCCGATAACGATCGCCATTGGCTGTAACGGCCACTCTTTGCTCATTTTTTAATAAAAATGGCCTGATTTTCAAAGTAATATTTCCCAGCGTTGTTCAAGCGTATACACAACCATATTCGCTTAGCGGAAAGATAAAACTAATTATCTGTCAAATCAGACATGAGCTAAGTGTTACCATTCACGAAATAAGCACTAGTTGAAAAAAAAACGTTAGATGGCGGACAATAGCATGATCTTCAAAGTAATGTCGCAATCTAACGTTTTTTTTTTTCAACTAGTGCTTATTTCGTGAATGGTAACACTTAACTCATGTCTGATTTGACAGATAATTAGTTTTATCCTTCCGCTAAACGAATATGGTTGTGTATACGCTTGAACAACGCCGAAAAATATTGCGACATTACTTTTAAAATCAGGCCATTTTTCTTCAAAAATGAGCAAAGAGTGGCCGTTATAGTCAATGGCGATCGTTATCGGGCCATTTTCGTTCACAAAAATTGAAGAGAAGGATATCGGCAACATTTGGTTTCAACAGTACGGCGCTACGTGCCACACAGCCGAAGCTACACTCGATGTTTTGCGCCCCATTTTCAAAAAAAAAAACAGTTATTCGGCGGACCCTTTATTAACGTTTATTATGTCACATTACTTGACCTCAGATATTTTTGATTGAATTTAATTTTGAAAATTTCGTCATGCCGGAGCATCGGACATCAATTTCCTCAATCAATTTTGTAACATCTCACGGCCGGATTTGGTATTGTGGCTTTTGTGTTTAGCCGTGTGTGATATTTCTTCTTCTCTCCGATATTGTTAACCCTTTCGTAACGGCTCGCTGGAATACAAATTATACTGTCAATACGGCGTGAATTTTTCAAACCATTTTTTTTTTGCTTAAAACTAGTATTTGAAGCATAATTGTACTTATCTGACCTATTTTCATATATCACATTGGTTCTTGTATCCTTTAGCTATCAGATGATGCGTAAAAAACTATTCTTTTTAACAATCGTTCATTATGTAACTCCGTACATGTGGTGGCATTGACACATGTGGTTTACAGAAAAATCGCTACTGTGACGAAACCTAACGATATTTATTTACATGCTTTACAGATTTCTGTAAAGAATACATGTAGGTTGATAAAGGGAATGACTGCACTTCCGATTTCCTACCGTAGATGTCACAATGAGTACTGAAAGTAGCAAAACGTTATATCACGTCAACGTATGCCGACGGTCGGGGAATCTTTGACGGGATATGCCGACAACCGATGCAAAAGGGTTAAATAACTGTCCAAATAACACTTGGTTTGAGCTATAAATCGATGCTCGAACACAAGGAAAACATGCGCACCTAGTGAAGGAAGCCATTGAAATCAATGGACATCCCATCAACATCAACAGGGATGACGGCTTGATCCTTAAAGCAGCATGGCTACCACCTCTTGCACATGCACAAAAGCCTTCACAGAGAAACTAAAACAATAACGACAATTTGCCAAACATCGTCGGCAAATGTGTGTGGGTTGGGAAGATTGCAAGTGTATATTTATCTGTTTCTTGAAGAGATCCAGATTGTAGGAAGGAGGAAACACAGACGCTGGAAGAGCATTCCAAAGCTTACCGGTGGCATTAAGAAAGGCACTTTGGAAACTGCCAGTTCTTGGTCGACACACATTAACCGTGTACGGATGTTCGGCAAGTGTAAGACGAGTTTGTCGGTTGTGGATGGGTGGGTGCAGGAGGTATTAATTCTTTAAGTTCCGAAGATTAACGACCGTGGTAATAACGATAGAAAATACTAAGTGAACCAATCTTCCGCCTATATTCCATTGATTGCAGGTTAGACGTAAGAGTGTCATTGTTTATCAAACGAATTGCTCTTCTTTGAAATGAGTCGATCAAGTTTAGAAGGTATTTAGTGTCTCAACACATAAGTGACTGCAGTATTCAAGGATAGGGCGGATTTGTCCTTTACATAGTAGAACAAGTTGCTTATCGTTGAAATACCTCAGTGATCTATATAATACAGCTAGTTTTTTGGAAGCGAGACCGGCTTTATACTTAATTGATTTGTAATATTTGATAATTTCTTGGTGCTCTTATACCGCGGCTCCGAACCACTGCTATTACTTATTGCCCGATTTTTTTCGTTACAGGGTGTCAGCCTAAATGTATTCGACATCTCCAAAGACGCTACAGCAGCCGTCGCCAAAAATGGTGCAACTCCTTGCGACTCTATCGGCGGAGTGGCTCAGGCCACTAACGACTGTATCGTCACCATGCTGCCTAACAACAAGATCGTCCTGGACGCGTACTTGTCGGATAAGGGCATCATCGCCCAGGCCAAGAAGGGCGCCATGTTGGTCGACTCCAGCACTGTGGATCCCGGAGTGGCTAAGGAAATCCAGCAGGAAGCAAAAAGCAAGGGGCTGGTGTTCGTAGATGCGCCTGTATCCGGAGGTTTGTATTATTATTATATCAGAATTCATAAAGCGCTTTTTAATGATCTTTCATTTCATTCACCATCTTCAGCCTGTATCCATCCATTGTTGAACGTAAACCTCCCGCAGTCTCCATACTGTACCACGATCCTCCGCCTTCCGCATCCAGGTCACACCCGCTATTCTTCTTATGTCGTCAGTCACGCCATGCTCTTTCAGGGAGTCGGCCAATGCTTCGTTTGCCAGTTCTTGGACGCTATTCCAGTACTTTTCTTCCCCATCGACCGTCGTCTCTTCGACAGATATGACACATTGCCATTTGAGTGTGCCTATTCGTTGAGTAGCATCTACTACTTGAGTTCTTCTGTGTATTTCCTGGTTTCGGATTTTATCTTTTAGCGACACTCCTCTCATGGATCTCTCCATAGCACGCTGTGGGTGACCTTTATTTTATGGGTAAGACTGGCTGTCAGATTTCACGTCTCTGCGCCAAAACTTAATACAGGGTGGATGCATTGATTGAACGCCTTAGTTTTAAGACATTACGGAATTTTCGCTTTAAAAATGTGCTTTAGTTTTCCAAATGCTGCCCTCGTGTTGGAGAGAGTTCGGAAGAAAATTTTGAGGTTTCTTTACATGAGGAATTCTTTACATGGATATTATGCGTGGCTGTATCCATCTAACGTTATACAGGGCATGTTGGGGATACAATGCGTTGAAGACAAGAAGGGATGTGTGCTTAGGTATGCATTTCTTCCGGCTGTTGCGTGGCGTGTGCGGGAATCCTGAAATTTTGTTGAAGATCGGTTTGGGTGTCCCTGATAAAATATCTGAGAATAAGGAAGCGCAGATTTAACCGGTTTTATTTATTCTCAGGTGTGATCGGTGCCAGAGACGCCACGCTCACGTTCATGGTCGGCGGACTGGCCGCAGAGTACGAGAGGTGCGTGCCCTTCCTGCAGCCCATGGGGGCGCGCGTGGTGCACTGCGGCCCCACCGGGGCGGGGCTCATCGCCAAGATCTGCAACAACATGCTGCTCGCCATCTCCATGATCGGCACCGCAGAGTGCATGAACCTGGGCATGAGGTGAGGATAGCAACACTTCTAGAGGGATCACCCTCGTGAGCATCCCGGGAAAACTATTTACTTTAAATTGTAAAGAGTAAAATCAGCATGATATAGCCCTTGCTGACTGGTGCCATCTCAGAGCGGCGAGCCCGATGGATCGGTCACATCATGCGCCCCGATGGTCTTCTTCACGACATTGTGGAGGGGATAGTTGAGGGTAGAAACTGTAGAGGGCGCCCTAGACGGAAGTATTTGCAGCAAGTGTTCGAGGACATGAGTTGTAGCTCTTATGCTGAGCTGAAGAGGGTTGCGGAGGACCGAGAGGAGTGGAGATCGAGATGCAAGATTATGTTGCTGCAAACCAATCCACTGGATTGATACTACGAAGAAGACTGGTACCTAAAACCTCGATACACAATCATTCGTCTCTTATTTCTGTTCGCTTGTCGTACATAATACGTTGCCATATTGGCATTTTGGACAAGTCCGCTGACGGGTGTGACGTTAGTTATATAGATCGCCACTTGCAGCGCTGGGTGAAACCGACCACGGCGCTCGGTCCTGGACATTGATTGATATCGTGGCTTTTGGGTTTAGCCGTGTGTGGCGAATTACTAATTTCCAATATTTCGACCGCCATTGCAGGGGTCTTCTTCAGGGTTGATGACTTAGTGATGAGTTGGTGTCTGGAGATAATTTAGCCGTCAGCCTAACGCACCTCCACAAGCGTCATGTCAGATAATCGTGTACGGTGGGTATGTTCCAAGAAGCGTACCTCCACGAGCGACATAGTGAGTGTGTTTTAAGGAGCATACCTCCACGAACGTGTCGAACTGTGGTTGTCCTTGCTTGACTGTGCAGGTTTTTGAGTATGTTCTAAAGGTGGAAGCCATGCTGTTTTGAGAATCAAACCGTCATCCCTGTTGATGTTAATATGATATCTTTTGATGTCAATGGCTTCCCTTTATAGGCGTGCATTCCCTTGAGTTCGAGCCACGATTTCGGGTTAGAATCAAAACTCATGTCCCGTGTCAGCCAGATGCTCTGCCAGTGCTGACGCCATTGGGTGGCCTAGTCTGCACGATAGAAATATTGGAAAGGAGCAATTCGCCACACACGGCTAACTCCAAAAGCCACAATATCAAATCTGGCCGAGAAAACCTAAGAAGTTATTTATGACATTGACGAATAACAACTCGCGAGATCACATTTGTCTTTATTGATCGTTCGAGACTATTTCAAATGCTTGTGTTAATATATTTTTAAACGTCTATCTAAAGAATATTTTATTTTTTCAAAGGTTGGGTCTCGATCCCAAGGTCCTCCTCAGCGTAGTCAACAGTTCGACCGGCCGTTGCTGGTCCTCAGAAAAATACAACCCCGTTCCCGGTAAGACGATATCTCAGATACTGTTGCTAACTGTCCCGGTTTTTTTTATGTCAACACATACCGGATAATACAGACAGATGGTGATAGTAATTCTGGTGTCTCATCTGTGGAAATCTATGACGCTTACCATGGTGTATATCAGAGCTCCGCAACCTTTTCTCATCTGCGGCACACCAAAGTACTTCTTTGGATTCTACGGCACACCAAAGTTCTCACCTTGAATACCGCGACACACCAAGAGCCAAAAATATATATTAATTTGATCAATTCCACTTTTTTTTAATTTCATTTAGAACTTAATAAAGCAAGTACCTCGTTGTGTGTCTACATAAATAGGCGATAGGCGCTGGGAGCTTGAGGACCGTTGTAAAATTATTTATTTATAATATTGCCTTATTTGATCGCGGCACACCTGTATCGGCTTACGACACACCAGTGTGCCGCGGCACACCGGTTGCGGAGCACTGGTGTATATGGCTAAACGCTGCATGTGGAGTGTTGATCCGCCAACGTCGTAGACTACAGCTCGAGATTCACGCATCATCCTTTATTATTACAGGAATTTACTATGAATGGGTGGTCTTCACGGGACGACGTTCGTCTACCACCAATTTTAATTGATAGGCTATGACTGACATTTTACGGGTGATGGATCAAATTCACACCAACCGGGGGTATTTTAGAACTCAGAAATCGATTAAAAATCCTTTTTTTTTTAATCTCAGTTGGGGATCGAACCCACGACCTTTGGCTTGCAAAGCAAACGCTTTACCATTGAGCTATGACCGCCGGCAAATCTACCACCAATTTTAATTAATAGGCTATGACTGACATTTTACGGGTGATAGATCAAATTCACACCAACCGGGGGTTGATTTATTTTAGAACTCAGAAATTGATTAAAAATCCTTTTTTTTTAATCTCAGTTTAAAGGGAATGACTGCAGTTTCAAGTTCCTACTGTAGATGTCACTGTGTACTGAAAGTAGCAAAACTATATATCACAGCTACCGATGTCAACGGTACGGGAATCTTAGACGGCATATATCAGCTCCCGATGCGAAAGGGTTAAGTCGCAATTCCATTCAATGAAATCCATAAAAAAACGGTATTTCATGAAAAATCTCTTACTCTGAGTTAACACAGAGTTGGGGCAAATACTATCTGCATTCGAGAATTTAATATATATAATCGTGTCGGAAACAACAGGGTCAGATCCTGTCTGCCCAGAAGTGGGCGACGTCGATGGCGTTACTCAGGTCTTCCTGGGTGCAGCTTCTCGGACGCAGCGCACACTCCAGAAGGTGCGACAGGGTCTGCTCCACGCCGCAGTCACATTCAGTCGGCCCGCTGTAAATCTGACAGGCTTTCATTTGTGACATCGTCTTGCATACTCCAATCTTAAGTCTGTTGAGGGACCTCCATTTCGAGAGACCACAGAGAATTTAATGCATCTTCGTTTATTCAAATTATTCTTAGAAAATTGTCTGAAGTTTGAAATGTATAAAATTCACCTAAATTTGATGAACGATTTTCTTTTAAAGGACTGGTTGAGAACGTTCCCCCGGGCGACAACTACAAAGGAGGATTCTCAAATGCGCTCATCACTAAGGTATGAAAATGTGACCATAAACATATATTTACTCTAACATCCTCCTCTCTCTCAAAAGGTTTTTATTCAGTCACGTGAGAGCATGATGAGGAGCAGGTCAGCAAAAAAAGACTTTTTCAGAAGCACATTGCCATATATTTATGATAAACCGTTACAAACTTATGGCCCCACCTAGTCACAGCATTCAAGCCGAGCCACAATACAATATGCTCTCGCCGACGGGCGGCACACGACTCGCGCGCCTGTCGCATAGCGCCACAAGAGACTATCTCCGTAACTAGTCCAAAATGCCAATACGGCGGACACATTCATGTACGACAACCAAACAAAAATAAGACACGAAAGATTGTATATCGAGGTTTTCGGTACCAGTCAGCAAGGGCTATATCATGCTGATACGAAGAATTATTGGATGCAATCCCACAAACGTTTACTTACATATATTTTTTACAATTTTCAACAGGATCTGGGCATCGCAGCCTCAGTGGCCACCGAATCTGGCACTCCCATCCCCATGGGGGCGCTCTCCCATCAACTGTACACCACCATGGTGGCCAAGGGGCTCGGAGACAAGGATTTCGCCATCATCTATGATTTCTTCAAGAAGAACTGCAACTAAACATTCACAAAAATTCTACATAAGAGTGATGTGTCAAATTATGGGCATATTTGATAGATATATACGAGGCTTATCAGTAATATAAGATTCCCAGTAATTTTTCACAGTGTAAAACATGTTTAATTCCATGAATGCGTACATTTTTTGAAAGTTCAGACTTTTACCTATATTTCTACATAGTCGCCACTGAGGTCAATGCATTTTGGCATGCGGTATACGAGCTTTTGAATGCCCGAGTCAAAATATCTGCCTCCAAGCCACGCAGATACCTGAGAACCGCTTCTTGCAGCTCTTCTCTGTCGCCGAAATGCGTTCCACCCAGGTGTTCCTTCATTTCAGAGAAGAGATGGTAGTCACTTGGGGCTAAGTCCGGGCTGTAGGGTGGGTGTTTAACAATACCCCATCCAAATTTATCGTACGGTCAACATTCTTGGCACCCATCTCGCGCAAACCTTAGCATACTGTAGATGCTCGTCAAAATCATGTCAATAGAGGTTTTGCTGACATCAAGGATCATTTCAAAGAGCTTACGAACCGACACTCTTCGATCTGAAAGCATCGCTGTCTCCACTTTTGTGATTTCTTCATCAGAAACAGATGGCCGTCCAGAACGCTCCTCATCATGGACGTCAGTACGCCCGTTCTTGAACTCTCTGCACCATTTGCGCACGTGTTGTACGCTCATACACTTGTCTCCATAGATTTCGCATAGCTGGGAATGCATTTCTGCCGGCGCAATATTTTTTGCAGACGGGAAACGGATCACCGAGCGCAGCTCACACCTGGCGGGCGAAGCGAGGGGAGATCCTTTACGTACGGTTGCCAAGCCAAGACTGAGCTCTGCATGCAGCTCGGTGGAAACTTTACATTACAGAAGCATAGTATCAAGCATTTAGCTAAAAAAATGCATCTTACATAATAACCAACACTTTTTAAGTAAATTTGTAATGAAATAATAATTATTTGAGTTAATTATTCAATATATTAATAAACACATTGATTGATATTTAAACGATACTTGTACATTCTAGTGCTTGGTTTTGTTCTTCATTTAGGAATACTTAGGTACCTACTTAACTTTGGAATATTATTTTTAAAATTTGATTATTATGCATTGTCATGTTTTAAACAAGATTATATTTGTAAATAAAGCTGCCATATTTACTATACTATTTATTTATGATTTTTTTTTCAATTTTAAATTTGTATTACCTAACCTCTCAAAATAAAACACCGCCGGTGGGTATAGCTCAATGGTATAAAAGCGTTTGCTTTGCAAGCCAAAGCTCGTGGTTTCGATCCCCGATGGAGATTAAAAAACTAAAAAAATAATTAACACTATCCATTCCGATTACACAATATGTGTGTAATCGCCAGGCCGACATTCCACATACAGGAGAATACCGACAGACGGTGATAGTAACTCTAAAGTCTCATATGTGGAATTCTATGACGCTTACCATAGTGTATATGGCTAAACGCTGCATGTGGAGTGTTGATCCGCCAACGTCATAGACTACAGCCCGAGATTCACGCGTCATCCTTTATTAATACAGGAATTTACTATGAATGGGCGGCCTTTACGGGAAGAATTTCGTCTACCACCAATTTTTAATTAATAGGCTATGACTGGCATTTTTACGGGTGATGGATCAAGTTCACACCAATTATATAAGATTTTAGAGCTCATAAATCGATTAAAAATATTTTAAATTTTTTTGCATGTCCGTCGGGGATCGAACCCACGACCTTTGGCTTGCAAAGCAAACGCTTTGACCATTGAGCTATGACCGCCGGCAATTGAGGAATTGAATTCTCACAAACTTATGTCCTAGTTATATATAGGTACAAGCGTTGAGTTTTTTTAACTCAAATACCCTATTTAAATCATCATTATTAGCATGTCTGCTCCCTAACGGAAGCATATGGCACTCACTAACTTTCTGTATGCTCCACCTGCCGCAGCTCCACTGAGTACATTTTATGTAAAGTTCCCGACAGCCTTCAAAGATGACGCTAGCTAGCCCGGGGCTTGAAGAAAAGACAGCTATAGTTGTTTATGCTCTCTTGCGGTATCCTTAATATATAGCCCAGTTAATTCCGCCTTCACCTCTTGATCAATTGCTTATGTATGGTGAGCAAGCGCATTACTTTTAGTAATTAAATATACACATACCATACATGAAAATTCTTTATACGCATCAATTTGTTCAGAAAAAATATCGGCAGAAGCGGGATTCGAACGAGCGAGCTTTGGAACCAACCGTTGCCATATGTTCATTACCCTAGACCGCTCGACCATCTCCTGCCCGAACTGTTGCATGGAATTATTCGTATTTATACCATTGTTACTATCGTATAACGATAGATGTCTCTATAGTTTATATTCAGAGTGTGTATATTATTATTTTTTATTATTCAATCAGTCAGTATTTATTCACAAGCTTATTTTATTACTTCTGTGTCATACTCACCGTCATCTTTACTACTGTTTAAGTCATAATTTTGTGACGAATTTTTTTTCATTTCATTCGTATTAGACTTCCTAAAAATCATATTACGCTGAAAAATATTTTGAATATTACGCAATTTGGTGCTGGAATAAATTTAAAAACGTAACACAGCTGTTTATTATGTGTTTGAATTCAAGTCAATAGCCACACTGTGAAAGATAAAAATTCTGATAAAATAGTACGACCCATAAAAATAACATTTTTACTAAGATACCGTGTATTTTTGGCTTTTAAAATCCCGCAAAACAGTGAAAGTACATTATACAATACATATATACTTCACGTCGCCGAGATAGACGAGGAATGAAATCCTTTGGTGGAAACCCTCCATGTCTCGTCCTGTTTTTGTAGACTCAGATGGGTACCCGTTACTGGACGCACGCTAAAAGCTACTTGTTAGAGTGGCTGAAGGCTTTTCCGTGATTATAGATGCATCAGTTAGATGTCAAATAGACCTCAGTCTAAGGCTGCGAAATAAGTATACTACAGCGAGTCTTAAATTGCCTTCTTTGGTAACACGTTGCTAACCACGAGGGAATGGATGAAGAAATGATATGCATCCCCCAACGACATAGACAATATAGGTCATTCACGTGGGTATCACGCTTAGAGCGAACACGCTGGCGTGTCTGCCTAGCAACATGACTCAAACTTCATCGCCGCGCTGCGTGTTAATATTTATATTATTAAAATATTAAAATTTATTGAGAATTTTGCAAAAAACGGTTAATCAGAGTAATATTTGTTAGAAGACGAGAAGTAAATTAACAAAAAACTCGAAAAAATTCGTCTGCAGAGTTTTTTTTTCAAGGAAAATAGAAGAAATAAATAATAAGGTACGCTTTGTTGTCTTTTCTTGATTACTTTCTAAATTTTAAATGAAATCGTGTGTAGACAGACATTTGCTTAAATAATAAAGTATACCTAACCAGTTATTGATTTCGTAAATATTAAATACCTATCAACATTTATCCTGCCTTTAATTTTAATGAAATATAAGAATCAAATAATCATATTATATGTACTACAAATAATATAGTTTTCAAGCACATTTCTTGTAAAACAAATGACACAAATAAAATGATGGTGATGTGGAATGTGTTAAATATTATAGGCTAATAAATGATTAATTTATGGTCGGATAGGTGAATTTTGAATATGAAAATAGGTCAGTTAAGTACATTTATGCTTCAAATACTAGTTTTAAGAAAAATAAATGGTTTGAAAAATTCACACCGTATTGACAGTATATGTAATTTATATTAGACCAAGCAGTAACGAAATGGTTAAGGATGTCAACCCTCCTATAACGTTTTCATAAGACCGGATGATTACATCAATGCTCCCGAGGCTTGGACCATTTGTTCATAAGAGGTTGCTCAACTTTAAATAATAACATAGAAAGGACCGTTATTTCAAACAGCGCTGCAAATACAAGATATAATATTTGTTACAATCCAAAAAAATCATACTTTATAGTATGTAACAACTGTGTGTAATTAAATATTAACATTATTATACCTAACTTATATATTGTCATTATTATATTTTTGACTTGCAACACCGCCCGTAATGGTCGACAGATGTTTATATTTTGACGTGACGGCAGCTTATGTCAACCGCTCGCGAAAACCAGTCCGGACGTCCGCGGGCCACGACGCAACGTCACACAACGCAAACAAACACAACCAGACGCTCGTCTGACACGTCCGCGCGGATCTAAATTGCGGTAAAACAGAACGTCGGACGTTTAAAAAAAACATTAAACAATGTGAGGTTATGTTCCGTACGAAAGTGTTCCCCCATACGAAGTGTACTTTTATCTTATCTACCGCTGCACAGTCAGATAATTATTTCCTGATGCTCGCTTCGGCGTGAAGCGCTAATTATTATTGGAAACACAAACGTGTTAGAATATAATACGTGGATATCGATAGTGTACGAACGTATCAATACATACTATTTATTATGCCTTCCTTTAACGCAATTCAGAAATAATTCCAAAACAGTTGAATGCGAATTCTTTTGCGCAATATTTGAAAAAAATGTTTTTTTAATGTGAAATGTGTTGGTTTAATCAAAAATAATAAATAAATATAATTCTTCGTAATTTGTGCACGATATTTTATATATAAACTCTAATATATTTATTTTAAATTGCTTTAGTTATTTAACTAGTAAAATAAGTGCATACGATTTTGTGTTTTAAGCAATAAAATTATTCAATAATATTGAAAACAGTACGTAACTTAAATCTGAAAATGTGTAATAAAATTAATGAATAAAAACCTTATTTTTTCTAATCTTTTTACTATCGCGACCATTTGCCAACAAATAACTCATCGAAAAGTAGTTTCGATTTTAATGAACTGTCAAATTAATGAAAATGAATTGTCAAATTCTGTAAATTGAATTTCTCAGTGATCTCGTGTGTTCAAATTTGCTGGTTTGCATGAATTATACTGGAGAAAATTTAGCATGCTCCTTCACTATTGAAGTAAATAAATAATATTTACATTAATTCGAGATTATATAAGCATTTAAATACTTGAAATCACTGAAAGTAGATACAAGATATTATTTATTTGGGGAAAATATGTGAAACATTCAAAATTAGAATAAATATCAAATTATTTTGACAAAACATCAGATACAATGCTATATTTTCTTGAGTATAGTCCGCTTTTTTCATAATTTATATTCGATTTTAATATCTAATTATCGTTACAGTTAACTAACAATACATCAGTGATATCCAAATGAAAATAATAGTGAATCATCATTATAAAGGAAAACGAAAATTGGTTTAAAAACTGCCTCGGACTAAAAATATATCTTACAAAATGTTTTTTAAAAAAGTGTAATACTTGTGGATTCTAAAACGCTGATGTCTGGTGTGACTGAACACTGCGTGCGATAGTGATGGAAAATTTAAATAAGTGATCAAAAAATAACGCAATCTTCAATTGTTTTAATGAAAAAACAAACGGGTGCTGGAAGATTCTAAAAAACAAATTTAAAATCATTGTTTTTAAATATTTTAGAACAAAAGCAAACAGATACAATAGTCTCTGCTTGAATTAGGCTTTATTTTCTTTTATGCAACTGACTATTTATCAAAATAATGTGATTACTATGAATTCTTATGTGTTTTTGGTCTTTTGTTGGCTCTTCTGTGATTAACGGGGCATATGGACATTGTAAACTGGAGCATTCCATACATTAGTAATTTAAGACATTCGAAAAGTTTGCTTAATCCGTGTTCTACTGCTATAACAGGAGTATCTATGGCCACCACAAACTATAGTCCTTCCACACATCAATAATTTAAGTCATTTAAAAGGAGTAAATCATGCATTCTATGTGTTAAAAAATAATTGTTTTCTTAAAGACAGTTTATAGGAAACACGTGAATACATGCTGATCTAATGATATGAAGTAATATGATAAATATGCTGGAATGATATGAAAAACTTAGTTGATGCTGTTGAGAAGAATTTCATTACAAAATAATTAATGGAAGACCATAAAATCAACAAAATCCAGCTTAAATATTATAAATCTACATTATAAGAGTATTAGAACCTCGATATACACAAGTCTCCATTGAAAGAAATATAAAAAAACATGTGAAAAGGTCTAGATTGCATAAAATATGTAAATTGTAACAAAAATATATATAAATAGCTTTGCATTGAAGTTTACCAAAGGATTTCACTGTAAATTACTTGATGTATGAATAAAGAGATCATTGAAATTCAGCATTATTATGAAATATCCACTTTGTATAAGTATTTGAAACATTTTACATAAGCCTACATGGAAAACAATCCAAAAGAAACATATATAAAGGTGTAAATTGCATCAATTATGTAAATTTTAGGTGAAATATATTTAAAAAGATTAACAGTGACGTTTAGTAAGGGTTTCATGGTAAACTACCTGCTGCAAGAACACGTTATCACTGCTACGAAGCTTTATCATCAAAAATATACATTGTAGCAGTGTTGTAATAGGATTTACACAATTTTACATTGAAAACAATACAAAAGAAACATAAAATGGTGTAGATTGCATGAAATATGTGAAACATATGAAAATATATACTAAAAAGGCTTAACAGGAACATTTAGTAAGGATTTCATTGTAAACTACTTGCTAGAAGAGCATATAATCACTGCTACGAAGCTGTAACACCAAAAATATACATTGTAGCAGTGTTGTAATACGATTTACACAATTTTACATTGAAAAACAGTCTAAAAGACACATTTAAAAAGTACTAGATTGCATTAAATATGTATGTTGTACAAGAAATACATTAAAAATGCTAAACAGTGACGTTTTAGTAAGGATTTCATTGTAAATTACATGCTAGAAGGGCAAAGGAAAGTGTTATAACACTATACACACAATTTTACATTAAAACTATCCAAAAGATACATATAAAAAGGTGCAGATTGCTTAAAATTTGTAAATTGTTCAAGAAATACATTAAAAATGCTAAACAGTGACGTTTCATAAGGGTTTCATCGTAAATTACTTGCTAGAAGGAGCACGTAATCAGTGCTATGAAGCTTTATGTATTATAAGAGTATAAGGACTCGTGTAAGAAGCTTCCAGAATCATTTTTTTTTTAGTTTTGAACGTAATTATTCACGATGCGGCTGAGCGTGAAGAAGGCGTTTGCCGTCGGGGGTGTGTGCGTGGCGCTGTGGGTGGCGTTCACTTGCCTGTCTTTCTCGGCCGGGCCCCAGGAAGACGCCGGGGGCGCAGAGGCAGAGCGTCGTTTTGAAGAACGCGTGGAGCGACTGGAGGATTCTATGCGACTAGAAATGAAGCTGAATCAAGAAATGATATCGGATATTAAAGAAAAACTGGCAAAACGGCCGAGCAGTGCAGGAAAGATGGAGCAACGAAATCGTACCAGGTTTGCTTAATGTTTTAATATTTTTAAATTATTCTTCTTTATCCTAGCCATTTCCCATCATCTAGGGTCGAACATCCTTGTGCACGTTCGCCATGTCTGTCTGTCCTGCATTGCATTTTCGGTCAAACCCAGAGTTTTCAGACCCTTGTCTACAGTTGCAGTCCAGGTTGCCTGTGGTCTTCCAAGTCTTCTTTTCAGCGTGGATATGTTGAGGGCTCTCTTCACCATGTGGTCCTCATCTCTCCGTGTCACATGCCCATACCATCTTAGGCGGTTTTCCTTATCTTTTCAGGTATGGGGGCCACCTGAAATGAATATATATGCTCATTTTATATCTCGGCATAGTCTAGTCACAAGTGTTTGTTTGCCACCTCAGCATATTCATCTCTGCCACATGAATCCTATATTTTGTTTAATTATAAATATTTTTATCTGGGCGGCTAAACTTTATAGCCGGTGGGTATAGCTCAATGGTCAAAGCGTTTGCTTTGCAAGCCATATGTCATGGGTTCGAAAGTTTTTTAATCGATTTATGAGCTCTGAAATACCCCCGATTAGTGTGAATTTGATTCCTCACCCATAAAATGCCAGTCATAGCCTATCAATTAAAATTGGTGGTAGATGAAAGTCGTCCTGTGAAGACCACCCATTCATAGTAATTTTCTGTAATTAAAAAGGATGATACGTGACTCTCAGTCTGTAGTCTATGATGTTGGCGGATCAACACTGCACATGCAGCGCTTAGCCATATGCACCATGGTAAGCATCATAGAATTCCACAGTTGAAACTTCAGAATTACTATCGCCAACTGTCGGCATTCTCTTGTATGTGTTTACATAACAAAATTTTTAAAAACATAGTTTTAAAATGCATCAATGCAAATGTAGATTTTTATTGCTTAGTATTTGTCCCCTAACCTAATTATGGAGTGAAAGCCAAAGACCAACAATGGTTTTAGTGAATCCAACAATAAGTGATAACAATATGGCGGCCTATTGAAATATTCTGTTGTTGTATATAACAATAGTGAGTTTATAACAATGGAAGAGTAATAACATTGCCAGTATTTACTGTTTTAATGCTTTTACTGTGGTTCTAAATATGTTTCCATCGACAGGACTGGACTTTACCTGCCTCACACCCGCATCACACCGGAGGACAGTTAAGTCTCCTTGATGGCGCGCTCATTCAGATTATGATCATTTAGCAACTGATAAGTCCAGTGGGAGTCCCCTCTGAACAATTGTGGCCACTGCACAGAAGTGCTAAAAGAAAGAACCCGTGAAAGAGATTAGAATCGCATTCATGGGTTGTAAAGAGATGGAGATGGAAGATAGATTCTCTCACCGAAAATACGAGCAAAGATTGTAAATGCGTGGAATTTTTTTTAGTGGCCACAAAGTCTGCATGCCCGATAGGGCCAAGGTGATTCCCTCGAACTGCATCGAAAAGGACTCCTCTTTCTAACAAGAGGAACTGACAGTCCCAGAGAATGTGCTCTAAGGTCTGGAAGGGGGCGCCACAGGGGCAACTAGGGTTTGAAACTAAATTAAATGCGTATAATCTGTCAACAAAAGCTCCGTGCCCAGTCATTAGCTGGGTAGACCAGTGATCGGGGCTTATCCATTTAGCAGTTAGTCTAAAGTAAATGTCCAGAAAGAACAGAAAGGTAGTTCTGTTTCCAGCGACTATGGCACATCGCTTTTTGTTGGGAATCGGTTCTTCTTCTTCTTCGTGTCTTCACAGTCGCACAATAGTGACTCTCCCTGTCGAAGCATTCCTCGCCGCTCGAGGTTGTGCTTCTACCAACTCCGGTTCTTAATCTGTTCAGGAATTTCCAGGTCCGCCAGTCAAGGTTCTTGCCAGTTGGGAGGCTTTCATTTGTATTAATGAAAGCCAGAGCTGGAGTCTCTCATTTTCAGGGCCGGATGTGAGAGGTTGTGTGGATCTCAGAAAGCTGCTTCGCGACTTCAGTCTGGGTGTTGGGGGTGTCTGATTATACAATCAGTGGGACGGTTGGTTGATTGCCTTACGCATTTCTTCGGCGCATATGACTTTGCGTGTTATGTTCGGTGGTGCGATACCAGCCAAGGGGTATAGTTTAGAAATGGGTGTTGGTTTGAGGCAGCCCGTGACGACTCTGCACGCATCATTCAGGGCAGCACCCACTTGATTACTATGGGCTGATCGACCCCATACTGGTGCCACATATTCTCCGGGTGATGACGATGATGATGATATAATTTGGCCAAAAATCGATTTAAAAAATAGACTAGAATGGCGCCACTTTCAAAAGATGAAGTATCATTGATATTTTGTATGCCATCCATAGTATAATTTTAGATGCTAATCACTAGTCATAATGTTCCTAACTAGTTTAATTGTATGTAGCCATAAATACATAATAAAATGGTCATAACTTCCTGCGTAATTATTGCTTACAAATTGTAATATATATATATTTATATTGATTATTTTTTATTATATGTAGTATATAGATAATGTTTTTATTTATGGCAGCTTAATGTGTTAATATATAATCGTGTCGGAAACAACAGGGTCAGATCCTGTCTGATAGATTGGCACGTAACACAGTGATTTCTCTGACGGGCAGCTTGATGTGTGCTTAGGTTATGGAGGCGTCGAAGTGAAGAGAAAAGTGATCTGGTCTGTCTGGTCGTCTGCTTATATAGAGCCAGCTCGACTCCCACCTTGATAGACGCAATATTACTTGAAGCGATCTCTGGTGACGGCGATTCTATCGACATATATGGAACACATAAGGCAAACATTATTAGACAGGCATATATAGCGAAATATACATATAATCGTTTTGGAGATAACAGGGACAGATCCTGTCTGCCCAGAAGTAAGCAACGTCGATGACGTTACTCTCAGCCATCATCAGGTCCTCCTGGGTGCAGCTGCTCGGACACAGCGCACACTCCAGAAGGTGGGACAGGGTCTGCTCCACGCCGCAGTCACATTCAGTTGGTCCGCTGTAAAACCACCCATTCATTGTAACTTCCTGTAATAATATGGATGATGCGTGAATCTCGGGCTGTAGTCTATGACGTTGGCGGATCAACACTCCACATGCAGCGCTTAGCCATATGCACCATGATAAGCGTCATAGAATTCCAGAGATGAGAATTACACTATCACCGTCTGTCGGTATTCTCCTGTTTGTGTTTACATAAAATAAAACTGCCAGGCTTTCATTTGTGTCTGCGTCTTGCATACTCCGGTCCCAAGTCTTTTAAGGGACCTAGATATATTCTACCCCTAGTCGTGTCCAGGGGCCAGGTCCCCTTTCGGGGCAATCCAAGTATTCCCCTTAGTTGCGCTTCTCCACATGTTCAGCCGCAGGATGGCCTCAGTTCCGTTGTCGACTGTAGGAAGCTTCTTCTTGATTTGAGCCGTGTGGTTATCTTTTGATACCCAAACATAGGGTGGAGTGTGTCGTGGGTTGCTTTGGAGAGCTCCTTCTTGGTGGTGACTTCTCGCCGTATCTTTGGTGGGGCGATGCCCGAGAATTGATTTCTCGACTTGCTGAGTGGAGCAAATAGCCGTGGATCAGTATTAAGTAATTAAATCAACATACTGGCAAGATTAGAGTAATGTCATATAAGACGGCTTTTGCTGTGAATTTGTATGTGTATTAGTTGTTGAGTATTTATGTTATTTTGCAGTTGTACCTGGGCCCTCATCGATGGTGGTCCTTCCCATCCTGGTGCTGGCCTGCAACAGACTGACAGTCAAGAGATGCCTTGACCAGCTGATAGAATACAGACCCAGCAAGGAGCAGTTCCCCATAGTCATAAGTCAGGTACGATTGAAATTTTAACCGGTTGTAAACCACAAGCGTCTATAGAGGAGGCCGCCCATACAAAAGTACAGTGAAATCTCTTCCTGCCATGTTGAAATAATTAGCTACTACATATTGTCAAGAATTATCGATCTTCTTCGTAGTATCGATCCGGTGGATTGGTTTGCAGCAACAGAATCTTGCATCTCGATCTTAATTCCTCTCGGTCCTCCGCAACCCTCTTCAGCTCAACATAAGAGCTACAACTCTTGTCTTCGAACACTTGCTGCAAATACTCCCGTCAGAGCGCTCTCTGCAGTTTCTACCGTCAACCATCCCCTCCACAATATCGTGAAGAAGACCATCGTGGCGCATGATGTGACCGATCGCCTCTCTGAGATGGTTCTTACTAGGTGCCTATCCTCCTTGATTATCCTGAGAACATCATTGTTCGTGACGTGGTCTCTCCAGGAAATGACGACCCTCGGGGTCTCCCCATGCGAAAACCGCTTGGCATAGAAAAGGTGAAACAAGTTTACTTTTTTTGCATTTTTGTTTGCGTTTCGATGGCGACCCCAGCGACATGGAGTCGCCCTTTAGTAAACGGGAATGTCAATAATAAAAAAAAGCCCTGGTTTATACGCTTGTCGATATTCTATAATATATAATGATATCCTGCTCTCTTATTTGGATATCTTTTTACTGGATGACTGGATGCAGGATCAGGTTCACAATATAAAGAACTTCGTCTCTTATTTCGGGTCGCTTGTCGTGCATTTAGGTGCGCCGTGCTGACAGTTCCGCTAATGGGTGTGTTAGTTAAGCATACCACCGCTCGTGGCGCTGAGCGAAATCTGTAGCGCCGGTAGGCCCACATGGCAGTTGGTCCCCACCCTTTGGCAAGGCAAGGTCGCATTGCGGCCACGCGGCATGTCAACCTGCGTGGTCGAAAGCTTGTAATGTTTTTAAAGTAAATATAATGTGTGCTTCTAAAAGAAAGTGTTTGTCTGCTGACCTGCTCCTCATCCTGCCCCCTCGCGACGTAATAACGCCCTCTTTCTTTGAGAGAGGAGAATGTTAAAACAATAGATGTGCATGTCAGGCGAGTGAACAAAATAAGAGACGAAAGATCGTTTTTCGAGGCTTAACGGCATCAGCCTAAAAGAGCTATATCAAGCTTATATCAATATATAATATGATTTATATGTTTCAGGATTGTAACCACGAGCCGACCAGACAGCTACTGGAGGAGTACGCGAGCGTGGAGGGCGCCGGGGTGTCCCTGGTGCTGCAGCCGGATCTGCAGGATGTGGTTGTTCCGCCTCGGGAGAAGAAGTTCCGCGGCTACTTCAACATCGCCCGCCACTATCGGTTCGCGCTCAACCACACGTTCCACGTGCTGGGGCACAGGGCCGCCATCATCGTGGAAGGTGAGAACAACCCATTACTATCATCATCAGCCTGTATCCGTCCGCTGTTGAACGTATGAGGCAGCGATGCTCTCAGATCGAAGAGTGACGGTTCGTAAGCTCTCCGAAATGATCCCTGATGTCATCAAAAACCTCTATTGACAAGATTTTGACGGAGCATGTAGGGTATGCTAAGGTTTGCGCGAGGTGGGTGCCAAGAATGTCGACCAACGAGCTCATCGCAAAATTTGGATGGAGTATTGTCAAACACCCACCCTACAGCCCGGACTTGGCCCCAAGTGACTACCATCTCTTTCCTGACATGAAGAAACACCTGGGTGGAACGCGTTTCGGCGACAGAGAAGAGCTGGAAGATGCGGTTCTCAGGTATCTGCGTGGCTTGGCGGCAGATTTTTTTGACTCGGGCATTCAAAAGCTCGTATACCGCATGCAAAAATGCATCGACCTCAGTGGCGACTATGTAGAAAAAATAGGTAAAGTCTGAACTTTCCAAAAATGTACGCATTCATGGAATTAAACATGTCTTACACTGTGAACAATCACTGGGAACTTTATTTTACGGATAACCCTCGTAATTATGCTGTCCTCTAACTTATCTCACCGCGTATTTCATTTTTTCTTTTCAGATGATTTGGACGTAGCGCCCGACTTCTATGAATACTTTCTGGGCACGTATCCACTGCTAGAGAAGGACCCTACATTATGGTAGGTATATTATACTTATAAATGAGCAACTTCTTACGACAAAAGGCTCCGATCAAGTCGAGAAATTAATTATTCAATATTACAGTTTTTGCCTCTAGGTGTATTTCACCCTTTTGCAAATAAGATTAATACTTTTGAAAATTTAATGAAAATGTTTTTTTAATGGAATTCAATTATTTTTCACATTAAATGAGATTAATTAATAAATTGATACACACGTACAAATCTACAACAAATATCACAAAAAGAAACGCTGGGATTTGAACCACGAACTATGCGCGTTTGTTCTATTCTATGCACAAGACTAATTCTTCCACCCAAAGATTGGGAATGAGAGGGGAATGCTTGGATTGCCCCGAAAGAGAACCTAGCCCCTGGACACAGCCAGGTATGGAATTGAGGAGGTCCCTTAACAGACTTGGGACCGGAGTATGCAAGACGACGGCACAAATGAAAGCCTGGCAGTTTTACAGCGGGCCGACTGAATGTGACTGCGGCGCGGAGCAGACCCTGTCGCACATTCTGGAGTGTGCGCTGTGTCCAATGAGCAGCTGCACCGAGGAAGACCTGATGATAGCCGGAGTAACGCCATCGACGTCGCCCACTTCTGGGCAGACAGGATCTGACCCTGCTGTTTCCAACACGATTATATATATACCTAATAATGTTTAAAAAAAAAAGCATTGCTTACTACATTGCTTGAATCAGAGCTGTTTTTCATATACAGTCGATTCCGCTTAATTGGGACACATCGGGACCGAGGCCTTTAGTCCCAATCAAGCGGCTGTCCCAATTAAGCGAATTTCGCATTTTTTTTAAATTCATTTATTTGGTTTTGGCAACTATGGCCACTTTCTTCTTCGCGGTTCAATTCACAACCCTGGAATTCTTGAATGTTTCAACTTCTATGTTCCAGATAGGTACACCCGTGCTCGTAGCCATCCATTGTTTTTGATCCCAGTCGATGATTGTGGGGCTTCAAGCACTCAATTTGGTTCAACGGCAATGTCGCTCCTAAATGGCCTACCAGCACACCTCGATCCTTCTCTTACATCCTTTTCATCTTTTGTCTCCTGTATTGTTCTACTTGATCTCTGTGATCTTTGACACGTGTCATCTTCTTATTATTTTGTGTTATTTTTTATTTTTATTATTTTCTCTATTTATTGTATATTTATGTATTCTCTATGTTTCTAAATATTTGTAAAAAAAATAGAATTTCGATTCTGTATATAAATAAATAAATAAATAAATAAATAAATAACCAGTAATACACACATAAAATTAAACAATGCAATTTTTTTTCAATAATCTTATTTTATAAACTCTTGGAAACTGTAAATTAATTGTAGTTGATATAAATTAACATATAAATTACAAATATGTAATATAAACTTTTAAGAAGAAAAAAAATCTTATTAAAATAATAAATGGGTGGGTACATACAATTTAATTCAATGCAAAAATGAGTCAAGTGTAGTCTCTTCATGCATCATATCAAACTCTTTGTGCATATTTTTTCTTGAGAATATGTGTAACATAATATGTGCTGTGATCTTAAATTTACTCTCCCAATTAAGCAGAATGTTGTCCCAATCAAACATATAAATTTACTATTAGTTACTTGGTTTGGTTTCTCTTCTTTGAGATTTGTCCCAAATAAGCGGCTGTCCCAATTAAGCCGAATCGACTGTATACTTATTGGTATAATCTTGATATTTCAGGTGCGTGTCTGCGTGGAATGACAACGGAAAGCAGGGCCTCGTGGACCCCGAGGCCACGTCTCTCCTGCATCGCTCGGACTTCTTCCCGGGGCTCGGCTGGATGCTGCGGAGGCAGCTGTGGGACGAGCTGCAGCCCAAGTGGCCTCCAGCGTGAGTGGATCAACACGCTTCCATATCCGCTTCTTCCGCATCCAAAGAACCTCAATTATTATTATTATATTAGTATTCGTATATATCATTCCAGCAGCGCTTCTTTGCCTCTCTGAGTAAAAAGCTGGGTATTGAGTCTGCTTCTGAAGGATGCCTCCGCTTTAAGAGAACTTATGCTTTCCGGCAGCGAGTTCCAGGCCATTGGTGCCGCGTAGCTGAAAGCACGATTGCCAAAGACCGTGCTATGACTACCTCCCGTCAGCTGCAGGGTGCTTTTATTTGCTCTGGCTGATCTGAGTGTCTCTCCACGTGCGCTTATCTCCTTGTGCTTGATCAGTTCTGTCAAATATCCCGGTGCAGTGCCGTGGAGTGCCTTATAAGCTAAGAGGCATAGCTTGTACTGGATAGTAGCCGGAACTCTCAACCGCAGCAGGCGGTGTAGTATCAGTAATGTGACAGAACTTGGGGGCGTTGTACACTAGTCGTGCCGCTGCGTTTTGTAACGACTGCAATCGCTTTAATTGTTTGTCTGGCTGGCCCAAGAGCAGTGCATTGCAGTAGTCTATTTTGGAGACTAAACGCATTTACCAAACTCTTTGTAGCGTCTCTCTCGCCTCATATTCTTCTATATTGTATATAATTCGTTTATCCGCTATACATTTTGTCACTATGTTAACATCCCAGTTACTATAAAAAATGACTAAACGTCCCCGGGATAGTTATCAGAACGCGTAGTGGAGCGATGAGGCGCAGATGAGCAACACAAAGAAATTTTTAAGAAGTACATTGAAATATATTTAACGTAAAGATAAGACAAACTTTCGGTCACCTGTCTGAAACAGAGCTTACTGCTCGAACAGATCCCAACTGACGACTGGCCACTCAGTGCCCGTAGTCAATGACAGCGCATCGCTGACAGTAATACAATGTAATAAAATACCAGGACCTGCCAAATAAATCAAAATGGCGGCTTCAGAATCAATATTCTCCTGTATGTGTTTACATAAATGAGTTGTTTGTTGTAGGTACTGGGACGACTGGATCCGCAAGCCAGAGCAGCGCCTGGACAGAGCTTGCATCAGGCCGGAACTCTCTAGAACGAGAACGTTCGGGAAGGTAACCTAACCTAACTTAACCTGACTTGTAAAATATTTATTTTTATTTATTTATTTAACAGAACGGTAATTCCAAGGTACATAGAATAATAATGAAGCTTACCTATGAAAAAAATTAACCTAACCTGACCTGTGAACAAAGCGAAACTAAGCTTACCTGTGAAAAAAGTTAACCTAACCTAACCTGTGAAAAAAGCCAAACTAACCTAACCTGTACAACAAAAATTGACGTGGATAAAGAAGAATTCCGTAGAGTTTCATCTCACGCAGGCGTTTGCTGGACACGGAGTAGTCAGGGAGTTCCTAAAAAGGATTGTCCTCTCTTCTCGCGATTCTTGTCCGTGTGATTCTAGCATACAAAGACAGTGAGGAACATTCTTAGTACATGTCCTAACCAGGTCCACCTTCGCGTCTTGACCGACTGTAGTATAGATGTCTTCTTCTTCGTAGTATCAATCCGGTGGATTGGTTTGCAGCAATAAAATCATGCATTTTAATCGCCACTCTTCTCGGTCTTTCATTTTCGCTTATACATGGGATGTCGTTTGGACCTTTAATGCAATATTTTCCCCTTTATTTCCACATCCTAATGCCGTTGACCACAAAGGTTCATCCGCCTTTGGAGAGCATTTACTACCTCCAGGATAGTAGAGTGCCCTAACAAGCTTGACCTGATGAGGTTAGCTGAGTGTTGGCTTATTCCGGCCAACATTCGGTCCCTGTCTATATTGGCCGACTGATGTCGCTCGCCCCCCACCACGAGAAAGAGATATATCAGGATTTTTCTTTCATCGAACCTGTGACCATAAGGCATTTCGCAGAATCCTCCAGTACTTTTAGTATAGATGTCATACGCAGTTAAATAACCGAAATTCATAAATATTATTTTATTTTTTCAATGTTCTAATCTTTTATAGATCATTGACTACATTACAATATTATTAGTAATTAAATATACACATACTATACATAAAATTCTTTATACGCATCAGTTCATTCAGAAAAATATCGGCAGAAGCGGGATGCGAACCTAGAGCCTTGGAACCACCTTTGCTCAACTCTTTATCTCCGGACTGATTGAATAATAAAAAATAATAAAATGCACCCTCTGAATATATTACTAAAGAGACATTATCGTTATACGATGATAACAATGGTATAAATTCATCTTCTAACGCGTGTCAGCTCAGGCGGAGAAATAGCCGAGAGGGCTAGGCGGTATATAAAGACCTGAGCAAAGGTAGATCCAAGGCTCGCGGTTCGCATCCTGCTTCTGCCGATATTTTTCAGAATGAATTGATGCGTATAAAGAATTTGATGTGTATATTTTATTACTAATGAAATTCATAATATTTATTTTTTTCTTTTCAGATGGGTGTCAGCAATGGACTCTTCTTCGAGAAGCATCTGAAGCTGATACAGCTCAGCGAAAAGTCTGTCGCATTCACCAAACTTAACCTCACATATCTAATGAAGGTAAAGAATCTTATTATTATTACTTATATATATTTTTTATGTAAACACTGACATCAGCATGATATAGCCCTTGCTATATCGGCATGATATAGCCCTCGCATCGTCTTTGGCAATCGGGCTTTCAGCTACGCTGCACCAATGCCCTGGAGCTCGCTACCGAAAGCATAAGAGAGCTTAAAGCGGAGGCATCCTTCAGAAGCAGACTCAAGACCCACCTTTTTACTCAGAGAGGCAAAGAAGCGCTTTTGGAATGATCATTCGGTCATAAAAGAGCGCTATAGAAATACTAATATAATAATAATAATTGCTGACTGGTGCCGAAAACCTCGATATACAATCTTTCGTCTCTTATTTCTGTTCGCTTGTCGTCCATGAACGTGTCCGTCATATTGGCATTTGGGACTGGTTATACAGACCGCCGATTGTGACGTTGGGCGAGAACTAAATATATGTCAATGTGCTTCTGAAAAAGTCTTTGTTTTGCTGACCTGCTCCTCGTCGTGCCCTCACGCGACTGAATAACAACCTTTTTGAGAGGGAGGAGGATGTTAACATATACTAGAGAATACCGTCAGATGGTGACAGTGATGCAAGAGTTTCATCTGTAGATTCCATGACGCTTGCAAAGCAACATATAGCTAAGCGGTGCATGTGAAGTGTCCATACGCCTATGTCATAGACTGCAGCCGGACATTCACGCATTCAGTTATTACAAGAATTCATTTTAAATGGGTGGCGTTCACGGGACAACTTTCATCTACCACCAATTTTGATTAATAGGCTTTGATTGTAATTTTACAAATGTGGTGATCAAATTCACACCAACCGGGGGTATTTAGCTTAGAAATATCTCCGTCGTGGATTGAATTCACGGCTTTTGGTGAAGGAAGCAAACACTTAACCACTGAGTCATACCCACCAGTTGAACTGCCATATAAAATAACTTCTTCTTCTTTGTGTCAGCGACGTCAAATTATTTCTGCCCAGTATCTTGCAACATCGATAGCCCGTATATTGCCTAGCATTAGGTCTTGGGGTGTGCAGCTTGTTGGGCACATGGAGCAGGATCTCAAGTGTGAGGCGGTCTGCAGGTCTCCACAGTCGCACAATAGTGGCTCTACCTGCCGAAGAGTTCTCCACCGCTCGAGGTTGTCCTTTGTTCTACCAGCTCCGGTTCTGAATCTGTTCAGGGATTTCCAGGTCCGCCAGTCAAGGTTCTCGCCAGTTGAGAGGCTTTCCTTTGGAGTAATGAAATCCTCTGCTGCGACTTGTTGCCAGAGCTGGAGTTTCTCATTTTCAGGGCCGGATGTGAGAGGTTGTGAGGATCTTATATAGATTAAATAAGTATGAATGTCGTGTGTTCTAGGAGCCCTATGACTCTGAGTTCCTGAACGTGGTGTACGCGGCCCCCGTGGTGAGCTCTGCCGAGCTGCGCGGCCAGGGCGGCATCGCGGCGCCCCCGCCCGCCGCGGTGCGCGTGCCCTACACCACCAAGGAGCAGTACAAGCGCATCGTGAGGCAGCTGGGCCTTATGGACGACTTCAGGGTAAGGAAATCCTTTCTAGGGCGAAGAACATGTTAATCAATTGCATAATACAATGTATTTTTTGGTACATACTGATATCAGCTCGATATAGCCCTTGCACTTGCTGCAAATACGCAATAAGTATATTTTCTGTCTAGGGCGCCTTCAGTTTCTACACTCAACCGTCCATTCCAAAATTTCGTGAAGAAGACCATCTTGGCGCATGATGTGACCGATCGCCTCTCTGAGATGGTTCTTACTTTGCAGCAAGTGTTCGAAGACATGAATGGTGGCTCTTATGCTGAGCTGAAGAGGGTTGTGGAGGACCGAGAGGAGTTGGGATCGAGATGCAAGATTTTGTTGCTGCAAACCAATCCACCGGATTGATACTGCGAAAAAGAAGCCCTTGCAGGCTGGTGCCGAAAAACCTCGATATGCCATCTTTCGTCTCGTTTTTGTTCGCTCGTCGGACACGCATGTGTCGCCATATTGTTTGTTTGACAGGTCTAGTTCTGTAGATTGGCAATGTATTTATTGCGGCACAACTGACTCCCACTACGGGCGCACGTCAGTTGTGATCGGTCCGGGGTCTGCAGCAGTATGCTCCGTTTCAGACAGATCGGACAGAGAGTATAATCTTCCATAAACCTCCGAAATATTCGGAACTATCTGCTGCTAGGAAATCTCTGGTGGAGAAGATGAACAAGTCTCTTGAAAGGGTCTCACGATGGGGTGACCTCAACCTCGTCAGTTTCAACATTTCCAAAACAAAATCGTGTACTTTCTCCACAAAGAAGACTGCTATGGATCCTGTATAATATATGTTGATAAACAATGACACTCTTACGTCTAACCTTCAATCAATGGAACACAAGCGTAAGATTGGCTCAAATAGTCTTTTCTACCGTTATTACCACGGTCGCTGCTCTTCGGAACTTAAAAAACTAATTCCTCCTGCACCCACCCACAATCGACAAACTCGTCTCACACTTGCCGAACATTCATACACGGTTAATGTGTGTCGACCAAGAACTGTCAGTTTCCAAAGTTCCTTCCTTAATGCCACTGATAAGCTTTGGAATGCTCTTCCAGCGTCTGTGTTTCCTCCTTCCTATAATCTGGATCTCTTCAAGAATAAGATATATATACACTTGTAATCTCTCCGACCCACACACAAACACGAACACGAAACACGTTTCCCGCAGGCAGCGTCCAGCCTCCCTGCCTGAGCGTCATAGAATGACATGATAAGGTTTGCGGAACAAATTAAACTCATATGTCGAGATAACACTGGATATATTATTTTGGGTTTTTTTATTTATTCTTTAATATAAGGAGAAATCTTGTCTACAGTGCAACTTTTAAAACCGCTTTGTATAATGATATTGATTTGCATTATTCCAGAGCGGCGTGGGGCGCACGGCGTACCTGGGCGTCGTGAGCAGTTTCTACGGGGGCCGCCGCGTCTACATCGCCCCCGAGACCCCGCACTTCCAGTACGACCCCTCCTGGAGCTAGGGGGCGCAGCGCCCGCGCCCCCGCGGCCGGGAACTGTGAGGAGCACTAGTGACTAGCCACCTCAGTGTCGCGAACTGTGCTTCTCTTGTAAAATATCAGTGAAATTCAGTGATTTTATGGACGAGTTGTTTTCCCGGGATGCTTCGTAGAGTGATAACCTCTGAAATAATTATAATTTACCCACTGTTACTATGGCAATAGAAGACGACAGTCGATGGGGAAGAAAAGTATTGAAGTGGCGCCCAAGAACTGGCAAACAAAGCATTGGCTGACCCCCTGCAAGATGGGCTGATTGGATTGATCTCAGTTTCTTCAAGATAAAGTATTCATCTTTAGTACGATACCAGTGAAAATAAATGATTTGACATCCCTCTGACACAATAAAGCGACTCCAGATCGCCGGGATCGTCATTAGAACGCGTGGTGGGTGGATGAGGAGCAGGTTACCAAAGCAAAGAACTCGTCGAGAAACACGTCGACATTTATTTCACATAAAAGAATGCCCGGGACAGAACAGGTTTATTTATTTCACGGCACCCGGGCAAAGACTGAGACGGTCGGCGGCAGTGACAGTCGCTGCGCCGAAATTAACATAGCGGCCAACTATGGAACTAGCTGCCCCACGTGACCTGAAGCGACTGTCAAAACGCAATAAACAAAACGGCGCATGCAAAAGCTACTTGTTAGAGAGAGAGTGGCTGAAGGCCTTCCCGTGATTCTAGGTGTATCAATTAAATGTCAAATAGAACTCAGTCTAAGGCTGCGAAGTTAGTATACTACAGCGAGTCTCGAATTGCCGTATTTGGTAACACGTTGCTAACCACGAAATACGTGGGAATGGATAAGGAAATGGTGAGGTTGGGAAATGGATTCTGCAGAATGGCAGACATCAGTTAGGAGTACAGTGATCAGTAGGTCTCGTTAACGAAATAACTTAGGTTAGGTTAGCGAGACAGCCAGTGCACCAGTTGTCCCGTGCGCCAAATGACCCGTGCACCAGACGTCCAGTGCGCCCCACGTCGTTACCGATGAGTCGTTGAACGAATTGTCTGTGAACGAAATGCGGGGTAAACGTTATGTGAATAATTTTTCTTAAGGATTTCATGAAATATTTTTTTATTTTATTCCTGAACATAACTATATATTGTATATTTATTAGCTTTTAATCATTAAATTAATATTAGATACTCGTATATATTTTTAAACTTGTAAATATGATGGTATTTGTGGCTTTTGGGTCTAGCCGTGTACGGCAAATTATTTCATACCAATATTTCGACCGCCATTGCAGGGGTTTTATTCAGGGTTGACGACCTTGTGATGTGTGTGTGTGTGTGTGTGTGACCCTGAAGAAGACCCCTGCAATGGCGGTCGAAATATCGGCACAAAATAATTCGACCAAATCTGTCGGTGAAAACCTAAAAAGCTATTTGTAAATATAATATTTTAATATTGTTTTTTATCCTATTGACACTATATTTAGTAAGAGTCATTGGGTGATAATAATTTCTACCTCTTTCTATGCTTTTAAACTTCTATAACATTCCTTTCTTTATATTTTTAATTTACTGGATTAATATTTAATTTCTTTTTATAATAAACTCTAACGTTTTCTTCTCTAACACATTAACTGTTCACCTGGCGATAAAACTTCTTGAATTTAAAATGTAGCTAATTTAATATTATTTATACTTTTTATTTAACAAATTTCTGAAAGATTGTCTTTCGGATGTGGGAGGGTAGTGGATGTGTTGTGATCTGTAGATTGCCGAGGATGAATCTTTATGCGTGTTAGGAAATAGATCACTGGAGATACACCGACATTCCGAACATATAAAGAAAAGAAATGAGAACAGTGTATTATGTAATGGGGAATTTAATGTCAGTAAGTAAGCTTAATATTTAAAACAGTTTTTAATGGTGAAAAGTTACAGAATATTTACATTAGATTGAATTGAACGATTAACGAGATTCTATTTTATTGGCAAGTTCTAGAAATGTTTTTTCGGAATAATGAAATATTGCTAGTACTGGTAGATCGGCACGTAACACATTGATTTCTTTGGCGGGCGGCTTGATGATTGCTCAGATTATGGAGGCGTCGAAGTGAAGAGAAAAGTGATCTGGTTCGTATGGCCGTCTGCTTATATAGAGCCAGCTCGACTCCCACCTTAATAGGTGCAATAGTACTTGAAGCTGCTAAATGGATAAGCCCTAATCACTGGTCTACCCAGCTAATGACTTGGCACGGCGCTTTTAATGACAGATTATACTGATTTAATTTAGTTTCAAACTCTATTTGCCCCTGTGGCGCCCCCTTCCAGACCTCAGAGCACATTCTCTGGGACTGTCAGTTCCTCTTGTTAGAAAGAGGAGTCCTTTTCGATGCAGTTCAAGGGAATCGCCTCAGCCCTATCGGGCATGAAGACTTTGTGGCCACTAAAATAAAATTCCAACCATTTACAATTTTTGCTCATATTTTCGGTGAGAGAATCTATCTTCCATCTCCATCTCTTTACAACCCGAGAATGTGATTCTAATCTATTTCACGGGTTCTTTATTTTAGCACTTCTGTGCACTGGCCACAATTGTTCAGAGGGTCTCCCACTGGACTTATCAGTTCCTAACTGATCATAATCTGAATGAGCGCATCATCAAGGAGGCTTAACAGTCCTCCGGTGTGATGCGGGTGTGAAGCGGGTAAAGTCCAGTCCAGAACTTGATGCGACCTCTGGTGACAGCGATTCTACCAACATCTATGGAACATATAAGGCACACATTATTAGACAGACATAGATAGCAAAATATGTAACGACTAAAATTATTATTTATGCATAATTTGTCGATTACAATGGTACTGATTTTACATATGTACATAGATAATGTAGTGTATTTTAATCAATTTTTAAATCTTAATATATTGTATGAAGTAATTAATTTTTAAATGATATTTTAAAACTTATAAATATTAACTATACTTTATTATTATTATAATTATTATGTATTAAAAACAATAAATTATTATAAATACATGTACAATTATACAAAATATATAAAATACCTTTTGAAATTTATAAATTGTTTTATTTCATGGGATAGCAGAACAAAAATAGAAGTCAACAGTCGCATACATCAAGCAAGGCTAGCTTCAATATAAAAACAATAATTCTTGAGTCAAAAAATATTAATTTAAAGCTCCGCAAGCAACTTTCCAAAACATTTGCTTGGAGCATCTTGATGTACGGCTGTGAGACATGGTGCTTATCTGAAAGTGATAAAGAAAAGACTAAAGGCCTTTGAGATGTGGTCATACAGAAGAATTCTCGTAATTTCCTGGAGAAACTACGTCACGAACAATGAGGCTCTCAGCATAATCAAGGAAGAAAGGCACCTAGTAAGAACCATCTCAGAGAGGCCATCGGTCACACCATGCACCGCGATGGTCTTCTTCACGACATTGTGAAAGGGACGTGTTCGAGGACATGAGTTGTAGCTCTTATGCTGAGCTAAAGAGGGTTGCTGAGCTAAAGCTCCACAAGCAACTTGTCAAAACATTTGTATGGAGCATCTTGATGCACGGCTGTGAGATATTGTGCTTATCTGAAAGTGATAAGAAAAGACTAGAGGCCTTTGAGATGTGGCCTTATAGAAGAATTGTCGGAATTCCCTGGAGGGCTAAACCCAAAAGATACAATACCGGACATGGTATGATATGTTCCAGATGTGGAATGGAGATGCCGTGGCTTATTCCAGATCATTGGACTAGTCAATTCATGACTGGGCACGGCAATTTTAAGGCTAAACTATTCAAGTTTAGCCTCGTTGATAGTCCAGACTGCCCATGCGGTAGCCCCTTGCAGGTCGTGAACACGTTCTGTGGCATTGCCCAATATTAGATTTAAGTAGGGAAAGCCTCTTTAGCGTACTCCAACAGAAGCCTGGACCGGTTGGATACGTCGACCTCATCGCTACGGAGTCCAACTACCGCGCCTGTTCAGTATACGCGGCGACCTTCGGCGAAGAAGTCAAAAAGTCAAAATTTTAACGTCTGAACTACTAACATTTACACCCACGTTTGGTGTTGCTCACCAAAGCCCGTTACTTGTATAACGAGAAAGTACTCTGAAAACGATGCCTTGGTAAGTGTTCTCAAGGAGCGCAGGTACAAGGCGACTGGTCCGAGGGGCTTTAGATATAAAAATATATATATATATATGGAATGGATGTGGGAAAGAATAAAATATAACAGTTTTGAAAAAATAGTTTTCGTTTATTTCGCTTAGTTAGAAAACATCTAAAATATAACATGTACACAGTAAAAAAAATACAAAATAATATTAATTTAATAATAAGTATTATTCAAACAAAAGATTGGCACATGAAGAAAGGAAAAATATAATTAAATATAATAGTTCATTAACCTTCCAGAGGGCGCTCTGTCACAACATTTACAACAAATGCACCTCATGGCTGTCCCCCACTTTATCACTTAGTCGCAAGCATCAAGCTCCAAGCTATTTGAAGAACAGTGTCTCTCTAACCTACCGTCACAAAATAATTCTTGCCGGACAAAATCAAAACTGTTGGATCCACAATTTTTTGGTTTCCAAAAGGAAAAAATAAAAATGCTTTCCCATGTACCACGAATAAATAAATCTGTAATAATTCCGTCAACATTACATGACGATGACGAAATGTATCCTGACACCAGAAAGCCTCACGTTATACTAGAATACAACGAAACTACAGGCGAATATTCATTCTGATTAACAGGACAGAAAAATATTTAGCTTTGAAATATTTAGAGTGTTGTTTCGTTTTTTGTTTAAGAAAGTAAATTTTTGTTATTTAACCCTTTCAACGCGGCAAGCGAAATTAAAAAAATGATTTGAAAAATGCAAATTTTCCGTGAAAAATAAAGTATTGTATAAAATTATTTTTACTTATATTTTGAGAATATCATCATTAAATACACAAAAAAATAGTCGTCAGGTTATATTTCGGGGGCAGGGGGGCTCAAAAAATTAAATTCACGTATCAAAAAAAAAAAACTACAAAATCGTGAGTGATTATACAATTATTAGTCTTTATTTATGATGTTGAATGGAGGGAATGTCATAATACCCAACCCTTGCTATGTTTATGACATAAAAGGGCTGTCAAAAAAATACAAAGAAGGATGAAGAGGCAAAAAAGTTTTAGAAAATATTTAAAAAACTATAATTATATTTATCACTAACAAAATTATATTAATTTACTAAAATATACTTTTATACGTATGTATAATTTTTTTTTATGGAAATATTATAAAAACAACAGAAAAAACTGAAAAATGGAATACATGGAGTATACGTCGTATATTACAGTCATGAAATAATGCTTATATGAGGGGTGTCGATCCATTCCGTCAAATGTGAATTCTGAATGTTCAGCGTCAACGCATAAGCATATTATAAAAAATAATATCGCCCTCTGTAATGATGAAAAGAGAGACATGTTTGGCCTCTCTTTCCCCCACCCCTGCGCAATAATTTCGTAGCAAATAAAGGTCTGTGTATTACAGACGATGTCGTAAATGCGAGGCGACAAAAATCAACTGCCGCGTCCAAAGGGAACGTTTTTTACAAGCCATGGACTAAAGTCGATTTACGCGTCCAAAGGGTTAAAGTACTGTCATTTATTACCTTACAGCAATTCCTTAACATTTATATAAAGAAAACTTGATAACGTAAGATTTACGACAAGCGCCCCATGGAAGGTTAACATATCAAAACTATAACAAAATGGTTTAACTATAAAAACTGAAAAAAAAAATATTTATAGATGTTTGATACAAAATAATTATGTTCAGAACATTATTTGAACATAATTATTTTTTATAAAACATCCAAAGGTCTTTAAAGTATTAATTGTCAAATTACAATCAAATTCTTTTTCAGCAATGCCGCAATGTCTTAAAATTAAAGCGTTTAACCAATGCCTCCTCCCTGTATTAACTTATGGCGCAGAGACGTGGAATCTGACAGCAAGTCTTACCCATAAAATAAAAGTCACCCAGCGTGCTATGGAGAGTCCATGCTCGGAGTGTCGCTAAAAGATAAGAATCCGAAACGAGGAAATACGCAGAAGAACTCAAGTAGTGGATGCTGCCCAACGAATAGGCACACTCAAGTGGCAATGGGCAGGACATATCTGTCGAAGAGACGACGGTCGATGGGGAAGAAAAGTACCGGAATGGCGCCCGAGAACTGGCAAACGAAGCATTGGCCGACCCCCTACAAGATGGACTGACGATATAAGAAGAATAGCGGGAGTCACACAGGACGGACACAGGCTGATGATGATGAATCAAATTATTTATCTTAGTTCGAATTTGTCGATTCATGCAGTCGGGTACGACACAGGGCATTGAGCATCACAATATTCTGCCACTCTTTGTGAATTTGCGGTGTATGAAAATCAATTATTAATATTAATTTTATAAAATACGGAATGCTTATATATGTTGTACACTAAAATATAAAAAGGGATATGTTATCAAATAAATCAGTGCCAATTCAACTCCGGTCTTTGGACTTATCCTCGGTTCCGGAACCTTGGTATTCCGACG
Source organism: Glossosoma conforme (assembly GCA_022606575.1). NCBI lineage: Eukaryota > Metazoa > Arthropoda > Insecta > Trichoptera > Glossosomatidae > Glossosoma > Glossosoma conforme. Next base: position 362,446 of record JAGTXR010000072.1, read on the forward strand.
TCACCATTTAGCTGACGCTGTAATTTCGGGACCGCGATCTCGGTTCCGGAACAGTATATGCTACCAGGTGTACATTCAGGTGCAGAGATGTCTTGGGGACAAGGCATGGACTAAGGCAACTGACATAACTGAGTAACGGCTATTCGTGGTGATTGTGTTTATCAGACATGGAACAAATATGGCAAGAATATTTTATTTCAATTTTTACTATTAAATCATTGTTATCATACATAATTCTGCATTTTTACCAATAATAACACTAAAAAAATATGCTAAATTTAAGCCTTTCTAAACTATATATAAAACTATTTGTCGATTCCTTATTAATGTAATTACAAAATACATAATTTTTTTTTACAAAATTCATAAAAAAATGTACAAAAATAGGTGTTAATTTTTTTCTTTTAAGCAAATTACAGGGAGTGGCAAATAGATCTGACGGTTTTTTTGTGTTGTTTTGATTTAAAAACCGTCAGATCTTTTTACCGCTCCCTGTACAACAGTGATGGAACCCAATTTTTTATTGATATACCAAAAAACAATTTCTAAGCTTTATAAATACCCCCTTTCTATTGACGTGAATTTGATCCCTCACTCGTAAAATGCCAGTCATAGCCTATTAATCAAAATTGGTTGCAGACGAACGAAAGTCGTCCCGTGAAGTCCACCCATTCATATTGAATTTCTGTAATCAACACTCCACATAGTAATAGAATCCACAATTGTATTAATGTACCAAAAAAAAATATGTAGGCTCTGTAAATACCCCATTTTAATTGGCGTGAATTTGTTCCCTCATCTGTAAAATGTCAGTCAAAGCCAATTAATTAAAATTGACGAAGTATTATATTGAGCTATACCCGCAGGCAAAAAAAATGGATGAATCACTGTTGTATTGCGCTTTTAATTTATTCATTTATTGATAAAGATTTTTTTTTAAAGTAAAATAATAATTGTAAACTATTTAATAATACATAATTGGCAAGATTTCTTGTAAACATTACACAAAGCAGAACCACTGACTGTTGCAGTGATTATCAACCTTTTCGGTGCCGCGGAGCAACAAAAATATTTCCCAAAAAAATAATGCAACAGCCCCCACAAACCTCTGTCAGCCACCATCATCCCATGTCAAATAACAAGATAAATAAACAAACATTATTATAACCAAACATTCCATTTTCTTAAATAAAAAGAAGGTCACATTACGGCCAGCGGCATGTCATTCCGCTTGGCCGAAAGCTTGTAAAGTTTTAACATATAATCAACGTGCTTCTAAAAGAAAGTCTTTTGTTTTCTGACCTGATCGTCATCCTGCCCTCATGCGACGGAGTCACACCTTTTTTTTAGAGAGAGGAGGATGTTAACACATGTATCGATGATTCAATCCGTGTGCTGCCTCTCGGACCCAGACTGCCATCCCGAGTCCATAGTATTACTATCGCTGCAACAACGAACATGTACACCCATCTGATCAACATCCTTACTCGCAGCGGGGCCCTCGTACCGCAAATCAGGCCCCAAGCAAGCCCTGCCTTCCAGAGCCATCCCACAACGCCGCAGATCATTAACATCTCTTCCATCCACAGCATCTTCATTGATGGGACAAAACCCGCCAGAAAAATGCTGAACCATCTGCGAAATATTCAAATCCTGACCACCCGCTACGTCCCCATCCAACTGCGAGCCACCCTCGTCGATCCGATTCTCTTCGACAATCTTCCTACGCATCGCGCAGACTTTTTCAATCTCATCTAACTCCTTCATGCTTAAATTCGCAGCATCGTTAGACTTCAATATCAAGTCTTCAAGCACTTTACGATGCAGCATCGATATCGACGTGCTCGAATTGTCCAAATCGTCTTTACGTCTACACGACATGTTCACAACGTCCGAATTCAAAATTAAAGCATCTTCGACTATGCCCTTTCTTATTCTCGCCATGTTTACAACATCTCCTGTTAGACACTCTTGGATGCTGCGACGCGACGGAGATATAGAAGCGTTCAATTCGTTTTCTTCGTTATCGCAATGTAGCGGCAATCCGACCATGTTATGCGTTACGCTCGTGACGGGGTTGCCATTACGGAAGCTGCTCTTTGCAGGGCAACGCATGAACGAAGTGGACGAACAACCATTTTGATTCGTGCACACGACAGATCCCGAACTGTCCTGACTGACACGTCTAACTTTAGACTCTTGGACACAACGTTCATCTTCGATACATCGTAAACTATTACACGCATTTTGACAATAACTCTTTTGGCAAAACTCTTCGTTAACAATGTTCGATTCGTCTAAAGAATTATTATTCTTTTGCGGCTTATAATAGCTCGTTCTGACGTTCATATTCCGGCAAAGAGTTTCTTCTTGTATTGCAGACTCTTCTAGAATGTTGGGGTTTTTGTGGTGCTGGTAGTAGCTGGAGCGGCCGGCCAGGTTGCGGCACATGGGGGGCGCCTGGTGGCATCGGGGGGCGTGTCGCGGGCGCTGCTGGCGACCCTTGAACGCCGAGCAGGGGCCCCCGTCGCTGTCTCCCGAAGACGTGTCGGCTTGCGCTTCGATCGTGCCGACTAGGTCGCCGCAGTATTCAACAGTCTAAAAAAATACATCAAAAAACATTACTAACATTAATTAAAATTTTTTTTGTTCGGTTGAGAGAAGAAACTGCGCCTTAGATGGGATTTTGTTTGCAGCACATGAGTTGCAGTTTTTATGCTGAGTTAATGAGGGTTGCAGAAGATCGAGAAGAGTGGAGATCAAGATGCATGATTTTGTTGCCGCAAACCAATATGGCTAAGCGCTGCATGTGGAGTGTTGATCCGCCAACGTCAGCCTACTAACTACAGCCCGAGATTCACGCATCATCTTTATTATTACAGGAATTTACTATGAATGGGTGGTCGTCTTCACGGGACGACTTTCTTCCGTCACCAATTTTAATTAATAGGCTATGACTGGCATTTTATGGGTGAGGGATCAAATTCACACCAACCGGGGGTATTTTAGAGCTCAGAAATCGATTAAAAATCCTTTTTCTTTTTAATCTCCGCCGGGGATTGAACCCACGACCTTTAGCTTGCAAAGCAAACGCTTTGACCATTGGCCTATACCCGTCGGCGTATATAAAGCTCATAAAGTACAAGCCATGCGGCATAGTCCAGTGGTAAAGCATTATCATTTATACGCCGTCGGTTCAGAATCCGGCCAAGCATGATTTTTTTTAAATTAATTAATCAAAAAGTAATAATAAACGTATGAATTTTTAAATTTTTATTAGAATATTATTTTATTATTTCAATATTCTAATCTACTTTTATAGATCATTGACTATATTACAATATTATTATTACTTAAATATACATATACTATACATAAAAATCTTTTTTCAACGCGTCAATCCAAGCACAAAAATAACGGCAGAAGCGGGATGCGAACCGCGGACCTTGGAAACCAACTATGCCCAGGTATTCATACCGCTCGGCGAACTGCGCCATTGCTATGCCTAGACTGACTTGCGTTGAAACTAGTATTTATATCATTGTTATCATCGTACGACAGATGTCGCTATAGTATATATTCAAAGTATGTATATTTTGATTATTATTCTATCAGTCTTCATTTATTCACAAGCTTAGCAATGGCGCAGTTCGCCGAGCGGTATGAATACCTGGGCATAGTTGGTTTCCAAGGTCCGCGGTTCGCATCCCGCTTCTGCCGTTATTTTTGTGCTTGGATTGACGCGTTGAAAAAATAATTTTATGTATAGTATATGTATATTTAAGTAATAATAATAATAAACATTCACTAACTCATAAAGTTCAGGCTTAGCAATAATATAGTCCAGTAGTAAAGCGTTTATCAGTCATTCAGAGACTGTGGGGAACCATACGTATTCCCAGGTAAACCTTCGGGTGCAGAGATGCCTTGGTATGAGTCATCGATAGTGGCAGCTGTCAGTACATTATAATTAAACCAATGGAATATTCACCTTTAGGGAAATATTGCAGCAACTGGAAACGTCTGCAAAGTACAGCTCCGACTCACCACCACGACCTTGTCTGAAAAACCAGAAAGAAAATATTCAAACATCCGTTAAGATATTAAATGTAATATTGAGTATGCAAGACGGGGACACAAATGAAAGCCTGGCAGTTCTACAGCGAACCAACTGAATGTGACTGTGGCGTGGAGCAGACCCTGTCACATCTTCTGGAGTATGCGCTGTGTCCGAGTAGCAGCACCTAGGAAGACCTGATAATGGCCGGGAGTAGATGAAGGAGATGAGGAGCAGATTAATAACACAAAGACTTTTTCAGAAGCACATTGAGATGTATTCAAGTTAAAAATTGACAAACTTTCGGCGCGGGACGGAGCTTGCTTGCTTCAGGCCCCAGACCGATCACAACTACGCTACTGGTCACGGTCAGCGTCAATTATTTGAGGCAAACATGTGATTATTCTGATAAACACTTATGTTTTCTTGAGTACAGAGCCATTTAACACGTTAAAATTAAAATAATTAAAGTATTAACCTTTGTGGAGATTGCTTTTCGCATTGAAATGCTAAATTTTCTTCACCTTGTTGTAGGGCAACTTCTTCCATACTGGGTTCTGTAAAAAAAAATTGAAAAATAACATAAAACACACATAAAAACACAACTCAAATTCTGTCGTTATACTTTTTTAATTAATACTAATTGTTCAAAACGTTATTAGAACATAATTATTTTATATAAAACATCCAAAAGTCTTTAAAGTATTAATTGTCAAATTACAATCAAATTCTCTTTCTAAGCTGGAATTTGTCGATGACAGCACCTTTCCACGAGTCGCTGATCTCACATCATATAATGATATCAGATCATGAGGAATGCACATTCTTCTACCAATTCTCACAGGGTGCGACACAGGGCATTGATCATCCCAATAATCTGCCACTCTTTGTAAATTGAAAGGAACAAGGTCCAAAAGAGAGAAACCCGTCCAATTGTTAACAGCTATGCTGCACAGATAGGGAAGGAAAATGGAATTGTATTTTTTACAGAAATGTTCATGAATTTGCAATAGTGTTTGAGATACCCGTCCATTTGTAATCAGTTATGCTCCAGCTACGAAAGGCTAATGGAATTGTATTTTTTACAGAAATGTTCATGAATTTGCAAGTGTTTGAGATACCCGTCCATTTGTAATCAGTTATGCTCCAGCTACGAAAGGCTAATGGAATTGTATTTTTTACAGAAATGTTCATGAATTTGCAAGTGTTTGAGATACCCGTCCATTTGTAATCAGTTATGCTCCAGCTACGAAAGGCTAATGGAATTGTATTTTTTACAGAAATGTTCATGAATTTGCGCGTTAGTGTTTGAGATTCCCGTCCATTTGTAAACAGTTATGCTCCACAGCTAGGGATGGGAAATGGAAAATCTTTTTTTTTAAGAAATGTTTATGAATTTTTACCATTGTGTTGTGAATGGTTCTGGCAAGAGTGTTGATGGACGTCTTCGGACTCTTCAGAGAAATTGTCTGCAAGTAAAAAATAGTTCAATAAGTTTATTATCGTATAATATAAAGTCTATATATATATATATACATATATATATCCTATAACGAAATTATTCAATTTTTTTTTATTATTAACTGACATGTTTCGGCTACATTGGGTAGCCATTAGCGAGTCAATTAGTTTTTAATATTTATTTTTAATTATTTAGATACAAAGTAGGCAAACAAGATACAAAATAAACGAATAGTAACATAAAAGAAGCACAGAGAAAGGGATACAACGATGTAAGAAAAGGATCGAGGTGTGCTGGTAGGCCATTTAGGAGTGCCATTGATCGAGTACCAACTGGAATGGAAAACAATGGATAGGCACGAGCAAGGGTGTACTTATCAGGAACGTTAAAGTTAAAGTATTCAAGAATTCCAAGGTTTTGAATTGCACCACAAAGAAGAAGGAATGAATGTTTGAGCAGCAATTTTTTTCTGGGACTCTCAACGAATGGAAAGAAAGCATTCCTAGAAGAAAAAAAGATGGATTATGTACAGAGTTGACTGAGTTGAATGGATAGTTACCGCACATATAAAAATAAGTCGGAGAAACATTGTGCCTTTACCGTATTTTTAAGTATATTTTTACTTTTTATTGTTATTATTTGAACCGAAAATCGGGGATCGAACACAAGCATGCAAGTAAGGGAAGCCATTGAAATCAAGAGACATCTCATCAACATCAACAGGGATGATGGTTTGATCCTAAAAACAGCATGGCTTCCACCTCTGGCACAGCCACAAAAACGTGCACAGACAAGCAAGGACAACCGATACCGTCCAACATGACTTTTGAAGAGTAACATAACGCTGACGGCTAAACTGCTTCAAGAAATCAACTTATCAAAAAATTGTCAGCTCTGAAGATAACCTCCTAACCGAAATATTGGTCTAGAGAATTTTTTCACACACAGCTAAACCCAAAAGCCACAAAACCGTGTATAATTACCTTTGTCCCTGTGGTGGCACTCCACCCGGTGCACCAGAGACTCGTCCTGCTCCAGATGCGGCGGCAGCGCACCACCGCCCGGCGCCCCCAGCGCCCCCAGCGCCTCCGCCCGGCCCAGCGACGGGCAGTGCGCCTGGCAGCCGCTGACAGACATGTGCTGGTGTAGATATCTGGAACAAACATTAATTCGTAATGTTTCCATCGTCTAAGTGTAAGCTGGTTTTGTTATCTTCATTCATTAAACATGGCACTTTATTTAACTGCAAGCTTGTACGTACAGTAAGGCCCCACTTAACGCGGGGGATACGTTCCATCAAAGTAGAGCGTAATGCGAAACAGCGCTAAACGAGGCTTAACATGGAAATAATGGGGTTAGGTATTACATTTGATAGTTATGTTTTTTTTATAAAAATAAAACCAAACATTTATTTCTTACAAAAATGAAAACAATATAAACGAATATACTTATGAAAACAAATAAAAGTCTAAGTCAGTCAGATCATTCAGTCTATTCTGTGTTTCCAATTTTCTAATGAAGATAGTGGTATCAAGAAGGTATCTAATGTAGTTTGTGTTTTCCTTTTGTGTTCTGTTAGAAGTTGTTGATAAGTGGATAAAGCATCTATAACAACCCGTCTTGCTTTTGAACTGCTGTCAAAATTTGAATCATTTCCAACAAACTGGTCCATAATTTCAGTTACAGTGGTCAAACTCTTTTTACAAACGCCATCGAAAGTTCTTTTTGCTCTTCTTGGAAATCACTAATATCAATATTTTTGTTTTCTTCTTGCTCAGTTAATTCCTTGAGCTCATCATTAGAAAGACTGGCTGCTGTTTCTTGAAGTATATCTTCGATGTCTTCCACATTTACCTCATCTAAACAGGTTTGTTTCGCTAATTCCACTATTTTTTCCACTATTTATGCACAATTTCGGAGAATAGCCCCGGGTTGAAATAAAAGAGCGCTAAACCGAAACAGCGCTAAACGAGACAGCGCTAAGCGGGGCCTTACGTACTAGTAACTTATCAACTCTTACCTATGTTGTGGTGTGTATGGAGGCGGTGGTCCCAGCTGCCAGTACCCTCCAGGGGAATTAGTATTACCGAACCCATAGGCACTATCACCCGATGAGCTACCACCAACCCTAAAATCAAATTTAAAATTTTTATTCTACTGATGTTTGCAGCCTAGGATTTTAGCTTTCAGTTAAAATTTATTTCAGCCCGATCGGATATAAGCCTGCTGAATTATGAGTCTCAATAAAAAACGCTCATTTTCAATGCATATTTTAACTGTATTGTAATATTAAATGTTCTTCAAACCTATAATGCACATATTTTTTTAATTTTAACATAGATTTTTCTAATGTTTGCAGTGGTTTATCGTAAAAGGATTCCTTCTGTATTGTTATTTTGAGTTGAACCGTCTTATATGACTAAATGGTCCAAGTCTCGGGAGCATTGGGCTAATCATCCGACCATATGAAAATGATTTAGTTGGGTTGACTGCATAACCTTACCTTTGATTTGAGTTCCTGGGCCAGGGAAACCAGCTCCAAGGGGAAACGCGTCTGCCCGTGCCAGGGTTCGGCGAATACAGGTTGCCAACACGACCTGCGCAAAAAATAAAATAGTTATCAAAAATAATCAAAATTAAATCCCTGATCGACTTTATTTACGAGGGTTATCCGTAAAATAAGTTTCCCATGGCGCTACAGTACTGAAAAGCGCTGTTATGGTGGATCCCGTGATTCTGCAGTGTACCTTGGTTCCCCCACTCCAAATCCCTTCCCTAGCGATCTGCCTGCGGAGCTCAGTCTTGACTTGGCAGCCGTACGTGATGGATCTCCCCCTCACTTCGCCCGCCAGGTGTGAGCTGCGCTCGGTGATCCGTTTCCTGTCGGCGACTTTGGTTGCGTCCATTGTTAAGTGTTCTTTGGTTTCGGGTGTGAGGTAGTGCAGTCAAGTCTCGTCTCCAGTGACGATGGAGTGGAGGTATTCCTCGCCGTGAATTCCGTGGTCTTGAAGAAGTTCTTGGGCCGCTTCAACGCGTTGACGTTTGTGGTCTTCGGTCAACATTCTTGGCACCCACCTCGCGCAAACCTTAGCATACCCTAGATGCTCCGTCAAGATCTTGTCAATAGAGGTTTTGCTGACTAATGTAAGAGCAAAGCCTCTATATAGTGATCCCTAATGGGATCATTTCGGAGAGCTTACGAACCGTCACTCTTCGAACTGAGAGCATCGCTGCCTCCACTTTTGCGATTGTTTCGTCAGAAACAGATGGCCGTCCGGAACGCTCCTTATCATGGACGTCAGTACGCTCGTTCTTGAACTCTCTGCAACATTTGCGCATGTGTTGTACGCTCATACACGTCTCCGTAGATTTAACATAGCTGGGAATGAATTTTGGTTGATAACCCTCGTATAAATAACTTCTTAGGTTTTCACGGCCAGATTTGATATTGTGGGTTTAGCCGTGTGTGGCGAATTTCTTCTATTCGATATTTTGACCGCCATTGCAGGGGTCTTCTTCAGGGTTGATGACTTTGTGAGTCTGAAAGTGTGAGTTTGAAAGTCATCAACCCTGAAGAAGACCCCTGCAATTGCGGTCGAAATAGCGGATAGAAGAAATTCGCCACACACGGTTAAACTCAAAAGCCACAATGTCAACCCTCGTATAACACTCGCATTACAAGTAAAGTTCAAATCAAAACACATTGGATTGCAAAAGCGTTTGCTTACTCACCTTACTTAGTTTGATCCCATGGAGATCAGATGGAGCGGATATAGTTAAAAGGCAAGTACCTGAAGCCCAGAACCGGTGCTGCAAGTCCCACGAAGCAGCCGCAGCGGCCCGACACTGAGCGCAGCACTCTCCACACACCTGGAATATTAATATACAACATTTATGAAATTATAATAATAATCCTTATACAAAATTTCCATTTCCCAACCTTACCATTTCCTCGTCCATTCTATTCATATAGTATTTCGTGGTTATATGTGTTACCAAAAAGGCAAGGAGACTAGCAAGGCTCGCTGTCAGTTACCTGTGGTTGTTGAGCGTGCGCCCTGGCGGCCTGGCCGGGCCCCGCCGGGCGGTACAGAGACCGGCAACGGAGTTCCAACTGCTCCCAGTACATCTTCTTCCTCTCGTGGCTGCAACAGAGAGATAACAGTCAAATTTATTATCATAGGTATTAAATAGTAGCGCAGAGGCGCCATATAGGTCACATTCAATGTTAACATTACATTGAAATGTAACCGCTGGCGTACAGGGACTGTTTGATCGAAAAAAAAACATAACGTAACAGCTGGCGTACAGGGCGCCCTTTTCAACAACAGCGTAGGTCACTGGTGACCTACGTGGCATGGAATGTATTAATGGTTATGCCACCCCTAAAGGATAAAAAATTATCCAGATCTTGGGAGCGTCGGGCTCATCATTCAATCTCCTAATAATAGTTATTTTGATTTCTCATCTGTGGAATTCTAAGACGCTTACCATGGTGCATATGGCTAAGCACTGCATGTGGAGTGTTGATCCGCCACCGTCATAGACTACGCCTCAGAATTCATGCATCATCCTTAATTATTACAACCACCGTCAACCACCAATTTTAATAAATAGGCTATGACTGGCATTTTACGGGTGAGTGATCAAATTCACACCAACCGAGGGTATTTTAGAGCTCAGAAATCGATTGAAAATCCTTTTTTTTATACTTCATTGAATAGGATACATAGCCGAGCGAGTAAAGATGGCGTTTTTGCTGGCTGGTAACAGAGAGAAGAGGAGAGACTGATACACAGCCTCCTCTCTCACTCACACAATACTGAATACAAAACAGCAGGGGGCTCAGTCACTTGGTGCCCGCCGCTAGACGCTCTCGCTACCTGGATCAAACCTTGGACGTTTATCGTCCCGCTCCCGAACACGTGGTCTGGACCTCGGTGAGTTTTTGTAATTACTATCCATTTGGACTTTACCCGCCTTACACCCGCATCACACCGGAGGACAGTTAAGTCTCCTTGATGATGCGCTCATTCAGATTATGTCCAGTGGACCAGGGGACTCCCCCTTTAAACAATTGTGGCCACTGCACAGAAGTGCTAAAAGAAAAAACCCGTGAAAGAGATTAGAATCGCATTCATGGGTTGTAAAGAGATGGAAGATAGATTCTCTCACCGAAAATACGAGCAAAGATGGTAAATGCATGGATTTCTTTTTTTAGTGGCCTTAAAGTCTGCATGCCCGACAGGGCCAAAGCGATTCCCTCGAACTTCAACGAAAAGGACTCCTCTTTCTAACAAGAGGAACTGACAGTCCCAGAGAATGTGCTCCGAGGTCTGGAAGGGGGCGCCACAGGAGCAACTAGGGTTTGAAACTAATCATCCATCTATCAACATTTTGACCCTCCGGATATTGGCTTGTATTTAGAACTGTGTCATTCGTCGTTAATTCGGTGGCTATTTCTCTTAGTATCTATATGTATTGATGATATCACCAATTATTACTACCTTAGCAGCTGGTACGCCAGCATGGCCGAGCATATGCAGACGAGCACCCCGGCCACTGACAGACCAAACACGGCTCTCAGGCACCTGTACAGCGCGTCATGGATCACGGCGCAGTCGGCCACGGCCTCAAACACGCACTTGACACCTGCAAGCAAACATTTCATTGTATACAACTATATATTATAACATCCTGCTCTCTTTCAAGAGGTTGTTATTCAGTCGCGTGGTGGCAGGATGCAGGAACAGATTAATTACACAGACTTTTTCAGAATCACATTGACATATATTTACGTTAAGACTTTACAAGCTTCCGGCCAGGCGGGATGACATGCCGCTGGCCGTAATGCAACCTTCTGGGTCGTCAACACATAACTGATCTCCGCGCTCGCTATGGGCTCTCGCCCGCGCCACGAGCGGCAGTGTTTCCAACTAACACACCCGTTAACGGACCCATCCAAAATGACAACATGGCGCACATAAATGCACGACAAGCGAACAGAAATAAGAGACGAAAGATTGTGTATCGAGGATTTCGGTACTAGTCAGCAAGGACTACATTATGCTGATGTCAACAACTATATATTGTCACTTGCATTGCATTTCGCCTAGTTCCCCCCGGTAACTGTTAGGTGGTGTGCCAAACCTCAATAGAGAAACATTTCACAGTCGGGCTCGGCGACCACTGTACCGTGGGAACTAGATACTGATATCAGCTTGATATAACTCCTTTAGGCTGATGCCGTTAAGCCTTGAAAAACGATCATTTGTCTCTTATTTTTGTTGGCTCGCCTGACATTTACATCTAATAATGTTAGTCTTAATTATATAATATTACACAGCCTTTGCATACGCCATTTTATTTGTTATGACAGTTGCTCCATTTCATGTTTGTGCAACTGTCATCTTTAATTTGATTTTTTGCTGCGACCAGTGGCGGCGCTACATGTCACAGTGTTCCGGCAGTTGTCAGTTAACTTTTCGTCTTGCCAGCGAACGCCATACCAGTCGGACGAAAAATCGAGTCTTTAATAAAAATAAATGTGAATTGTGCTTCAAAAACAAGTTTTTGAGATGTTAATCTGCTCCTGCATCCTTCCTCCACGCGGCCACGTGTGGAACCCGCGACTTGTTGTTCTTTTTAAAGACGGGGGATGTCAATATATAAATTCCACACATCAGGATAGGTAAAAATAGTCACCTTCGTCCTCCGTCATGCTCTGGTTGTCCAGCAGGATGGAGTAGCAAGTGCAGGTCCTCGTGTTCTGCGAGTACACGCACTCTCGTAGCGTCTGCAACCTGGAGATGAATCACAATGTTAAAACTAGATTATCTAACAGATATAATCCAAAACGAGGAAATACGCAGAAGAACTCAAGTAGTGGAGGCTACACAACGAATTGGCACACTCAAGTGGCAATGGGCAGGACATATCTGTCGAAGAGACGACGGTCGATGGGGAAGAAAAGTGTTCTTATCCCACATGTCAAAATGTTAAACTAACTTTTAGATCTAAGTACTTATAAGACGTGGCGTTTGCATACGCCATTTTGTTTACTTGGTTTCGACAGTCGCTCCATGTCATGCGGAAGCGGTTAGTTCCATATATGGCTGCTATGTATGCTGTCAGTCACCGTTCCGACGCTGTGAGGTAAACAGCATTTTCTGTGTCCCAACCGGAGGACCAAATTTAGTCAGTCTTTTATGTTTATCGTAAAATAAATGTCAAAAGTGTATCTCGACGAGTTTTTTGCTTTAGCGACCTGCTCATCATTAATCGACCATGCATTCCAATGATAATCCCGCGATTTAGAGTCACTTTAATTAAACAGGGGATGTCAAATTAAATCATTTAGTTATTTCAATTTCTTTATTTTTTCCCTTACAGAAACATTACAAATTTGAACAACTCAATTCGTTTCTCAAGTACAATAATAATTAATTATAAAATACAATATATACAAACATAGGTACTTATGATTAAGTACTATGAACAAAGCAATATAGACAAGCAACAGAAGGTCCCAATGCTTATCAAACAGACTACGCCAACCAATTATTCCTCCAAAGAAACTCGTAGAGTTCTTGTCTGAATTGGGCCTCCCTTACGTGAAATGTATCAACATCCAAGGCGATTTGGTTGAACAATCTGATCCCTCTCCCAAGAGGCATAGTCTCTGGCAGGGTAGTGTTACTCTTTAGAAGAGCGAACATCTCAATGCTTGTATGGGATAGTTGACATCATTTAGCTTTTTAACGAGATAGATAGATGTCTCTAGTTATTGCTTACCTGTTCATGTGTATGACGGTGGTGGTGATGGTGACGAGCACGCAGGTGAGCGCGCACACCAGACAGCACGCCCCAACCACCTTAATCTGCAACACATACGCACGCACAACATATCATTAGAACAGGTTTGCCAACATGTACGACAAACATACTTTAACACACCTTCGTCAGGACACGGAATGTTCAGTTTTTGTGAAACTGCTCATTGACACGGGACCTGTAAAAATTCGTTTAAGACTGTTGCTGGATTTTTTTTATTTTTTATGTAAACACTTACAGAAGAATACTGATAGTGATTCTGAAGTCTCATCTGTGGATTCTATGACACTTACCATGCTGCATACGGCTAAGTGCTGCAGTTGAGTGTTGATCCGCCAACATCATAGTCTACAGCCCGACACGAATGGGTGGCCTTCACGGGATGACTTTCCTCTACCACCAATTTTGATTAATAGCCTACGACTGGTATTTCACAGGTGAGAAATTAAATTCACACCGACTGGCAGTATTTATAGAGCAAGGAATCCATATATATATTTTTAATATCAGGTGAAGTGGATAATGGAGCACTCAGGATGGAGTTCACAATCATTGAATCATGAATGTGCTAAATCTATAGTATGTGCAGGGGATATATATAAAGTTATGTACTTTCGGGTGAAGTGTATCAGAGTGCAGGAAAGATGAGTGTACCTACCAGGTAACTGTACCGATTCCTCCTCCTCGCCAGACTGATGACACAGATGCCTGTCAACACCAACTGAAATAGTAAAGAGATGATATAATATAATTGATTAAACTTCTTATCTTCATCACGCATCAAGCTAGTCAATTTGACAACCAAAAACATTTTCGCACACACCATTTCTCAAATGTTTTGAATGTTCTAGAATAAGGCAACTTTTCGTGGAGTCCCCAACAATCCAAATACAATTTTGTGCTCAACAAACAAATCCGTAAAATGTTTCTATGAAGTATTTATTTTTATATGAATGGAAGCTTTCCATTTAATTCAGTCTATTAATTAATTAATATTAACTACAGCCAAGGACGCAGACCTCCAAGCAGACTACACCCCAGCACGAGGGAGCTGACCGGAACACAGCTGCCTTACAACCAGCTGTGGAGGAAGCTGAACTATGAAGACGAGGACCCGCTGCAGCTGCCCATAGAGCGGTTTATCAGGCGAGGCGGACTGGTCGTCTACTCTTTCTTCTAGGGATGCTTCTTTCCAAATATTAGTCCCGTTAAAAAGTAGCTCTTGTTTACACTTGTCGAGATAGATTTTTCCATTTTTATCAAAACTCTAGACTCTAGAGTTATAAGACATGGCGCTTGCAGGTGCCATTTTGTTTGTTTTGACAAGGCACTACCTATCATGTGACAGCAGATAATTCGTCAAATGGCCGACGTGTGTTTTTTGGGGTAGGTGGTAGGGTTCTTCTGCAGCGGCCTCCAGCAATCTGGACTACCACACGCACTTGCTGGTGAAGGGGTAACCTACCATGGTGGCCGGCACCGGTATGGGGATGGTCTCCAGGTGGTGGAGGCTGTGCGTCTGCGAGCGCAGCAGCAGCCCCGCGGCCAGCAGCGCCAGGCCCAGCAGGCAGGCCGCGGCCCCCAGCAGGCTGCACCACCACACGTACTTACGCGGCCCCGCGGGCGCTCCGCCACTCGACGGGGACACGGGGGCCGGCTCGCTGCGAGGCGAGCCACCTGGAAGAACACAATAAACATCACAACAGATGCAACTAGTGTACAGTCAAACCGACTCACAATGAAACACACAGCAGTGGGGAGCGCACACACATTAGACGCGTTCTGTTTTGTCGCACTTGGAAGGTTACAACACAATAAACACCATAACATACACGAATGGTGTATAGAGCGGAGCTCAAGCCGACTCACAATAGAATACACAGCAGTGGGGAGTGTAAGGGTCACTGCTGTGTGACTGTAGAGACCTGCAGACCGCCTCACACCTAAGATCCTACTCCATGTGACCGACTAGCTGCACATTATTTCAAAATAAGGTGACCTCAACCTCGTCAGTTTCAACATTTCCAAAACCCAATCATGCACTTTCTCCACCAAGAAGACTGCTATGGATCCTGTATCTTTAAACGGTTGTTCTCTTCCAAAAGCAAGCTCCATCAACATGCTTGGATTATCAATCTCAAATAATTTCAAATATTACAAGTCAATTAAGTATAAAGCCGGTTTCGCTTCCAAAAACTAAGTGTGTTATATAGATCACTGAGGTATTTCAGTGAGGTTGTGTCACCTTGGTTCCTGGGCGGGGGCCTGGGGGGAAGCGCGGGCGGACGCTCGGCCTTGCGAGGGCTTGGCTGCGCCCCCGGGGGACCCAAACTCTCTCCTCCCCCGCATTCTGCATACTGTCCAGCGTTGCTGCCGCAAGAACAGGCCACATGATACTGAAAAATATATATATATATACATTATTTATTAGGTTATTAACTTTACAACAATAGATAAAGTAATATATAGTATTAAAAAAATATTTTCAATCAATAAATAATTAGCCAATTGAAAAAGAGTCGTTTCGAGAAAAACGCATTTATAAAATACATCATCATCCTGTATCTATCCACTGTCGAACGTAAGCCTCCCGTATGAGTCTCCATCCTCTTCGATCCTCTGCCTTCCACATCCAGGTCACTCCCGCTATTCTTCTTATATCATCAGTCCAACTTGGAGTCTGCCAATGCTTCGTTTGTCAGTTCTTGGGCGCCATTCCAATACTTTTCTTCCCGATCGACCGTCGTCTCTTCGACAGATATGTCCTGCCCATTGCCACTTGAGTGTGCCTATTCCTTGTGTAGCCTCCACTACTTGAGTTATTCTGCCTATTTCCTAGTTTCGGATTCTATCTTTTAGCGACACTCCGAGCATGGATATTTTATGTGTAAGACCTGTTGTTAGATTCCACGTCTCTGCGCCATAAGTTAATACAGGGAGGATGCATTGATTAAACACCTTAGTACCAAACATTGCGGAATTTTCGCTTTAAAAATGTACTGTGGTTTTCCAAATGCTGCCCATCCCAGTTGATTTCTTTTAAGAAGTTACTTCGTCCTAGTTGTATTACTTGTCCCAGATAGGTATAGTCGTTTACAACCTCTATTTGTGTTCCTCCAATGGAAATCGGGTCAAAAGTCTTACCATGGGGGGACCTTTGGGAATTTTGTGTCTAATGTATGGGTGATATTTTAGTTTGAGTACCTAAGTTCTTGATGGAGATAATACAGGTGCTGTGCTTGTTACCTTGTGGAGGTCGGTGGAGGGGTCGCAGTCCGCGCACGGCCCGCCCGGCGCCATGCTGGGACCACCACAGCGACCGCGTACCTAGCGCCGCGCGGCTTGGGGAGCCCTGCTAACCTCCAACATTGCAGCAAGGTCCACTATCAGTCCTGCAAAATTAAAAAATATTCATATATGTGCTGAATTTTTAAGTCGGTAGGTGGAAGCAATTGGTAAATGGACCAGTGCTATATATAGCATTTTTTATGAACTGCTGGTCATTCCTTTAGCTCTTCTTTGCCTCTCTTAGTAAGTCGCTGTGTCTTGAGTCTGCCTCTGAAAGATGCCTCCGTGTTCAGCTCTCTTATACTTTCTGAAAGTGATTTCCAGGCCGTTGGTGCCGCGAAGCTGAAAGCACGATTGCCAAAGACCGTGCTAGGACTATCTCTTTTCGAGGTCCTTTATTCCTCGGTGGTGACATGATATAAAAGAATAATAAAAAAATGGTGAAAAAACGCCTTCTTTACACCAAAAAATATTTGTTCAATCAAAAAAATAGCACCCCATTTTCTCCCACTATTTTTCGATATAAAATAATAACACTTGTTGTTTTGCCGCGAAAATTTATTTGACGACCAAATTCAAAAAATCACTTTTTTGTCCTTAAGATTAATTCGGCGGGTAAAAATGAAAGATGACGCCCATTATTTGCCGCGAAAATTAATTTTTCGACCAAAAATTAAACGCCCTTTTTTGTCCCGAAAATTTATTTTGGCGACCAAAAATTAAAAGATCTCTTTTGTCCTCGAGATTAATTCGGCAGTTAAAAAAATGACGCCCCATATTTTTCCGCGAGTATTAATTTGTTGGACAAAAATTATCCGCGCTTTTTTGCCCTGAAAATTAATTTGGCGGCCAAAAAAACGACCCCTTTTCCACGTAACGATTTTTCGCAATGAAAAATAATAAATCGTAAATATCAATCGATAGGTCAAAAAATAGACTAAAGGAAGATAGGCAACTAATAAGAACCATCTCAGAGAGGCGAGCCCGATGAATTGGTCACATCATGCGCCACGATGGTCTCCTTCACGATATTGTGGAGGGGATGGTTGAGGGTAGAAACTGTAGAGGGCGCCCTAGACGGGAGTATTTGCAGCAAGTATTCGAGGACATGAATTGTAGCGCTTATGCTGAGCTGAAAAGGGTTGCGGAGGACCGAGAGGAATGGAGATCGAGATGCAAGATTCTGTTGCTGCAAACCAATCCACCGGATTGATACTACGAAGAAAGGTTAAAATATTTATTTTGATCAAGTTCATTGGTGCCACGATGCTGTCTTAAGTGACGCAATTTTAAATTCTTAAAAAAAAATATTTTTAGGTAAATTTCATAAAATTCGCTATGGTGCTAAACGCTGCATGTGGAGTGTTGATCCGCGACCGTCATAGACTACAGCCCGAGATTCACACATCATCCTTATTATCATAGGAATTTACTATTAATGGGTGGTCTTCACGGGACGACTTTCGTCCACCACCAATTTGAATTAATAGGCTATGACTGGCATTTTACGGATGCGGGATCAAATTCACACCAACCGGGGGTATTTTAGAGCTCAGAAATCGATTAAAAATCCTTTTTTTTTTAATCTCCGTCGGGTATCGAACCCACGACCTTTGGCTTGCAAAGCAAACGCTTTGACCATTGAGCTATACCCGCCGGCAGGCGAATAGTTACTGGACAGAGGAATACAGGTCTAATATATATAAATTATTTATGTGAATACTTAGACGTCATGATAATTTTTTTCGAGTATAAAAACTTCACATTTATTTTCAAATGCGTAGGTATCATAGAACAAGGAATACATTTATTCGTTATTCTATGGAACCATAGAGTGAGGAATATATAAATTATTTATTATTAGGTACATAACAGCGAAAATTCCGCAATGTCTTAAAACTAAGGCGCTTAACCAATGCATCCTCCCTGTATTAACAACTTATGGCGCAAAGACGTGGAATCTAACAGCAGGTCTTACACATAAAATAAAGGTCACCCAGCGTGCTATGGAGAGATCCATGAGAGGAGTGTCGCTAAAATATAGAATTCGAAACGAGGAAATACGCAGAAGAACTCAAGTAGTGGAGACTACCCAACGAATAGGCACTCTCAAGTGGCAATGTGACATATCTTTAGAAGAGACGACGGTCGATGGGGAAGAAAAGTGTTGGAACGGCGCCGAACAACTGGCAAACGAAGCATTGGCCGACCCCCTGCAAGATGGACTGACGATATAAGAAGAATAGCGGGAGTGACCTGGATGCGGAGGCGGAGGATCTAAGAGGATGGAGACTCATGCCGGAGGACTACGTTCAACAGTGGACGGACACAGGCTGATGATTCAATTCAATTCAATTTATTTATTCTTCCAGAAACATTACAAATATAAATATATAAGTCCCGGAGCTCATTAAACAGAAGACTCCACGAAATTACTTTGATAAATAAATTCGTGGAGCTCATGTCTGAACTGGGCTTCTCTCAAGTGGAATATATCAATATTCGAGGCGATATCGTTGAACAGTCTGATCACTCTCCCAAGGGGCATAGTCCCTGGCAGGTTAGTGTTACCTCTAGGAAGAACAAACAATCTGTGCCTCCTTATCCTTAAATGATGATGATGAGGTACACAAGGTAGGTATACAGAATGTACTACGCCTATCATATTGCACGTGAGAGGGCAGGTGCGTTTTGCGAACCAATCGTAAAAACATTCTTACAATAGCATCCTCTTCTATACCTGTCGATGCCAGGGGTACAGGTATAAGGTGAGGTACAAAAATCTTAGTATTATTTGTGAAAAATTTAAAGAGAAAAAAAAATGGTCGAGAATTTTTCGTATTGTTATAAGAAATTCTAAACGAAAAAAAAAAAGGTTTTGGATATTTTTCTTACATTTCTTAGATGCAGCAATAATTGTATGTAACAATACATTAGGTTGTTCAGAAATTAACAACGTTTTTAACCATTTCATTACGGCTCCATTTGAATACAAATTATACTGTCAATTATAAAACTAGTATTTGAAGCATAAATGTACTTATCTGGTCTATTTTCATATATCACATTGGTTCTTGTATCCTTTAGCTATCAGATGATGCATAAAAAACTATTATATTTAACAAACTTTCATTGTGTAACTCCATACATGTGGTGGCATTGACACATGCGCTTTACAGAAAAATCGCTCCTGTGACGAAACCTAACGATATTTATTTACATGCTTTACAGATTCCTGTAAAGAATACATGTAGGTTTATAAATGGAATGACTGCACTTCCAATTTCCTACCGTAGGTGTCACAATGAGTACTGAAAATAGCAAAACGATATATCACATCAACAAATGTCAACGGTCGGGGAATCTTATGACGGCATATGCAGACAACCGATGCGAAAGGGTTAACATAATCCCCGTTAATTTTTTCCGGGCGGTATAGCTCAGTGGTCAAAGCGTTTGCTTGGCAGGCCGAAGGTCGTGGGTTCGATCACCGACGGAGATTAAAAAAAAATAGATTTTTAATCGATTTCTGAGCTTTAAAATACCCCTATTGGTGTAGCTTTGATCCATCACCCGTAAAATGCCAGTCATGGCAAAATTGGTGTTAGACGAAAGTCGTCTTCTAACACGTATTATTTTCTTGCTAGAAGAGTATTTGATCATTTTTTCAAAGTATAAGAAGTCGAAAATGCTATTTTTCACGTTACATATTTGAAAGGGCACCAACCAAAAACTACTGCGTAGACGCAATCGAATATTTTCACAAGCAAGACTTGCTATATCAGCTGTCAAAGTATATAATGATTGTACGGCTTATGGGTGAAGTCGGCTGCGAAAATAATGCAATTAGGTCGACAGAAAAAATAACATTACATTCCGAACAACCTAATTATATATATATATATATACAATTATAGAGGATATACTAATGACCTATTAGAATTAGAAAGTCTTAAAAGTAATATGTTTTATGAATGACTTTCAGAATTCTTTCGCTAATTACACTTGTGGGTTGAGCAGCCCATTAGGACCAAACAAGCCCTTTCTGTGAGAGCGTCGGCATGATGACCCGATATTATTTTTAAAAAAGCTGACTAGCACTTAGCTGGCAGGTATAGTTTAATGGTCAAAGCGTTTTCTTTGCGAGCCAAAGGTCGTGGGTTCGATCCCCGACGGAGATTGAAAAAAAAAAATTTTAATCGATTTCTTAACACTCTAAAATACCCCCGGTTGGCGTGAATTTGATCCCTCACCCGTAAAATGCCAGTCATAGCCTATTAATTAAAATTGGTACTAGACGAAAGTCGTCCCGTGAAGACCACCCATTCATAGTAAATTCATGTAATAATAAGGATGATGCGTGAATCTCGGGCCGTAGTCTATGACGTTGGCGGATCAACACTCCACATGCAGCGCTTAGCCATATGCATCATGGTAAGCGTCATAGAATTCCACAGATGACGATTCAGAATTACTATCACCATCTGCCGGTATTCTCCTGTATATGTTTACATAAAAATAAAAATAAATTAACCTTTAATACTATAGCTGCTCCCACAACATCTCTGCACCCGAAGGTCCACCTGAAGACATATATGATTCTGTAATACCTTGAGGGTAAAGCGCGAGGATTTGAAGAGAAGGCCGCTGTAGTATCCGTGGCATATTTTTGGGTGATTTGTTAATAAGATAATTTCGAAGACAGATGATTAGCCCGTCGCTCTCGAGGTTAGCAACAGGCGGTGACCAATCCATGTTTTAGTCCGCGCCTAATTTTGCTTAACTTCGATAATCCAATAAAAACCGCGCTTACAAAATGCCATTGACGCTGAACAACAAAATAAATAAATGTGCCCTGTTAAATAGCATACTTGATGACCGCGGTATCTCTTCCAATGAGAGAGCTTCTTCCTATTTAAACAAGATAAAAAGTAAAATCGAGAAATATTTCACACCTCGTTTTGACATGGATCAAACTGAGCACTGTTTAATCACTTATTGGAAGACCGCAGTTTCGCCTTCAGTGAAGGCTTCATCAGTTACCAACGTGTATACGCGGTTTTCCATCAAGTGATTCAATATTGGTCATTATGATCCATGTTAAAAAATGTAAAAAAAAAAGTATCTAATTGATATTAAAATGGGTATTAGATTAGGTTAGCGAGACATCCAGTGCACCAGTTGTCCAGTGCGCCAATTGTCCCATGCATCAGACGTCCAGTGCGTCCCAAATCGTCACCGACGAGTCGTTCAATGAATTATCTGGGAACGAAACGCGGCGGAACCATTGAATATAGTTCACCTAATTTGTTGAATGGCGGTGTCCAGGAATGCGGAATTTAAAAAAAATAGATAAAACGATAATAAATAATAGAATGTCGTAAATGTGTAACTGTATATTATGAGAGATGCGATTCATAATATGTTGTAAAACGAGTTATTCCGAGTCAATATCGTAAGAAAATTATCAACACCAGAGAAAGAACCGTTGGAATAGAAAAATTTAAATAACGCACGAGAAAAACAAAAACAATTTAGAACGAAAAATCATAATGTACCTACTTGTTAAAAAAATAGGGTTGCCATGGAAAATATTTTTTGAGTGACGTTCCGCTTGTTTGGACTAAAAACGAACTGTCCCGATTTTCTTTAGTATTTACTATTACTGGTGCAATGTTAGAAATAAAGTTTTTTTTAATGTAGATATAAAATAAAATAATGCAAGCAAAATAAAAGGGTAAAATATACATTTTTTGTAAGGAAAATAATATATTCTGCTTTTCTTTTTTAAAAATCAACCCGGGAAATTAGACACGCAATTCAATTAAATAAATGGGAAATAATAACGTTTTTATTCTAATTAAATGTAAAATTATTATTTTTAGATACAATATTTTTGACTAAATAAATTATATTTACTAAAATCTTAAATTACATATAAGTTAAAATATTTAAGATCAAAATAGTATAAGATATGACATAGTTAGTTATTTAGGGCAAACATTTAAAAATGTAATAAATATAAATTATTTAGGTAATTACTAGTTACTAATTAGTATCAGGAGGTTTTTATAAAAAATAATGATTTAGTTTAGTTTATCACATTTTTGAAATAATAACTTTTAATATATTTTATCGTTTAATAAATAATTAATGAAATAAGCATCAAAAAGAAACATTTTGTAATAAATTTACAAATAAATTTGATTTGCGAAAAAAGTTCGCAACAGCCATAAAAAAAACAAAGGAATTGGAACATTTTCAGTTCAAATAATTTTACTTTCGCGAAGGCTGAAAAAAACCTTTTCGAGGACACAAAATGATTTCAACGAAATCACGAAATACACAAACAACAGGTGGGTAAAACAATGAACTTCATGAAATACATTTCATTTTGAGCGCTACAAAATAGTTTACACATGTTGAGACATTCAGATTGATTGTTTAAAATGAGTTTAAAAATTACGTGTGTACGGCTTACTTGTTTGCAGGGTGGTTGTTGTCGAGCTTTCGGCCTCACGAAAAAACAAGATTTTATAACAAAACGCACGCAGCATCCGGCACAAAACTTAAACAATTATATAATCCATGATATAAGCTTCACTTTGATATAACTTTCGCTGGTTAACTCGATGGATAAATACAATTAAACTTTGTTTCAATATCCATGTCCTACGCGTAGTGTGTCCGACATTTTTTATTTTGTTTGGTAGGTAAAACTTTTTCCTGCGAGTGACCGCTCAGAACTAACCTCTTCTATACCTGGCTTCGAGTATGCGTGAACTCTGCGCACAAAACGACGCAAGCGCCGCAAACTGCATATACAAAAACAATCTTTATGCAACTCGAAAATTCCCATACAAATTCTTTGGTCGTGTACTCAAGACGCTGATATATAGAACGACCTAAGTTTGATACATTTAGTCCGCATATATAAAAAGGTACAAGAGACACAATTTACACGTACAAAAATACTCTCTAAATTTTAAATGTTTAAGATACATTTTTGCTTCAACGTATTCTTGAAACGCTGGGATATAGAACAGCTTAAGTGAATCATTCTTGTAATGTGAAGTGGTATTTATTAAATGATGTTTTAAGATTGTGTTTGGTTTGTAAGGAGAAGGGAAACATTTTTTCTTTTATTTTTTTTGTGGCTCGGGGCTCGGTAATAATGACCGGAGCAGTTGTTAACATTAGAATACTGGTCGCCAATCAGCAGCCCGCGGACAGTAATAAATAAATTCATAATAAATTAATTATAACATTAAGTAAGACATCCAAGAGTTTTATTTAACACTACGTCACAGGCTTGGTAATGATCGCAGCCTAGCATTCCCTATCCTCTCCAAGCAGTGTTCTCCCGTCCTCAACCTGCTTCTCATACATACATTTTTCTAAGAGCACACACATCTATCCTATATACTCGTATAACTACAATAGTCGGGGTGAGCCGCCCCTTAGGAGCAAATGATTCAGGCTTCGGGAACATCGGGTTAATCACACAATCACTTTAAATCTCCTGATTAAGCAGTCACGAAAAACCTCAGATATATCATATATAGCGGCAGTTGACAACCACCATATTTATAAAAGAGTGGACAATGTATTATAAATGTAACTCATAGCAGCCCGCAGACAATAACTATAAATATACGGTTTAATTTGATTGCAGTTTCACAATTAATGAAAGCTTCTTCAGTTCCAGTGTGCACAACGAACTGGCGTGTTAACGAATATTTACTGGTATGCACATACATTGATATTGTGGCTTTTGGGTTAAGCCGTGTGTGGCGAATTTCTTCTTTCCGATATTTCGACCACCATTGCAGGGGTCTTCTTCAGGGTTGATGACTTTAAAAAAAATTCAAAGTCATCAACCCTGAAGAAGACCCCTGCAATGGCGGTTGAAATATTGGGGAGAAGACATTCGCCACATACGACTAAACCCAAAAGCCACAGTATCAAATCTGGCCGTGAAAGCCTAAGAAGTTATTTTTGCACATACATTGTTCACACTTCTAAAAATATGGTGTAATAGACTGTCGAAAAATGGTAAATAGACTGCCGGAAACTAGTTATATAAAAAAACTTGTGAATAAATGTTGACTGATTCAATAATAATAAAATATATATATACATACTCTGAATATATACTACAGAGACATCTATCGTTATACGATGGTAACCATGGTATAAGTACATCAACTTTCGCATATCAACTCAGGCGGGGAATAGTCGAGTGGACTGCGCGGTGTAAAAGAATAGAGCTAAGGTTGCAAGCCTCGTGGTTTGAATCCCGCGTCTCCCGATATTTTTCTGAATGAATTGATGCGTATAAACATTTGATGTATAATTTTATATGTGTATTTAATTACTAATACATATATAATACATTGTCCACTCTTCGATCGCGAAACAGCAGTCTTCCACAAAGTGAAACAGAGCTCAATGTGATCAATATTAAAACAATGTATGAAATTATTATCTTTTTAATACTAAAATGGATCTCAAAGTGAATGCTAAAAATATTAATAAAAAATGTCTTTCAGATAAATTGTTACTTTTGGCTTATATTGTATTCGTATTATTTCATTATTTCAAACACGTTTTATGTATACAAATAATAATATAAATTAAATAATAAATAAACGCGTTAGTATCCCTGATAAGGCTGTGTTTGTAGCTTCGCGTGCAGCGGGCGAGCGAGAGGAAAGTTCAAGGAGAATGTTTCAGAGGGAGAGGGACGCAGTATTTAGTTCAAAACTTTACAGGAGCAGATGGCGGACTGTGTTGCAATATATTTGAGAATGTCTTAACGATCCTGCAAGCACGAAAAATTAAATAATATTATTGGGGTTGGGTAGGTATTTTTAAACCAATATTATTTTATACGAATATAATCAACCCTTCTTTAACATTCACTATTATTTTTAATTTAAAACGATTTTATAGTGCATGCAGTGATTTTACATATAATCGTCCTTTCTATGTTGTTTTATGGGTTTAAGCTCCTCTCAAATTCAAGAAATTAAAGCATGATCATCGGGTATTTACCTACATAATTGATATTTATTTTAATTTTTAATGTTTCACATATTTTCTGAATTTCCTGGAGAGACCACGTCACGAACAATGAGGTTCTCAGTATAATCAAGGAAGATAGGCACCTAGTAAGAACCATCTCAGAGAGGCGATCGGTTACATCATGCGCCACGATGGTCTTCTTTATGACATTGTGGAAGGAATGGTTGACAAATATATTCAATACTAGTAAAATCAACCTGCTAGATTGGGAGAAGCTCTTCGATGTAATGAAAGAAATTGGAGTCAAATACAAGGAACGAAGACTCAAATTTTCACTTTACAAAGAAGAAGCTGCCATAATATCACTTGGAAATGTCCAAAAGGAAGCAAAAATACGTCAAGGGGTGAGACAAGGATGCTCTCTGTCGCCTGTACTCTTCAACGTATACATACAAAATGCAATTAATAACATCAGGAAAAAATGGGCCATAGAGAGGGGGTTAAAATACATGGCCAAAAGATTGATATGATAAGGTTTGCTGACGACATTGCTCTGATTGCTGAAACTGAAGATGAACTCACAGAAGCGCTGACATCCATGGAAAACATATTTAATTCCAACTACAATATGAAGATAAACAGCACAAAAACCAAAGTCATGAGAGTAAGCCGCAATGAGCAGCAGAAAATTAACATATCAATGCTAGGAGTACCCCTAAAAGATGCAAAAGAATTTGTATACCTTGGAAGTACGATCACCTGGGATGGCAGAACAAAAGAGAAGTCAACAGTCGAATACATCAAGCAAGGCTAGCTTTCAATAAAAAGCCAAAATTCTTGAGTCAAAGAATATTACTTTAGGGCTCCGCAAGCAACTTGCCAAAACACTTGTTTGGAGCATCTTAATGTACGGCTGTGAGACATGGTGCTTATCTGAAAGTGATAAAAAAAGACTAGAGGCCTTTGAGATGTGGTCGTACAGAAGAATTCTCGGAATTTCCTGGAGAGACCACGTCACGAACAATGAGGTTCTCAGGATAATCAAGGAAGATAGGCACCTAATAAGAACCATCTCAGAGAGGCGAGCCCGATGGATTGGTCACATCATGCGACACGATGGTCTTCTTCACGATATTGTGGAGGGGATGGTTGAGGGTAGAAACTGTAGAGGGCGCCCTAGACGGGAGTATTTACAGCAAGTATTCGAGGACATGAATTGTAGCGCTTATGCTGAGCTGAAAAGGGTTGCGGAGGACCGAGAGGAATGGAGATCGAGATGAAAGATTCTGTTGCTGCAAACCAATCCACCGGATTGATACTACGAAGAAGACTAGTAAAAATTGATTAATAATGAATTAATAATTAACCTATGAAATAGAAACCTAACCTAACCTATTATTAATTACTATTCATTAATTATTTCCTTCCAATTTATTATTTTTCTACTGTCAAATGATTTGTTTACCTTTTAGGAATTATTACTGATCGTTTGCTTAATAATTGTTCCCCATTAATTGAATTGAATACTGACAAGATAAACAATAATACAAAATTATACGTTGAGACAAATTTCAATTGTGGAAACATATATAGTCGTATATAGGTGCATAGTATAACTGGAGGAAGGTGTTAAGAATGCCTTCAAAGGTCTTACGACCCATTCACTTTGCCTTTGTGGAGATGGGGCCGCCTGTCAAGGCAATCTGCGTCCCACAGTGTGAGGACCACAGCTTCCCAAACATGAGACTCATCGAGATTTGAAATCGTGGCATTTGGGTTGATCAATGCGATGGATCGTTGTCTTTCAGAAGTGTACTTCCACAAATGTGATGGGAGCTATGCTGTATTTAGACGGTTCAAAAACAATGACCCTTATATTCAGTAACTCATTCAAGATTTTGAAGGATTTAAATAAATACCGCCAAAAAAAAACAAATTGAAACTTCTTCAAAACAATTTTTATTGAACTATGAAATAAATTACAATAATATTTTTTTTATAATATAATATATAACAACAAATAATCAGAACAATCGATGATGACGATACATAAAGAACTCTAAAGGTCAAACAGCGCTATCTGAAAAAAAAACTAAAACCGTTTCATTCACATTCGACGTTGTTTGACAGCGACAGTTCCTCAGGGGTGTGCATTTTTCATCGGCGTACATTTGCAGGTTAGTTTCACTTCTTGGGCGGAGTCCAGGCTTGAATCTTGGGCACGGTGGTGCTGTAGGGCGTGTACTGGGCGCAGGTGCCAGAGAGGTTCTCCGTGTGGTCGGCCATCCACTTGTATTTAGGTCTGGAACCATCCTGATAACAAAATACGACAATTAACAAATGTTTATAGTTATAACACAACGAAACCCCGTTAGTTCTTTCTTGCTTTTTTCATCTTTGTGGATAATTTGTTAATTTTTAATGGTCCCGGCAAATAGCTTGCCGGGACCATTAAAACTGGATATAGCTTTGTGATAGAACGTTGCTGTTCTATCCAAGAAGGAGATTAAAATAAAAAATATATGTAATTATATGAATATCAGTAGATTTGAATTTAATATCTCTCACCAGTAAAATGTTAGTTAGTTTTACCTATTAACCTTTAAACGCCCAGCGGTTTCCTTACGGGAGCGCAGATTTGCTATGTTCAATGCCCTACGGTCCCATACAGGAGTGCTTATGGTTCATTTCACAATCGGATTACATTAATTTGTAATAATAGTATTAAAGTAAATTCATGGAAGAATCTATTGTGCGACGAAACATTACAAACATTGGCATGCTAGGGCAATGAACGACGCAAATTTGCGGTCCCGTATGGCAGAGCTCCGCAACCTTTTCTCATCTACGGCACACCAAAGTACTTCTTTGGATTCTACGGCGCACCAAAGTTCTCACCTTGAATACCGCGGCACACCAAAAGCCAAAAATAGATATTCATTTGATCAATTTCACTTTTTTTAAGTTCATTTAGAACATGGGTGGCCAACCATTTCAGCAGGTGGGCCAAATTTTGGAAATGAGATTTCCTATCGGGCCGCACAACTAAATTTCTTCTTTAGGGTCCGTCATCTAACGTTTTTTTTAACTAGTGCTTATTTCGTGAATGGTAACACTTAGCTCATGTCTGATTTGACAGATAATTAGCTTTATCCTTCCGCTGAACGAATATGGTTCTGTAAGGGTACCTTAAAATCTGTATAAATACAGATAAATTTGTATGCGTATTGTTGCAGCGTGTTCGCTTTACCTACCATAGAAGAAATTGTCACGATAGTTGAATCAATGTACTAAGATACTTCCATAATATAGGATATGATACACACTATGCACGATGGAATGTTTTATTGGTGGTTTTATGTACACTATTAAAGGGTGGCCGCGGTTCGGCCACCCTTAATTTAGAACTTAATAAAGCAAGTACCTCGTTGTGTGTCTACATAAGTAGGCGATAGGCGCTGGGAGCTTGAGGACCGTTGTAAAATTATTTATTTATAATATTGCCTTATTTGATCGCGGCACACCTGTATCGGCCTTACGGCACACCAGTGTGCCGCGGCACACCGGTTGCGGAGCACTGCCGTATGGGACCACTGGGCGTTTAAAGGATAATACAAATTAGTGGTAGACTAAAGATTTCCTGTAAACACCAGACATTCAAAGTCAATTCCTGTTACAAATGGAACATGTGTGAATGCTGGACTTTAGTCTATGACATAGGCGGATCAAATTTTCAACCACATTGCCTTTAAAGTTAATGTATTCCATGCAAGGGAGGCCCAATTCAGATATGAGCTTGATAAATTTGCTTGAAGGCTCTCGTATAGATGAGTTGACTTATAAGGTCGGAAAGTAGACCTGCCATTGTAATATTACAATCCTTTGCGGTTTCTTGTGCTTAGTGAAATAAAAAATATAAAAACTGAAGATATAATAAATCAAAAACTTGTTATGATAAAAGTATTTTACCTGGTGGGGTGGAAGGTCAGTCTTGTAGTGCATCCAGCCGTACCATTCTGCGGGGATCTGAAAGACGAACAAAATAATAATAATCATAGGTTTTCACAGACAAATTGGAAATTTACAGCTTCCGGTGCCAATGATACACACTTGTGGCAGACTTCTGCTTTTTCAATTGTGTCCATTTCACTATCTATGCCTATCTCATAATTTTACCTCATAGTTATCGATAGAATCGCCGTCACCAGAGGTCGCTTCAAGTACTTTTGCACCGATCAAGGTAGGGTCAAGTTGGCTCTATTTAAACAGATAGCCAGATGGACCAGATCTCTTTTCTCTCTACTTAGACTCTTCCGTAACCGAGCACTCATCAAGCCGATCGTCAGAATGCATTTGGATTTATTGGGATTCCAAACTAAGCTACCATATTCCAGAACAGATAGAACAAATGAAGAATAGTGGTACTTACTAAAATAAATAGACTGTCGGAAAGTAATAATATTAAAAATCCTGTGAATAAATGTTGACTGATTGAATAATAAAAAATAATAATACACACACTCTGAATATATACTATAGAGACATCTATCGTTATACGATAATAACAATGGTATAAATACAAGTTCTAATGCGTGTCAGCTCAGGCAAAAAAATAGCCGAGGTGGCTAAGCGGTATATACCTGGGCAAAGGTTGGTTCCAAAGCCCGCGGTTCGTAATCCCGCTTCTGCCGATATTTTCTGAATGAATTGATGCGTATAAAGAATTTGATGTATAGTATGTGTATATTTAATTACTAATAATATTGTAACATAGTCAATGATCTATAAAAGTAGATTAGAATATTGAAAAAATAAAATAATATTCTAATAAATATTTAATCCATATTCTCTTACCTGACTGCCGTCATAGTTCATCCCGTACTTGGGAGCGTACTCCACCCATCTGTTGCGGGAATAGAAGTAGCGCGGGTTCTCAAAGTACTTGTTGCCGTACTTGTCTTCACCGACTAGCACTCCATCCTTAACCTCGTCCTGTCTGAAAACCAATACAATCAAAGCAATGTTAACCTGCCCAACAAGCTGCACACTTCAAGACCTAATGCAAGGCAACACAAGGGCTATCGATGTTGCCAGATACTGGGCAAAAATAATTTGACGTCACTGACACGAAGAAGAAGAAGAATATTAACCTTTTCACCAAAGTGTTTTTTTGTAGATTTTTTAATCGATTGTTATATTTTTTACATAAATAAATACAGGAGAATAGTGGAGAAAATCTCATCTGTGGATTATATGACGCTTACCATTTAACTTAGCATAGAGGTCGTTTAAGAATAATTTATAATCTAATATTCATCATGGATCAAACTTACAATTTTCGGTGTGGGTTTGGGACCTTTAACACTATCCAGTCCGTTACACAATATGTGTGTAATCGCCAAGCCGAACGTTAAAGGCGGGTCACACAACATGTGTGTAATCGTTCCGCCAACGGTTAGTGGCCGACTATACACAACTTGAGATGTTTTTTCAAACATTAGTGGCTGACCACACAACATACTTTTGACCATAATTCAAAGATCTGAAACATTTTCAGTAAGGGTCATATTTCATTTTATTTGAACATATGACGATAGATTTATCAATTCTTTAAAAAAACAGTCGTCCTCCAGTGTAAGTTTAATAAGACTGTATAGTGTTAAGATGTAAATGTGGCCTTGACATATTTTTTTTAATTTTACTAAATTTAAAAAACCCAGAGTCCAATAGTGTGTCAAAATAATATTTTTATGCTCTCATGCGTATGTTTACAGAAAAATATAAATCAAAATAAAAACTAAAATTCATTGTTATTTCTTGAAATTTTCAATCAAAAGTACTACCAAAAGAAAATTATAATTTTTTGAAAATGTACACTAAATTACACAATAATTCAATTAATTTATTAAACATCGATGTTTAATAATAATTATAAGACAGAAATATGTTTTTATTATGTAATTGACAATACGTCGTGCTAACCTGCAAAGCTTGAACAGGGACGCCCTGAAACCGCCGTTCTGTTTGATGATCGTGAAGAATCGCGCCACTTTGTCCAAGGCGAGGAATTTTGCCATCTTGAAGCTTCGGCTTTACTATAATAAAATAAAATAATATATTCGTTCAGGAGAAAAATAAGCGAGTCGATTTGACAGCCGAGAGCGCTGGGCTGCCAGTAAAAGAAAAATATGGCTATTGGGTTAAACTCTTTCCGGCAAGTGATATGTGACTTTATTAAAAAATAACTAAATTAGTGGGTTTTAAGTTAAACCACTTTGTTAAATCAAAAATATGAGTGTCAATGATTTATTATACATAGCATTAAATTAAAAACTACTTATAAAAATAAAATAAATTCTCATTTGCTTTTATATAAAAAATATTTTTAAATAAATATGGTCGTAACAATTTTCTAGCAGAAACTTAAAAAAATATATTTTCTTTAAAAAAATTAATTTACTTTTCTAACTCATTAACATTATTTGTTTAATTGTAAAATTCCATCAAGAAAATATTTAAATCGTGAATTTGAAAATATTCTAAGGAAGTATTGTAATATATTTTTTATTAAAAAACCTACAAAACTCTTACGAATATTGTATAAACGTCATAATTTCAAACTGGGCCAAATTGGGTAAATTCAACAGTTGTGGTAATAATAGACATTTACACTAAATTGTACCTAGGTTATTGCATAAATAGGTAGATTATATATTTTATCGTTATTACGCTAGGTGTTTTTTTTCAATATCTGTTATCTATCTTACCTTAAGGCTACGAAGTTGTTTTTAACGGATTCCGGTATACAACATCAATTACTATTGCTTCAATTTTTATTATTTGCAAAATCACTTATTCTTCGTGCAGCGTTTGGCTGTAAAATTTTAATACTCTTATACCCACTGAAAAATATATTTATTATCAACAAACATTTAAATTAATTTCGCATTCGTCGTTCAATATATTTTTGTTTTGGGGGCTTGAGGATTTGTCTTAAGCCACTCTATATTTATGTTAGTAACGGGATTATGCATACATGGACGAACTGCATACATGGACGAACCATTAAATTTATGTGACTAGTTAAATGGTGTTCTCTCGTACGCATTTGTATACCTACATTAATACGCAATGTTAAAATGGCGTATGGCAGCACTGAAGAGATTTTAATTTATGGCATACTATTGTCAAAGCTGACAGATAAAAAATTGTGGTTATGTTGCTAACTGTCAGACTTACACAAAATCAATAAAAAAACAATCAAATAGTGCAAGTGTAGAACTCTATATATATATATAGTGCGCATCGTTGGAATATTCTTCAATGATCTTTTCAAGAAATAGTGTGCGTTGGCTTCCTAATGCCTCGCAAATCGGAAAAGATTTTTTTATCACACAAAACCTTTTTTAATATTAAAAAAGCACTGCTGTAAATGTTTAGTTGAATAAATTGTGTTAATAAACTGTTATTACAAATGTGTGATAATAAAAATATTATAAAAAAATCATTTTTCAAGTCAAAAACGAGCAATTCATATGATGTCAAAAGACGCTGTGTTCGATTGATTTGTTGCTTTTTTTCACAACAATACTTTTAAAATGTCTCACGATCTGCACGAAAGCGAACAAAAGTACTTTGTGAAGCAAGAATTGGATATTGAAGGACCAGAACAGCATTCGCCAACTTGTGAAAGGACATTAGATTATATAAAAGAAAATTCAATTGTAAAACGCGAGCCCTGCGGTCCTGAAAACAACGCTTCTGAAATTGCATCAAAATGTAAAAATAATTCCAATCCCGATTCGTGTATTATTAATAACGTGAAAGACAAAACGTCGTATGAGTATCACAAAGAAAACATTCAAGATCGTGAAAATAACTTGCGGCGCTTGATGCGTTGCGGTTCTGAGAGGGTCACCGATTATTTGAAAAAAGAAACATTCCATAATGGCGGCGGCGAGTGTTTTTTAATTGAGGCTGTTAAACATGAAAATTTAGCAGCTAGCGAAAATGATGTGAAAATCGAAATAAATGTTGAACGAGATACAACTGACTGTGGGAATGTTAGTTATGTTAAAACGGAAAATGATGATGTTTTTAATGGTACTGGTGTTGATAAAACATATTTGAAAAATACTCATATGAAGAAGGAAGCTGAATATCAAGAAAGTATTGAAATTTCTCATAATGATTCGACACATATTGATGGTTGCAATATCAATGATGAATTTAATGAGGATCAATTGTATCACGGAAGTGATATGAGTAGAGTTGAATTCCCCATTGATATTGAAGAAGCGGATATCAAGGAAGATGTTACCAGTTATACATCAGGTAAATATATATGGTAGTCTTATGTTTTAGTCTTGTGTGTTCGTGTTTATGTGTGGGTTGGGGAGATTGCAAGTGTATATTTATCTGTTTCTTGAAGAGATCCAGATTGTAGAAAGGATGAAACACAGACACTGGAAGAGCATTCCAAAGCTTACTGGTGGCATTAAGGAAGGAACTTTGGAAACTGCCAGTTCTTGGTCGACACACATTAACCGTGTATGGATGTTCGGCAAGTGTAAGACGAGTTTGTCGGTTGTAAGTGTGTGCAGGAGGAATAAGTTCTGTATGCTCCGAAGAGCAGCGACCGTGGTAATAACGGTAGAAAAGACTAAGTGAACCAATCTTACGCCTATATTCCATTGATTGCAGGTTAGACGTAAGAGTGTCATTGTTTATTGAAAGAATTGCCCTTCTTTGAACTGAGTCAATTAAGTTAAGAATGTATTTTGTGTCTCCAATCCAAAGGTGACTGCTGTATTCAAGGATAGCTCGGATTTATCCTTAATATAGGAAGAAGAAGTTGTTTATCGTTGAAATACCTAGTGATCTATATAATCGTCTGTCTATATAATGATCTATTTAAAGTTCTGAGGAAGGTGTAGGGGCAGCGAAACCAGTAAAGTGATTTATTAAAACTCAGTTGCTTCATACAAAGTTTGACTTATTTTATTCTTTAAATATGCTAAACCACAAAGTTACTGCGTTCTACGAGTATGTAAATTATATGTTTTGTAACGGCATCACTCAATTAAACATTTCTTTTAAATTTCAGATGAGAATCTTTACGTGACGAAGAAGCTGAAGACCAATAGGCGATTAAGAAAAAAAACATTTTCCTGCGACAAATGCCCGTACAGCACATACCATCCCGACTTGTTAAAAAATCACAAGTTAAAACACAAAGAAAAACCCTACCCCTGCCCCGACTGTGGCCTAAAGTATGCCACACCAACAACGTTGCTACGCCATTCTAGAACCCACACAGATCGCTTATTCAAATGCGAAAAATGTTCTTATCTTTGTTATCAATTGAAAGAATATCAATCACACATTGCAGCTCATTTAAGTGATATCGCATGTACAGAATGTAGTTTTATATGTCAAAATACCGAAGAGATGACGCAGCATTGTTTAGCTCATAAAAAAGATGCTATAGCAGCTGCCGAGCGAGATACAGCTTTACTACGACTGCAAAATGTTGTTAAACGCTTTGTAAATGTGGCGGATAAATGTGACGTTCAGCTCTTGAACAGTCTTTGTGTTTCTTTGAACGTTTCTACTAAAGTTCAGATTGCAAAGCTTGTTCAAGCCATGGAGGATAAGAAAGAGTACAATAGTAGAAAGAAAAATGATGGATTTGATAAGAGTGTTGAAGAGAGTCGACGGAAGAGGTGTTATCCGTTTTGTTCAAGCGTTTACGGAGGTTTTAAATGCACTGCCGTTATGAAAAATGCTTTTTAATATTTATTTATTGTTTTAAACAGTATAAATATATTGTAATCTGCATGATATAGCCCGTGCTGACTGGTACCGAAAACCACGATGTACAATCTTTTGTCTCTTATTTTCCGCTCATCGGTCACGCACGTGTTGTCATTTTGTAATGCCGTTAGGAGGACTAGTTATATAGAACGCCACTGTGGCCCTGGGTGTCACTGAACACGGCGACCGGTACCCAGTCAGTTGTGTGCCGACAGTGAGGTCGTATTGTGGTTGGCCCGGCCTGAATGCTGTGACTAGGTCCGGGCCACAAGTTTGTTACCGAAAATATTGTTGAAGCTATCGAAATATATATCAGATATAAATAAATGATTTTTTAGAATTTAATTCCACATGTCACAACAAAATATTATTATTTTGTTGTGAGATCAATGAATTCCCTTATACATTAATGATTTCCTAAACCACATATACCCATCACACAATTCATATCCACCTTTTCACTCATTCTTTGCTATATATAGAGCCAAAAACATTTAACTAATTGACTTGAGAATGGCCACCCGGCCTGGCTGAAACATGTCGTCAAAAAAATAAATGTGAAATAAATTCTAAGCAATCTTTTATTTATATCTGATATTATGGAATTCCACCAAGAAATATCGATCGAAAAAATCGAAATATACAGGTATATGTCAATGTGCTTCAGAAAAAGTCTTTGTGTTGTTAATCTGCTCCTCAACCTGCCACCACGCAATTCAATAGGTAGAGAGGAGGATGTTAATACTTTTTACTTTTTACAAATTAAATACTGATATCAGCATGATATAGCCCTTTGTTAGGGACGTCTGAATAGTTATTATATTTAGCTTCAAGGTTCCAGGTACTGTGAGGTTGTCTGTCAAGCCTCAATAAAGAAACATTCGTGGTCAGGTCACGTGACGAACCCGCCACTTGTCGTCTCTTTTAAAGACGGGATCTAATAAACTTCTCGGGTTCATCACTCGCCAAGCTAGTCAATTTCGTAACCCTCTAATTTTTCATACCCTCTTTTCTTCACTTATAGTATCTGTTCTGGAATATGGGAGCTTAGTTTGGAATCCCAATAAATCCAAATACATTATCATGCTTGAAAAAATTCTCCAACGTCTCTATTTTTATATTTACGTTAACTATCCATTCAATTCAATCAATTCCGAACATTACCCAACTCTTTTTTTCTAGCGATGCTTTCTTTCCATTCGTTAGAGTTCCGAAGAAAAATTGCTGCTCTCAAACATTCATTCCTTCTTCTCCGCGGTGCAATTCACACCCTAGGATTCTTGAATGTTTTAACTTCTACGTTCCAGACAAGTACACCCGTGCTCGTAGCCATCCATTGTTTTTGATCCCAGTTGATACTTGTGTTGCTTCGAGCACTCACTTTAGTACAACGGCAATGGCGCTCCTAAATGGCCTACCAGCACACCTCCATCCTTTTCCTCTTTTGTCGATGGTATTGTTCTCTTGGATCTCTGTGATCGTTGACACGTGTCATCTTCTTCTTCGTTTATGTTTTTTTTTTTCTCTTTTGTATGTACTGTATACTCTATGTTTCTTATTATTTGTACCTCGGAACTGCGGTTCTGTGAAATAAATAAATAAAATAAAAAATAAAAATATATACTTCCTATTTGTGTATCAGTTTCTGTAACATATTATATCTTAAAACATAAAATACATGTTTATGTATGTTTATTGGTCTCTTTTCCGGATTTACCGGGAAAGATGTGTTTTTTTTTATATTTAATTTTTTTTAAATTTTATTAAAGAAATAAACACGTAAAACCATTTTTTATGTGTTTTTAATTCTTTACTCATTGGTTGATGGATGCTGGTATTAAAAATATTCATATTAAAATATGGTATGAAATTCTTGTCAATTTAATATTTTATTTTATTTCAAAATGAATGTTACAAATATAAATACATTGCTTAACCCTTTCGTTACGGCTCAGTGGAATACAAATTATACTGTCAGTACGGCGTGAATTTTACACTTATCACATATTACAAGCATAAATGTACTTATTTGACCTATTTTCATACATCACATTGGTTCTTGTGTGCTTTAGCTATCAGATGATGCATAAAAAATATTATATTTAACAAACGTTCATTATGTAACTCCATACATGTGGTGGCATTGACACATGTGATTTACAGAAAAATCGCTCCTGTGAGGAAACCTAACGATATTTATTTACACACTTTACAGATTCCCGTAAAGAATACATGTAGGTTGCACTTCCAATTTCCTACCGTAGATGTCACAATGAGTACTGAAAGTAGTAAAACGATATATCATGTCAACGGTCGGGGAATCTTTGACGGCATATGCCGACAACCGATGCGAAAGGGTTAAGTAAAAGCAGAAGGCTCATGCTATATTTTCTAAGTATAGCTTCTAGAACGAAGCCAAGACCCATTCCATATTTCGCGCTTAGTTTATTTTTTATGTAAACACATACAGGAGAATATCGACAGACGGTGATAGTAATTCTGAAGTCTCAACTGTGGAATTCTATGACGCTAACCATGGCGCATGTGGAGTGTTGATCCGCCAGCGTCATAAACTACAGCCCTAGATTCACGCATAATCTTTAATATTACAGGAATTTACTACGAATACGGTCCTCTTCACAGGACGACTTTCGTCTTCCACCAATTTTGATTAATAGGCTATGACTGGCATTTTACGGGTGAGGGATGAAATTCACACCAAACGGAGGTATTTTAGAGCTCAGAAATCGTTTTTTTTTTTTTAATCTCCATCGGGGTGCCCATGACGTTTGGCTTGCAAAGCAAACGCTTTGACCATTGAGCTATACCCGCCGACTATATATAGTCTGATGATGATGATGATGGCATACATATTACAATTTCTCATAATGATGTGTCATAACATGATATAATACCTACCCTAGAGGAGCTCAAACAACATTATTTATCTCTTTCTAACGTAAGCAGGTTTATTTCGCAAGACCATACGTCAGAACGAGACAAAAACATTCATCATGCGTTAGAAGGAAACACAAACTATGGCCTCAACATTTCGCATGCTCAGTAACATAACGTCGCATCTTACGCAGAAAAGAAAAGAAAATTTGCTTTTGTGGTTTCGAATATGCTATTTTACAACAAATAATACGCATGCTCAGTAGCATTAAAAGCATATCACATACTGGATTCGAAGCAAGATACGTCGTTTAGTTATTGGGCGTGCGTTTTGTTCTTTACGTTGTGTTGTGTTTTTTTTCTATGGGCGTTTAAATGATGTGGTCTTGTATCAAAAGAGTTGGGACCTTGCGCGGTACACGTTGATTATATTTAATTTATTTAATATGCAAATAGGTGTATTATTAAAAAACTAGGTGTATTATACATATCACCTCGGTATTTCAACGATAAACAACTTCTTCTTCTATATAAAAGACAAATCCGACCTATCCTTGAATACGGCAGTCACTAATGTGTTGAGACTTAAAATACCTTCTAAACGTAATTGACTCAGTTCAAAGAAGAGCAATTCGTTTGATAAACAATGACACTCTTACGTCTAACCTGCAATCAATGGAACACAGGCGTAAGATTGGTTCTCTTTGTCTTTTCTACCGTTATTACCACGGTCGCTGCTCTTCGGAACTTCTATAAGTTAACCAATTCCTCCTGCACCCACCCACAACCGACAAACTCGTCTTACACTTGCCGAACATCCATACACGGTTGATGTGTGTCGACCAAGAACAAGTTTCCAAAGTTCCTTCCTTAATGCCACCGGTAGGCTTTGGAATGCTCTTCCAGCGTTTGTGTTTCCTCCATACAATCTGGATCTGTTCAAGAAACAGATAAATATACACTTGTAATCTCCCCAACACACACACAAACACAACACAACAGACGTTTTCCGCACGCAGCGTCCAGCCTCCCTGGCTGAGCGTCATAGAGTACACTGGTCTTGACCGGGTATGCTCTCCTGCATGCGATTACATAAAAACGTTGAATAAAATGTAATAGGTAAACAATGAATGGTATTATCGTTAGATTTCCACCGGTTACTAAAAATCTATCCTTAAAAAATATTTATATCGAAGTCTTTTGTCCGAAATCGTATTATTTTATTAAAGGTGCGATTTTTAAGAATACTGACACTTTGTGAATTTACAATTATTACTCAAAGCATTATTTATTTTGGTCAAATACATACTTTCACACAACATTCTTATTGGAAACAAAAATGTTATATAAACTTAAAACAAAACTCTCGTTGCGAAATTGTGATAACACCAATATAGGTAGGTAAATATCAATTTAAATATATTTTTTAACGAGCTTTTGGGTTTAGCCGTGTGTGGCGATTTTCTTCTATCCAATATTTCGACCGCCACTGCAGGGGTCTCCTTCAGGGTTGATGACTTTGTTGTGAGTTGGTGTCAGGAGGTAGTTTATCCGTCAGCCTAATGTACCTCCATGAACGTCATGTCAGAAAATCGTGTACGGTGGGTATGTTCCAAGAAGCAGATCTCCACGAATGTCATGATGGAGTGTGGTTGTCCTTGCTTGTCTGTAGAGGTTTTTTGGGTATGCGCTAGAGGCGGAAGCTATGCTGTTTTGAGAATCAAGCCGTCGTCGCTGTTGATGTTGATGAGATGTCTTTGATTTCAATGGCTTCCCTTACTAGGCGTGCATGCTTTCCTTGCGTTCGACCCACGATTTCGTGTTCGAATGAAAACTTATGTCCCGTGTCAGCCAGATGCTCTGCCAGTGCTGACGCCATTGGGTGGCCTAGTCTGCACGATCTCTCATGTTCGCTTATTCTTTTAGCAATAGTTCGCGATGTTTGTCCGATGTACACCGTGTGGCAGGCCTTACACTGTAATTTGTAAATTTCATGGGATTTCTGGTACGTTCCAATGTGTTTTTATATATGTATATAATAAATTAATGCATATTTATATATTTTTAAATATTTATTTATTTTAAAAATCGAAAGTCATCTATACCGACCCGTCGCCTTGCTCTCCCCCCACCGCCGCGCATATCAGAACAGGCACCAACCAACGCAGAAGCGGACCTCCAGTGCTTTACGGACAGTCCGCGAGAGACGCCGTGTCTGCCGCCAGACCGCGATCAACGACCCCTAAGTAACAGCCACACCTAACCTGACCCCGCACCGTCAAACCCTACAGTGCCACACTAACCATATAACGTGATCACTTTAATCTTCTTTGTAGTATCAATCCTATCTATCAATCAACCTATCAAATAATCAATCAAACTATCAACCCTACCTATCAATCAACCTAACCTCGCACCTAACCTTACAGTGCCACGCTAAACATATAACGTGATAACTTTAATCAAATCAATTCTTCTTCGTGTCAGCGACGTCAAATTATTTCTGCCCAGTATCTGGTAACATAGATAGCCCGTGTGTTGCCCAGCATTAGGTCTTGAGATGTGCAGCTTGTTGGGTACATGGAGCAGGATCTTAGTTGTGAGGAGGTCTGCAGGTCTCCACAGTCGCACAATAGTATAATTTTGCCGGCGGTCATAGCTCAATGGTAAAGCGTTTGCTTTGCAAGCCGAAGGTCGTGGGTTCGATCCCCGACGGAGATTAAAAAAAAAAAGCATTTTTAATCGATTTCTGAGCTCTAAAATACCCCGGTAGGTGTGAATTTAATCCATCACCCGTAAAATGTCAGCCATAACCTATT
This sequence comes from Glossosoma conforme, assembly GCA_022606575.1. Taxonomy (NCBI): domain Eukaryota; kingdom Metazoa; phylum Arthropoda; class Insecta; order Trichoptera; family Glossosomatidae; genus Glossosoma; species Glossosoma conforme. The sequence goes on from JAGTXR010000072.1 coordinate 403,643, forward strand.
AATTAAAATTGGTGGTTGACGAAAGTCGTCCCGTGAAGACCACCCATTCATAGTAAATTCCTGTAATAATAAAGGATGATGCGTGAATCTCGGGCTGTAGTCTATGACGTTGGCGGATCAACACTCCACATGCAGCGTTTAGCCATATACACCATGCTAAGCGTCATAGAATTCCACAGATGAGACTTCAGAATTACTATCACCATCTGTCGGTATTCTCCTGTATGTGCTTACATAAAAATAAAAAAATAGTCCCTCTCCCTGCCAAAGAATTCCCCGCCGCTCGAGGTTGTTCTTTGTTCTACCAACTCCGGTTCTTAATCTGTTCAGGGATTTCCAGGTCCGCCAGTCAAGGTTTTTGCCAGTTGGGAGGCCTTCCTTTGGAGTAATGAAATCCTCTGATGCGACTTGTCGCCAGAGTTGGAGTCTCTCATTTTCAGGGCCGGATGTGAGAGGTTGTGTGGATATCAGAAAGCTGCTTCGCGACTTCAATCTTAGTGTTGGGGGTATCTGATTCAGATAAAATCAATTAAAAGTATCCAATTTTGGCATAAACGTTCTTAATTGATTGCCTATATGAATCTTATACGCTAATAGTTATTTCTATTACGACCTTTCAAGTAAAAAGCTTCTTCTAACCTTGCTTCATCTCGCCTTACCTATAATTATACAGTGCTATACTAAAAATATAACGTGATAAGTTTAAAATGGTTTATAATACTTAATTTTGGCATAGATATAAATAGTTTATTGCTTACAAGAATCTTATATTATGTCAATTGTCTATTCTATTACGATCTTTCAATTAAAAACCTCAAGTAACCTAACCTCACTTGATTGAATTCAATAAAACACTAAAAATATAGTGATAAGTTTAAAAAATGCATCATTGTTACCTATTTAGGGATACATATCTTTAACCCTTTCGCATCGGTAACCGATATATGCCGTGTATGATTCCCCTAACGCTGACATCGTGATATATCGTTTTGCTACTTTCTTAGAATAGTTTTTTATGCATCATCTGATAGCTAAAGGATACAAGAACCAATGTGATATATGAAAATAGACCAGATAAGTACATTTATGCCTCAAATACTAGTTTTATAATTGACAGTTTAATTTGTATTCCGCCGAGCCGTAATAAAAGGGTTAATCGATTGCTTGCAGTGGTCTTGTATGTTGACGACCTTCTCTTCATACAGACTTATCTTACCTAACCTCACTTGATTGCATTTAGTAAGACATTAAAAATGAAGTGATAAATTAATAAAATACTTTATATTTGCTTAGGTAATAGGTATTTTACAACCATCATGAATCTGGTATGTTGTTTATTCGTTTTTTTTTCGAACTTTGAAGTTTATAACTTCATACAACCTAACCTCACTTGATTTCATACAGTGAAGCACTAAAATGTATTGATTTAAAAACACACCTTTATTATTAACATCTTAACGTTATTTTTGTAAAAAATTATTACATTTGTTTTGGGAATAGGTATTTCATAGCTATCAGGATTATGACGTGTTAATTATATATTCTTTTATAACATTTTAAGTAAATAAATATCTAACCTAACCTCACTTGATTGCGCATTCAGTCTCAGACTTAAAACATTATTCGATAATTAAAAAAAAATGCATCATGAGTACCTACTTTGAGTGTCTAATATGTAAATAGTTATTTCTTATCTTTTCATGTAACCTAACCTCACTTGCCTACATTCAATGAAACACTAAATAGTACTAAAAAAACATTCCATTTGATTCGGAAATATGTGTTTTTGGTTTCCATCAGGAATCTGGTATGTAAATTTTAAATTCTTATCAATTTCAAGTTAAAAACTTTATCAAACCTAACGTCACTTTATGGCTTCAGTGAAGTATTAATAATGTAGTGATAACTCTTTGTCGTTAGCGATGAATCCAGTGTATTAGTTGTCCCGTGCACCATATGCCCCGTGCACCAGACGTCCAGTGTGCCCCGCGTCGTTACCGATGAGTCTTTGAACGAATTCTCTTGGAACGATAGGTCGTGACACCATTCTAATATAACCGAATATTACCTCAAATCAATAATTGTATCATAATATTGTTTTAAAGGGCTCAGGTTTTGTACCTAACCTACCGATTAGTCTCCCGTATAGTCGATAAGTGTTTTCTTTGTTAATTTTTACATATAACCCTTCACTGTAGTATATCTAGTTTAAAACGATTTATAAAATCAATATTTTTAATGTTAAATGACCCGTTTATCAAAAGGAATATTAAAAGGAACGACTAATCGCTGGGATAGTCATCGGGACGCGTGAGGAGGCATCATCCTTATTGTTACAGGAATTCACTATGAATTGGTGGTCTTTACGAGACAAATTTCGTCTACAACGAATTTTGATTATAGGCTATAACTGGTATTTTACGAGTGAGAGATCAAATTCACACCAACCGGGAGAGCTCAGAAATCGTTTAAATACCTTTATTTTTAAATCTCCGTCGGTGATCGAACCTACGACCTTTGATCGCAAACCTTTGACCATTGAGCTATTGCAAACAGACAACTCTTTGAGTGACCATTGTGTGCATTTAAGGATTTTTTAGTCGATTTCTGAGCTCTAAAAGGCATGATCCATCAGAAATGTCAGTCAGACTATCAATTAAAATTGGTGGTAGACGAAAGTCGTCCCGTGAAGACCACCCATTCATAGTAGATTCCTGTAATAATAAAGGATGATGCGTGAATCTCGGGCTGTAGTCTATGACGTTGGCGGATCAACACTCCACATGCAGCGTTTAGCCATATACACCATGGTAAGCGTCATAGAATTCCACAGATGAGACTTCAAAAAAAATACTATCACCATCTGTCGGTATTTTCCTGTATGTGTTTACATAAAAAAAATCATCCATGGGAACAGGAGACGCATTCTGTGTTGTCGTCTGGGAGTCTCTACCATTTCTTGGGAGGATTTTCCTTAATTGCTGCTTAGCTCTGATGGTCCCTTGCTGTTAAACTTCACAAGCGAAATCGTCGGGGCTGCAAGAGCGGTTAACGAGGCTGACATGGAATACGCTCCTACGTTCTTAAACTATTTCTCAGACGTATATTCTAACCTTGTGTGTAACTTGCAGCGTACAACACGCAACTGCATATATTTTTTTCTACATTTTTTTAAGTGAAAAAAAAACCGTCTGGGATCGAAACCACGGCCTTCGGCTTGCCAAGCAAACACTTTGACAACTGAGCTACACCCGCCAGCTAGCTAAATTGTTTATTATTTGATTCATATTGTAATACAACAATTACGCATCCTTGAGCGATTATAATATTTAAAAATTAAATTCTTTTTCTTTCCGTTGCTAATATCCGCGTGTTTGAACGCCCACATAGGTGCCAATGCAGAAATGCTTACCTTATAAAGAAAACAAGTCTTGAGTCATGGGTTTCGGTGTTCCGTCAAACGCAAGATATTCTAAAACACTTTGAAATATTCAATATTACATTGAAACAAGTCATAAATATCTAAAATATTTTCTATTCGTTTGCATATTGATTTCAAAAAATTTCAATTTAATACTATCCAATCAATATTACAAATCAATTAAGTATAAAGCCGGTGTCGCTTCCAAAAAACTAGGTGTATTATCTAGATCACTGAGGTATTTCAAGGATGAACAACTTCTGCTTCTATATAAAGGACAGATCCGACCTATCCTTGAATACGGCAGTCACTTATGTGTTGAGACACAAAATACCTTCTAAACTTAATTGACTCAGTTCAAAGAACAGCAATTCGTTTGATAAACAATGACACTCTTACGTCTAACCTGCAATCAATGGAACACAGGCGAAAGATTGGTTCTCTTTGTCTTTTCTACCGTTATTACCACGGTCGCTGCTCTTCGCAACTCAAAGAACTAATTCCTCCTGCACCCACTCACAGCCGACAAACTCGTTTTACACTTGACGAACATCCATACACGGTCAATGTGTGTCGACCAAGAACTGTCAGTTTCCAAAGTTCCTTTCTTAATGCCACCGGTAAGCTTTGGAATGCTCTTCTAGTATTTCCTCCATCCTATAATCTGGACCTCTTCAAGAAACATATAAATATACACTTGCAATCTCCCCAACCCACACACAAACACGAACACAACACACGTTTCTCGCATGCAGCGTCCAGCCACCATGGTTGAGCGTCATAGACTGCACTAGTCTTGACCGGCTGTGCTCTCCTGCGATTACATGATTATTATTTTTTGAATCGTAAAAAAATTAAATAAATATAATAAATTATACAAGTGGGAGAACAAACGCTGGATCTTTGGCATGGTAAGCAAATGCTTTACCTCTAAGTCACACTCGTTGGTAAATTGGTCTTGATTTATATATTTTTAATACGACTAGAATAAGTCACGAAATGCTATTTCGTTATTTCATTGATATTTCGTCGGTAATGCTTTTTACTTCACGCTCCATACTGTTTTCTAGCTTAGAACCTTGGGACTGTTGTTATAAGTAAAAATGGTAAAACTACCAGTGATGGGACACTACTTCTTCACCCATATCCGCTTCCTAAATAGAACATAACATTACCTCAAATGAATAATTGTATCATATTTTTTTAAGGGCTCAGGTTTCGTACCTAACCTACCGAATAGTCTCCCGTATAGTCGATACACGTTTTCTTTGTTAAATTTTACATATAACCCTTCACTGTAGTATATCTACCACAAAAATATGCCATTTTTTTTTGTATATATACATATAATGGTGTCGGAAACAACAGGGTCAGATCCTGTCTGCTTAGAAGTGGGTGACATTGATGGCGTTACTCGGAGACAGCGCACACTCCAGAAGGTGTGACAGGGTCTGCTCCACGCCGCAGTCACATTCAGTCGGCCCGCTGTAAATCTGCCAGGTTTTAATTTGTGTCCTCGTCTTGCATACTCTGGTCCGAAGTCTGTTAAGGGACCTCCATATATTCCACCCCTGGTCGTGTCCAGGGGCTAGATCCTCTTTCGGGGCAATCCAAGTATTCCCCTCAGTTGCGCTTCTCCATATGTTCAGCCGCAGGGTGGCCTCAGTTCCGTTGTCGACTGTAGGAAACTTCTTCTTGATTTGAGCTGTGTGGTTATCTTTTGATACGTGATATTTCTGTGCTATTCATAGAGTACCTATGATATACAGTTTTCAAATTTCGAGTATAGGACAGAACGTTGCACTTAGCTATATTAAACATCAGTTTATTACGCAATATATTATCTTTATCCGACTGCAGAAGCATACAATCATCCCAGGTAATTAGATTTTTTAATTCAAAACATTGAAGTGTGAAGAAAATTCTAAAGGACCAATAATAAGTCACCAAATGTACTTCACTGTGATATTACTATCAAATTACAAAGTCAGTAGTAAGCAAACGCTTTACCACAAAGCCATACTCGCCGGCTTGTGTGTGACGAGTATAGCCGACGCCAGCTGTTACTAAGGTAGCAACAACAGGTTTCGTTACCCCAGCTATTATGAAACACTCCGCCAACGTCAGTTAACCTTTGCGAAGAGATATTTTATACCTACAGACATGAGTTTTTTTTTAAATTTCTGCGTGAGCGGCGATCGCCTGGCGCCTTCGTGGCCAGCTCAATGTCAAAAGATGGCGTCTTAAATATATAAAACAAGACTTTGTCTTAAATATCCTTAAAATAAAATCATCATATATATACAAACCTATCTGGGACAAGTAATACAACTAGGACGAAGAAACTTCTAAAAATAAATCGAGAGGAGTATACAACTGGGATGGGCAGCATTTGGAAAACTAAAGTACATTTTCAGTTCCTCTCGTAAGAAAGAGGAGTCCTTTTCGATGCAGTTCGAGTGAATCGCCTCGGCCCTATCGGGCATGCAGACTTTGTGGCCACTAAAAAAATTTCCACGCATTTACAGTCTTTGCTCGTATATTCGGTGAGAGAATCTATTTTCCATCTCTTTACAACCCATGAATGCGATTCTAATCTCTTTCAAGGGTTCTTTCTTTTAGCACTGGCCACAATTGTTCAGAGGGGACTCCCACTGGACTTATCAGTCGCTAACTGATCATAATCTGAATGAGCGCGTCATCAAGGAGACTTAACTGTCCTGCGGTGTGATGTGGGTGTGAGGCGGGTAAAGTCCAGTACATTTTTAAAGCGGCGACACTAATTTCGGAGTAAAATAAATTTTCTTCATAGAAATTTTATTACTCGTAATATCGGTCCGTGTGATATCAGTTAAGAAGGGCAAGTTTTTTTGTAAATCGGAAGTAGATTTCTACGTTTCTAGAAGTGGTGGAATATAAGATGGTGTAAAAAGAGTTGACTATGAAAAATAATTTGCCTGCCGGTTTTGATCCTCATTTTTCGAGAGGAAGATGTTAATATCATTACGTATTTAAGACATTATCGCAAATTACGTTTCAAAATCATTAAATCAAGGTTTCTCTGAAAAAATCCCTGCCAACTTAACCGTTTCGCATCGGTTGTCGGCATATGCCGTCAAAGATTCCGCGACCGTTGACATCGGTTGACGTGATATATCACCTTAGTGCGTATTTACCTACTTTTTGGTAATTTTTTTGTCCACTTCATATTCCGTCAAAAAACTTATTTCAGATATAAGGTATGTAGTAATCTAATATTGTTTTCATAAAATATAGTCGGTAGACGTGCTTGTTCCCAAAAAATAATGCAAACACGAACATTAAGATTTGCTCTAAAATTGTAATTTTACAGCCATTCTATTAGAAGGATGATTTGACCTGGTAATTTAATATTTTACGTCCCCAATAAAAATATTTGCCATTTATAACTGAGTTACTACACATAAATGTTGACTGAATGAAAACAATGCCTATCCTGATAAAACAAACCAGTATTTAAGAGCCCATCCTATGTCAGCTTTCGCGCGCCTTAGAATTCTAGTATTGACATGTTCCGATGCAAGTCGCTATCTTTTCTCGTGGTTTTAATGACGCGAATTTTTTTTACATTTTTTTGGACATCATTCACACAAAATGAGGGGGTGAGCCTTAAAAAAACGTTTTATTTTTTGTGGAACACCCTAATGGACATTCTCATTTTTAGAGTCCAGTTGTAGGAAATACGCATAATAGGACAGCAAGGGTTAAACATTAATCATTTTAAGCATTAATCTTTCAGATAACATCATTTGCTACTATTCAGTACTAAAACGAATGTTTCAACAAATGTACAAAAGTTTACCTTCACCAGTGGACCAAACGGTCCCAAACGAAATTCGATACAAAATATATATAAAAAAATAATAACTAAAACGAACGATTTAAGCAACACACATGATATAATATTTTAGTGCTTCTATAAAAATATTCGAAACTAGATATATATATATATATACATATATACGTATTATAAATGAAAGTGTGTCAGTTGTCAGTGATAACGTAAAGTGTTTTTCAAGTGGTCAGTGAAGGTGCCTTATTTGGTGCGATTACACAAGCAGTTGAAGTGCCTTTTGAAGAGAAAACGTTAGGTAAGAAACATTTTTATTTTTTATTTATTGAATTTTTATGCTATGTACATGTGTATGCTGGAAAATTACTAGGAAACCTAGATATTTGACCTAATTATGTTTGTACATATATATAATCGTGTCGGAAACAACAGGGTCAGATCCTATATGCCCAGAAGTGGGCAACGTCGATGACGTTACTCTCGGCTATCATCAGGTTTTTCTCGGTGCAGCTACTCGGACACAGCGCACACTCCAGAAGGTGCGACAGGGTCTGCTCCATGCCGCAGTCACATTCAGTTGGTCCGCTGTAAAACTGCCAGGCTTTCATTTGTGTCCTCGTCTTGCATACTCCGGTCCCAAGTCTGTTAAGGGACCTCCATATATTCCACCCCTGGTCGTGTGCAGGGGCTAGGTCCTCTTTCGGGGCAATTCAAGTATTGTTGCGCTTCTCCACATGCTCAGCCGCAGGGTGGCCTCAGGTTTCACCAGTTACATTGTCGACTGTAGGAAACTTCTTGATTTGAGACGTGTGGTCATCTTTTGATACCCAAACATAGGGTGGAGTGTGTCGTGGGTTGCTTTGGAGAGCTTATTCTTGGTGATGACTTCTCACCGTATATTTAGTGGGGCGATATCCGAGAGTTGATATAGCTTCGATATTGGGGTAGGTTTTAGGCACCCCGTAACTACCCGGCACATTCAGAGCAGTATCTACATTCTTAGTATGGGCAGACCTTGCCCATACTGGCGCAGCATACTCGCCAGCAGAGAAACAGAGAGCTAGAGCACTTGTACGGATCAGATTTCGTTGGGCTCCCCACTTCGTACCTGCTACTTTAGAGAGTAGGTTGTTTCTGGTGGACACCTTTTGCTTAACAGACTGACAGTGTTTCTGATAAGTGAGGGTCCTATCCAGTTTAACCCCTAGGTATTTAGTTGTATCGCGGTGTGCTCTAACACAAGCCGTTCCAGGTAATGTGAAGGTTTCTCTTGGCAAGTCTGTTGTTGAGATGTAAGGTACAGACTTGGGTCTTGCTTGGGTTTGGCTGTAGTCGATTTTGGTGGTAGTATGAAGAGAGGGTTGTAAGTGCTTTAGTGATCTGGGTTTCAGTCCTCAGGTATCACCAGTTCCGTTGTTGACTGTAGGAAACTTCTTCTTTATTCGAGTCTGCTAATATGGAACGAATATGGAAAGCAAAAAATGATTGAACTTAAAGCTATCTTCATGAATATTATTACGTATTTAAAACATTATCGCATATTACGTTTGATTATCGTAAAATCAAGGTTACCCTGAATAAATCCCTACCAACTGAATATTTTCAACAAGGTTAGATGCTTTAGTATGACGCTCCATACATCAAACGAATCCTTCAAACGATTTGCGAAAATCGACGCGATTGTCTAATTATTTTGGGTTCACTAACCGATCGGCGGAAATATTTAGCTCCTGCGAGGGCGTAGTCCTGCGGGGGCGCTGCGGAGACCTTCTGGAGCGACCCACGCGCCCCCGCAATCTCCAACTATACGTACATTCCGCATACACAACCACTGTATAGCTAGCTACGTCTCCAGCATTGCGACTGCAAGAGCGACATCACCTTGGAAACGTTCGTCATACTGAAGACAATGAAAACCCACTGTTATATGTGTGATTGATTTATAAACACTGATTATTTAACAAAATAAATCATCATCTTCATCAGCCTGTATCCGTCCACTGTTAAAAGTAAGCCTCCCGCATAAGTCTCCATCCTCTTCGATCCTCCGCCTTCCGCATCCAGATCAATCCCGCTATTCTTCTTATGTCGTCAGTCCATCTTGTAGAGGGTCGACCAATGCTTTGTTTGCCAGTTCTTGGGCGCCATTACAATACTTTTCTTCCCCATCGACCGTCGTCTCTTCGACAGATATGTCCTGCCTATTGCCACGTGAGTGTGCCTATTCGTTGGATAGCATCCACTACTTGAGTTCTTCTGCGTATTTCTTCGTTTTGAATTATATCTTTTAGCGACACTCCTCTCATGGATCTCTGCATAGCAAGCTAGGTGACCTTTATTTTATGGGTAAGACTTGCTGTCAGATTCCACGCATCTGGACATATCCTTAGGTTAGGTTAGGTTAGTGAGCAGTCAGTGCACCAGTTTTCCCGTGCGCCAGACGTCCAGTGCGCCCCACGTCGTCACCGATGAGTCGTCGAACGAATTGTCTGGGAACGATAGATCTAGACACCGATCTGTGTATACACATTAGCGTATAATACAATATGACCATGAAATAATGATAAGGAAGATTAAAAATACTGGAGCTTACATCACCGAGAGCATAATTACTAACAATCATAATAATACAGAGAAGCAAAATACATGGAATAGAGAAAAACATCATGGGAAAATGATGTAACCGTGGAAACAAATAACTTCTTTTTCAATGGATGTATTAGATGTATACTGTTTAGGTCTTCTTCTTCGTGTCAGCGGCGTCAAATTATTTTTTCCCAGTATCTTATACACAGTTTTTTTAATTTTTTCCTTAAATGATATTACAAAATAGATTACATTTCAATTCGTCATTAAAGTACATACGCACATAAGTGTGGCGATGTAAATTTATTGACACATTAAGTGTCAATGACCTCACACTCAGAACTAGCGTCAGGAGACTCGAGATAAATAGTTTGACTTGTAACAACAAAAACCCTGTCATAAGTATATCATGCTTGACACACAAATAACACGGCATTATTGTCACAAAATCAAACGTCCAACATTTCGCATCTATCAACACCAGCACTGAATCTGAAGCAGTATTACACTAAATATGTCAATATCTTCACTTAAGTTAGTTTCAACCACTGTTCACTGCGATTCTTTCGTCTTACGCGTATCCAGGGTTGAACGATGGTCCTTTCAGGCCACACTTCAGGCTCCATGAGAGACTCCAGCGAAGTCGCGATGACCCCGACTTTGAAAGAAGTTGACAGCGTCCGCTTGCTGACAATCCTCCTGATGGTCATTCAAGAAGGATTGCATGCAGCGGTCGCTGCTAAGAAGCTCTGCAATTCTTCAGCCGTTGTATCCGGGTGAAGACCCTTGGCGTGAAGATACGCCATCTTCACTCCGGCAACCTCGATACGTGTGTTGCCCAGCATTAGGTCTTGAGATGTGTAGCTTGTAGGGCACACGTAGGAGGATCTTAGGTGTGAGACGGTCTGCAGGTCTCCACAGTCGCACAATAGAGACTCACCCTGCCAAAGCATTCCCCACCGCTCGAGGTTGTCCTTTGTTCTACCAACTCCGGTTCTTAATTTGTTCAGGGATTTCCCTGATGAGCAACTCTCATAACAAATTAACTGGCGTATGCAAAGGCCTGCGTAATATTCTATAATTAAAACTAGCATTATTAGATGTGCATGTCAGGCGAGCGAACATAAATAAGAGACAAAAGATCGTTTTTCGAGTCTTTACGGCATCAGCCTAAAGGAGCTATATCAAGCTGATATCAATGCTATTACATCATCAAATATAACAGCAGTCATGTAATTTAACAGTCGGTTGCATTTTCAGAATTAATTTTTATAGTCAAGGTATTTAACATTAAAAAATTACATCATGTAAGTAATTATACATGCAATTTTGTTCTGAAATACGTATTAACGACAATAGCACATTGTTAATGTTGTTTTTCTTACACGGTTCCGCCGCATTTCGTTCACAGACGACTCGTTCAACGACTCATCTGCGACAACTGCTGCTCGGATGTCTCGCTAACCAAACCTACAAATTTGTGGAGCTCATATCTGAACTGGGTTTCTCTCGCGTGGAATATATCAACATTCGAGACGATGTGCTAGAACAGTCTCATCACTCTCCCAATAGGCACAGTCTCTGGCAGGTATTTTTTATGTAATCGCATGTAACGACGGCCAGTGCACTCTATGAAGCTTAGCCAGGGAGGCTGGACGCTGCATGCGGGAAACGTGTGTTGTGTTCGTGTTTGTGTGTGAATTTGGGAGATTGCAAGTGTATATTTATCTGTTTCTTGAAGAGATCCAGATTGTAGGAAGGAGGAAACACAGACGCTGGAAGAGCATTACATAGCTTACCGGTGGCATTAAGGAAGGAACTTTGGAAACTGCCACTTCTTGGTCGACACACATTAACCGTGTATTGATGTTCGGCAAGTGTAAGACGACTTTGTCGGTTGTGGGTGGGTGCAGGAGGCATTAGTTCTTTAAGTTTCGCCAGGTTTCGCCGACGGGTATAGCTCAATAGTCAAAGCTTTTGCTTTGCAAGCCAAAGGTCTTGGGTTCGATCCCCAACGGAGATTAAAAAAAAGATTTTAATCGATTTCTGAGCTCTTAAATACCCCCGGTTGGTGTGAATTTGATCGCTCATCTGTAAAATGCCTGTCAGCCTGTTAATCAAAATTGGTGTTAGACGAAAGTCGTCCCGTGAAGACCACCCATTCATAGTAAATTCCTGTAATAATAAGGATGATAATTGTCAGGGATACAAAAACTTGTGTACAACAAAACGATGATGATGCATACTTCATCAGTGGATCCGATATATACGAAAAATGTATAATGTATAGAAATTAAATAAAAAAGTATCTCAAACAATAGAATGGATGTGTTACTTTCACTATTGGACGAAGAAGAATCGTCATTGTTGCCAAGAATGTCGATGACGCAATGACGCGAATGACACCAAAAAGTGGAGCAATGTCGTCCTGTGCATTGATCAAATGTCTACATTACAATGGTGAAGATTCAATTTACCAAAGTGGATTATGTCAATTGCATGACCTGGTTGGGATGTGTTCTGTGAATTATGGTGGCCATATGCTTCAATTAATACTTAAAGCGAAAATTCCGCAATGTCTCAAAACAAAGGCGTTTAACCAATGCATCCTTCCTGTATTAACTTATGGCGCAGAGACGTGGAATTTAACAGCAGGTCTTACACATAAAATAAAGGTCATCCAGCGTGCCATGGAGAGATCCATGAGAGGAGTGTCGCTAGAAGATAGAATCCGAAACGAGGAAATACGCAGAAGAACTCAAGTAGTGGAGGCTACCCTATGAATAGGCACACTTAAGTGGCAATGTGATATATTTGTTGAAGAGACGACGGTCGATGGAGAAGAAAAATATTGGAATGGCGCCCAAGAACTGGCAAACGAAGCATTGGCCGACCCCCTGTAAGATGGACTGACGACATAAAAATAATAACGGGAGTGACCTGGATGCGGAAGGCGGAGGATCGAAGTGGATGGAGACACATGCGGGAGGCTTACGTTCAACAGTGGACGGATACAGGCTGATGATGATGATGAATGCTTCAATATACATCGCCTGTATTGTCCCCATTCTTATTAACGGCTGTGAATTTCGGCATCTCACCAAAACGTCAATGCAATCGTGTAATAGGTTTTGAAAGCTCATATCTGAGCTGGGCTTCCCTCGCGTGGAGTATATCAACATTTGTGGCGATTTGATCGAACGTTATGATCACTCTCCCAAAAGGCATAGTCTCTGGCAGGTTAGTTAGAGAGAACGCTTGGTTAAAAACCCTTCCTGTCACGTCCTGTTTTTGGAAATCCAGATGGTGACCCGTTTCTGGTCGCACGCAAAATGCTACTTGTTAAAAAAGACTCTGTCTGAGCTGGGCTTCCCTCTCGTGGAGTGTATCAACGATTGTGGCGATGTGACCCGTTACTTGACGCACGCAAAAAGCTACTTGTGAAAGAGTGGCTGATAGCCTTCCCGTGATTCTAGGTACATCGTTTATATGTCAAATAGACCTCAGTCTAAGGTTGCGAAATAAGTATGCTACAGCGTGTCTTGAATTTCCTTCCTAGGGAGAACGAACCATCAATGCCTTCTTATCCTCACATAATTGTCAGGGACAAACAAAACGATTTTCAACAAGATAACAATAAGACGACACATACATGTCCGGTGAGCGAACAAAAAGAGACTAAAGATCGCATATCGTGGTTTTTGGCACCAGCCTGCAAGGGCTATATCAAGCTGATGTCACAACCTACACCGTATAATGTTAGATGAGTAAATCCAAGCATAATATCCATGCGTCTCCATGTTAAAGAAACCTCAGAAATTTCTTCTAAGCTCTCTCCAAAACAAGGTCGTATTTAAATTCGTAATAATAGATCGCATCCTTTACGTATTTTTATACAAGGATTGATTTTTTAAGTAGTTCAATGCCGCTGCATGCAAATGAAGCACATAAAACACCATGTATAGGTGAAGAATGGACGTCAATTGTCCGAGCAAGCACGAACCAAGAATGTTTTCAAATTATTCTATAGAATTACACAAAGTCTCTGATTCTGCGATATGTTCGGAATTACCATACGTGGGTGTTATATTGTAATTTGCTACGTTTTCATGGTCTTTGAAATGTGTTGAAATCAATGTTTTTCAATGCATTTTTAGATCTTTTAAATATTTAAATGATAAAAATGAAGGTCCATTTGGATCCTCTTCCATTCCTCAATGTTTAAATATGTTTTCTTTGCTAAAAATACATAAAAACACAGCCAGTGCCGGTTTTAGAGGGTGGCGCAGTGGGTCGGCTGCCCAGGGCACCGAATGAAAAAAGGGCGCTAAGGGCGGCCTTAGCTCCTACAGTAGATATTTTGTGATGATTTAACTTCCCACCCAAAAAAACCAGGGGGCGTCAGATTTTTTTTGCCCAGGGTGCCACAAAGTCTAAAGCCGACACTGAACACAGCTATATACAACTGAAAAACAGTTAATTCTTTAACATAAGCATTTTATTGCCCTTGCTGAATGGTACCGAAAACCTCGATATACAATCTTTCATCTCTTATTTTCGTTCAGTCATCGGACACGCATGTGTTGTCATTTCGTAATGCCGTTAGTAGGACTAGTTATATAGATCGCTACTTACAGCGCTGGATATAGCAGTTAGTTGTGTGCCGACGGCGGCGAGTTCGTATTATGGTTGGCCCGGCCTGAATGCTGTGACTAGGTCCGGGCCAGAATATCTGTATATATCTTCTTCTTCTTGGTGTCAGCGACCTTAAATTATTTCTTCCCAGTACCTGGAAACATCGATAGCTCGTGTAATGCCTAGCATTATTAGGTCTTGAGGTGTGCAGCTTGTTGAGCACATGGAGCAGGATCTTAGGTGTGAGGCGGTCTGCAGGTCTCCGCAGTCGCACAATAGTGGCTCTCCCTGCCGAAGAGTTCCACACCGCTCGAGGTTGTCCTTTGTTCTACCAACTCCGGTTCTTAATCTGTTCAGCCATTTCCAGGTACACCAGTCAAGGTTCTTGCCAGTTGTGAGGCCTTTCTTTTGGAGTAATGAAATTCTCGTGAAATCAGCATGATATAGCCCTAGCTGACTGGTACCGGAAACCTCGATGTACAATCATTCGTCTCTTATTTTCGTTCGCTCATCGGCCACGCATGTGTTGTCATTTTGTAATGCCGTTAGTAGGAGTAGTTATATAGGTCGCACTTGCGCCGCTGGGTATCACCGACCACGGCGCCCGGTGACAGTAAGCTGTGTGCCGACGACGGCGAGATCTTTTTGTGGTTGGCCCGGCCTGAATGCTGTGACCAGGTCCGGGCCAGTAGTTTGTAAAGTTATCGAAATATATATATCAATGTGCTTCAGAAAAAGTCTTTGTGTTGTTAAACTGCTCCTGATCCTGCCACCACGCAATTCAATAACTCCCGTTGAGATGAGGATGTTAGCTTATGTAGCATATACTCGCTTGGTACACCCTCTCCGTTCCGTCCTGTTTTTGGAAACCCAGATGGGGACCCGTTACTGGGCACACGCAAAAAGCTACTTGTTAGAGAGTGACTGAAGGCCTTCCCGTGATTCAAAAAGCATCAGTTAGATGTCAAATAGACCTCAGTCTAAGGCTGCGAAATTAGTATACTACGGCGAGTCTCGAATTGCCTTCTTTGGTAACACGTTGCTAACCACGAAATACGTGGGAATATATATAGAACATACTGGTTTAATACTTGGCAGCTTAAAGTTCCTGCAAAGTCCGATTGGACAAATATCTATGTTGTTAAATAACCATTCAGACAATTGCCCTTTCGGCCAATAACCGTATATCGAAAGCAATTCGGCCGACGCATATGTGGCCAAAATTGCTTTTGGCCAATGGTGTGTACACCGTGGTGAACTCGACAGCATAATAACGCGCCATCTTTCACATTATTAATAGTTCTTGTCTTGTATTATGCGTCCGCACGTTGTGAAAGGCGGCTCTATTAGGTCTGCTTAGACTCACTTTCCTCCTTTCTAATGGCCGGCGAATTATATTCGACCTCTTGTTCTTATTCATACTTCAAACTTAACACTTCATCAGTTTCAATGGTATCACGACCTATCGTTTCCAGGCAATTCGTTCGACGACTCATCGGTAATGACGTGGGGCGCACTGGACGTCTGGTGCACGGGACAACTGGTGCACTGGATGTCTCGCTAACCTAACCTAAGTGTTACTTTGTAAACGAGACATGGATCTCTGGACTTGACGATCACTGGACAAATCCTTAGGCTAAGTTAAGTTGGCGAGACATCCAGTGCACCATCAATGAACAAATCCTTAGGTTAGGTTAGGTTAGCGAGACATTCAGTGTACCAGTTGTCTTCTGCGGCAAATGTCCCGTGCATCAGACTTTCAGTGCGCCTCACGTCACCGTTACCGAAGAGTTTCTGAATGAATTGTCTGTGAACGAAATGCGGCGGAACCCCTAATGGTCGTTACGAATTGCCACCAAACAGCTTTGTCAGCTGCCATTGTCCTCGCCTCATCCCATGCTATCTCTGCCTTTTTGATAGGTCGTGATACCCTAGTAAGGGTAGCGAACATAGAAACGATGATGATGATTTGCAAACATCGCCGGTATCAAACCCGGAAATTTTAGATAAGCAAGCGCGTCATCCATTACGCATCTTATTTAGTAAATTACATCATCATATATCAAGTACGTATATAGTTTTCATACTTCAAGGTGTTTGGTTCATTCCATAGTTTATGCTGGTAGACAGTGAATTACGCCTATAATGCATACATTTATGCATTTTAGTACCGGAGACCCGAATGCGCGGACAAGACGAAAACCCGGAGAGTTCAATGCTCAGAGTATGAAACCCGGAGGGATCACAAAGCAATGGATATCGAAACATATTTTTTTTAACCCTTTATTTACTGAATTTCTGAAATATTTTGAACATTTCTGATTCTCTTTATACGAATAAGTGTTGATAGGATATAGAGAAAAATTAAGAAAGAAGATCTTTTTTTCTAAAACAAGCACTTATTTCATAGTTTTATACATCCAAATTATAAGTCCCGTCAGGGCACAACTGCAGCAAAATGCACGATCAATATTGGATTTTGGGGTATGAGACTTATAAGCGTCAGTAAATAAAGGGTTAATACACTAATATTATACAAATTCATGTATAGCAACAAATATTTCTTTAAATATTTAAATATTAAAGATTTTGTAATGTTTTTTTCTAAATTCCGGGTGAGGGATCAAATTCACATCAACCGGGGGCATAAAATATTATTACGATCTCCTCAACTCGACACGAATATATCGTATATTCCATTCTGGCAGAACGTTGTAGAATTGGTTTGCATCAACTCACCATCTGAAAGTCGAGCATTCTATCACTAATGTACAAAAAAACCATCACGTAAAAAAACAAGCGTATAATTTGTGGCGAGTAAAAAATTAATTGTATAATTATTTAATTTTTTGCTTAAAAAAAGGTTGATGATCGCCACTTAGTGGTGTCGTCTCCCTTCCTCGTCAGGATATCTGTCTTGCGTCTCTTTCTAACAGTCACTTCCTTTGTCTGGGCATGGCTGCAATACCACTTGTTTGTATGTAAAGTCTTTGCCAGTTGTATTAGTTAAGTATAAGAGTGTGTGTATATGAAAGCAGAACATCTCAAAGTTACATTTTTGTTATTTTTTCTACCCATATTCATTCTTTATCTGTAGGATATGACATCCTCCTCTCTAAGTTTGTTATCTAACTGCGTGGTGGCAGGATGAGGAGCAGATTAACAACACAAAGACTTTTTCTGAAGCACATTGACATATATAAATCGATAACTTTAAAAACTTCCGGCCCTAGCGGAATAACATGCTGGGCCGGCCTTCGACCTTCTCGCGGGCGGCACACAACTGACTGCGCCCCGGGCGACGCGGTCGGTGACACTCAGCGCCGCAAGTTGCGATCTATATAACTAGTCCTCTTATCGGCATTACGAAATGACAACACATGCGTGTCCGATGAGCGAACGAAAATAAGAGACGAATTATTATATATTGAGGTTTTCGGTACCTCGCTTGGTGAAAACCTTCCCTGTGCCGTCCTGTTTTTGGAGACCCAGATGAGACCCCTTTACTGGACGCACGCAAAAAGCTATTTGTTAGAGAGTGGCTGAAGGCCTTCCCGTGATTCTAGGACCTAGGTGCATCAGTTTGATATCAAGTAGACCTCAGTCTAAGGCTGCGAAATTAGTATACTACAGCACGCCTCAAATTGCCTTCTTTGGTAACACGTTGCTAACCACGAAATACGTGAGAATGGATAAGGAAATGGTAAGGTTGGGAAATGCATTCTGCAGAATGGCAGACATCAGTTAGGAGTCATTACTTGTAGTAATTCCGTTTGTTAGCAACGAAGTCCTGGTATCTTCTGGAGCTGATGCCGGCCGGACCACTTCAAAGAGCGCAATCCTCACAGAGTGGTGCGGCGGACAGTTCCACAGAACGTGAAGTGCGTCATGCGGAGAGCTGCCGTCACATGGACACTCTGCCTGGGATGTGGGTTCCAACTGTCCAAACCTGTCGAGGTAGCTTCGGAAGAATCCGTGTCCGGTTTTCGGTACCAGTCATCAAGGGCTATATCATGCTGATGTCAACTTATAAAGAACAAAAATCACAACCATTCTCTTAACGGCATTAGACCCAATACGCATAAAATAATTGAATTTTAATATAAATTCTCTTACATTAGGAGTCTCTGAATTTAATACTATACTACGCTTCAATACATTATCGATCGTTCACATATCTGCATCAAAATCGTCAAAATCTTGCCAATAGAGGTTTTGCTGACATCAGGGATCATTTCGGAGAGCTTACGGACCGTCACTATTCGATCTGAGAGCATCGCTGCCTCCACTTTTCGATTATTTCGTCAAAAACAGATGGCCGTCCGGAACGCTCCTCATCATGGACGTCACTACGCCCGTTCTTGAACTCTCTGCAACATTTGCGCACGTGTTGTACGCTCATACACTTGTCTCCATAGATTTCGCATAGCTGGCAACGAATTTCTACGGGCGCAATGTTTTTTCTTACATTGGGAGTCTCTGCATTAAACACTATACTACGCTTCAATACATTCTCGATCGTTCACACATCCGCAGCTTGTCTTTGTGTTGGTGGTATCCGCGATCGCAGCGGTCGATGATGTCACCGCAGACATTACCACGAGCTTACCACAAGTTTACCACCAACTTACCAGCACCAGGCATCATCGCTTCATTTAAGCACAGACAAGTCTGCGTCTTTCGCAGTTAAAAAAAAAAATTCTTCTTCGGGCGAATTCGAGAAACGGTACCGTCTATATGCCGTTTTTCTTATCTATTTTTATTTAATTTTAAAACAG
Source organism: Glossosoma conforme (assembly GCA_022606575.1). Lineage (NCBI taxonomy): Eukaryota > Metazoa > Arthropoda > Insecta > Trichoptera > Glossosomatidae > Glossosoma > Glossosoma conforme. The sequence continues at coordinate 422,895 of JAGTXR010000072.1, forward strand.
GTTTGTACCAAAATTTGACATGCAAATAAAATAAGAAATGTATTTACTTTAATGTCAATAATTAACCTCATAGTGGACTGTTTTGGTGAATTTCTTATCTCAGGTAAAATGTGTCACGTAAAAATATTTAAAACAAATAATATATTGACATCAGCATGATTTTTTGACACCCTTGCTGACTGGCACCGAATACCTCGATATACAATCTTTCGTCTCTTATTTCTATTCGCTTGTCGTACATGTATGTGTCGCCATATTGGCATTTTGGACTAGTTACATATTATTATTATTATATTAGTATTTGTATAGCGCTCTTTTATGACCGAATGATCATTCCAAAAGCGCTTCATATATCGCCGCTTGTGGCGCTGTGCGACAGCCCATCACGAGCGCGCTCAGTTGTGTGCCGACGGCCGAGAAGGTCGCATTATGGCCGGTCCGGTATGTTATTCCGCTTTGTAAAGTTATCGGAATATATATGTGCTTCTGAAAAAGACTTTGTGTTGGTAATCTGCTCCTCATCCTGCCACCACGCAATTCCATAACTACCTTTTTAAAGAGAGGAGGATGTCAACATTTATTATGTAAGCACATACAGGAGAATACTGACAGATGGTGATAGTAATTTTGAAGTCTCATTGGAATTCTATGACTCTTACCATGCTGAATACGGCTAAGCGCTGCATGAAGAGTGTTGATCCGCCAACGTCATAGACTACAGCCCGAAATTCACTCATCGTCCTAATTATTACAGGAATTTACTATGAATGGGTGGTCTTCACTGGATGACTTTTGTCTACCACTAATTTTAATTGATAAGCTATAACTGCCATTTTACGGGTGAGGAATCAAATTCACACTAACCGGGGTATTTTAGAGCTCATAAATCGATTAAAAATCTTTTATTTTTATTTTTAATCTCCGTCGGGGATCGAACCCACGATCTTTGGCTTTCAAAGCAAATGCTTTGACCATTGAGCTATACCTGCCGGATATCAAATATCAATACTATTAGATCGAGGTGTGGCTGTGAACCACTTCTTCAATGTATGGAGTACGCTGATAAAAAGCTGTAATCTCCAATGCAGATATGCAGGTTCTGGGTTACAACAAGGCTGCCTACTAACTCCGTTGCTCTTCATCCTCGTCATGGAAATCGTAATATCAAATACTATTAGATCAAGGAGTGGCTGTGAACGACTCCCTCAATGTCTGTTGTTCGCTGATATATCAGAATTACTATCGCCATCTGTCGGTATTCTCCTGTATGTGTTTACATAAATAAATATATATATATATATATATATGAAGCCCATTAATATGTCCATGAATGCAGCCTTGTTGTACCCCAGTACCTGCAGATCTGCAGTGGAGTTTTTTAAGATCACGAGCGTAAAACAGACAATGAGGGATTCGTTCATATCCACTTAGTGATTCCTTATTCTAACCTCTTCGTAGTATCAATCCGGTGGATTGGTTTGCAGCAACAACCTCGAACACTTGCTGCAAATAGTCCCGTCTAGGGCGCCCTCAGCCATCCCTTCCACAATGTCGTGAAGAAAACCATCGTGGCACATGATGTGACCGATCGCCTCTCTGGGATGGTTCTTACTAGGTGCCTATTTTCCTTGATTATCCTGAGAACCGCATTGATCGTGACGTGGTCTCTCCAGGAAATTCCGAGAATTCTTCTGTATGACCACATCTCAACGGCTTCTAGTCTTTTTTTATCTCTTTCAGATAAGCACAGCAAGTTGCTTGCGGAGCCTTAAATTAATATTCTTTGACTGAAGAATTTTAGCTTTTTTATTGAACGCTAGCCTTGCTTGATGTATGCGACTGTTGACTTCACTTTTTGTTCTTAATCCACTTAGTGATTCCTTATTATATAGGCTATGCTAATCATGGTCTTGAATTATTCAATATCTTTGATTTAAACAAGTAGTATCATAACAATATCTGATAACGTCTGTTTCAAATGAACGATCGCCCGCCATTTCCATAAACTCTTCCGCGTGGATGTTATGCTCGGTCTTACAAAATGTCCGCCCGCATTTTTCGTTTTGCTTTCGTTTGACGCTACGAGCTCCTTCCTTGTCTGCGGTCAGCCATTACCGAATCTAATTCAAATTAGAATCGCGCTTATCGCTAATGTAAAATTCACAATGCCCAACGGACGGTTTTGATTTAAAACACTTTAAATACATTTCGAGACAATGATAGTAAATAGCCTACCCCGCGGGTATTGATTAATGACTAAAGCGTTTGCTTACGAAATAGAATGTCGTAGGTTTGCCCCCCGACAGAGATACACAATAATAATTTTAAAAAACGATTTGTAAGCTCTTAAATATCCCCGGTTGGTTTGAATTTAATCCCTCACCCGTAAAATACCAGTCCTAGCCTATTGATCAAAATTGATGGTAGACGAAAGTCGTTCTCTGAACACCGCCCATCCATAGAAGTCCCGAATGCTCATCAAACAGACGACGCCAACAAATCGTTCCTCCAAAAAACTCGTGGAGTTCATGCCTGAATTGGGCCTCCCTTACGTGAAATATATCAACATCCAAGGCGATTTTGTTGAACAGTCTGATCCCAAGAGCCATAGTCTCTGGCAGGTTAGTGTTACTCTTTGGTAGAGCGTAAAATCTGTGCCTCCTTATTCTCAGATATTTATCGGGGACACACAGACCGAAATTCAACAAAACTTTAGGATTTCCGAACACGCCACGCAACAGCCGGAAGAAATGCATACCTAAGCACACATTCCTTCTTGTCGTCAATTCAATGTACCCCAACATACCCTGTATGAAGCTAGTTGGATACTACAGCCACGGATAGTATCCATACACCCTCATGTAGAGAGACTAGTAATAATTTAATGATGCGTGAATGCCGGGCTATAGTCTGTGACGATGGCGGATAAAATTTCACATGCAGCGCTTAGCTATATGTAATATGATAAGCGACATAGAATCCACCATCTGACGGTATTTTTCAGCAAGTGTTGACATAAAAAAATGCTATCCTATGCAGGAGAGCACTACAGGTCTAGACCAGTGGACTGTATGACGCTCAGCCAGGACTGCTGGACGCTGCTAGCTGGCAACGTGTGTTGAGTTTGTGATCGGGTGTGGATTAGAAGATTTCAAATATATTGATATCAGCTTGCTCCTTAAGGCCGATGCCGTAAAGCCTCGACAAGCGATCTTTTGTCTATTATTTTTGTCCGCTTGCCTGACATCTACATCGAATGTTTATTTTAATTATATAATGTTGCACGGCGCTTGCATACGCCATCTTGTTTGTTATGACAGTTGGCCTATTGCCGGTTGGTAGGACTGTCATATTGGCAGTTGGTACCGTGGAGATGTGAGATCGTGCCGTGGGCTGGCAGTTGAAGTTTGACTCGCGCCCGTCACGGTGCGCGCGTCCTGTGCGTTCGCTCTGGCGGGCGACGTTTGTGACAATAAACAAATAATATGTGAAACAAGTGTTTATATTGTAAACCTGATCCTGCATCCTTCATCCAGTTAATCGATGTCCATAAATGGAAGAGGAGGATATCAATATATTGTTCAGTGTCTTGTCAGATATTAAGATTGTATGTAGGAGAAAACACTGATTCTGGAAGACCATTCCATAGTGAGGCTGGATACCTTACATTTCATATAATATAGATATTAGAGAGTAAAGTAACCTATACATTAAGTTATTTATTTGGTAAAAAGATCGATTTTTCAACACCTCATATTGACTTTTGTAAAAATTAATTAGCTTGTTCAAAAATTGAGCAGCCATACATTTGAAATCGCTGGTGTGAAAATCCTCTAGATCCTACAATATAAATTACGAAAAAAAAATGGAACATTATTTTTAAATTTGAATTATTTGGAACATTCGTTCAGCTGTTCGGTGAGATGAAATATTTTGGAAAGGTATTGTTTTAATCAAACAGTGAAACAGTGCAAAAAATTATACAGGATATGTATAATTTTCTATGACAATTGTTGGATTTATTCGATAAAAAATTCCTGGCGGAATTCCGCGAATTCGATTATATTTTGACGACATGTTTCTGCTGGTTCCCAGACAAATCGTTCAACGACTCATCTTTAACGAGGTAGGGCACACTGGACGTCTGGTGCACGGGACATTTGGTGCACTGGATGTCTCGCTAACCTAACCTAAGTTATTTCGTTAACGAGACCTATGGATTTCTGGATTCTACGATCACTGGATAAATCGTTAGGTTAGCGAGACATCCCGTGCACTAGACATCCAGTGCGCTCGACGTCGTTACCGATGAATCGTTGAACGAATTTCTTGGGAACGATAGGTCGTGACGCCATTGCGTATAATGTATGGAATTGATTGAGTTGTATGGATAGTTACCGTACATGTTAAAATAGAGACGTCGGAGATTTTTTTTTCAGAACTCTTTCGAGCATGAGAATGGATTTGTATTTAGTGGGATTCCAAACTAAGCTCCCATATTCCAGAACACTTGCAAGTGAAGAATAGAGAGTAAAAAAAATTGAGATGACTAGCTTGGTCAAAGTTTATTGGCGCAGGAAGTCAAATTAGTTATGTGAGTATTTTTTTATTTTTTACGTAAACACATACAATAGAATACCGACAGATGGGGATAGTAATTCTTATCTGTGGAATTCTATTACGCTTACCATGCTGCATATGCATATGGATATGCCCTGCATGTGGAGTGTTGATGCGCCATCGTCATAGACCACGTCACGATCAATGCGGTTCTCAGGATAATCAAGGAAAATAGGCACCTAGTAAGAACCATCCCAGAGAGGCGATCGGTCACATCATGCGCCACGATGGTTTTCTTCACGACATTGTGGAAGGGATGGCTGAGGGTGGAAACTGCAGAGGGCGCCCTAGACGGGACTATTTGCAGCAAGTGTTTGAGGTTGTTGCTGCAAACCAATCCACCGAATTGATACTACGAAGAAGTTAGAATAAGGAATCACTTAGTGGATTTGAACGAATCCCTTATTGTCTGTTTTACGCTCGTGATCATAAAAAACTTCACTGCAGATCTGCAGGTACTGGGGTACAACAAGGCTGCATTCATGGACATATTAATGGGATTCATATATATATATATATATTTATTTATGTAAACACATACAGGAGAATACCGACAGATAGCGATAGTAATTCTGATATATCAGCGAACAACAGACATTGAGGGAGTCGTTCACAGGCACTCCTTGATCTAATAGTATTTGATATTATGATTTCCATGACGAGGATGAAGAGCAACGAAGTTAGTAGGCAGCCTTGTTGTTACCCAGATCCTGCATATCTGCATTGGAGATTACAGCTTTTTATCAGCGTACTCCATACATTGAAGAAGTCGTTCACAGCCACACCTCGATCTAATAGTATTGATATTTGATTGCCGGCAGGTATAGCTCAATGGTCAAAGCCCAACGCATCATCCTTACTATTACAGGAATTCTATATGACCCACGATCTTCAGCTTACCAAGCAAACGTTTTTACCACTTAGTTATACCCGCCGGCAAATATGCTCCAGTAAGAGTAGCGTTACATGGTGATAATGATGATGATGACGCTGGCATGTTTTTTTTTTAACAGTCATGTTGTTTTATTTTGTGGCTGTATTTTCGTGGGCGTATTCCACATAGTGGTAGCCAACTCCATATTACGCTCAGTACATTGTTTGTTATTCGCCTCACGTGTTTTCGAATGATCCAATTCGCACCGCCGCAGTGTGACATAACCTCAAATCGAGCACACGGTAATGTATTACAATTCATTCCGCAAGCAATGCCTATCGAAACTCCATCCAGTGTGTGAATTATTCGTAAAAATATGTTATAATATGTAATAATTGACGCGTTTTAAAATAAGTTTTATTAATTATTATGAAAAACTTCAGAGCTCGTAACGCTCATTTGGGATAGAGACAGTGCTATAGAAAAATACGCTATAGAATGCTAGTTATTGCCTCTATATCTATTCCATATCTGTATTATATGGTTCTTTACATGAGGATGTATGGATATTATCCGTGGCTGTACCCATCTAACTTTATACGGGGTGTGTTGGTATACAATGAGTTGAGAACTAGAAGAGATGTGTGCTTGAGTATGCATTTCTTTCGGCTAGTGCGCGGCGTGTGAGGAAATCCTGATGTTTTGTTGGAAATCGGTTTGCTTGTCTCTGATAATTATTTAAGTATAAGGAGGCACAGATTGTTTGTTCTTCATAGAGGTAATACTAACCTGCCAGAGACTTGTGCGTCTTGGGAGAGTGATCAGACTGTTCAACCATATCGCCTAGAATATTGATGTTTTCCACTTGAGAGAAGCCCAGTTCAGACATGAGCTCCACGAATTTATTTATTTATCAAAGTAATTTCGTAGTCTTCTGTTTAGCGAGCTGTGGGACTTTAATAATTGTTGGTAAACAGCAGGGTCAGAGATCCTGTCTGCCCAGAAGTGGGCGACATCGATGGCGTTACTTTCGGCCATCATCATGTCTTCCTGGGTGCAGCTACTCGGACACAGCGCACACTCCAGAAGGTGCGACAGGGTCTGCCCCACGCCGCAGTCACATTCAGTCGGCCCGCTGTATAACTGCCAGGCTTTCATTTGTGTGATCGTCTTGCACACTCCGGTCCTTAGTCTGTTAAGGGACCTCCATATATTCCACCCCTGGTCGTGTCCAGGGGCTAGGTCCTCTTTCGGGGCAATCCAAGCATTCTCCTTTAGTTGCGCCTCTCCACACCTCGACTAACACCTGCTTATAACACTCAAGTGGCGTAAAAGTAATTTAACAATATGTTTTGTGTTGTTCGCAGGTTACAAAATGGCCACTGGAAGACGGAGAAGCGTCATGCTGCTGCTACCCTGTCTGCTTCTTCAGTTCATCTGCTATTCTAGGGCCGCCCAGCTGAGGGCGTCTCACAGTGAGTATAATCGGCTTATTAAATATTATATTTGTCTTTACTTCGTTTCTATGTAAACACATACAGGAGAATACCGACAGATGGTGATAGTAATTCCGAAGTCTGAATCTGTGAAATTCTATGACACTTACCATAGTGCATATGGCTAAGCGCTGCATGTGAAGTGTTGATCCGCCAGCGTCATAGACTACAGCCCGAGATTCACGTATCATCTTTATTATTACAGGAAGTTACTATGAATGGGAAGTCTTTACGGGGCGACTTTCGTCTACCACCAATTTTAATTGATAGGCTATGAGTGGCATTTTATAAATGAGGGATCAAATTCACACCAACCGGAGTATTTTAGAGCTCAGAAATCGATTAAAAATCCTTTTTTTTTAAATCTCCGTTGGGGATCGAACCCACGACCTTCGAAACATTATATGTTTTTAAGCGGCGGCAATTTGTGGTGACCATGTGTTTCATATACGGAACGGATATGGAAATAAAAAGAAGAACAGATTGTTGAGAAATTAAATTTATCGATTTCGACCGTTCTTATATAGTTTTAAACGCCTAGCTTAAAAACGTTTGTCAATAATAAAAAATACTTTCCAAATAACCTCCTCCTCTTTAGCCTTGCCATTTCCCATCAGCTGGGGTCGGCTCTCCTTGTGCACGTTCGCCATGTCTGTCTGACCTGCGTTGCATTCTCGGTCAAATCCAGAGTTTTCAGATCCTTGTCTACAGTTGCAGTCTAGGTTGCCTGTGGTCTTCCAGGTCTTCTCCTCAGCGTGGGTATGTTGAGGGCTCTCTTCACCATGTGGTCCTCATCTCTCCGTGTCACATGCCCACACCATCTTAGGCGGTTTTCCCTTATTTTTTCAGGTATGGAGGCCACCCGAAATGAACCCCGAATATGCTCATTTCAAACTCTGTCCACTCTAGTCACACCGCCCGCCCACCTCAACATCTTCATCTCTGCCACATGAATCTTATCCAAGTCACATTTCAGCGGGGTCCAACACTCCGATCCGTAGAGCATAGCTGGCCTTACAGCACTTTTGTAGATTTTACCTTTGGTCCTAACTGGAATCTTGCTGTCACTCAAAACCCCAGAGAGAGACCTACATTGCAGCCAACCTGTGCTTATTCTATGCTCCACGTCAGATTCAGTTTTGGCGTCTAAAGATATCACGGAGCGGGATTTCGAACTCTGTCCACTATACACACTTTCCAAATAACCTAATATATAAAAAAATATTATCGAAAAATGCAATAAACTGCACAGTCACCAATTTCATTCGACTTTCTTATATCTCTTGAAATGTCACCATTAGAAAATTAAATAAATAATCTTTTAAGTATTGGCTGAAAAGGTAAAATAAAGTTTATGGTCGAATTTACATTTGACATTTTAGCCTACTCGTTTACTTCTAAATGTATTGTATGGGCGTTGATATAAGAATATTTAAAATTTTTATGTAATAATTATATAACTCTATAAACTGAATAAAATTTAGTATTAACATCCTCCTCTCTCTCAAAAGGGGAGCTATTCCGTCGCGTGAGGGCAGGATTGAGGAGCAGGTCAGCAGACAAAGTCTTTCTTTTAGAAGCACATTGATTATATTCACGTTAAAACATTACATCCGACAGTGCGGAATGATATGCCGCGCGGCAGCATTCCAACCTTGTCTCGCTGAAGCGTGGGGACCGACTGCCGATCTCCGCGCTGTCTCGGCTTTCACTCACGCCACGAGCGGTGGTATTTTAAACTGACACACCCGTTAGCGGAACCGTCCAAAATGACAACACCTAAATGCACGACAAGCGACCAGAAATAAGAGACGAAAGATTGTATATCGAGGTTTTCGGTAACAGTCAGCAAGGACTACATCATGATGATGTCAGTATATAATCTGTCTATTTGATGTTATAAATTATAGTTACTAGAATCCTTGCTTATATAAAAGTTAAAATACTTGAAATCACTGAAAGTAGATACAAGCTATTGGTATATATAATCGTGTCTGAAACAACAGGGTCAGATCCTGTCTGCCCTGTGGGCGACGTCGACGGCGTTACTCCCGGCCATCATCAGGTCTTCCTGGGTGCAGCTACTTGGACACAGCGCACACTCCAAGAGGTGTGACTGGGTCTGCTCGACGCCGCAGTCACATTTAGTCGGCCCGCTGTAAAACTGCCAAGGCGTTTGCTTTGCAAGTCAAAGGTCGTGGGTTCAATGCCCGATTTAAAAAATATTATTTTTAATCGATTTCTGAGCTTTAAAATATCCCCGGTTGGTGTGAATTTTATCCCTCACCGGTAAAATGCCAGTCATAGCCTATCAATCAAAATTGAAGTGAAGACCACTTATTCATAGTAAATTCCTGTAATAATAAGGATGATGCGTGAATCTCGGGCTGTAGTCTATGACGTTGGCGAATCAACACTCCACATGCAGCGCTTAGCTACATAAACCATTTTAAGCGTCATAGAATTTCACAAATGAGACTTCAGAATGACTATCACCATCTGTCCGTATTCTCCTGTGTATGTGTTTACATAAAAAAAAAATGCGGAAAACTTCATAAACATAGCCAGTTACGGGACGATTTAAAAACCATTGTATTCTTGACTACAATTAGCTGTAAACGTATTATCCAACTAGAGCGACTGGACACGACAATAGAATCTTGTTCTCAGGAAGATTGCCGTTTTTAAAATGTCAACACATCAAAACCCACGCTTTTATTTCCCCTCTCTTTCTTACACGTTAATCGCGCAATGCCAAAGCGTGAGAGAGAAGGCACACCGTGTGAAGGTGTGGCCAAACATTGTTTTTTCGCGTATTTTTTTCATACGTTGGCCAACATTGTTGCGTGCTGTGATCCAATATTGGTAACTATTAAATATGCCGTATGTTGAAATATCTTCTGAACAAAACTTTCACCCAAAATTTAAACAATACCTTTAACCGCCTCACACCCGCATCACACCGGAGGTCAGTTAAGTCTCCTTGATGATGCGCTCATTCAGATTATGACCAGTTAGCTACTGATAAGTCCAGTGGGAGTCCTCTCTTAACAATTGTGGCCTCTGCACTCAAGTGCTAAAAGAAAGAAACGGTGAAAGATATTAAAATCGCATTCACGAGTTGTAAAGAGATGTAAGATAGATTCTCTCACCGAAAATACGAGCAAAAATTGTAAATGCTTGGAAATATTTTTTAGTGGCCACAAAGTCTGCATGCCCATGGGCCGAGGCGATTCCCTCGAACTGCATCGACTCCTCTTCTATCGAGAGGAACTGACAGTTCCAGGGAATGTGCTCTGAGGTCTGGAAGGGGGCGCCACAGGGGCAGGGTTATAGAATATGCTATGCATAGATCAAACGCTCAACTGTTACGCTATAGATTGGCGGTTCGATCCCCGAATAAGCTTAATTTTTAAAATAATTATAGAACCTTAACCTCACAAATCTTGGCATCTCAACAAAAGCCAATGCAGCCGTATAAAAGCATTCGAAAAAGGTATATCTCAGTGCTTAAAGTGTTTGCTTGGCAGGTCGAAGGTCGTGGATTCGATCCTCGGCGGAGATTAAAAAAAAAATTGAATCGATTTCTGAGCTCTAAAATAGGTGGGTGTGAATTTTAATCCCTCAACGTAAAATGTCAGTCATAGCCTATTAATCAAAATTGGTGGTAGACGAAAGTCGCCCCGTGAAGACTACCCATTTATAGTAGTTTTCTGTAATAATGAGGATGATGCGTGAATGTCGGTCTGTAGTATTTGTCATTGGCGGATCGACACTCCACGAGCAGCGCTTAGCCGTATGTAGTATGGAATGCGTTATAGAATTCCAAAGATGAGACTTCTTTTACCATATGTCGGTATTCTCCTGTATGTGCTTACATAAAAAAGTAAAGGGGATATTAATAAATAACTTTGTAGGTTTTCACGGCCAGATTTGATTATGTGGCTTTTGGGTTTAGCCTTGTGTGGGATATTAATATTTCAAAAAAAAAAAACATTTTTTAAGTGTATATTTTATTGTTTTCTTATTGGTTTTTTTTTTGTTTTTATTCGAACAAACTTTGTATTGAATATAAATAAATTGGTTGTTAATACGGCCAATTAATTTATTTTAAACTACTTTTAATAAATTTTTGAAGTATTTTTGATCGCATTTATAATGTTTGTTTTTGTTTCGCAGTGTCCTTGAACGATGACATCTTGGACTCGCCCGGCTGGGACGAGCAGCAGGTGACTGTGCAGTGCACGCCGGACGAGATGCTCGTCAGCATCAGCCCCAAGCAGAGCGGAGTCTCCTTCCTGGACAACGACATCTTCTCCAAGTAAGAACCAAATCACATTCTAATGCTTACAGCAACTTTCACTCAGTAGCGGATTGAGCAGTCATTAGCTTATAAACTGTTGAACTTAGGCCTCCCGCATGACTCTCCATCCCTCTTGATCCTCCGCCTTCCGCATCTAGACTACATCCGCTAGTACGAGGGTACCTCTCACATCCGGCCCTAAAAATGAGAGACTCCAGCTCTGGCAACAAATCGCATCAGAGGATTTCATTACTCCAAAGGAAGGCCTCCCAACTGGCAAGAACCTTAACTGGCGGACCGGAAATCCCTGAACAGATTATGAACCGGAGTTGGTAGAACAAAGGACAATCTCGAGCGGTGGGGAATTCTTCGGCAGGGAGAGACACTATTATGCGACTGTGGAGACCTGCAGACCGCCTCACACCTAAGATCCTGCTCCATGTGCCCAACAAGCTGCACATTTCAGCACCTAATGCTGGGCAACATACGAGCTATCGATGTTGCCAGACACTGAGAAAAAATAATTTGACGTTGCTGACACGAAAAAAGAAGAGTACGAGGGAGATATGTAAATTAAGTTTCCCATGGCGCTACAGTCCTGAAAAGCGCTGTTATTGTGGATCCCGCAATTCTGTAGTGTACCTTGGTTCCCCCACTCCAAATCCCTTCCCTAGCAAGCTGCCTGCGGAACTCAGTCTTGACAGCCGTACGTGATGGATATCCCCCTCGCTTCGCCCGTCAGGTGTGAGCAGCGCTCCATGATCCGTTTTCTGAAGCTTTAATATATTTTTTTCGACAGGGGTGTCGGCAGCTTTAGCGGCTCGGTCTACCCTCGAGGTTTGGGAAGGGCTACTGGTTGCCTCGTCAGGTACAGGGCCGCATCGGGGCCCATACTGTACAGGCTGCCCCTGAGGGCGTGCAACACTATGCCCTACACCTTGGTAAGTCGCCTACTTAACTAACATAACTTAGCTTAAAACCTAGCTTTACAGACTGCCAATCTTTAAAACGTATCATCATGAGTTTTGTTCGTCCACCGTTAAACGTAGTCCACATGTATGAGTCTTCATCCTCCTCGATCCTCCGCATCCAGGCTACATCCGCTATTAAGATGATGTCGTCAGTCTATCGTGCATCGGCCAACGGTCCGTTTGCCAGTTCTTGGCCGCCACTCCAACACATTTCTTCCCTATCAACCATCGTCTCTTCAACAGATATTGCCATTTGAGTGTGCCTATTCGTTGTGTAGCCTCCACTACTTCAGTTCATCTTCAGATTCGCCCCAAAATACCTTCTAAACTTGATTGACTCAGTTCAAAGAAGAGCAATTCGTTTGATAAACAATGACACTCTTACGTCTAATCTACAATCAATGGAACACAGGCGTAAGATTGGTTCACTTAGTATTTTCTACCGTTATTACCACGGTCGCTGCTCTTCGGAACTTAAAGAACTAATGCCTCCTGCACCCACCCACAACCGACAAAGTCGTCTTACACTTGCCGAACATCAATACACGGTTAATGTGTGTCGACCAAGAAGTGGCAGTTTCCAAAGTTCCTTCCTTAATGCCACCGGTAAGCTATGGAATGCTCTTCCAGCGTCTGTGTTTCCTCCTTCCTACAATCTGGATCTCTTCAAGAAACAGATAAATATACACTTGCAATCTCCCCAACACACACACAAACACGAACACAACACACGTTTCCCGCATGCAGCGTCCAGCCTCCCTGGCTGAGCGTCATAGACTGCACCGATCTTGACCGGCTGTGTTCTCCTGCTTTTAGAGCTCCTATCTTTTTGATTCTATCTTTTAGAGACACTCCTTTCATGCATCTTTCCGTGTCACGTTGAGTGACCTTCATTTTATGTGTAAGAACTGCTGTTAGATTCCACGTCTCTGCGCATAAGTTAATACTAGGAGGACGCATTGGTTGAACACTTTAGTTTTAAGTTTTTTAACTACTGCGCATCCCAACGGTATACGTCTGTCGATATCTTTCAAGAAGTAATGTCTCCAGCGCATGAAAATGGAATACTTAAACTACTCTTTATCGGTTATGTGCTTCATTGAGTACATTATGTGTATATTTCCCAACAGGCTTTGGTTCACCTGGTTTATTATTATTATTATATGAGTATTTGTATAGCGCTCTTTTATGACCGAATGATCATTCCAAAAGCGCTTCTTTGCCTCTCTGAGTAAAAAGGTGGGCCTTGAGTCTGCTTCTGAAGGATGCCTCCGCTTTAAGAGAACTTATGCTTTCCGGTAGCGAGTTCCAGGCCATTGGTGCAGCGTAGCTGAAAGCCCGATTGCCAAAGACCGTGCTAGTTTAATAGCATGATTGATTATTCCTTATCGAGTGTGGACTCACGAGGAATACGTAATATGCAATATAATGTACAATAAAACACGGTTCTCTCGTCGACCACTAACTTTATGTCGATAAAGCAGGAAACTTTTAAATTGGCTATCGTGTCATTTCCGTTTCAAGTGTTTAATTTTCTTTGAACAAACCGCGAAGAGTATGTCTAATAGTATGAAAAACTATTCGTGGACATTTGATGTTGATTACAGAATAAATAAAAATGAATTTTAAATGCCATTTGGTTCAAGAATAAATGTTGCCTTTGAGCGTCGTTCGGGCGACTCACCTGTGGGCGCGGTCGGTGCGTTAGAGAATGGCGAAAGTTTTTTTTTACATACTGTTTGCTTGAATAAATAATTGCTTAAAGTTTCTACAGATCTCTGTAAGACAAGAAACATATAAGGTCCATTACAAAAGCAACGAGTTGCCATCAGCATGATGTAGCCCTTGCTGACTGGTACCGAAAACCTCGATATACAATCTTTCGTCTCTTTTCAGATATAAATAAAATAATTTTTAGAATTTTTTCCACAGTATATTTGTAGACGACATGTTTCGGCCACGTCGAGTGACCATTTTCAAGTCAGTTAGTAAAGTGAGTGTTGGCTCTATGTAAAGCAAAGAGTGAGTGAAAAGGTGGATATGAATTGTGTGATGGGTGCATGTGTTTTGTAATTATACATATTATTTTGTTGTGACATCAATGAATTCCCTTATACATTAATGATTTCCGAATCGCATATACCCATCACACAATTCATATCCACCTTTTCACTCACTCTTCGAATTATCGATCGAAAAAATCAAAATAATTTCGTCTCTTATTTCTGTTCGCTTGTCGTACATTTATGTGTCGCACATATTGGCATTTTGGAAAAGTCGGATTACGGGTGTGACGTTAGTTATATATATCGCCACTTGCGGCGCTAAGTGCCACCGACCACGGCGCTCGGTCCCGAGTCAGTTGTGTGCCGACGACCGCGAGAAGATCGCATTAAGGCCGGCCCGGCATGTTATTCCGCTTGGGCCGGAAGTTTGTAAAGTTATCGGAATATATATGTGCTTCTGAAAAAGTCTTTGTGTTGTTAATCTGTTCCTCATCCTGCCACCACGCGACTGAATAACTACCTTTTTAGATAGGAGCATGTTAGAGCATTTCTTGGGAAAAATAGATTAATTGATCTGTTGCCTCATAACTAAGGAGTTATTTATCTACGCATTATTGACAATTTTATTTTTTCATTGTTTACTACTTTCATATAGTTTCGAAATATGCAATTCATCATCATCAGCCTGTCATCCGTCCACTGTTGAACGTAAGCCTCCCGCATGAGTCTCCGTTCTCTTCGATCCTCTGCCTCCCGCATCCAGGTCACTCCCGCAATTCTTCTTATTATCGTCAGCCTATATTGCAGGGGGTCGGCCAATGCTTCGTTTGCCAGTTCTTGTGTGCCATTCCGATACTTTTCTTCCCCATCGAACGTCATCACTCCAACAGATATGTCACATTGCCACTTGAGTGTGCCTATTCGTTGTGTAGCCTCCACTACTTGAGTTCTTCTGCGTATTTCTTTGTTCGGATTCTATCTTTCAGCGACACTCCTCTCATGGATCTCTCCATAGCACGCTGGGTGACCTTTATTTTATGGGTAAGACTTGCTGTCAGATTCCACGTCTCTGCGCCATAAGTTAACACAGGGAGGATGCATTGGTTAAACGCGTTTAGTTTTAAGACATTGTGGAATTTTCGCTTTAAAATGTGCAATTAATTTCTAATAATAATAACATAAAAATTACATCAAATAATTCATAGAACAGATGTATACATGCG
Organism: Glossosoma conforme; assembly: GCA_022606575.1. Lineage (NCBI taxonomy): Eukaryota > Metazoa > Arthropoda > Insecta > Trichoptera > Glossosomatidae > Glossosoma > Glossosoma conforme. Next base: position 438,388 of record JAGTXR010000072.1, read on the forward strand.
TGTAGGGTGGGCGGTAATGGGTTAATTATGAAATATGATAATATTTGCCACGGATTGTGTCATCAATAGAGAGTGAAAGGTGATGTTGCAGAGATCACTCGACAACACCACTTTCTTCTTTGGCACATCACATAATTCTGCGACATATTTTTTTTATGTAAACACATACAGGAGAATACCGACAGATGGTGATTGTAATTCTGAAGTCTCATCTGTGGAATTCTATGACGCTTACCATGGTGCATATGGCTAAACGCTGCATGTGGAGTGTTGATCCGCCAACGTCATAGACTACAGCCCGAGATTCACGCATCATCCTTTATTATTACAGGAATTTACTATGAATGGGTGGTCTTCACGGGACGACTTTCGTCTACCACCAATTTTAATTAATAGGCTATGACTGACATTTTACGGGTGATGGATCAAATTCACACCAACCGGGGTATTTTAGAGCTCAGAAATCGATTAAAAATATTTTTATTTTTTTTAATCTTCGATGGGGATCGAACCCACGACCTTTGGCTTGCAAAGCAAACATTGAGCTTTACCATTGAGCTATGACCGCCGGCCATATGTCATCACGTCGACGTCTATGCCACGTCCACACCTTATTCGAAGCATTTTTTTTTTATGCAAACGCATGCAGGAGAGCACACCCGGTCAAGACCAGTGCACTCTATGACGCTCAGCCAAGGAGGCTGGACGCAGCATGCGGGAAACGTGTGTTGTGTTTGTGTGTGGGTTGGGGAGATTGCAAGTGTATATTTATCTGTTTCTTGAAGAGATCCAGATTGTAGGAAGGAGGAAACACAGACGCTGGAAGAGCATTCCATAGCTTACCGGTGGCATTAAGGAAGGATCTTTGGAAACTGTAGTAAATTGACTAAAGCCAAGACTGGTATTGTGGCTTTTGGGTTTAGCCGTGTGTGGCGAATTACTCTCTTCCACTTTTTTAAATGTACAGGAGAATACCGACAGATGGTGATAGTAATTCTGAAGTCTTATCTGTGGAATTCTATGACGTTTACCATGATACATGTGACTAAGCGTGGAGTGTTGATTCGTCAACGTCATAGACTACAGCACGAGATTCACGCATCATCCTTAATTATTACAGGAATTTACTATGAATGGGTGGTTTTCACGACTTTTGTCCACCACCAATTTTGATTAAAAGGCTATGACTGGCTTCAAATTCACAACGGCGGTATTTATAGAGCTTAGAAATAGTTTTTTTTATTATTATTCTCCGTCGGGATCGAACCCACGACTTTCAGCTTGCCAAGCAAACGCTTTAAGCAATGAATAATACCATATATTATAAGACCACTCATTCAAAGTGAATTGCTGTAATAATAAAGATGATGCGTGAATGTCGGGCTATAGTAAACGAAGTTGGCGGATCAACATTCCACATGCAACGCTTAGCCATATGTAGAATGGTAAGCGTCAAAAAACTACAGATTAAACTTCAGAATGACCATTACCGTCTGTCTGTATTCTACTGTATGTGTTCACATTAAAAAAAACTGACATCAGCATGTTATAGCTCTTGCTGACTAGTACCGAAAACCTCGATATACAATCTTTCGTCTTTTATTTCTGTTCGCTTGTATAGACCGTCGCTTGTGGTACTGGGCGACAGCCCATCACGAGCACGGGAGTCGCGTGCTGAACTTCAGCAAGAGCATATTGTATTTTGGCCCGGCCGAATGCTGTGACTAGGTCCGGGCCATAAGTTTGTAAAGTTTATCGTAAAGATATATCGATGTGCTTCAGAAAAAGTCTGTGTGTTATTAATCTGCTGCTTATCCTGCCACCACGCGACTGAATAACTACCTTTTAAAGAGAGGAGGATGCTGTAAACATACTTTCAGTATTTTATTTTTTACATAAGCCTGGATTATTATTAGTAAACTCTATTTATTTAAATAGTCAAGGATATTGCTAATTTTTTTCACGGTGTATAAACATGTTTAAATTTTCCTTCCACAATTGTAAGCATCACATTTTCTATGAGACGAAACAATTCTTTGAGGAATTTTGAAATTTTCTCTTTCGGCCGCCATCTTGTTTTCTCTCATAGACAATAGACGAAATTGGGCGCGAAATCGCATTATCTATTATTACCTAAACAACGTTTAGCCTTTTGAATGCGCTGCTTAAAGATGCCGTTGCCTATTCGTTAACCCTTTCGTTACGGCTCGGTGGAATACAAATACACTGTCAATAAGGCGTGAATTTTTCAAACCATTTTTTTTTTACTTAAAACTAGCATATGAAGCATAAATTAACTTATCTCACCTGGTTCTTGTATCTTTTAGCTATCAGATGATGCAAAAAAAACTATTATATTTAATAAACGTTCATTATGTAACTCGATACGTGTGGTGGCATTGACACATGTGGTTTACAGAAAAATCGCTCCTGCGACAAAACCTAACGATATTTATTAACATGCTTTACAGATTCCTGTAAAGAATACATGTAGGTTGATAAAGGGAATGACTGAACTTCCAAGTTCTCACCGTAGATGTCACAATGAGTACTGAAAGTAGCAAAACGATATATCACGTCAACCGATGTCAACGGTCGGAGAATCTTTGACGGCATATGCCAACAACCGATCTGAAAGGATTAAATTACTCGTAGATACAAGCTATTAGTTATGCTGGGCAAGCATGTGAAACCATTAAAATTCTAATAAGCATACGCAAACAGAAAAAAAACTTTGTCACAAAGTCTTCAACCCTGAAGATGACCCCTACAATGGTGGTCGAAATATTGTTTCCAGAGAATTCGCCACACACGGCTAAACCCGCCGGCGGGTATAGCTCAATGGTCAAAGCCATTGTTCAAATATCGTCGGTTCAATCCCCGACGGAGATTAAAAAAATAAATATATTTTTAATCAATTTCTGAGCTCTAAAATACCCCCCCCCCCTTGGTGTGAATTTGATCCCTCGCCCGTAAAATGCCAGTCATAGCCTATTAATTAAAATTGATGGTAGACTAATGTCGTTCATTGGAGACCACACATTTATAGTAAATTCCTGTAATAATAAGAATGATGCGTGAATCTCGGGCTGTAGTCTATGACGTTGGCGGATCAACACTCTACATGCAGCGCTTAGCCATATGCACGATGGTAGGCGTCATAGAATTCCACAGATGAGACTTCAGAATTACTTTCACCATCTGTCGGTATTCTCTTACTTTCTTACTTCCCTTATAAAACTTATTTTCGTTAGTACTTACATCCTCCTCTCTCAAAAGAAAGAGAGAGGGGCGTTATTCCGTCGCGAGGGGCAGGATGAGGAGCAGGACAGCAGACAAAGACTTTCTTGTTGAAGCACAGATTATATTTTTACGATAGAAACATTACAAGCTTTAAGACCACGCGGTACGACATGCCCGCGGCCGCAACGCGGACTTCACCTCGCCAAGGGACCAACTGACTGTGTCCACACTTCCGCGGCGCACGCTAACTATGTAACTCGCCTCAGTCATAAAAGTGTGGCGAGCGACAAAAATATAAGACGAAAGATCGTTTGTCGAGGTTTTCGGTAACAGTAAGCAAGGACTACATCATGCTGATGTCAGTACATACTCGATTAGTCGTATATAGTCGAAAAAAGACGAATTTTTTAAGAGCCATCTCTGAATATCGAAATGCACATTTCGTTAAGAAACAACAACAATGTCCATCCAATTTGTTTAAATAAACCATTACCTTAAAGCTGTCGAATTAGCACAATAATAGCCGGCCTACTTACCACAAATACCTACCGCCATTAACGACACTTTGTTTGAACATGTGTGACACCATTAGTGCATCAACTAAATAGACTATCCTTACGAAATATGCCATTTAAAATGTATTTATTTAACTAAGCTATCATCAGCCTGTGCCCGTCCACTGTTGAACGTACACCCCCCGCATAAGTCTCCATCCTTCTCGATACTCCGACCTCCACATCCAGGCTACTGTCGCTATTCTTATGATGTCGACAGTCTATCTTGCATTATGTAAACAAACACTTCGTTTGCTAGTTCTTAGGCGCTACTACAACACGTTTCTTACCTATCAACCCTTGTCTCTTCAAAAGATATTGTCACTTGAGTGTGCCTATTCGTTGTGTAGCCTCAATTACTTGAGTTATTCTTCGGACATCTTCATTTTGATTATACCCGGAGAAGCGTTCCCCACCGCTCGAGATTGTCCTTTGCTCTACCGTCTCCGATTTTTAACCTGCTTGTACTTACAGATCCGCCAGTCAAGGTTATTGCTAGTTGAGAGACTTTCCGTTGGAGTAATATATATAATCGTGTCGGAAACAACAGGGTCAGATCCTGTCTGCCCAGAAGTGGGCGACGTCGATGGCGTTACTTCTGGCCATCATCAGGTCTTCCTGGGTGCAGCCACTCGGGCACAGCGCACACTCCAGAAGGTGTGACAGGGTCTGCTCCACGCCGCAGTCACATTCAGTCGGTCCGCTGTAAAACTGCCAGGCCCTCATTTGTGTCCTCGTCTTGCATACTCCGGTCCGAAGTCTGTTAAGGGACCTCCATATATTCCACCCTTGGTCATGTCCAGGGGCTAGGTCCTCTTTCGGGGCAATCCAAGTATTCCCCTCAGTTGCGCTTCTCCACATGTTCAGCCGCAGGGTGGCCTCAGGTTTCTCCAGTTCCGTTGTCGACTGTAGGAAACTTCTTCTTGATTTGAGCCGTGTAGTTATCTTTTGGTACCCAAACTTAGGGTGGAGTGCGTCGTGGGTTGCTTTGGTGAGTTCCTTCTTGGTAGTAACTTCTCGCCGTATGTTTGGTGGGGCAATGCCCGAGAGTTGATATAGCTTGGAGTAATGAAATCTTCTGATGCGATTTGTTGCCAGAGCTGGAGTCTCTCAATTTCAGGGCCGTATCTGAGAGGTTGTGTGGATCTTAGCAAACTGCTTCGCGACTTCAGTCTGGGTGTTGGGGGTATCTGATTATACAAGCAGTGGGACGGTTGGTTGATTGCCTCACGCATTTCTTCGGCGCATATGACTTTGCGTCTTATATTTGGTGGTGTGATACCAGCCAAGGGGTATAGTTTTTAAATGGGTGTTGGTTTGAGACAGCATTCATGGCAATATCTACTTGATAACAATAGGCTGATCGTTCCCATACTGGTGCCGCATATTCTCCGACTGAGAAACAAAGTCCTAAAGCTGAGGTACGAAGAAAGGGCGGTTGGGCTCCCCAGTGAGTGTTGGTCAGTTTGCGGATGAGGTTGTTCCTTGTTGCAACTTTCTGTTTGGTGTTGCTGCAATGACGCCTGAAGGTGAGGGTGCGATCTAGAGCGACTCCGAAGTATTTTGGATGATCGCTATGTTCCAGTACTCTACCTTCCCACGTGACACGAAGCTTTCTGTTAGCTTCCCTGTTTCTAAGGTGGAAACAGCAGACTTGTGTCTTTGATGGGTTGGGTTTGAGATGATTGGTTTTGTAGTAATGGGACATATCGTTGAGTCCCTGGCTTAGGATGTCCTCAGCTTCTTCAAACATTACCGCTTGCGCTGCCAAACCTAACGTATTAATGTCAATATCATGTTTACATTTACGCTTGAGTAAAATATATTTTGTAATACTTCATGTAAAAAAACCTCACTCGTACGATCTTACCTTACGAATTACTATCCATAGTGATTTCGATGTGTTTTAAAATCGATTTTGCTATGAAATTGTATGCGCATCAGTTGTTGAAGAGACCTTCGTTCAGCAGAGGATAAACAGACGCCGATCGTGATGATTATTTACATGATTTATTGTTTCATTGATAAACCTTCAGGCAGCTTACTATAGAGCGACATTATATTATATTTATATATTTTTAGCGCCATATGGTTGGTATGACCTTCGAGTTATTCTCAATGCAAATTGAAAAGGCATTACGTCATACGCCCACCTGAAGCGAATAAGCGACAATGTTTATAAAGTGACAATTTTTCAATGAAATTCTGCGACGAGTATATGCCCTCAATTTTTGAAGATCGTATCATCATCATCACCATGTCAAAATTTGGATGGGGTATTGTCAAACACCCACCCTACAGCCTGGACTTAGCCCCAAGTGACTACCATCTCTTCCTTGACATGAAGAAACACCTGGTAGATAAAGAAGAGGTGGAAGAAGCGGTTCTCAGGTATCTGCGTGGCTTGGCGGCAGATTTTTTTGACTCGGGCATTTAAAAGCTCGTATACCGCATGAAAAAATGCATTCACCTCAGTGGCGACTATGTAGAAAAATAGGTAAAAGTCTGAACTTTCCAAAAATGTACGCATTCATGGAATTAAACATGTTTTTCACCGTGAACAATCACTGGGAAACTTATTTTACGGACAATCATCGTATTTTGATAGCTGATATAGCAAGACTCGATTTTGAAAAATTTCAATTGATCACCATCTATCGGTATTTTCTTGTATGTGTTAATATGAAGAAATGGCAGCTTCTTTTACATCAAGAAGAATTTTTTTAGGTTTCTTTCCATGAGGATGCATGGATATTATCCGTGGCTGTACCCATCTAACTTTATACGGGGTATGTTGTGATACAATGAGTTGAGAACTAGAAGAGATGTGTGCTTGAGTATGCATTTCTTTCGCCTAGTGCGCGGCGTGTTCAGAAATACAGATATTTTGTTGGAAATCGGTTTGTTTGTCCCTGACAATTATTTAAGGATAAGGAGGCACAGATTGTTTGTTCTTCCTAGAGGTAATACTAACCTGCCAGAGACTATGCCTCTTGGGAGAGTGATCAGACAGTTTAACCATATCGCCTCGATAATTGATATATTCCACTTGAGAGAAGCCCAGTTCAGACATGAGCTCCACGAATTTATTTATCAAAGTAATTTCGTGGAGTCTTCTGTTAGAAAGGTAGAGAAAATGTCACAAAATAATGGTCATAATGGGACACGAATCTGTCAATATGTATTTATTTTACGTAAACGCGTACGAGGGAATACCGACAGGTGGTAATCTCATCTGTGGTTTATATGATGCTTGTCATTGCCGGTGGGTATAGGTCAATGGTCATAGCGTTTGCTTAGCAAGGCAAAGGTCGTGGGTTCGATCCACGACGGAGATTAAAAAATATATATTTTTAATCGATTTCTGAGCTCTAAAATACCCCCATGATTGGTGTGAATTTGATCCCTCACCCGTAAAATGCCAGCCATAGCCTATTAATTAAAATTAGTGGCAGACTAAAGTCGTCTCGTGAAAACCACCCATTCATAGTAAATTCCTGTAAATAATAACGATGATGCATGAATTTCGGGCTGTAGTCTACGACGTTGGCGGATCAACACTCCACATGCAATGCTTAGATATATACAGCATGGTAAGCGTCGTAGAATCGACAGATGAGACTTCAGCATTTCTGTCACCATTCTATCAGTATTCTCCCTGGTATTGCCGCTACAACACCTATAGGAAATTTGTTTTTTATTTTATGTTTTATTTTCTGTTGTTGCAGGAGGACGGCACAACCGAATACCGCAACGTTCTGATGGTGCAGCCTCATCCTCGACTTGTGACCGGAAGGGGGCGCTCGCATGAGCTGTCATGTTCCCCGGAGCCTACTGCGGGAACCTCGGGGGCGCCCAGAGCGGCTAGGCTGCAAGACGTGCGCGCAGGAGACCAATTCGAGTAAGAGTTTTTTTTATTAGATACTCAGTGGACTTTCATCTCACTAAAGCGCTTACTGGACACGGAATTTTAAGAGAATTCCTAAAAAGATTTGGCCTCTCTTCTTGCGACGCATGTCCTTGTAATCCAGGCATGCAACAGACGGTCAGACACTCTCTCGTGGAGTGCATCATCCATGACAACAAGAGACGCGTTCTGTGTTGTCGCCTGGAAGTCTCTACCATTTCTTGGGAAGATTTTCCTGAATTTCTGCTTAGTTCTGACGGTCCCTTGCTGTTAAACTTCATCAAGCAAATCGTCGGGGCTACACGAGCGGTTAACGAGGCTGACATGGAATAGGCTCCTACGTTATTCAACTATTTCTCTAACTTGCAGGGTACAACACAAAACTTTTTATTTTTTAATAAGTGAAAAAAAAAAAAACTTTATACCTTGTTGTTACATGAATCAGACTGAGCACTGTTTCACTCTCTGGAAGACTGCAGTTTCGCCATCAATATAGGCGCCGTCAGTTCCAATGCGTATAAACGTTGATATCGGTCATCACTATCTTGTTGCGTAGATCGGCATCAGTATTTATACTAATTATCAGTGGCATACATATATATATATATATATATATATATATATATATATATATATATATATATAATCGTGTCGGAAACAACAGGGTCAAATCCTGTCTGCCCAGAAGTGGGCGACGTCGATGGCGTTACTCCCGGTCATCATCAGGTCCACCTGGGTGCAGCTACTCGGACACAGCGCACACTCCAGAAGGTGTGACAGGGTCTGCTCCACGCCGCAGTCACATTCAATCCGTCCGCTGTAAAACTGCCAGGCTTTCATTTGTGTCCTCGTCTTGCATACTCCGGTTCGAAGTCTGTTAAGGGACCTCCATATATTCCACCCTTGGTCATGTCCAGGGGCTAGGTCCTCTTTCGGGGCAATCCAAGTATTCCGTGGTAGAAGGATTGGCCGGCATTGTAAATAACCGTTTCCAGGGGGCACCACGCGGAGGTTCCTTTGCTCCCCGATTTGAATTGAAGAGCATATTTACAATTTGTAATATAATTATATGAATATGTATATTTTTTACTAATCAAATATGTGTGTTGTGTTGTAAATAGTAGATGATTTGTTCACAGTGTGTCCACCCTGCAGTCCAACAGCATCCCGGTCAGCTCCATGAAGATCTACAAGGGAGATCCAGCCAAAAAAGAGGTAAACAAACTTGTGAACAAATTTCTGAAGTGGTGAAATCTATAACGATAACAATTTGGTCGAAATTAAATATTATTTTATTTCAATTCAAGAAGAGGCTCTTACAAGCTTTCTCTATTATATTGGTCATTATGGCTTTAAGAAAAATGTACGAGAGTTATCCGTAAAATAAGGTTCCCACTGATTTTTCACAGTGTAAAACATGTTTAATTCCATGAATCCGTACATTTGTGGAAAGTTCACACTTTTACCTATTTTTCTACATAGTCGCCACTGAGTTCAATGCATTTTTGCATGCGGTATACGAGCTTTTAAATGCCCGAGTCAAAAAAATCTGCCGCCAAGCCACGCAGATACCTGAGAACCGCTTCTTCCAGCTCTTCTCTGTCGCCGAAATGCGTTCCACCCAGGTGTTTCTTCATGTCAGGGAAGAGATGTTAGTCACTTGGGGCTAAGTCCGGGCTGTAGGGTGGGTGTTTGACAATACCCTATCCAAATTTTGCAATGAGCTCGTTGGTCAACATTCTTGGCACCGACCTCGCGCAAACCTTAGCATACCCTACATGCTCCGTCAAAATCTTGTCAATAGAGGTTTTTGCTGACATCAGGGATCATTTCGGAGAGCTTACGAACCGTCACTCTTCGATCTGAGAGCATCGCTGCCTCCACTTTTGCGATGGTTTCGTCAGAAACGGATGGCCGTCCGGAACGCTCCTCATCATGGACGTCACTACGCCCGTTCTTGAACTCTCTGCACCATTTGCGCACGTGTTATACGCTCATACACTTGTCTCCATATATTTCGCATAGCTGAGAATGGATTTCTACCGGCGCAATGTTTTTTTCAGACAGGAAACGCCTGGCGGGCAAATCTCAATCTACTCAAGTATAATTCAATGTATTGATGTTTGTTTTTTGGTGTTTCAGGTTGCGACGAATGTGAAGATCGGAGATCCCTTGACTCTGGTGGTTGGCATGAACCAGCCTCTAGAGAAACACGGCTTCAGAGTCACCGACTGCACTGTTAGGGACGGCCTCGGATGGGCGCAACAGAACCTCGTCAGCGACGATGGGTAAGAAAATAACTACAAGTATGTGTACGTTGGTCGTCTCGTGGAATATATTCAATTCAATTGATTTATTTTTCACTTTTAAAAACATTACAATTTGGTTATTTCGTTTTTGAAATAATAAAAAATAAAAATCTTCGAATTGTCACTCGAACGATGTTGATTCTCTTGGACCGTTCTTCTTGTCCGTGTAATAGCCTCAACGAAATTTCACTAATGCTTGTCGTAGTTTGTATTTTCTTATAAAAAATACGAGGGATATCTGTAAAATAAGGTTCCCATGGCGCTAGAGTCCTGAAAGCGCTGTTATGGTGGATCCCGCGATTCTGTAGTGTACCTTTGATCCCCTACTCCAAATCCCTTCCCTAGCGACCTGTCTTGGCTTGGCGACCGTACGTGATGGATCTCCCCCTCGTTTCGCCCGCCAGGCGTTTCCTGTCGGCAAAAAACATTGCGCCGGTAGAAATCCATGCCCAGCTATGCGAAATCTATGGAGACAAGTGTGTGAGCGTACAACGCCCCAGACCGATCATAATTGTGGGCTGGCAGAATCATTTTTGAAACCATGATCTGCTTGACAGGGCAGAAATCTAAGCGGGTAGGACGGATAAAAATAAAATATATCGCAACTTAATGTATTTTTTTTTGTGTTGTTTTTAGATGCCCTCTCGATGACGAGATCATGGGCAAGTTCTTCTACTCTCCTGATGGAATGTCGGCCTCGGTGACCTTCCAGGCTCACAAGTTCCCTTATACCGCCAGCGTGTACTACCAGTGCAGAGTGGAGATCTGCCAGCCGGGAGAGGACTGCGTAAGAAACATGATTCATATATTTATAGTAAAAATTTAGTGATACACACATACAAATCTACGGATCTTTATGCGCTACGGATCGGTGTGTTGGACCCCACTGCAACGTGAGTTGGATAGAATTCATGTGCCAGAGATGAAGATGCTGAGGTGGGCGGGCGGTGTGACTAGAGTGGACAGAGTTCCAAATGAGCATATTCGGGGCTCATTTCGGGTGGCCCCCGTACCTGAAAAGATAAGGGAAAACCACCTAAGATGGTATGGGCATGTGACACGGAGAGATTAGGACCACATGGTGAAGAGAGCCCTCAACATACCCACGCTGAGGAGAAGACCTGGAAGACCACAGGCAACATGGACTGCCACTATAGACAAGGATTTGAAAAGTCTCGGCTTGACCGAGAATGCAGCGCAGGACAGACAGACATGGCGAATGTTCAGAAGGAGAGCCGACTCCAGATGATGGGTAATGGCGAGGCTAAATAAGAAGACACACATGTAAATCTACATCATATTGTACATCATATTTTATAATATTTGATTTAGAGAAAATGAAATGACAGACGTTGGTACTCAAACTATATAAACTATTAATCATAATTAAATATACATATACTATACATAAAATTCTTTTTTCTCAACGCGTCAATCCAAGCACAAAAATAATGGCAGAAGCGGGATGCGAACCGCGGACCTTGGAAACCAACTATGCCCAGGTATTCATACCGCTCAGCCGACTTGGCTATTGCTATGCCTGGACCGACTCACGTTGAAACTAGTATTTATGTCATTGTTATCATCGTATGATAGATGTCGCTATAGTATATATTCAAAGTATGTATATTTTTATTTTTTATTATTCAATCAGTCATCATTTATTCACAAGCTTAATATTATTATTTTTCCGACAGTCTATTTATTTTAGTAAGTACCTTTCGGCTGAGCGGTATGAATACCTGGGCATAGTTGGTTTCCAAGGTCCGCGGTTCGCATCCCGCTTCTGCCGTTATTTTTGTGCTTGGATTGACGTGTTGAGAAAAAAGAATTTTATGTATAGTATATGTATATTTAATTATTAATAATAATTTAATATAGTAAATGATCTATAAAAGTAGATTAGAATATTGAAATAATAAAATAATATTCTAATAAAAATTAAAAAGAAATCCATATATATAAACTATGTATGTTAGTTCTATTCTATATACAGCATGAATAACCATGACAAATTCTTCCGCATTAAGACTCGAGAATTTTTGACGTATTTATTTAATTGATACTAACATCCCCTTTACTAAGAAAGAACGACTCCACGTCGCCGGGATCGTTATTAGGACACGTGATGGACAGATGAGGAGCAGATGAGCAACACGACATTTTCAGTATATTTTGGATAAACTTGACAAACTTTCGGCCCGGGCGGAGTTAATGCTTTCAGGCACCGGGTCAATCACAAAACGCTACTGGCCGCGATCGGGGAACAACTGATTAGTAGCCACCATGCGCCCGTGGTCGGTGACACCCAGTGCCGCAAGTTGCGATCTATAGAACTAGTCCCGCAAACGGTCGGCCAAATAATAAGTCATGCTGATATCACCAGAAAACAAAGAAATAAAAATTTTCAAAATGGATGTCAATCGCGATCGATTGTTAAACAATAATATATTGAAAATGTTGTATTCTTCCATATTATTGCAATGTATTATTTCTGTTTATAGAAACCCCAGTGTAATGGTGGAGTGCGCACTAAGAGGCAGGCCGATGTTGAGGAGAAGGAGACTCCGGCAAAGATTGAAGTCTTCACGGGACTGTACGTCAACGAGGCAACTGATCTGCCGCCAGATACCGACTTTGTCACCAGGGAAAAGGTACAATAATTAGTCATTTAATAATATTCAACTCACATTATCGTCTTCTTTGTGTGCTGCGACGTCAAATTATTTCTGCCCAATATCTGTCAACATTGATAGCCCGTGTGTTACCCAACATTAGGTCTTGAGATGTGTAGCTTGTCTCCAGGTCTCCACAGTCGCACAACAGTGACTCGCCATGCCGAAGCATTCCCCACCGCTCGAGGTTGTCCTTTGTTCTACCAACTTCGGTTCTTAATCTGTTCAGGGATTTCCAATTCTGTCAGTCAAGGTTCTTGCCAGTTAGGAGGCCTTCCTTTGGAGTAATAAAATCTTCTGATACGATTTGTTGATAGAGCTGGAGTCTCTCAGTTTCAGGAATGTGAGAGGTTGTGTGGATCTCAGAAAGTTGCTTTGTGACTGCAGTCTTACATTATGTATTTCTCATACTTAACCCTTTACGTGCGGAATAAGATTTCATAAAAAGTTACGAAATAAGTCAATTAGTCAATGAAAAATAAAGTTGAATATTTAAAGACGATTTTTTTATGTGTTTTGATTGGTCGGTGCTGCATTTATATTCACCTTCAGAACTAAATTAAATAAATCCATTATTATTTAAAAAAAACGGCAAATTTGAAACATGTGTAGAATGACCCACAACTCAATACATATCGTAAAAAAAAAATTTGACGAAGGAATGTCGGAATACGAAACAAAGTTATATTCAATATAGTATTCGGACAAATCCGCATCTCGCACTGAAGCGACGTGTTTTTTTCAGGGCGTGGGATAAATCCGCACCTCGCACGTAAAGGATTAAGTATGTATTAAGTATTTAGAATGGGTTAATTTATCAATTCTTGGAGATACAGATTTTTTTTAAAAGAAAAGTCACTAGTTTAGGCAAAATGCAGGCTAAATGAATCTTGACATAAAGATGCAAGCCGCGCCCATGCGGGTGACCTTCATATACAAAAAAATCGGTCTGCGGCATTTCGTTCAAAGACAATTAGCTTAGCGATTCATCTGTAACGACGTGGGGTGCACTAAACGTCTTGCTTGGTGAAAACCCTCCCTGTCCCGTCCTGTTTTTGGAGATCTAGATGGGGACCCGTTGCTGGACGCATGCAAAAAGCTGCTTGTTTTAGAGTGGCTGAAGGCCTTCCCGTGATTCTAGGTGCATCAGTTTGATATCAAGTAGACCTCAGTCTAAAGCTGCGAAGTTAGTATACTACAGCGAGTCTCGAATTGCCTTCTTTGGTAACACGTTGCTAACCACGAAATACGTGAAAATGGAACTAAACGTCTGATGCACGGGACACTTGGCGCACGGGGCAACTAGTGCACTGGATGTCTCACTAACCTAACCTAACGGACGCGTATTTGCGCCAGTGTCAAAATTGCATTGCTTTTGTTGAACGTGTACTCGTGTTAATGTTGATGTGCAAAGATTGATGGGTTGCGGTTTCGTTTTTTCAGAACCCCGAAGACGCCATCTGCATCTCGCAGCGCAACTTTGCTATCGCTATCTGCATCGCCGGGCTGATCCTCATGCTGGCCGTGGTGACAGCAATCTTGGTGATCCTCGCAAGACGCCGTGGACCCAAGTCCATCAGCAACACGGGCAGCTCCATCTACAGTGGCCCCTACACCAACACGGGGTACCAGCACACCAGTTAGACGCAGAAGAAGAAAACCTATAGCAAAAAAATGCTTCGGCAAAGCGCACTTAACAACTTATATACACAACAGATTAAAAGAAGAAGACTAAAGTAAAATATACATAAGAGGATAATCGTCAATTTGTGTGGGAATTCCCCTCTCTCATTCGTATTTTTTGGTGGATTCAGTAAACCTTTTAAAGGTTTACTGAACCCATTAGCCATTTAGAAAAAGCAACTAATTGATAGGTATCATTTGTCATGACGTAGGTATTTATGTTTCAAGTACAGAATATCATACAAACGTAATGTTTCAAGCCTTTGATGAATGATGCATTTTAATTTTGTCTAATATTAATTCTTAAATTGTGTCAAAAAGGGGAGATTTTAATTACTTTTTTATAAATCCCCCCCCCCCAATTTTATTTGTTTTTCAATTTTTGCCATCATTTTTTTTTTATTTCTTCTAGATTTATAAGCGACTTTTTTATACCGCAGGGAAATATTATTTAATTTTTTTTAGTAAGAAAAATATGGTTAAGGTACTTCTGTTTATACAAACGATTCAACTGCCATACAATCGATTTAAAAAGCATTTCTCGTCTACGCCATTATTAGGGTCAATGTGCAATGGGGTCGCTTGAAAGGAAACAATATTTTTTTCGTAAAATATTAAAATAATATCGAATATTCTTTTTTAATGTTCATTTACCCTTATATTTTCAAATTGACCCTACCTATTTATTTCTTAAATTTAAAAACTTTTTTTATTAAATAACTTCTTAAGTTTTCACGGCCAGATTTGTATTCCTGGCCGTGTACTTATTATTTTGTATTTCTTTGTCATGTACTTATTATATTATAAGGGTATTGAATATTATATATATATATAACTATATATACATATAAATACGTATAAATAATTTAGCTTTTATTTAGGCAATGGTGTATGTTTCATAATTATTTCATTGATTTTTTTTATTACTTTTCACTTTTATATATATTTGCCGACGGGATATAGCTCAATGGTCAAAGCGTTTGCTTGACAAGCCGAAGATCGCGGGTTCGATCCCCGACGGTGATTAAAAAAACATATATATTTTTAATTGATTTTCGAGCTTTGAAATATCCTCGTTTTGGTTGGTGACGATTTGATCCCTCACCCGTAAAATGACAGTCATAATCTATTAATCGAAATTGGTGGTAGACGAAAGTCGTCCCATCGTAAAGACGAACCATTCATAGTGAATTCTTGTAATAATAATAAGGATGATGCGTGAATGTTGGGCTGAAGTCTATGACGTCATAGAATTCCACAGGTGAGACTTTAGAATCACTGTCACCATCTGTCGGTATTCTCCTGTATGTGTTTACATAAAAAAATATAAATATATAAAATTCAGATAAATTAGAAACGAACTATATGTTTATACAACAAAAAATAATGTTTTTTTTATGTATTTAGTGTTCAATGAAATTCTGGAACTTCACCGAATAAGCCTAAAATAGAAACTAATTCGTATTATTTTAAATAATAATAAAAAAAATAGAAAAAGCAAAAAAAACATTTTTTTTCGAATTAATTTTAATTTTTTCAGTTTGTATTTACCATACCCACCCAGTGCAATATTCAATTATTTTCTCGGAACATTGAAAATTACCAATTCGAATTGATTTATAATCCAATATTATTGTTTTAACATACACGTGATAAACTGTTTTATTTTTTTTAACTTAAAATTTGTTAAGCCATAATTTTTTAAATAAAAAACAATATTTCTACATAAGTGTTTTTATTTATTTGTTTATTGTATAGTGATTCAACACAGCATGTTGATACTAGGGTTATCCGTAAAATAAGTGACTACCATCTCTTCCCCGACATGAACAAACACCTGGGTGGAACGCATTTCGGCGACAGAGAAGCGGTTCTCAGGTATCTGCGTGGCTTGGCGGTAGATTTTTTTGACTCCGGCAACTTATGTTGGTCCCATCAATAATAGATATAGGCCGCCCGGCTGTGTGTGTGCAGCTGAACCCGTGTCAAATGAATAGTCGGCCTTGTAACACTCTGCGCAAGTTGGAGTATAGGCGGCTAATATTTCAATCCATCGTGTTATTCGGAGTAGTTTAATAAGGGGTTCGACTGTATATTTTTGAGATCATATGTACATACGTTAATATGATCTCAAAAATATATTTAAAAAAAAAAATGCATTTAAAAAAAAATGCATAACTTCAAAATCGCACAAAAAGAGGTTCGAGTGTATTCTATAAATTTATTGTGGACTGGAAAGGGTTAAACAATAACATCTAATCTTCAAACCATAATATATAAAATGATAGCAGCTTCTCTAAGCTGCTATCATTCCATACTCATTGTAGACGACCAGTCGTCCTCGACTGATAGCCCGCTCTACTAGCGGCTGCGCGGGTCCTCGCTTTCGATGTCCACGGTTCCTCTACAGCTGGTTGTAAGGCAGCTGTGTTCCGGTCGGCTCCCTTGGCTGGGATGTTGGCAACTTCCAGCTCTGCGTCCTGGTTGAAGTCCGTTGTAGAGTAGGAGGCCGGGAGCGATGTAAAGTCCAGAGGTCCAGGAAGGAGAGTAAAAGTCCAAAGTATTTTCAGCTCTGATTTATTTCGAGGTCGACATCGCTATTTATACTATTTCGTGTGAAAGTGTACCGTGTGTAAAAGCTGCACCTGGGATTGATCCGCGGCAAATGATGTGAGTGGTTGGAAGGCCGAGAAGAGTCTCGCTGCCGACCGCCAGTTGCTAGAGAGAGACCGCGTTTCGAAGAGTCTAGCTGACTATCCGCTGGTCGCTAGAGAGAGACGAAGCGCTTCAAAGCACATTCGCGAGGTGCTCTCAGAAATCGGTACCTGATTATTGACCTTGATAGTTATCTTTAAGACACGTCCCGCTAGTGATTGTTTCTTTATTAGGGACTCGGTCAATCACCTTTACAGTATCGCGGGACGCAAAATGAATTTAAGACAAATCATTTTTAGATGAACAAAGATAGATAAGGTACATGAAGCTAAACAAAGTTAAATGAAGCTAAATATCAAAAACCTTAAGTCTACTTATTTATCCGTCATTGGACGTCCGTAACACTCATTGTTCTTCAATATATAACCTACAGTAAATGATAATAAATCCGTTTACCTTGTTTTTACATGGATCACGTTGGGTGTGGCATCTGTTTAGGAGAATGCAGTTTCGACTAACACGTAGCCTTTCTCAATCAATCACTGTTAAGAGAGTTATCTCCTATACAGAGGCCATACCCAACGTAATCCATATAAAAGAAGATAAATAAATAAAAAATAAAATTTTATAACCAATCTCAAAGTGGATGCTGAAAACATAGAGAAGAAAAATTTGAATAAATAAAACTGTTTAGATTCGAATAATGTATTTTATTTAAGCCATAAACAATATAACATCTGCATCACAGACAATAAATAATACGATCTTCACATTCAAATTGACAAATGGCTGATGTCAAATCAAAAAAAAAAAACATGTTCTACTTTTTCGTTTGTTTTTAAATTTAATGTAATTAAAGCCTAATCTTCGCCCTCATCCTGGATGTTTTGGATTTAGTACTGCAACTGAAACAATATATATATATTTTTAAAATAACAAACAGTTAACATAACAATTTGAAAAGTAGACACTTAACACATTCGCACTCAGCTGCTCCTCTAATACGGGCGATAAATCCATGTCGGATGTAAAAAATATGTTTCCACACAAACCGCCATAACTTTTAAAATTTCCAACATAACTACATATTTTTTTCAATATGATACTCAACAATTATAGGAACACCAGCGAAATTATCGAAAAGTTGTAGAACGTCTAAGAATGATTTTAAATTATTTCCACAACTTGAAAATACACATTAAAACTTTTAAGGGTACGTTTTTTAGAGTTATAAATATTTTTTAAGATTTAGAGTGTGATATTCATGGTAATTATAACCCTTGTAAAGGGTATTATCACAAAAAATATACGTAAAATACAAGCGATTAAACAATAAAATTTAAAATATATGTTGATTTTACAAAATAAACAAACATTATTTATTCTAAAAATTGAAACGAATTTGTAGTGACCCTGTGTCTTAAATATGCGTTTAATTTTGTAAAATTGATAATGTCGAACCTCATAAGTAAGAAAAAGTCACATACTTGTAGAAAAAAACAAATATAAATACCCTACCCGACTTTAAAGATCAGAGTGCGTAAAAGGTAAAAAATACCCTTCCCGTAATTAACCGTCAGTCGAGGTAACGGGTATTAATACCTTTCCCGATGCAAATGTGTTAACATAACAATTTGAAAAGTAGACACTTAACTAGATCAATTTGAAATGTAGATATCTTAGTAAAATATAGCTTGATCCCTGACTATTTAAAACTAAATAAATTTTATTTACTAGAAAAACCTGGGTTCTATATCTGCCAGCGGGTATAGCTCAATGGTCAAAGCGTTTGCTTTGCAAGTGAAAGGTCGTGGGTTCGATCCACGACGGAGATTAAAAAAAAAGGAATTTTAATCAATTTCTGAGCTCTAAAATACCACCGGTTGGTGTGAATTTGATCACTCACCCGTAAAATGCCAGTCATAGCCTGTTAATCAAAAATTGGTGGTAGACGTAAGTCGTCCCGTGAAGACCACCCATTCATAGTAAATTCCTGTAATAATAAGGATGATGTGTGAATCTCGGGCTGTAGTCTATGACGTTGGCGGATCAACGCTCCACATGCAGCGCTTAACCATATGCGGCACGGTAAAGCGTCATAGAATTCTACAGATGAGACTTCAGAATTACCATCACCATCTGTCAGTATTCTCCTGTATGCGTTTACATAAAAAATAAAATTAACAAAAATACGATCGAGAGAATGGAGACTCATACGGGAGGCCTACGTACAACAGAGGATGGAAACAGGCTGATGATGATCAAGCTATAATATTTTTTCAAGGACAAAACTTCAATCCTCCAATCCATAGAACACACATGTTTAGTCAGCTCATTCATTTAATGACTATATTGTCAACATTTGCAATACTGTCAAAAAATGCATACAGAGAGCACACCCGGTCAAGACCAGTGCACTCTATGACGCTCAGCCAAGGAGGCTGGACGCAGCATGCGGGAAACGTGTGTTGTGTTTGTGTGTGGGTTGGGGAGATTGCAGGTGTATATTTATCTGTTTCTTGAAGAGATCCAGATTGTTGGAAGGAGGAAGCACAGACGCTGGAAGAGCATTCCATAGCTTACCGGTGGCATTCAGGAAGGAGCTTTGGAAGCTGCCAGTTCTTGGTCGACATATATTAACCGTGTATGGATGTTCGGCAAGTGTAAGATGAGTTTGTCAGTTGTGGGTGGGTGCAGGAGGAATTAGTTCTTTGAGTTTTTTAATTACCTGTGTGAGCAGATTACTGCTTCAGCAGTTGATGACGGAGGACGAGGAAGGGCGCGGCCAGGCCGGAGCCGATGAACACGGCGAACCAGGCGGTCAGGCGGTAGCGGTTCTTGATGCTGAAGGGAAGGTTCTGGAACAAAACATAATATTTTTTTTTTTTTTTATTTTTTTTTTTTTTTTATTTTCAATGAACTATGATTCTCAGGATAACATCCTCGGTTACATCAAAGTTATTATCGCATAGAACATGCGTTGATTTGATAAAACGTAAGATGCTTAAGAAGTGTTAAAAAACATTGTTCGATACCTCACATAACCTATAATGCAAAAAGTACTTTTATATGTACATATTGCCTTGGGATACTAATTTGACAAGCAGACATTTCCACATGGGCTTCTCCATAAAAATAATTCAAAATATCTTTAAACTAAAACGATCATCTTTATTAATCATTTAACAGTCAAAAACAATATAAATATCTTACATTCTTATCGTATTTAAAATCTTTTCTGCACGGCCTAAAGACGTCATTACATAATGTTATACAAATATATTATTTTTACCTCTCCGGCGACGCCCCCGTAGCCCCCGTGGCTCGCACGGACGGCGTTGAACATCACGCGGCTCCCGGCAGCCGAAGTCTTGCGGCAGATTGCTCCGAACATGATTATTTTAATAGTTTTATTCAACGTTGCGAACTAAACGGCTCCAAGTGACTTTTTGTCTGAACGAGACCAGAGATACAAATTATAAATTTATCGTAACATAGAGAAATTTACCGGATGTTCCAAATTTTAAAATATTTCAATTTATTTTTGTTAAATATTTTTTTTCGTATTTTTCAACAATATCATTGTTTTGTACTTATAAATTCTGATTCATAACACTTCAATAATAAACGTTTGGTATATTCAAGTGGATTTGAATATATAATAATTGTAAAACAAATTACATCTAATAGGTATGTGCCTCTAAAAAGTTTTAAAAAAACGTATAAATGCGATAAATTCATCTACGTGAATTCAATTAAATTTTACTTGATAAAGGTTTTGCAAATATAAAAGAATTTTAAATATCAAACCTTATTATATTTTTTTATTATAAAAAATAAATGATGATATAAAAGATAGAATATATTATTTAACATTTTCTTAAAATAAATACATATGTAATAATAATATTTTTTTGTGTTCTTTAATTATTACATACTATATTGTTAGGTATTGCAAATTTAAGTGTGTTCATGTCAAAATGACATTGCAAACTTCGTACAAAAACTGGCAGCACCTAAAAAATCTAGGAGGCAGTGCACATCAAACCTGCAAAAATAAATAAAACGAACGCCAAGTTTTACCATTTTTATTTCAGAATAATATTTAATTTTTCAATTTTAAATGTTCATTGAGGATTTTCATTCATACATAATGATCAAATAAATTACTTGAATATTATCCTAACAGTGCATTTTTGTAAATAATTGGTGAATTATCAAAGAACTTGACGATGACATAAATAATTATAACAAAATCATGTTTTCACATCTGTGTTCACAATAAAACACTCTATATTTCTTAAATTGTATTCAAGATAATATAGCATGATCCTTTAATATTTATGTGATACCTAAGTAATTAATTTTTATTAGAATTTAAAATATTTGATATCTTCGCTCAAAAAAATAAATAATAATTAAAAAATTAGTAAGTAATAAATACAATGTATCTACTTTCAATTAGGTAAAATATATTTATTTTATGTCTCAGATTCAATGAAATGTATTTAATTGAATCAAATCTGCAGGGATATTGCTAAATTTTCTTAAGTTCACATTCTGAACTAAAAAACTAATATTTAGGTATTACGTTAAATAGTGTCTGTATATTGTTTTTTAACATAATTAGTGTCAAACGGCTCAACTTAAATCCACAAATACCCAAATCAATATTAGGCATTGGCATTAGTCATGTTCAGTCGACATAATCTGTACATACATACAGTAATATTCTGTTTTATGTTGTTTTCTAATAAAGTTAGTCTCATACAGGACAGAAATTTTTAATATGTACTTATTGTTCGATTGGAGTGGAACTTCTGATGCAGATGTATTCTAAAACGAGGGATGGACAGTCGAAGCTGACAAAACTAAGTGGTGGCAATTTATGGTGAACACATGTTCCAAACGTGGAACGGATATGAGAAGAATTGTTTGATGAAAGCGGATTACCGCTTCTTAAGACTTTTTATGGGCGGCCATCCCATCGTGTAAATATAATATTAATAAATAAGGCAAGACATTATCATGTAACCCTTTATAGGGCATTATGTGTTTTGTTGATTTTTAAGAAAAACTAAATTTAATTAAATTAACATCAGTCTACGGATCAAGAAAAAAAAAATAAAAAAAAAGATACTTGTATAAGGCTCCGTGGGGTGGTCAATTATAATGCCACCTAACGTTCAAGAAAACAATTGCATGTGCATGCACGGTGGCAAATATATTTATTTGTGGTGGCATTTATATTTGCCACTGGCCTATAAGGGGTTATGATGTTGGTGGGCTGCGAAAGCACACGGGTTAACTTAAAAGCCACGAATGCCTACCGAAATGAATATTGTGTAGTGGCAGCACCGCGCCATCTAGGTGGCAGTGTTCGCCTTCAGTCGACACATGTAGTCAGGCCGACCGCCCGCGTCTCGTGTTCTCGACCAAAACGGCCGACATCCAGTCTAACAACGCGTCAAGGTACAGCACAGAGCCATGGCCGACCTGGACGACTTCTTCGCGAAGAAGGACCGCAAGCGCGGCAAGGCGGCCAAGAAGTACTCGACGCCGGACGAGATCGCCAAGAAGATCGACGACACCAAGCAGAAGAACGAGACCAAGACTCGCAAGGAGCGGCTGCCGGGCGTCGGCGAGAACGACGACGGCGTCGCCATGCAAAAGGTGAGGCCATTAGATCATCTATAACTCGGCGCAAGAACTGTCGCAAAGCTTCGAGTCCTTGCAGAGATATTTGCGTGAGAACGAGGGCCTCCATCGGCGACAAGACTGCCATACTGGCGGTGCTGCCAACCGCGACTTTAATTGATATTTTTTTACATTTCGCTTCCCATGAAGATTTATCCCGCGGCATTAAAAACATAACATGCATAGAAAACATACCACGATCCCTGAGTATTAACCTAAATAATTGATATTTATTATAATTTTAAAATTTTCACATGTTTGCCCACCAAATAAATAGTTTCTACCTACTTTTAATTATATCAAGCATTTGAACACTTTATATAAGCACAGATTAAAAAAAAAAAGTTAAATAGTCATGGAGCACCCATAAGTTAAGCTTAAGTAATAAAAATCCACGCATCTTCCAATTTCGCTCGTATAATAACTTCTATCCTCATTTGACCCGTGATTGATTTCAATCTCTTTCACGGGTCATTTATATTTATTGCTTCTGTGAAGGGGCCACAATCGACTCCAACTAGACACGTGCTAGATGTTAACCTTTAAACGCCCAGTGGTTTCCTTACGGGACCGAAGATTTGCGTCATTCAATGCCCTACGGTCCCATACAGGAGTGCTTATGGTTCATTTCACAATCGAATTACATTAATTTGTAATAATAGTATTAAAGTAAGTTCATGGAAGAATCTATTGTGCGACGAAACATTACAAACATTGGCCTGCTAGGGCATTGAACGACGCAATTTGCGGTCCCGTATGGGACCACTGGGCGTTTAAAGGTTATTTATTCCAAAACATACGTTGGAAACACTACTATATGGTTATTGTAATGATAATTTTATCAAAACTGTACATATATGTTTATAATATGTTTGTAAACAACATCTAGCAATAGGCAGCGAACTATGTAAGTTCTTTCCCCATTCAATGTTGCAAAGCTGAGTGATCTAACGAGAGCCGCGTTAACAATGTGTATTGTCATTGGTAGGATAAATTACACAAGAAAATTCAGCATGTTACCTAAATAATTAACAAAATAAAATAATACATTGCCTAGAATCCGGAGTTGTATAAAAATATCAATGAAAGTAGTTATAAGCTATTAGTTAAATGGAGCAAACATGTGAAACGTTGAATGTCATAGTAAATATTAATTGATTAGGTTAATACTCGTGCTTTATCTTCATGTTTATAGTTACGAGTATATATCGTCGATCTGCCTAATTGATTACTAAACAGATTCGGGTTGGCAGCACCGTCCCGCGGCGAGCACGTCACACGATCATTGCAACAAACAGATGCAGAAAATGTGACAAATCGAATTATTTGAATTTGAATTTTTCACCAAAAAGAAGAAAAAAAACATTTGAATCCAACAATGAAACGACAGAAATGCGCCATCCGTTTATTAATCTTAATTTTTACGATCATTTAATGCTTGCTACACGTTCCCATGTGACTTACAGATCATCGGCATTATTTGCGACATTTTTGACATCTGTTGGATGATATTTCACATATTTTCGATCGATTTGCATACAATTTTTGACAACACTTCATTGTTGTTTATCAAGCTTTATTAAATCAATGCCATGTTGTGTCTCTTGAAAATTTCTCATAATTCCTGACTAATTAACTAAATAAATTATATTGACTAGAATCCGGGCTTATATAGATGTTAAAATACTTAAAATCACTGAAAGTAGATACGAGCTGTTAGTTAATTGAGGCAAACGTGTGAAACATTACAAATTCTTATAAATATCAATTATTTAAGACAATTATCCACAATTTTGTCTGTCAGATTCCTATTATACAGGAAATAAAATGTAACCCAGCACGCTTAGGTTAAAAAATATTATCATTTTAAATAGTGCATCACATTATAGTAAAGTCTGTATATACATAATAATAATAATAAAAAGTTAAAATATTTCATTATTTTTTTAAATAAAAATGTCTTACCTAACTTATCGTGTTTCAAATCAATAATTTGATGATAAAACAATGACATTTAACAACGCATTATTGACAAATTTAATTTTTTCATAGTTCACTACATTCATATAGTTTCCAAATATGCAATTACTTTCATAATATTCACAGAAAAATACATTATATATATATAATACAAATAATTCATAGTACAAGTAATGGGTTAACTATCTAAAAATCTATTAACACTATACAGTCCGATTACACAACATGTGTGTAATCGCCAGGCCGAACGTTAAGGTGGGGTGACGCAACATGTGTGCGATCGTTTATGAGCGCCGACTACACACAGCTTGTGTTATGTTTTTTAAAATGTTAGTGGCCGATCATACAACATATGTGTTGTTTTTTCTTTCGTCCATAATTCAGAGATCTCAAACCTTTTCAGCGAGGGACATATTTAATTTTAAAGGAGCATTTTTTGTAAAAAAATCTTATAAAATAATGTGAGTTTAGACTTTATCTCGCTTGTTATAATTATTATTTTTAAATTAAGAAAATTGGGATTTTCTCGATCAATATTTCGATTGTATGCATTTAAATTTTATATGTTTGTTAGCAAAATAAGTATTTCCCAAAATATAAACTACATTTTTTTATTTTATATTCCAATGCAATATATTTTTGGTTATTCTTAGTCTCCTTATATACGCTGATGCTTTGTCCGATATTCCCTCAGACGCCGAGGAGATCCAAGACAGCAACGATGATGGGGGATGGATATATATATAAACAAATAAATATATGCCAATTTTTTTTGTAAGCAATTTTTCAAAAAAACAGTCGGCCTCCAGCGCAATTTAATCGCGTAACCACGCGGACTGTATAATGTTAACAAATTCAACAAAAGCAGCGCTTCTACGGTAAAGAGGTTTATAATAACTAAAAAAAACTTATCTTTGTCTTCGGGAACATTTCCAGAATCTTGGAAATATTCTTATATTAGACCTATATTTAAGTGTGGAGATAAAACTAGTGTCAAAAATTATCGTCCTATTTCAATGTTATCAATCATCTCTAAAATATTGGAATCAATCATAACCAGAAAAATAACTCCCTTATTTAAAAATGTATTGATTGACCAACAGAGCATGGTTTTAGAGTTGCCAAATCCACTACAACTAATCTGCTTTCCTTTACTTCCAACATTACTAGGGCTCTTGAGGACAATCTCCAGGTAGATGTCCTCTATACAGATTTCTCCAAAGCCTTTGATAAAGTCAATCACACAATTCTTCATGCAAAGCTGCAATCTATCGGTATTAGGGACCCCTTATTATCGTTTTTCAAATCTTATCTTCATAATAGAAAACAGCTAGTCAGAATAAATAACTTTCTCTCGTCGCTTATCAGTGTCACATCAGGAGTACCTCAAGGAGCCCATCTTGCTCCATTACTATTTAACATATTTATAAATGACATTAGTGATGTGTTCTTGCATACACGTTTCTGGTTGTTTGCAGACGACAACAAAGTCCTAAAATTAATCAAATCTCCTAATGATTGTCTTCTACTTCAACATGACATCAATCGCTTCAATGACTGGTGCATTTCAAACTGTCTACACCTTAACATTGATAAATGTAAAATTATTTCTTTCACCAGAATTAAGAATCCTATTAAGTTTAATTATAACATCAACAGTGTTGCCCTTTCTCATGTTCCTACTATAAAGGACCTTGGCGTCACCCTAAATAGTAAATTATCTTATCACTACCATATTGATAGTATTGTGAACAAGTCCCTTAAACTTCTAGGTTTTATCAATAGAATCACTAAGGATTTTAAAAACCTGAGCTCCATCAAGGTCCTTTACTGTTCTCTGATTTGTCCGCAGCTAGAATATGCTAGCGTTATATGGTCTCCCTACTATCGAACTCATATCGACTGGATTGAATCAGTCCAACATCGCTTCTTGTCAAGAGTTGCACGACGGATCGGCCTTGAGAGAGGTAGCTACTCCAATGAAGATATAGAGAGGCGACTTAATGTATCTACATTGGAGAGACGTAGAACAGTGAATGACTTGCTGTTTATTTTTAAAATTATGAACTCCATAATCGATGACTCGACATTATTGCAGGAAATTACGTTCAATGTTCCCTCCCGGTTCACTAGAGGCAGTGACCTGCTACATGTAAGGACATCTAAAACCAACTACAGATTATATTCTCCTATGTTAAGAATGTATAGACTGGTTAACTGCTCTAGTGACTTGGACTTTTTCGGGGTGGACCTTCCAGCATTTCGCAGATCCCTCTACTAATGTACTAGATCTGTTTTTTTACTCATGTTCATGTTTTGTCTAAATGTATTGTCTTAGCTATTATATTGTTCTGTTTTACCATTTAATTTATTGTATTTTCTATTTTAAAACCGTATGTATTGGCCTAGGCCGTTAATAAAATAAAATAAAATAATGTGTTGTTAATTTGTGATTTCAGGATGAAGATGAATGGCGAGAAGTGGAGGTTGCAAAGAAAGATTACACCGGGCTGAAAATTCAGCCGCTGGCAGCCGGCGAGGGCGGAGGCGCGGCCGGGGGACAGGGGGGCGAGGCCGGGGCTCCACAGGGGGCGGGGGCACCACAGGGAGACCCGAGACAAAAGGGACCTTGGAACAAAGCCGTGAGTTACCACTCTTACTTTTCTCTGGTCAGTGATGACAAATTGTTTCCGTTCAATATCTGGCAACATGGGTGGCTTGTATGATGCAAATCGAAGAGTGACGGTTCATAAGCTCTCTGAAATGATCCCTAATGTCAGCAAAACCTCTATTGGTAAGATTTTGATAAAGCATCTAGGGTATGCTAAGGTTTGCGCGAAGTGGGTGCCACCAACGCGCTCATCGCAAAATTTAGATGAGGTATTGTCAAACACCCACCATACAGCTTGGACTCAGCCCCAAGTGACTACCATCTCTTCCCTGACATGAAGAAACACCTGGGTGGACGCATTTTGGCGATAGAGAAGAGCTGGAAGAAGCGGTTCTCAGGTATCTGCGTGTCTTGGTGGCAGATTTTTTTGACTCGGGCATTCAAAAGCTCGTATACCGCATGCAAAAATGCATTGAACTCAGTGGCGACTATCTACAAAAATAGGTAAAGGTCTGAACTTTCCAAAAATGTACGCATTCATGGAATTAAACATGTTTTACACTGTGAACAATCACTGGGAAACTTATTTTATGAATAATCCTTGTGTATATATAGCTAAGCTCTGCACGTGGAATGTTAATCTGCCAACGTCATCGACTTCAGCTCAACATTCACCTATTCCATTTATTACAGGAATTCGTTCTGAATGGGTGGTGTTCACGGAACGACTTTCGTCTGACACAATTTTTTATTGATAGTCTATCACTGGCATTTTATGGGCAAGCGATCAAATTCCTACCAACCGGCAGTATATGTAGAAATTGAGTAAAAGCCTTTTTTTTAAATCTCCATCAGGAATCGAGCCCACAAAAAATATTTTAAACTAAAGTAAATAAGTAATACATGCTTTCTTTTTTATATTTTCACAAAGTGTGCTTTATTGCCTTGTAGAAAAATTAGGTGTCACGATCTATCGTTCCCAGACAATTCATTCAACGACTCATTGGTAACGACGTTACAAAATAACTTAGGTTAGCAAGTTATCCAGTGCACCAGTTGTCCCACATCATTACTAATGAGTCATTGAACGAATTGTCTGGGGACGAAATGCGGAGGAACCGATTTTTTTTTGTGATTTTATTTTATCGTGGTCCGAATGAGTTAATACCTTCAAAATTTGGTCCACTTTTATTTTAAGTTTGACATCCTTGCTCTAAATGTTGTTGTTGTTTGTTGCAGGAGCAGCAGGGCGGGGAGCAGGCCGAGGAGCCGGAGGAGCGCCCCCCCTCCGCAGGTGGAGGCGCCCCCGCGGCCCGCGCCGCCCGCGCCCGCCTCGGGCAGCTACGTGCCTCCCTCCATGCGCAACCGTCCCGGCGGCGCGCCCGAGCCGGGCCCCAACAGGATAGGCAGCCGCAACCAGGTGAGACCAGAAATGGTGGAAATATTGGTCAGAAGAAATTCCCACATGCGGCTTAACCCAAAAACCACGATACCAAATCTGCCTGTGACTTTACTTTTTGAGTTTACCTGTACGTTTTCAATATAAAGGTTTTGCAATATTTTTTCATTATTTTGCTGGTATGGCACACACGTGGCACACCTTGAATAATATTCTTCGCAGTATCAATCCGGTGGATTGGTTTGCAGCGACAAAATCTCCCATCTCGATCTCCACTCTCGATCCTCTGCAGTCCTCTTTAGCTCAGCATAAGAGCTAAAACTCATGCCCGCAAACACTTGCAGCAAATACTCCCGTACCACTAATAATTAGTGAAATGTTATATTGGAATGTTTATTGACTGTCTTGTTTTGTCGGCTTTGCAGAAAAACCACGCGCCCGACATCCACAGTGAAGAATACTTCCCGGTGCTAGGCGGGGAGGCGCCGGTGCCCGGTAAGCGAGGCGCCCCGGCCGGGGGCCCCCAGGGTGGCGCCTGGACCGAGGCCGGGGGCGCCAGGGCAGCGCCGCGAGCGCAGCCGGAGCGCCTGCAGCTTGGGAACCGCTTCACCTCACTCACGCACGACAGCTAGCAGGTAGCACTATACACACACTCACTATATATACACTGGTACCGAGCAGGGTACATCGACTAGAGCAGCGGTCGGAGAACTTTTTTACGGAACGGGCATAAGTCCACTTTGGTTGCAAGCTCAAGAGCTACTGCCGCTAGTCGTGGTAGTGGCCGGTGTGGCCCACTCCCACTCTCTTCCCTCACAGTGAAGTATGAAAGAGTGAGATGCGAATATAGTGTCGCGCTCCCGCACATCGTCGAGACCCAAAGTCGAGGCACTCACAGCGCAGTTTTGTTTCCAATGTTCACAAAACACCTCCGATGTACCCTGGAGATAAATTGTTTTTAATGCGTAAATAAATTATGGAGAAATACCTAAAACCTTAACCTTGTATTTATTATGTTTAAAGAGATATTGATGGTTATTAGAAGCAATGTGCAGAAGATACACATCACAGGGAAGGAAAGGTTAACTACTGCAGCAGCATAAATAACTTTAAGCAGATAGAATTAATAGAAATGCAGTCTACACTCAAATCTAAGAATGTAGAAGTGGGGGATACTTGGTTTTTACTCCCCAAAAGCTATACGTTGTACGCTCATATACTTGTCTCCGTAGATTTCGCACAGCTGCGAATGGATTTCTACCGGCGCAATGTTTTTTGCAGACAGGAAACGCCTGGCGGTCGTAGCAAGGGGGAGATCCATCACATACGGCTGTCAAGCCAAGACAGTTCCGCAGGCAGCTTGCTAGGGAGGGGATCTGGAGTGGGGGAACCAAGGTACACTAAAGAATCGCGGGATCCACCAAAACAGCCCTTTTCAGGAATGCAGTGCCGTGGGAAACTTAAATTACGCATTACCCTCGTATATAGATAATATATATAATAGGTTTTTTTTGCATTTTTAGGTGACTTGCTGCGTGGGCGCCTTGGCCGGCACTCCGGCGCTACGTGCACACGACCACACTTGTCTACCGGCGAGGGCAACGACCCCCGCGTGCTGATGAAGACCATTACAACACATATGTATAACTATATATATAAACACACTATATATTTATATATACACACACACATATTAGGTGTACCGGAAAAGAATGTCGTTTTTAATATAAAAAATTATACATTTAATAAGTATAAATATAATAGGTATATATATATTGATATGTATAATTATATATATTTATATATTATAAAATTATATTTATATATATATAATGCACCAAATATATTATTATCAATTATATAAATATTATTAATATAAATTTAATATACAAAATTGCCAGATTTAAATTTATTTTAATGTTTTAATGTCATTTACGAACATTCAAAATATCTCCCAGTAAATCTCACTTTCTTTCTTCGTGAAATGGTAAAGCGTAATATTTCGAATGAATTCCTCATTCGGTACAAAGCTCTCCATTGTATATAGGGTTGTAATTTTTTTGTTTAAAAATCCTAGTACACTCCAGGTATACGCGGTCAGAGAAACAACACAGAACACGTTGTAAAAGTTTGACTTCCGAAGCAAAACCGACCAACTCAAAACCACTAAAAAAAAAACGACATTCTTTTCCGGTACACCTATTACATACAATATATATATATAATGATAAATAATTGATTGATGCGAATGTTGGGATGATGATGATGATGAATGTGATGAAATTAAATGTGCGGAAATGTTTACTTTTTTTTTTTTTTTTTCATTTTTTAACACTGGCTGATTCCTTTGAACCTTGCTTTCCGATGATATGTATTAACATACTCCTTTTCTAAAAAAAAAAAAGGTAGTCATTCAGTCACGTGGCGGCAGGACGAGGAGCAGATTAACAACACAAAGACTTTTTCTGAAGCGTGTCATATATATTTCGATAACTTTACAAACTCTGGCCCAGACCACATCATTCAGGCCGCAACGCCGTTGGCACATGACTGACTGCTGCAGGCACCGCGCTCGATAAATATCGATGTATATAACTAACGTCACACCCGTGATCGGACTTGTCCAATATGCCAATATGGCGACACATACATGTACGACAGGCGAACAGAAATACGAGACGAAAGATTGTATATGGATGTTTTCTGTACCAGTCAGCAAGGGCTACATCATGCTGATGTCAGTATTTACTACAACTGGACTCTAATAGTGAGAATATCCATATGAGGTTATGTTAGCGAGATGTCCCATGCAACAGACGTCTAGGCCGCCCCACGTCGATACCGATGAGTTGCTGAACGAATTGTCTGTGAATGATTGGTCGTGCTATTTTTTATATGACAAATTAGACTCTTCTTTACACTCCCGCGTCACATCGGATAACAATTAAATCACTCAGTCAGTGAAATGCCAGTCATAGCCTATTAATTAAAATTAGCAGTAGACGAAAGTCGTCCAGTGAAGGCCACCCATTCATTGTAAATTTCTGTAATAATAAGGACGATGCGTGAATCCCAGGCTGTAGTCTATGACGTTGGCGGATCGACACTCCGCATGCAGCGCTTAGCCATATGCACTATGGTAAGCGTCGTAGAATTCCACAGATGAGATTTCAAAATTACTATCACCATCTGTCGGTATTCTCCTGTATGTGCTACGTAAAAAAAAATGAAAATATTTATAGGTGATTTTTAAAAAAAAAAAATTCAAAGGAAAATGGGCGATGAGCCTGACATTTCTGAGGCATGGACTATTTTATCCTAAAGGGCGGCTCAACCCGGAAACGTACACACACTGCTCCTAAAACTACTCTTTGAATTTTCGCATGTACCGAAATGTGATTCTAAAAGTTTCTGTGAATCTGGTACAAATTTCTCTCCTTCTGCTTGTTGGCATCTGTGTTTCTTCCGTTGCAAGGCGCCTAAATGCACCAATGTCACTTTTTGCAATCTATTTTTTGGATTTGCGCATTTTTATATATAAAAAAATATGTAAATAACGTTGGACATAACTGAACTTTTTTTAACCCTTTCTTTACGGCTCGGTGGAATACAAATTATACTGTCAATACGGCGTGAACTTTTTAAACCATTTTTTTTTGCTTAAAACTAGTATTTGAAGCATAAATGTACTTATCTGACCTATTATCATATATCACATTGGTTCTTGTATCCTTTAGCTATCAGATGATGCATTAAAAACTATTATATTTAACAAACGTTCATTATGTAACTCCATTCATGTGGTGGCATTGACACATGCGGCTTACAGAAAAATCACAACTGTGACGAAACCTAAAAAACGATATTTATTTACATGCTTTACAGATTCCTGTAAATAATACATGTAGGTTGATAAAGGGAATGACTGCAGTTCCAATTTCCTACCGTAGATGTCACAATGAATACTGAAAGTAGCAAAACGATATATCACGTCAACCGATGTCAACGGTCGGGGAATCTTTGACGGCATATGCCGACAATCGATGTGAAAGGGTTAACCCTTTAGGTACGGCTATTGTTTTTATCATTGTTCCATAAGAAGTGTCGATAATGCATAGAAAAATAAAATAATTAAATATTTAATTTTTATGATATATTATTATTATGTACACACCTATATAATTTTTAACATTAATAATTAATTGACCATCAATTAAAATAAACTATATATTTTTTTTTACAAAACTCCTTGCCTATATATCGGAGCGCCACACTAGTGATATGTCGTGTTATGCCCATTTTACCGGTGGGTATAGCCCAATGGTCAAAGCGTTCGCTTTGCAAGCCAAATTTTGTGGGTTCGATCCCCGACGGAGATTAAAAAAAAAAAAGATTCTTAATCGATATCTGAGCTCTAAAATACCTCCGGTCGGTGTGAATTTGATCCCTCGCCTGTAAAATGCCAGTCATAGACTATTGATTAAAATTGGTGGTAGACGAAAGTTGTCCCATGAAGACCACCCGTTCACAGTAAATTCCTGTAATAATTTGGATGATGCGTGGATCTCGCAGTCACATTCAGTCGGCCCGCTGTAAAACTGCTTTCATTTGTGTCTTCGTCTTGCATACTCCGGTCCCAAGTCTGTTAAGGGACCTCCATATAGGCTAGGTCCTTTTTTGGGGCAATCCGAGTATTCCCCTCAGTTCCGCTTCTCCACATGTTCAGCCGCAGGGTGGCCTCAGGTATCACCAGTTCCGGTGTCTACTGTAGGAAACTTCTTGATTTGAGCCGTGTGGTTATCTTTTGTGGTGGATAACCCCAATAATGTATTATATGTTTACATGGAATCAATTTTTTTGTATCAAATAGAGTTTTTGTTGTCATGTTTGTTTTTTATATTCTTTTACTGTAACAATGTGAAATGATAGTAATGGAATGGTTGACGCTATGTTTGTTTTTTTCTCTTTTTTTAAGTTTTGGAATGTTCAGTTTTTTATATATAATGTAAAAGATGGCGTTGTAGATGGGTGCTGCCGGGAATGCGGAGAGGCAGGCCGTTGAGAAAATGAAATATTGTTTAAAATAATTATTATTGATTAATTGGATTAAAAAAATATATGAAAGTGAAATATTTGTTTTATTTATTACACTTATTAATCCATAAACCATTATGAACATCTACCGAAGGGCATCACTACAATTTCCCTAGTATAGCCATTTATTGTCCCTAAAACTACCTAAGGAAACAGGTTCGAACACAATCGCCTGGGCGATTCATGAGTTATACTCATTCCTGTTGAGATTTTTGGTTGTAATGGATGTATTAATTATTTATATATTATATATAAACTGTGCAAATTCAAATTACAATACCAACCTATTATAACGCCTTAACCGTTTGGTTACTAAGCGTCGACAGTCGATTCTCGTGCGAAAAAGACGAAGCGTCAAATATTCGACACTCATTTAAACATTTTTTTTAAATATCAGTTTGAAACATATCACACGTATTCATACTTCAAGCTTTGTGTGATGTGTTGTTAGAAAGTCATCATAAATAAGTAATGCATCAATTGGATCCTTTGGTTACTAAGCGACTCATCTAAACACAAGTTGACAGTAATAAACATTTATTATTTACATCATATATCATCTCAACATCTAAATAAGAGTTTGGATATTTTATTTTTTGATGTTTATATTTTTTTATTGGCAAATATAATTATTATTGATTATATTTTTATTTGTTTAATCTAAAGTATGAACTGTTTGGAATGAATATTATTTTTATTTTTACAATCTAGCATAAAGAAGATAAAAATTATGTTAAATTTTTAAAGTACTAAAAATGCCTTAAGATCGCTTCGTTTTTTTCACAAGTTCGGTAAGAAAATTATAAGTAACCAAAGAGTTAAATAAAATTTATAATGTTTCTGAAAGAAATAAATAAAATTGAAATTGAAAAAAAAACTCCTGTGTGTCGTAAAGAAACATATTATATGACAAATGATTAATAAAAATAGTTTTTTTTTAAATAAAGGTTTAATATATATTTATATAATAACCATATTATAAATTTTCAAATAAAACATCAATTCATTTATTTCATTAGAAGATTAGAAGTAACCACTCGGCGGAGCTGACTTGAGATGAGGCGAAGACCATGACAGATGACAGAGCTCTGTGGCGGCAGTTCGTGAATACTATATGCTCCGGTTAGGGGAGTGGACATGATGGGATGATGGTGATATGCTCCAAATATGGAGCGGATATGGTTAAAAAAAACGGAACGAAAATAATAATCTTTCTTTAAAAAAAATCTAAAAAATAACTCTAAAATTCTTTCTCTTTTGCACTTCTGTGCAGTGGCCAAAATTGTTCAGACTATTAGTTGAACGCATCATCAATTAGACTTACTCATGCCGGCGGATACAGCTTAGTCAAAGCATTTGCTTTGCAAGCCAAAGGTCGTCGGTTTGATTCCCGGCGGAGATTAAAAAAAAGAGATTTTTAATTGATTTCTGAGCTCTAAAAATAACCCCGGTTGGTGTGAATTGGATCCCTCACTTGTAAAATGCCAATGTGGATCAACACTCCATGCGCAGCGTTTAGCTATATGCAGCATGGTAAGCATCATAGAATGCCACAGATGAGACTTCGTCTGTTGGTTTTCTCCTGTATGTGTTTACATAAAAAAAAAAAATATGGGTGATTTTTTAAACAATTTTTTTTAAAGGAAATTGGATGATAAGCCTGACATTCGAATTTTATATCTATGTAATTAAATCGATTGAAAAGTGATTCTAAAAGTTTCTGTGAATCTGGTACAAAATTCCCTCAGGTTGCTGCAAACCTCCCTAGACAGGAGTATTTGCCGCAAGTGTTGGAGGTCATGAGTTGTAGCTGTTATGTGGAGCTGAAGAGGATTGCAGAAGATCGAGAGGAGTAGAGTCGAGATGCAAGATTTAGTTGCTGCAAACCAATCCACCGGATTGATACTACGAAGAAGGAGGGCAATGCTTCTTGATGTGCGCCCTCAGCCCGCTCCTGTACTTGGCGCGGTAGCCGCAGGTCTTGCAGCTGTAGAGCTTCTCGCCGGGATGGCTCTTCTTCATGTGCCCCATGAGCATGCTGTTGAAGTAGCACGTGAAGGTGCAGTGGATGCACTGCAGGGTCTTGTTGGAGTAGATCTGCTTGCAGGGATCGCACACGATGGTGTTGTTCTTGACGGCGTCTACGTTGGAATAAACTTTACCGCACGAGCGACACGTTGCCACCGTTTGATCTGAATTCAACAAAAAACATCATTTATATTGATTCAATAACATTAAGGTTATCAACTGACAATACTTGGTGAAACTGCATAATTATAAATTAATTTTAATTACAAAATTAATAAATTAAAGATATTTAGTTTTGATTCACATTTATTTTAAATGATTCATGAGAGTAAGCCGCAATGAGCAGCAGAAAATTAACATATCAATGCTAGGAGTACCCCTAAAGGATGCAAAAGAATTTGTATACTTTGGAAGTACGATCACCTGGGATGGCAGAACAAAAAGAGAAGTCAACAGTCGAATACATCAAGCAAGGCTAGCTTTCAATAAAAAAGCCAAAATTCTTGAGTCAAAGAATATTACTTTAGGGCTCCGCAAGCAACTTGTCAAAACACTTGTTTGGAGCATCTTAATGTACGGCTGTGAGACATGGTGCTTATCTGAAAGTGATAAAAAAAGACAAGAGGCCTTTGAGATGTGGCCGTACAGAAAAATTCTCGGAATTTCCTGGAGAGACCACGTTACGAACAATGAGGTTCTCAGGATAATCAAGGAAGATAGGCAACTAATAAGAACCATCTCAGAGAGGCGAGCCCGATGGATTGGTCACATCATGCGCCACGATGGTCTCCTTCACGATATTGTGGAGGGGATGGTTGAGGGTAGAAACTGTAGAGGGCGCCCTAGACGGGAGTATTTACAGCAAGTATTCGAGGACATGAATTGTAGCGCTTATGCTGAGCTGAAAAGGGTTGCGGAGGACCGAGAGGAATGGAGATCGAGATGCAAGATTCTGTTGCTGCAAACCAATCCACCGGATTGATACTACGAAGAAGAAGATTACACGTTTCGGCCTCATCTTCAATAAAGATTGAAGATGACTGAAGGATTATTGAAGATGTTCTCAAGGGAGGCCGAAACATGTAATCATTTAAAATAAATGTGAATCAATACTAAATATTTTTGATTTATAATTTTTAAAATTAAAATTAAATTAAAATTATTATTATATTGATTTAACATTGAAAAACATTAACCATCTACGTTCGAAATAAGATTTCATAAAAAGTCACGAAATAATTCAATAAGTCAATGAAAAATAAAGTTGAATATTTAACCCTCGCCTTACGATGCTAAAAACTTCCGCGCGTTCCGATGGTGTCAACTCATTACACATTCTGATTTAAAGTGAATAAAATGAGTAGAAATTCGAAAAAATGAAAATATTCAAAGATGTCGCTTAATTTTATAATAGTTGATGTCAATAAGCAGTAATAATTGACATTTAATAGCTGAAAACATGAAAAACATCAGACGAAGATCTCAAACGGCCAGACGCACCTTGGCGCGTGAACTTCCGAGAGCTACTAACATTACTTGGCCTGTCGATATATCTATGTGCCGACGCGCAAAGATATAATTTCGAAGTAGTCGACCAACTGAGGTTTCCCGTCTCGCTCACTCATATTAGTACGTCAGCGAGAGTGAGGAGTATAGATGCCGTCGTATCTGGGTATTTTTAAATTTTATTTTCGCACACGCTTCCGACAGGTCGAATGAATACATGACAGTTGACGCGTCTTGATTGTAGTGGTGAATTTATTCCGGATTTTAGAAAAATATATCCTGCTCCCGATGAGTGCCTATTATTATAAATATTTTTTTTTTCAATACGTAAATGTATTAAGGAGGAATACCTTAAATCTGAACCCTGTGTGTATTATATTTACAGAGATATTTAAGTTATTACAAGCAACGTGTAGTCGATAGACATCATCGGGGAGGAGAGGTTAAGGACGATTTTTTGTGTGTGTTTAATTGGTCAGTGCTGCATTTATATTCACCTCTAGAATTAAATTAAAGACTAAGCTCCGCAGGCAGCTCATTAGAGAAGGGATTTGGAATGGGGGAACCAACACTACAGAATCGCGGGCTCCACCATAACAGCGCTTTTCAGGACTGTAGCTCCATGGGAACCTTATTTTACGGATAACCCGCGTATATACGCAGGTTATCCGTAAAATATAATACGATATCGGCCTCGTTAACCGAGCGCATTATTCTAATGATATCCATGATGTAGTTTAACAGCAAGGGACCGTCAGAACTAAGCAGCAGTTCAGTAAGCTCCTCCCAAGAAATGACAAAGACTTCCAGGCGACGACGGATGAAACATATATTTTTGATGCGGTTAATATATGTCGACCAAGAACTGGCAGCTTCCAAAGTTCCTTCCTTAATGCCACCGGTAAGCTATGGAATGCTCTTCCAGCGTCTGTGTTTCCTCCTTCCTACAATCTGGATCTCTTCAAGAAACAGATAAATATACACTTGCAATCTCCCCAACCCACACACAAACACGAACACAACACACGTTTCCCGCATGCAGCGTCCAGCCTCCCTGGCTGAGCGTCATAGAGTGCATTGGTCTTGACCGGTTGTGCTCTCCTGCATGCGTTTACATAAAAAAAAAAAATTCAAGAAAAGTGCCTTAGCTCTATCGGGCATGCAGACCTTGTGGTTTTTAATACTAAGGTTATTGTGTTCATACTTGAGTTAGCGGCAACACCAATTCTCTGCTCACATTCGGCTGCTGCGCTGTCAACATCTTTCTCATCACCGGTTTTTGAGGTTATCACTGAAATTTAAAAAATGATTTATTTTTATGTAATTGCATGCAGGAGAGCACACCCGTTCAAGACCAGTGCACAATATGACGCTCAGCCAGGGAGGCTGGACGCTGCATGCGGGAAACATGTGTTGTGTTCGTGTTTGTGTGTGGGTTGGGGAGATTGCAAGTGTGTATTTATATGTTTCTTGAAGAGATCCAAGATCAAAGTGAATGCAAAATGAATTAAACGTAGTATTATAGATATTATATGTACAGTGGAGGCATTTTTTTCACAAACGACTAGAGACCCGTATTTTTAGAATCTTGCAATAGATGTGAAATAGATGCTAAAAATCACAACATATGCTAATAAATGTGAATTTCGTAAAAAAAAATCTTAACACATACAGGAGAATACCGACAGAGGTGATAGTAATTTTGATGTCTCATCTGTGGAATTCTATGACGCTTACCATGGTGAATATGGCTAAGCGCTGCATGTGAAGTGTTGATCCGCCAAAGTCATAGACTACAGCCCGAGATTCTTGAATCATCTTTATTATTACAGGAATTTACTATGAACGGGTGGGTGGTCTTCACGGGACGACTTTCGTCTACCACCAAATTTTAATTAATAGGCTATGACTTGCATTTATGGCGCAGAGACGTGGAATCTGACAGCAAGTCTTACCCATAAAATAAAAGTCACCCAGCGTGCTATGGAGAGATCCATGCTCGGAGTGTCGCTAAAAGATAGAATCCGAAACGAGGAAATACGCAGAAGAACTGAAGTAGTGGATGCTACCCAACGAATAGGCACACTCAAGTGGCAATGGGCAGGTCATATCTGTCGAAGAGACGACGGTCGATGGGGAAGAAAAGTATTGGAATGGCGCCCAAGAACTGGCAAACGAAGCATTGGCCGACCCCCTACAAGATGGACTGACGATATAAGAAGAATAGCGGGAGTGACCTGGATGCGGAAGGCGGAGGATCGAAGAGGATGGAGACTCATGCAGGAGGCCTACGTTCAACAGTGGACGGACACAGGCTGATGATGATGACTTGCATTTTACGGGTGATGGATCAAATTCACACCAACCGGGAGTATTTTAGAGCTCAGAAATCGATTAAAAATCTTTTTTTTTTTAATCTCCGTTGGGGATCGAACCCACGAACTTTGGCTTGCAAAACAAACGCTTTGACCGTTGAGCTATACTCACTCTAACCAAGTTGTTCCGGAACATAGTGTTTGCAGTAATCAATCTTACAATGGTCCCTTGGATGTTGTTATAATTTGTTTTTTTAACCGCCTTTTACGACTAAATGGTCCAGTCCTCAGAAGCATCCTATTAATCATGCGATCTTATGAAAACTTGTAAGAAGATTGACTGTATTTCTATTCTTATAAGCAAAAAATATTACTCACTTGTATTTGATTCTTTAATATAAAATATTTCTCTTGCTGGTAGTCTAGGCTTCGTTTTACTCTTGTACTGTTTTCCATCAACAATTGAATCATCGACATTTGTTCCTTTGCTTTTTATTCCTTCATCATTAGTTGCCACAGTATTATTAAAACAATCCACTTTATTATTTTTCGATACATTAGGTGTTGCCATAGTGATTCCAAAACAGCCGTCTTCTTCGTTTAAACTGTTAGGTAGCTTCCCTACACTGTTATGAGAATCTGACATCAAAATATTCGAAGGGATCAAGTCATCGAAGGAGTCTGTTTGTTTGAAAGACATGTTTTTTGAATGCGCCGCATCGTCTTTGTAATTAGCGAGAAGTCGTTCAAGAGATGGAGCAGATTGACCCGATCGGGACATGTTACATTCAGAAAAGCATAAACTATAAATATAAAAGTCAATATTTTCTCAAGAATACATTATTCGATCTAGAAAAAATATCTCATCAGTAATTTGCGGTAGAAATTTGTGGTGATAATATGCTCCAGCTACAGCGCGAATACGATAGATTAGTTAATAAATAGGTTGTGTTTGACTGGTAGATTCTCATAAATATTTTTTTTCTACTTTAAGATTTTAAATTTAGTTATGTTTGTGCAAATGCCGCGTTGCTACTGATCACAATTTGTTAATAAAGAGTATTTCTTGTGACAAACATAAAATGCATCTATTATCTGTTTTATTGTTTCATTTTGATGTAAACAGTCAAGATAAAAGTGTACACATTAGCCTAACTTTTTGACGTTTGATCATGGTGCTGCCATATAAAGATTTAAATAGAGTTGCAATGATGATAATTTTATTAATTTAGTATCTATTACATTTTTGTCTGGTAGCGAAGATAAAACAGTAATCCTTATGTAAATTATTTATATCACAAGAAAAAATTTAATCCACTGCAAATCCAGTGAATAAATTCGTTGGGTTAACCCTTTCGCATCGGTTGTCGGCATATGCCGTCATAAGATTCCCCGACCATTGACATCGGTGGACGTGAAATATCATTTTGCTACTTTCTTAGAATAGTTTTTTATGCATCATCTGATAGCTAAAGGATACAAGAACCAATGTGATACATATATGAAAATAGACCAGATAAGTACATTTTTGCTTCAAATACTAGTTTTATAATTGACAATATAATTTGTATTCAAACCGAACCGTAATGAAAAGGTTAAGGAAAAGAAGGTTTTAGTAGTAAAAATATATATATACCGAAAGTTAATATGTATTGGAGATAAGACTAAGACCCTAGACATATTGTACGAAATTCAGGCACTTTAAGAAATATAAAACAATCTCATTGAAAAAATTTGCGACTAAAAAATACGTTCTTAACGCATCGTTTTGAGCGGGAAAAAAATTTTGCAACTAAAATAACGCTATATTTCTTACAAATCATGTTTTTTCTTCAAAAATTTCTTATTGGCAAAAAATAAAAGTTTTTGCAATCGTTGATAAGGCAAATAAAATCGATTTTTTGGCAATTTTGGCTGAATTTTTAAAGGAATGACTTGAAAAAAATAAAAATAAACAATAGATGAAGTAAAAAAGTTGATATCTACCATCTTGACATTTGGTCTCGTCGCAAATAAAAATGTCAGACGAGGTTTGGCTGAATTTTTAAAGGAATGACTCGAATAAAACAATAGATGAAGAAGTTGATATCTACATCTTGACATTTGGTCTCGTCGCAATGTCAGACGAGGTTTGCACAGCCAAGGAGGCTGCCTTCGGGGGCGACACAATCTTCGGCAAGATCCTGAGGAAGGAAATTCCTTGTGAATTCATCCACGAAGATGATCAGGTAAAGAAATCAGCTCCAATGATAGTATTATCTGTAAATTCATCGTGCGCACGCTGTGTCAGAATTTGAGGTTAACATATTGTGCTGTTATTTACTTTTACGATTAGTGTCTCTGTTTTGATTAAATTAAAGTAATTTTGAATTGTTATTTGATGTTATGGCGAGCGAAAACATAGCTCAATGCAAATCAGCTATAACAATTATATATATATGTAAGTCGGCCAACGCCAGTGTTATGTGTTGATTAATTTATGTTATTATTATCAAGAAAATATAGCATAATCCCTGACTATTTACTTTTTGTTTGATTTATTGATGAGAGAAGAAATGTCATATAAGATCATGTTAACTGTAAATTTGTATGTTTTCACATCAGCATGATATAGCCCTTGCTGACTGGTACCGAAAACCTCGATATACAATCTGTCGTCTCTTATTTCTGTTAGTTTGTCGTCCATGAATGTGTCCGCCATATTTGCAGTTGTCACTAGTTATATAGACCGCCGCTTGGGGTGCCGACGAGCGCGATCAGTCGCCCCACGCCCGTCGTCGAGAGCATATTGTATTGTGGCTCGGCCTAATGCTGTGCCTAGGTCGAGCCCTAAATTTGTAAAGTTTTATCGTAAATATAATCAATGTGCTTCTGAAAAAGTCTTTGTTTTGCTGACCTGCTCCTCATCATGCGCTCTTGTGACGGCATAACACCCTTCTGAGAGAGAGAGGAGGATGTTAGTTTGTATCAGTTATTGATGTATCTTTTCTCTATGTTTCAGTGTGTGGCCTTCCATGACCTGAACGCCCAGGCTCCTATCCACTTCCTGGTGATCCCCCGCAAGCCCATCCCGCAGCTGTCCAAGGCCGAGAAGGTAGACAAGGAACTCTTGGGTACGTAGCATGATCAATTTTGCTGTTATATGGTGTTGTTAGATGTATCAGAAAAATAACCACAGCCTAATCCTTTGGTTATTAAGAATTTTCTTAGCGAACTTGTGAAAAAAACAAACCGATTTTAGAGCATTTTTTAGTTCGTTA
Source organism: Glossosoma conforme (assembly GCA_022606575.1). Classification (NCBI taxonomy): domain Eukaryota; kingdom Metazoa; phylum Arthropoda; class Insecta; order Trichoptera; family Glossosomatidae; genus Glossosoma; species Glossosoma conforme. The sequence continues at coordinate 481,304 of JAGTXR010000072.1, forward strand.
AAAATTTAACATAATTTTTATCTTCTTTACGCTAGATTGTAAAAATAAAAATAACGTTCATTCCAAACAGTTCATACTTCAGATTAAGCAAATAAAAATGTAATCAATAATAATTATATTTGCCAATCAAAAAAATATAAACATAAAAAAATAAAATATCCAAACTCTTATTTAGATTTTAAGATCATTTGTGATGTAAATAATAAATGTTTATTACTGGCAACTTGTGTTTAGATGAGTCGCTTAGTAACCAAAGGATCCAATTGATGCATTACTTATTTATGATGACTTTCTAACAACACATCACACAAAGCTTGAAGTATGAATACGTGTGATATGTTTCAAACTAATATTATTACAATATCATAGCTACAAACCTCTTTTATAAAATACCAAAAAAAAAACCATAGGTGGTTGATTTATAAACCTTAAAAAAATAATAGATGAGCGTCGAATATTCGACGCTTCGTCTTTTTCGCACGAGAATCGACCATCGAATATTCGACGCTTAGTAACCAAAGGGTTAAAAGAACTCCCATCTCAAAAAACCTTTTCAACATTTGTTTTTTGAAAACTAGGTAATTTTGTAGGTATTCACTACCAGATCTGGTATTGTGGCTTTAGGGTTTTGCCGTGTGTTGCGAATTTCTTTGAACCAATTTGTAAGTACTTTTAAAACGCAGCATGCATGTGCTATTTTGTGTATTTTGACAAGTCGCTTCTTCTCATGTGAGGCTGCTAGTTCCTTATTTGGCCACTATGAGTGTTCGGTGCAGTGACACATGACCACCGTCCCAGTCGTTACCTGGGGTCATGAATTAAACAGAATGTTGAACCGAATTTTGTCAGTCTTCTTTTACATTCTCTTAGGTTCTCGATGAGTACTTTACTTTCGCGACCTGTTCCTCTCCTGATGGCGACCCCGGCCATCTTGAGTCAATTTTATTAGGCGGGGGATGTCAATATAAATTATTTATTTAAATACTCATGCTATATTTTCTCATTTATGTAATTTTCCAGGTCATCTGATGCTGGTGGCTGCCGATCTCTCAGCAAAGTTGGGACTCGGCGATGGCTTCAGGATGGTGGTAAACGATGGCCGCAACGGCGCGCAGAGTGTCTACCACCTTCATCTGCACGTCATGGGCGGGCGACAGATGCAGTGGCCACCCGGATAACCTAACCCAACCACACCAAATAACACTCTGAAATAATGTCAGCTTTATTAAATATACACACACTATACATCTAATTCTCTATACGCATCAATTCATTCAGAAAAAATATCGGCAGAAGCGGGATGCGAACCTGCGAGCCTTAAAACCAACCGTTGCTCTTGTTCATTACCCTAATCCAATCGACTATCTCCTGCCCGGGTAGGTTCGCACCCCGCTTCTGCCGATATTTTTTCTGAACGAATTGATGCATATAAAGAATTTGATGTATACTATGTGTATATTGAATTACTAATAATATTGTAATGTAGTCAATGATCTATAAAAGAAGTTTAGAATGTTGAAAAAATAAAATAATATTCTAATAAATATTTGAATTAATGTCAACGTGATCTGTAAACATCTACGTAAAGGCTGCGACAAATTATTTTCTATAAAACATTTTTTATTTCAATTCCTTTGTTATTAGTGTGCCCTAATCCTTCTAATCCACGGGTCTTCAACCTGGTTCGTACCGCCCACTAGTGGGCGATACGGGCTTCCGTGGTGGGCGGTGGGCGATTTTTAAATCTTCTACATTCCTTTAGGATTTTTTCCACCCATATACTGAATTGAAATATAGCGAGGTTGGTGTGGGCGGCAGGGAAATTTTACCATGAAAAATAGGCAAAAGTGGGCGCTAGGCATAAAAAGGTTGACGACCCCTAGCTCTAATCCCTCACAAATACCATCTGAAATTGTATTTTATGGACAGCTCATATGCATAAACTGATATGCATTGACCTCTTGGATGACCTAACCTCATTTATTAACACACTTAACCCTTTCGCATTGGTTGTCAATATATGCCGTCAAAGATTCCCCGACACCGTTGAAATCGGTTGATGTGATATATCGTTATGCTACTTTCAGTACTCATTGTGACATTTACGATAGGAACTTGGAACTGCAGTCATTACCTTTATCAACCTACATGTATTATTTACAGGAATCTGTAAAGCATGTAAATAAATATTGTTAGGTTTCGTCACAGGAGTGATTTTTCTGTAAACCACGTGTGTCATTGCCACCACATGTATGGAGTTACATAATGAGTGTTTGTTATACCTGTATAGAATAGTTTTTTATGCATCATCTGATAGCTAAAGGATACAAGAACCAATGTGATGTATGAAAATAGATCAGATAAGTACATTTATGCTTCAAATACTAGTTTTAAGCAAAAAAATGGTTTGAAAAATTCTTGCCATATTGACAGTATAATGTGTATTCTACCGAGCCATAAACGAAAGGGTTAAAGATTATTTAACATTGATGTATACCAACCTATATATATATATTTTTAAATCGATATTGGGAAGAGGTCAGATACAGTAGGATGATCGTGTTGAGTGGAGAATCATATTGAAGGGTTACATTTATTTCTATAGAAGTGTACGTTTCGGGAGGGTGTGTAATGCAAAAATAAAATATATTTAATTTTTTAGGGTTTGTAAAAATAAAACAAATCAAATACAAATTTCAACATCTTTAATAATAAAAAATATATCATCGTTTAAATATACATAATATATTTATAGTTTTACATAGTTTTACATGGTCTTATATAAAGAGGTGTCTGCGGATTACTTTGCTAACTTCGCTTCTTACGCAATGATTGAATTGTTAGTAAATCTTCACTTTAGTGTATCGCGCTTTATTACATCAATACTATAGTATCTTTACTCATTGTTAGATTTAACATTTTAAAATTAAAAATAAAAAATTTCACACTTTTTACAAAGATACGAGGTTTATCCGTAAAATAAGGTTTCCATGGCGCTACAGTCCTGAAAAGCGCTGTTATGGTGGATTCCGCGATTCTGTAGTGTACCTTGGTTCCCCCACTCCAAATCCCTTCCTTAGCGAGCTGCCTGCGGAACTCAGTCTTGGCTTGGCAGCCATACTTGATGGATCTCTCGCTCGCTTCGCCCGCCAGGCGTTTCCTGTCTGCAAAAAACATTGCGCCGGTAGAAATCCATTCCCAGCTATGCGAAATCTACGGAGACAAGTGTATGAGCGTACAACACGTGCGCAAATGTTGCAGAGAGTTCAAGAACGGGCGTACTGACGTCCATGATGAGGAGCGTTCCGGACGGCCATCTGTTTCTGACGAAACAATCGCAAAAGAGAAGGCAGCGATGCTCTCAGATTGAAGAGTGGCGGTTCGTATTTCATAAAGCATGTATTCAATAAACAAATTTACAAAGCTCGATACACTAAAGTGAAGCGTTACCGAAATATTTACAAAGTTTTTAAATTTATTATTATAGTTTTTTAGCTGGGATAAAAATATTTGAAAATTTCAGAAATGGCAACATTACAATTCAAAATCAAATCAAAATGATAGGTATTCATTAATCAGGGTAGGTAATGACAATTTATGTATTTACCCTTCGTCACACACGTTTATTAAAATGTTATATACGCTACTTGATAGGCCATCATGGCCTATCACTAGTCAAATCATTTTTTTTTCTGCCAAAAATGCACTTTACCCGCCTCACACTGGACAGTTGAGTCTCTTTAACGATGCACTCATTAAGATTATGATCAGTTAGCAACTGATAAGTCCAGTGGGAGTCCCGCCTGAACATTTGTGGCCACTGCACAGAAGTGCATAAAATAAAGAATGTGTGAAAGAGATTAGAATCGCATTCACGGGTTGTAAAGAGATGGAAGATAGATTATCTCACCGAAAATACGAGCGAAAATGGTAAATGCGTGGAATTTTTTTTTAGTGGCCACAGTCTGAAAAGGACTCCTCTTTCTAACGAGAGGAACTGACAGTCCCAGAGAATGTGCTCTGAGGTCTGGAAGGGGGCGCCACAGCGGACACTAGGGTTTGAAACTAAATTAATTGAGTATAGTCTGTCATTAAAAGCGCCATGCACAGTCATTGGTTGGGTAGACCAGTGATCAGATCTTATACGTTTAGCAGTTAGTCAAAAATGAACTATGCATCTCAAAATTTTGCCAAACGTATTGCATGAATTGCTATAGACAGTCCTTCACTTCAGGACGGCATGTTTGAGGGCTTTTGTTTATGCTCTCGTGTGGTAATCATTCTTTAGTAAATCCATAGACGCTGGAAGAGTATTCCAAAGCTTGCTGACGGCATTCAAATATTATATTCAAGAAAATTAAGCATGATACCTGAGCATTTAACTAAATAAATTGTATTCACTAGAATCTGGTCTTACTTAAAAGTTAAAATACTTTAAATAACTTAAAGTAGATACAAGCTATTAGTTATTTGTGGAAAACATGGGAAACATTACAAATTCTAATAAATATCAATTATTTAAGTAAATACTCAAGGATCATCCAGTATTTTCTTCTTACCTCTCAATTGTCATATATGAGTCAGTGCCACACCCAAAATATCCGCCGATTATTTTTCATTTTTTATAGGCAGTGGTTTTTGCGATAACGAAACACCAGGTTGTCAGAGAAGGCAGTGTATGCCTTCCTGCGGCCACTATTCTTAAGGTTTACGTTGTCGGAAATTTTCTTTCATATTTTATAACCGTTAAAACAACTAAAATGTTAAAATAATTATATAAAATTCTAATTAAAAAAAAATTAAAAAATGCATATTTACTGTACAAGTTATACCATGATTTTGAGCATGTAGTCACCACTAAATGCTGCCAAACAACCATAAAAACATCTTTCATTTTAACACAGCCGGAGAATATGCGGCACAAGTATGGGGTCGATCAGCCCATTGTAATCAAGTGGATACTGCCCTGAATGATGCATGCAGAGTCGTCACAGGCTGCCTCAAACCAACACGCATTTCTAAACTATACCCTTTGGCTGGTATCGCACCATCAAACATAACACGCAAAGTCATATGCGCTGAAGAAATGTGTAAGGCAATCAACCAACAATCCCACTGCTTGTATAATCAGATATCCCCAACACCCAGACTGAAGACGCGAAGCAGCTTTCTGAGATCCACACAACCTCTCACATCCGGCCCTGAAAATGAGAGACTCCAGCTCTGGCGACAAGTCGCATCAGAGGATTTCGTTACTCCAAAGGAAGGCCTCCCAACTAGCAAGAATCTTGACTGGCGGATCTAGAAATCTCTGAACAGATTAAGAACTGAAGTTGGTAGAACAAAGTCAACCTCGAGCGGTGGGGAATTCTTCAGCAGGGAGAGACACTATTGTGCGACTGTGGAGACTTGCAGACCGCCTCACACTTAAGATCCTGCTCCATGTGCCCAACAAGCTGCACACCTCAAGACCTAATGCTAGGCAACACACAAGGTATCGATGTTGCCAGATACTGGGCAGAAATAATTTGACGTCGCTGACACAAAGAAGAACACAGAATCGAAAATTTTTGAATACGTGTATCAGACGCATCGGACAAATGAGAGACCGGGGTCTGAATAAAAGGCAGCTGTATGGGCTCATTTAAATGGAGCATAAGGCTGCCACAAATAAGAGAAACGTTACCATCGCAGTGTAAGACGAGGGAGTAAATTAAAAAATATTTAAGTATAATTTTTTTATTTTTTTACTCATTTAATATGGTGTTGTCAATTTGACCCAAAAGACCCGTATAAAGTGCTTTTAACGCGAGCAATACGAATTGCAAAATTGCACAGCAAAGAAGGGCAGATGCAATATACAAATAGTTATTGTAGTAAATTGAGTATTATTAATTTTTATTTTTGTAAAAAAAAAAATATGTGGGTTATCCGTAAAATAAGGTTCCCATGGCGCTACAGTCCTGAAAAGCTCTGTTATGGTGGATCCCGCGATTCTGTAGTGTACCTTGGTTCCCCCTCTCCATATCCTTTCCCTATCGAGCTGCCTGCGGAGCTCAGTCAGCGCTTCGGGTATCACACCTATTTGCGTCAGTGTACTTAATTTTTTCGTATTTTTTTTTTACACATATTTGTGTGAGAGCCGGGGAAGTGGTTAAGACTTAACGGTTTAGGACTTTGGGAGCATCAGGCTAATCATCCCATCTTATTAAAACGTTATAGAAGGGCTGACTGTATTGAACAAAAACAAATGCACAAATATTACTTTTTTTTTTAAATTTACAATCCATAGTTATATAATTTTATTTTAATTTTTTATTATTTTATTTACACATTCAATATTCACCACCGAAAAGAAGAAGAAGAAGAAAGCACCGCATATTTTTTTAAAAATAATATTTGTTTTGATAATTGTCCACAGCGCAGCGTATTGCCATTTTTTATTTTCAAATTATAAAAAAAAAAGATCAAAAAGTAGTATAAAATCTTATAATAACATTAAGGTTATCAACTGTTATTATAATTTTAAATTAATTTTAATTAAAAAATAATTTATTTTAACTGATTACATGTTTCGGCCTCCCTGGAGACCATCTTCAATAATGATAAAATAAAAACAGGCAGTGGCTTATATATGTGTACTAATGTAGGAACTAATTACTTGTCCATAGATATATTAGTATCAGCGATTTGCGACTAACATGTGAAAAATTAAAGAAAAAAATATCAATTTTATACTCAAATACTTGGGTATTTATTTCATCATTGTTGAAGATGGTCTCCAGGGAGGCCGAAACATGTAATCAGTTAAAATAAATATGAATCAAAACTAAATATTTTAAATTTATCATTTTTTGTAATTTAAATTAATTAAAAATTATAAATACTTAGGGATCATGCTATATTTTGAGTATAGTAAATAGAGGCGACTCAAAATGGCCGACTGTCTCACAAAATGGCTGCCACGCGTCCCCACGAGACGGTGCACCGCACAATCATGATACACAACAATTTAACACATGATATTGTGGCTTTTGGGTTTAGCCGTGTGTGGCGAACTTCCTTCAACAAATATTTCGACCGCCATTGCAGGGGTCTTCTTCAGGATTGATGATTCATTTAGGTTTGAGTTGGTTTATTCAGCTTATCTTTTTTATACGAGCGTTATTGATTTATATCTCCATGGCAACTACATACTCAAGTTTCATTCCGGAGAACGTTGGTATGTTCTAAGTATGTTCTTAGAACATACCTAAGATTCTCTGGAATGAAACTTGAGTTGCCATGGAGACATACATCAATAACGCTCATAAAAAATATATAATCTGAATAAACCAACTCAAAACTAAATAAATCATCAATCCTGAAGAAGACCCCTGCAATGGCGGTCGAAATATTGGTTGAAGGAAGTTTGCCACACATGGCTAAGCCCAAAAGCCACAATATACCAAATCTGGCCGTGAAAACCTAAGAAGTTATTTAATTTAACACATGTTTAAAAAACACAGACATGAAAAAAAAACACTTAGCAAATAACAGACGTCACAAAATGGCCGACAAAGGGCTTCACAAAATGGCCGACTCGCGGCTATCGTCGTAAAAAATAAAATAACATAAAACAGCAGTCTTTTCATATTCGTTCTCTCACTCTCTCTATCTCTCTCTCTCTGATCTGATTCGTAACATTAAATAAGTTTATAGGTAGAAAATTAAAAAAGAAACATATCGTTTATATATATAATACATGAAATAACATCACTATATCGTTAATAATTAGTTAATAGCGTATTACGGCTCTTTCCCACGGACGCCCAGTTTTGCAGGATCAGTTTTTTACTGGATACCACAAAAATCATTCCTATGTTCACACACAGAGGCTTGTATCCTGTTTTTTACGGGATAGCATTGGCAGTCGGAGAGGAAAATTCAGATGCAATGGACGCATCATCCTTATTATTACAGGAATTTACTATGAACGGGTGGTCTTCACGGGACGACTTTCGTCTGCCACCAATTTTAATTGATAAGCTATGACTGGCATTCAATGGGTGAGGGATCAAATTCACGACAACCGGGCGTATTTTAGAGCTCAAAAATCAATTAAGAATCCTTTTATGTTAAATCTCCGTCGGGGATCGAACCCACGACCTTAGGCTTGCAAAGGAAACGCTTTGACCATTGAGCTATACCCGCCGGCAAATATGAGAAAATGAAATGCAGGAAATAAAAAAGAAATAAAACCGTATGCAGGATGCTAGTGGGAACACTTCCATTAAACTATGTACGTAACTAAACTGGATACTGTTTTTTACTGGATCCAGTCGTCCGGTTTGCAGTGTGTACAGCACATTTCGAACGGATCGGATTTTTGCGGTATCCTGCAAACCGAATGCTCATGTGAATGTTACTACAGAAGCACGTATACTACTAAACGTGATCCTGAAAAAAACAGGACGTTGCCGTGGGAAAGGGCTCTTAGTAGAAAAAAGTAAGATTCGCTACCGCATCTCTGTCGGAAGTCACAAAAACACCACAGAATGCCAAACTCAATGAAAATCAATGCTCCTTATAACACACGTTACTTTGGCATAAACTTCCTTTTAGGATGGTACTGTGACTTTTGGGTTTAGCTGTGTGTGGCGAATTACTCTCTTCCAATATTTCGACCGCCATTGCAGGGGTCTTCTTCAGGGTTGACGACTTTGTGATGAGTTGGTGTCTGTAGGTAGTTTAGCCGTCAGCCTGACGTACCTCCACGAGCGTCATGTTGGAGAATCATGTACGGTGGGTATGTTCTAAGAAGTGTACCTTCACGAGCGTCATAAGGAGTATAGGTCACCCAATGGCGTCAGTACTGGTACAGCATCTGGCTGACACGGGACATAAGTTTTCGTTCGAACCGGAAATCGTGGCTCGTATGCAAGGGAAACATGCACGCCTAGTAAGGGAAGCCATTGAAATCAAAAGACATCCCATCAACATCAACAGGGATGACGGTTTGATTCTCAAAACGGTATAGCTTCCACCTCTAGCACATGCTAAAAATCCTGCACGTGGAGGTATGCTGCTTAGAACATACTCATCATGACGCGTGGAGGTACACTCCTTGAAACATACCGACTCTCCAACATGACTTCTTCCACCTTTCCTACTCCATTTAATTTTTAAACTATTTATACATCGGTATGCTTATATACGTTATGAACTGATGAAGTATTCACAGAAGGCGAAACTGCGGTCTCCCATAGAGTGATTAAACAGTGCTTAAAACAAGATACGAAGTATTTATCTATTAAATACTTAAATCAAAGTGAATGCTGTAAATATAAAAAAAAACCAAAAAAACGATTTCTATCATCAATTGTCGGTCAAGAATCAACTGTGAAGATGACCCCTGCTGTGATGGTCGAGAAATCAGACACACAAAGAAAGTCGTCACACACGGCACAATGCAAAAGCCACAATTCTTACAGGGACGACATAAGCCTGGAGTTTAAAGATTATTTTTCTTCATGTGATGTCTCGTTCAGTAGCGCCGACTGCATGCTGCGAAGCTCTCTTTATCCTGTCCCGGATAGGTCCACCCTCTTTATCACTTGGAGTAGCCCTGCCCGTTGCTGCTGACGTACATCGAAGACATCGTCTGAAAGGAAAAAAGAAAACCAGAGCCGTTTTTTTAATGCCCGTACATTTTTTTTTACGGACGGCTCCGGTGAGAGGTTTTGCCAAGAACGCTTACGTAGATCACAACGCATGTGCATCGTTGTATTATACTTTTTACGCTGACCCAAGAAATAAAGCCTTCTAATACATTTTTGTATAGAATTTAATTATTCATTTGAATTTTGTACGACATTGAAAGATTTAATATAACATTAAGGTTATCAACTGACAATACTTGGTGAAACCGCATAATTATAATTTTGAATTAATTTTAATTATAAAAATAATAAATCAAAAACATTTAGTTTTGATTTATTGTAACTGGCTACATTTTTCGGCCTCCCTGGAGTAGGAACTAATTACTTATCCATGCCTATATAAGCCACTGCCTGTTTTTATTTTATCATTATTGAAGATGGTCTTCAGGGAGGCCGAAACATGTAATCAGTTGAAATAAATATGAATCACAACTATTTTTTTTTTTTTATTAAAATTAATTTAAAATTATAATTGAAAGATTTGTGTATTGTAATTTTTTATATATTTTTTTAACACCGTATCATGCGTCTAGCGCATGGGTTGTCAACCTGGCTTCCGTGGTGGGCGATTTTCAAATCTCCTACATTCCTTGTAGATTTTTTTCCACCCATTTACTGAATTGAAATATAGCGAGTTTGGTGGGCGGTAGGGAAATTTTACCATGAAAAATAGGCAAAAGTGGGCACTAGACATAAAAATGTTGATGACCCCTGGTCTAGCGCATGTTGTTAAAAAAATAAATATATATAGATGCGTGTTGTACCCTGCAAGTTACACACAAGGTTAGATTATACGTCTGACAAGTAGTTGAAGGACGTAGGAGCCTATTCCATGTCAGCCTCGTTAACCGCTCTTGTAGCCCCGACGATTTCCCTGATGAAGTTTAACGGCAAGGGACCGTCAGAACTAAGCAGCAGTTCAGGAAAATCCTCCCAAGAAATGGCAGAGACTCCCAGACGACAACACAGAATGCGTCTCCTGTTCTCATGGATGATGCACTCCACGAGAGTGTCCTACCGTCTGTTGCATGCCTGGATCACATGGACATGCGCCGCAAGAGAGGCCAAATCATTTTAGGAATTCTCTGAAAATTCCATGTCCGGTAAACGTATCAACATATTCAGTCTCAGTCTATTGCGGGCCCTGCTCAAGAGAGTTGATTTTGCACTTGTTTCCTGTAATACAATATTCTATATATTTTAAACGTATTTAGTGGCAGTTTTTGAAAAACGTTTTTATTTTTGCGTTTTTTTCACTATTCAATGAAGTTTTATAATTTCAACCATGAATATTGAAGCTGCTCCATCAAAACAAATGTTTAAACAGCAAAATGAAACAAATACCAAGAAAAAGAGAGAAAACCTAGTGTCTAAGGATTTATCCACTGATTGCGATGTGTTGACTGAGATGGCTTTAGTACATTCAGACTGTCGGAAAGTAATAGTATTAAGCTTGTGAATAAATGAAGACTGATTGAATAATAAAAAATAAAAATATACATACTTTGAATATATACTATAGCGACATCTATCATACGATGATAACAATGACATGAATACTGGTTTCAACGTGAGTCGGTCCAGGCACAGTAATAGCCCAGTCGGCTGAGCGGTATGAATACCTGGGCATAGTTGGTTTCCAAGGTCCGCGGTTCGCATCCCGCTTCTGCCGTTATTTTTGTGTTTGCATTGAAGCGTTGAAAAAAGAATTTTACGTATAGTATATGTATATTTAATTATTAATCATTTAAACTACTTACGTGTTTCTATTCTATTTAAACCTATTCAATATCAAATATAGATGGAATAATGATATTTATGTAAACAAGGATCCGTGTAGTCGGCATTTACAATGGATATTGAGAGTGCCGCATACACGGATCTGTGTGATAGGTATAAATGGGCAAATATACCACAAAAAATGAATTTAATTGGTAATAAAGACACTTATTAAATTTACTAAATAAATCATTTCTACTAGAATACGAGCTTATATATGTTATTTTAATTATTTTTTACCATATTCGTTCCATCTTTGCAGCATGTTGAGTCGTTGAACGCATGTCTGGGGACGATAGGACGTGACAAAATATTCTAACTAAATTATTATCATTAAATTTGTAGCTTGTTGGTTGAGCCCTGTACAACGAAATTCTTCTTCTCTCCGATATTTCATCCTCCATTGCAGGGATCATCCGCACGGTTGACGATTTAATCAAACATCTACAAATCATCAACCCCGAAGAAGACTCTTTCAGTGGAGGCCGAAATATCAGAGAAGAAAAAATTCACCTCGCACGGCTCAACACAAAAGGCACTATTCCAAATTTGAACATAAAAATCTACGAAATTGGTAAAGTGGCTTTTGGGTTAAGCCTTGTGTGACGAATTATTTTGTACCAATATTTCGACCGCCGTTGCAGGGGTCTTCTTCAGGGTTGACGACTTTGTCAAAAAACGTCAAACGGAAAAGTCGCCAACACTGAAGAAGACTCCTGCAACGGAGGCCGAAACATCGGAGTAGAAAAATTCACCTCACACGGCTCAACACAAAAGCCACAATTCCAAATCTTGTCATAAAAACCTAAGAAATATTTTTTAAAAATAATATATTTTTGTTGCATTATTTTGTTGTATTACTTATTTAAAAATAATGTATTTTGTGTTGTGCGGTGTGCGCAGGAACGCTCCATGTCGTTGGATGACGCCTGTAGAGTATTCGCATATTTATTAAATTATTTATTTATTTAAATTTATTTATTTATTATTAAAAATATATATTTTTACACAGCTCCAGAGTGGTATCGAGTAATCGGAAGATGGGTCAAGTGGGGAGAGAGAAAGACAAGGAGAGGACATAACAATACGAGCATGAAATTATCGCCACAGTCATATATAAAAGTATGGTGTGTACATGTAAAAAAAATAATAATAATTTTAATGATAACTTCTTAGGATTTTACGGCCAGATTTGATATTGCGACTTTTGGGTTTGGCCGTGTGCGGCGAATATTTATTTTCCAATATTTCGACCGCCATTGCAGGGGTCTTCTTCAAGGTTGATGACTTAGTGATGTGTTGGTGTCTGTAGGTAGTTTAGCCGTCAGCCTGACGTACCTCTACGAGAGTCATGTCGGAGAATCGTGTACTGTGGGTATGCTCCAAGAAGCGTACCTCCAAGAGCGTCATCATGAGTATAGGTCACAAAATGGCATCAGCACTGGCAGAGCATCTGGCTGACACAGACATAAGTTTTCATTCGAACCCGAAATCGTGGTTCAAACGCAAGGGAAACATGCACGCCTAGTAAGGGAAGCCATTGTAATCAAAAGACACCCCATCAACATCAACAGGGATGATGGTTTGATTCTCAAAACAGCATGGCTTCCACCTCTAGCACATACTCAAAAACCTTTACAGAAAAGCAAGGACAACCACAGTCCGACATGACGTTCGTGGAGGTACGCTTCTTGGTACATACCCACAGTACACGATTCTCCGACGTGACGCTCGTGGAGGTACGTTAGGCTGACGGCCTAACTACCTACAGACACCAACTCATCACTGAGTCATCAAACCTGAAGTAGACCCCTGCAGTGGCGATCGAAATATTGGAAATAAGTAATTCGCCACACACGGCTAAACCCAAAAGCCACAATATCAATTTTAATAATGTTTAAATTGTTAATCGATGAAACTGCATGATTATTGTATATATATATAAAAAAATATTTAATTGCATTTTTTTAAATTATGACTTATTTCAATAAGGTTGTTAAATGTAATAATTTCCCGAAACCCATTAAAAAAAAGGAAAATGTGTGAAAAAAATAAAAAAAAGATATTATAAAATAAAGGGGAAAGCAAAAAGGGAAGCAAAACCCAACAACCGCAAAATATTAATTAAAAAAAAACCCATATCCCGTGGATAAAATTCCTTTTTTTTTAAATAAAATGTACACAAGTAGGCAACCATAGAATTTAAATTAATTACACTTATCTATTATGTACAACATTATATCTATGAATTTAAGAATCGGAACTTTTATTTATTGTCTATGATTTCACATCTATCGGGTAGTTTCCTACAGTCGACAACGGAACTGGTGATACCTGAGGCCACCCTGCGGCTGAACATGTGGAGAAGCGCAACCGAGGGGAATACTTGGATTGCCCCGAAAGAGAACCTAGCCCCTGCACATGACCAAGGGTGGAATATATGGAGGTCCCTTAACAGACTTGGGACCGGAGTATGCAAGACGAGGATACAAATGAAAGCCTAGCAGTTTTACAGCAAGCCGACTGAATGTGACTGCGGCGTGGAGCAGACCCTGTCCCACATTCTGAAGTGTGCGCTGTGTCCGAGCAGCTGCACCCAGGACTTGATGATGGTCGGGAGTAATGCCATCGACAAGCCCACTTCTGGGCAGACAGGATTTGACCCTGTTGTTTCCGACACCATTACATATTGTGATTATTGTTGCATAACGTGATTCTAGGTGCATCAGTTAGATGAACACTGTCAAATAGACCTCAGTCTAAGGCTGCGAAGTACGTATACTACAGCGAGTCTTGAATAGTTTTCTTTGGTAACGCCGCTAACCACGAAATAGGTGAGAATGGACAAAAAATTTGACCCAGTGGACTGCATTGAAAATATAAAATAGTCAGCGAAACGCAAGCAAAATACGCAAAAAAAAAATAGTGCGAAAAAACCCGCAGTTAAAACACAAGTTAAGCAAATCCGCAAAAAAAATTCTTCCAAAATTTTCGCGGGCTTTGAGTTTTGAGCCACAGTTTGCCCGTGTCTGTCATAATGTATACTTTTATGATTTTAATGTTTCTATTTAATTCTCCATTAAATTTAAAACCTACCATCCAACCCACTAGACTTAATTTACATGTGGAATTTCTTTAAAATCTCGACCAAAACAATATATATCAAACTTTAAAAAGGGTTATCGATGCCAATATAGATCCAATATATATCAGCACATGAGGCTTACATGAGCCGATAAATACCAGCCGATTTTATGATTTTTCGACATTTTTAACCCTTTGGCATCGGTTGTCGATATATGCCGTCAAAGATTTCCCGACCGTTGACATCGGTTGACGTGATATATCGTTTTGTTACTTTCAGTACTCATTGTGACATCTACGGTAGAAAATTGGAAGCGCAGTCATTCCCTTTATCAACCTACATGTATTTTTTACAGGAATCTATAAAGCATGTAAATAAATATCGTTAGGTTTCGTCGCAGGAACGATTTTTCTGTAAACCACATGTGTCAATGCCATCACATTTATGGAGTTACATAATGAACGTTTGTTAAATAGAATAGTTTTTTATGCATCATCTGATAGCTAAAGGATACAAGAACCAATGTGATATATGAAAATAGGTCAGATAAGTACATTTATGCTTCAAAAACTAGATTTAAGCCAAAAAAATGGTCTGAAAAATTCACGCCGTATTGACAGTATAATTTGTATTCCACCGAGCCGTAATGAAAGGGTTAATGTTTTCTTTAATTTTCCATTCAATTTACAACCCATACAACCCGCTAGACTTAATTTTTTTATGGAATTTCTTTAAAATCTCGACCAAAACAATAAATATCATCATCATAAAAGGGTTATCGATGCCAATATAGAGCCGATATATTCGCACATAAGGTATTATACATGAGCCGATAAATACCAGCCGATTTTATAGTTTTTCAATATTTTTAACACGTTCATCGCCGACACCGTTTTTTGTCTACTGACAGAAAATGTTTTCATTATTTTAGACGATAGGGCCGCGTCGGACATTCTGAATAGCAGTTTGTATGGAGCGCATGGCCGACAGCGCAAAATGAAAAGCCAAATTTATGTTTGTCGCTTCATCCACCGGTGTACGACGCGGCGTGATTGTTATGACTCAGTGTCGGCCACCGGTGGCTGACATGGCGATGAATGTGTTACAAATGTTTATTTACGATTTTATAGCATCATTACGTATCATTTTTTTTCAAAGTACACAAAAATCATTGTCTTTTATTGCTCTGTTTATAGCCGACTAATCACTATACACATGCTCAGGGTAACCCACTTTATTCTTTATGTTTCATACATTGTAATCGTCGATTGGCAAAACCTCAAACCGGAGAACATACTAAATAAAAAAAAACACCCTGTATTCAAATGTAAAAACAAATAAAAATTAGTTTTTTTCAATATATTACAAAAACTTATATAACCTGCTACACAGGCTATAAATATTGGTTCCGCCGCATTTCGTTCCAAGACAATTCGTTCAACGACGTGGGGCGCACTGGACGCCTGGTGCACTGGACAAGTGATGCACTGGATGTCTCGCCAACCTAACCTAAGTTAAATAACTTCTTAGGTTTTTACGGCCAGATTTGGTATTGTGGCGTTTGGATTTAGTCGTGTCGCCAACCCTGAAGAAGACCCCTGTAATGGCGGTCGAAATATTGGATCGAAACAATTCGCCACACACGGCTAAACCCAAAAGCAACAATATTTAACCTAAGTTATTTCGTTACGAGACCTGTAGATCTCTGGACTCTACGGTCACTGGACGAATCCTTAGGTTAGATTAGCGAGACATTCAGGGCACCATATGTTCCGTGCACCATACGTCCAATGCGCCCCACATCGTTGCCGATTAGTCCTTGAACGAATTGTCTGGGAACGATAGGTCGTGACACTATAATGTGTAAAAGAGATATAGTTTCTTTAAATTGATAATTAGTTAATAAAAATGGTTAAAAAAAATGTATATAGGTGTACATATGTATAAAATAATAATCCATTGAAAAAGAATAAATAAAATTATTTTTTCAACGAATTATCGACACTTTTTATGGAACAATGATAAAAACAGTAGCCGCACCTAATGGGTTAAGGAGGGCATGTAATAAGCCATGCACTCCCAAACAAGGTTTCTTTATACATAATACCAAATACATGCATAGCTAAACATATAATATGTATATATATATACATAAAAAACATGCACTACAATAGTTTCTATGTAAAAAAATGTTTTTTCTATACAATTCATAGAAAAATATTAAAATTTTGGCCCACGTGCAATGTTGCTTTCTTAGGTGATCTAACGAGAACCGCTTTTCTAGTGAGCTATTGTCGTTGGACCATTATTGTTAGTTGGAGTAAGTCATACTAACCTTTGAACGTCCAGTGGTCCCATACGGGACCGCAAATTTGCGTGGTTCAATGCCCTAGCAGGCCAATGTTTGTAATGTTTCGTCCCACAATGGATTCTTCCATGAACTTACTTTAATACTATTATTACAAATTAATGTAATCCTATTGTGAAATGAACCATAAGCACTCCTGTATGGGACCGTAGGGCATTGAACATAGCAAATCTGAGGTCCCGTAAGGAAACCACTGGGCGTTTAAAGGTGAATGTAAATTAAATTAAATGATACACACATACAAATCTGCATCAAATATCGTCTTTTATGACATTCTCTCGTCAATATTGGAGAAAAAGAAACGGTAGTTGCTTGGATTCGAACGGTGAACTTTGCACCTTAGTTTTATATGCAGGCGGGTATAGCTCAATGGTTAAAGCGTTTGCTTGACAGGCCAATGATCACGGGGTCAATCCCCGACGGAGATCAAAAAATAAAAAAGATTTAAAAAAAAACTATGTTTTCAATAATGTTTCTAGGCATGCACAATGTTGTTTACTTGCAAACTAAACCCAGGCACCTTAATAATGACGTATATACAAAGATGCAATGTTTTTTTTTTTTAATATTTTCAGCATTCATTTTGAAATCCATTATAAATAATAAATATTTATTTATATACCTTGTTTTTACATGGATCACGTAAGATACGGCCTCTTTTTAGGAGAGTACAGTTTCGACTGACTCGTAGCCTTCCTCAATCCATCACTGTCAAGAGACAACTGAGCTGCATAATGCTTCGTAAGTGGTCAAACTCATTTATGTAGGAGAGGGGGTAGGGGGTGTGTCTATGAGGGAATGATAAGAAAGAAAAAATACCTAAATCATTAACTTTTTCATCCTTGCAACCCTATATGTCTCCCTCTCTTATCATTCCCTCGTACACACACCCTCTAAACACCTCTCTTACATAAATGGGTTCGACCACTTACAAAGTATTATGCAGCTCAGTTGTCTCTTAACAAGTGATGGATTGAGGAAGATTACGAGTTAGTCGAAACTGCAGTCTCCTAAATAGAGGCCATATCTTACGTGATCCATGTAAAAACAAGGTAAATAAATAAATATTTATTATTTTGATAAATATCATGCCACATTTTTTTAGTATATATAAAATAATTTGAAAAAATATTTATTTATAAGTATATATTATTCATATAAGGCATAATGTGATACTTTTAAAGCAGTGAATTTCAAAAATTAAAAAAAAAAATCTGGTACCCCTTAATGTTAAATTTAAAAATATATATATACGTAAATATATATAAAATCGCGCCCCCTTTTTAATAATCGATAGGTTTGCAAGCGGCTGTGAATAAAATAATAATAAAAAATATATTTATATAAAAATCTGAAAATGTAGAAAAAAAAGGTTAAAAATGTGGAATGGAAATATGAAAAAGGATGGAGCTGAAATTATAAAAATATTCAAATTAAAAAAAATATTCAAATTTAAAAAAATTAAAATTAATAAAAGGGGCACAATGCCCAGTCATTGACGTCCCTTTCTATGACGCTCTGAAATAAAATTATCATATTATTAAAAATATAAAAAAAGGAATGAAAGAATAAATAAAACAGCATTTTATTTAATTAAAAAAATATATATATTTACAAACGTTTTCATAATGATAACAAAAATTCTCTAATAACATTATATTTAAAAATAAAAAAAGGAAAATAAAATATTTTTAAACACATTTTTTTTAACGTGTTGTACCCTATTTGTTTTTATTTTTTTATTTAAGTTTGTCAATTGCATTTTATAACAGTGAAGGAGTAAAAAGTAATAATATATAAATATACCTAATTAACAATATAACTAAAATTATATTTTTTGTAGGTATAAACGGTCAAATTTTAAATTCCCTGCTTTCGGTTTAACTCATTGGTTACTAAGAATTTTCTTAGCGAACTTGCGAAAAAAAACAAAGCGATTTTAGGTAATTTTTTAGTACTTTAATAATTTAACACAATTTTTATCTTTTTTACGCTAGATTGTAAAAAATAAAAATAACGTTCATTCCAAACAGTTCATACTTCAGATTAAACAAATAAAACTTTAATCAACAATAATTATATTTGCCAATAAAGAAATAAAAAACATCAGAAAATAAAATATCCAAACTCTTATCTAGATCTAGAGATCATAAATGATGTAAATAATAAATGTTTATTACTGTCAACTTGTGTTTAGATGAGTCGCTTATTAAGCAAAGGATCCAATTGATGCATTACTTATTTATGATGACTTTCTAACAACACATCACACAAAGCTTGAAGTATGAATACGTATGATATGTTTCAAACTAATATTATTACAATATCAAAGATCCAAACCTTTTTTATGGAATACCATCCATAGGTGATTGATATATAAACCTTAAAAAAATGTTTAGATGAGCGTCGAATATTCAACGCTTGTCTTTTTCGCACGAGAATGGACCGTCGAATATTCGACGCTTAGTAACCAAAGGGTTAAGCGGTGTTTTTATTTAATCATTTTATCATTACGTTTCGATCAGGCGGCATAGTTTCGTCAACGCATCACTCGCTGACGATGATCCCCGCAACGGGAGGTCGAAACATTGTACAAAATGATGATTCCTAACCTAAAATGCGACGAATTACGATGAAACTAAAATTAAAATCTAAAAGTAATGTCTAAATATATATATATATATAGAAAGAATCTCACTAAAAGGCGGTGATAAATGGTGGCCCTATGCTTTAATAATCGATTCTCGTACCATCACTCTTAAGAGACATTTTTTTATTTGATAAATCTGTTTTCAGCCATATATATATCTCCATGTAGTTCTACATCTACTAAAAATATTAAAAAAGTTTGAAATGCCTTCCTAACACAATAATTATATTACGGTCAAATATTGTAAAATTTGATGAAGAGCAATGAAATGCCTTAAACTAAGGCGTTTAACCAATGCATCCTCCCTGTATTAACTTATGGCGCAGAGACGTGGAATCTAACAGCAGGTCTTACACATAAAACTAAGGTCACCCAGCGTGCTATGGAGAGATCCACGAGAGGAGAGTCGCTAAAAGATGCCATCTTATCTGTTTAAAATCTAATTTAAACAATTTTCGGTACCTACCCAGTACATTATAAAAATGGAATATTTTAAATTTGATTCAAATTTAGAACAAATTACCGACGATCATTTGTTTTCAGTGTTCAATTGTGTAAGGAAAAGAAGTAAATCCTAGATTCATGGGCGCAATTAAAATGTAATAATAATACATTATTTATTTTGAATCTAGTGATGTCAGGTTGCAATACAAGTAAGTATACATAAAGTGAAGTAAAAATTAAATAATTAGAAAATACTAGCGATTTGTTGTTTTTTTTTTCCAATGATTTGGGTCTATATTTTTGTTTGCATTCATAATAAAGGCAATTAACCAATGCATCCTCCCTGTTTTAACTTATGGCGCAGAGAAGTGGAATCTAACAGCAGGTCTTACACATAAAATAAAGGTCACCCAGCGTGCCATGGAGAGATCCATGAGAGGAGTGTCGCTAAAAGATACAATCTCGAAATTAAGATATCCGCAGAAGAACTCAAGTAGTGGAGGCTACACAACGAATAGGCACACTCCAGTGGCAATGTGACATATCTGTCGAAGACACGACAGTTGATAGGGAAGAAAAGTATTGGAGTAGAACCCAAAAACAGAGCGTCGGATGACCCCCAGCAAGATGGACTGAAGACATTAGAGAAATAGCGGGAGTGGCTTAGATGCGGAAGGCGGAGGATCCAAGAGAATGGAGACTCGCGCGGGAGGTCTACGTTCAACAGTGGACAGACACGGACTGATGTTCTGTCTATACCTCTTCTCCATACACATAAGATTCTTTGGCTTTAACAGCATTTTCACCATTTTGATTTAAAAAAAGCTGACATCAGCATGATGTAGCCCTTGTTGACTGCTACCGAAAACCTCGATATACAATCTTTCGTCTCTTATTTCTGTTCGCTTGTCGTACATTTATGTGTCGCCATATTGGCATTTTGGACAAGTCTGCTCACGGGTGTATTAGTTATATACATCGCCACTCGGGCGCTGGGCGAGAGCCTCAGCGCCGACGAGCGCTCGGAGCAAGTCGTGCCCCGCCCCTCAGCGGGACCATATTGTATTGTGGCTCGGCCGAATGCTGTGACTAGGTCGGGCCACAAGGTTGAAAAGTTTATCGTAAATGTATGTCAATGTGCTTCTAAAAAGTCTAAGTGTTATTAATCTGCTCCTAATCCTGCCATCACGCGACGGAATAACACCTTTGAGAGAGAGGAGGATGTTAAAGTAATATATGCAAAATATTCTGCTTTTAACTTTCCATATTTGGAAGTGTATCATTATAAAACTACTGCGTAGAATCATTGGGCTTTTTTCACAAGCAAGCCTGCTATATAAGCTGTCAAAATATATAATGATTATGCGGCTTAAGTGTGAAGTTGGCTGGGAAAAAATAAAATGGAATCCTCTTGGAAAAAACTTGATATATATATTTTTTAAGTACCCAAGACTTAATGTATGATAAGAGAGTGCTCTATGTACATCCAGTCTATCTGATACTATACATATAATGTAGTCGTGGGAGGCAGAGCTGACATGGTACGATCCAAGTTCCGTGGCGCCTGATGGAGCTTTGTGGAAGGAGAATGTGACAACTATATGCTATATGCGAAACTAAACATAACTAATGTAAATGGTTTTTACTTTTTTAGGCGTCGATGCCCAATTTAACAATGCACGTCTTTTGTGTTGAGTCGTGTGCGACGAATCGTTTTACACACACGTCGACAGAGTGTGATGGCCCCTGCGACTGCGGTCAAAATGTCAAAGAAAACATTCGCGCACACGGCACAACTCAAAAGACGTGAAATTTTAATTAATTAATTTATTATTTTAAATGTGACCTTTGATTGTTATATTCAATTCATTATTGTCAATTTATATATATAAATATATATATATATATTAGGGTGTCCCACAATTTTTTTTTTCGTTTTTTTTTCAAGGCTCACCCCCTCGTTTTGTGTGAATGGTGTCCAAATAATTGTAAAAAAAGTTTCACGCCATTAAAACCATGGGAAAAGATAGCGACTTGCATCGGAACATGTCAATACTAGAATTCTAAGGCGCGCGAAAGCTAAACTCTGATTATAAAAAAGCAATATTTTTCTGTAATAGATAATAATATTTACATAATATTTACTTAATATCTGTAAGAAAGAGATAAAACAGCATTTTATTTGCTGAATAAACAACAAGTTTTCAAAAGCTCCTTTTGGCCTTCATACAAATATTTATATTAAAACTTCAACATCAAGTCTCTATCAGAAAACATTGTTCGATAGCAATCAAATTTAATATGTGAGTTACTAGAACCAAACCACACAAATAGAGGGTGAGCCGATTTAATTTCGAAAAAAATAATTTTCCCATACATAGCCTGGGACACCCTAATATATATATTATACTTATATATACGAGGGTGGTCCGTAAGTACTTAGTCTACCAAAGAAAAATGAAAATTTTCTAAAAGTGGCGATTTATTTCTCAACATAGTTTCCTTCATCAATCAAGGAAGATAGGCACCAAGTAAGAACCATGTCAGAGAGGCGAGCCCGATGGATCGGTCACATCATGCTGGACTGGAATTTACCCGCCACAAACGCACATCACACCGGAGGACAGTTAAGTCTCCTTGATGACGCACTCATTCAGATTATGATCAATTAGCAACTGATAAGTCCAGTGGGAGTCCCCTCTAAGCAATTGTAGCCACTGCGCAGACGTGCAAAAAGAAAGAACCCATGGAAATTTTCTTTAGTGGCCACAAAGTCTGCATGCCCGATAGGGCCGAGGCGATTCACTCGAACTGCATTGAAAAGGACTCCCCTTTCTAACAAGAGGCACTGACAGTCCCAGAGAATGTGCTCTGAGGTCTCGAAGGGGGCGCCACAGGAGCAACGAGAATGTACTACACGATAGTAAATTTCTTTTGCGAAAGTGAAGCCATCGGGCAATGAGGCTAAATAGTGATTAAAAAACAATCTTTTGCCTATTATTATTGTTCGCTTGCCTGACATGCACATCTAATAATGTTAGTTTTAATTTTAAATAAAATTACACGGCGTTTTCAAACGCCATTTTATTTGTTATGACAGTTTCTCCATTTCATGTTGGCGTAACTGTCATCTTTAATTTGCTTTTTTGCCACGATTGCCTTGGCGGCGCTACATGTCACAGTGTTCCGGGCAGCCGTCAGTCAAGCCCCTTGTTCGATCGGGACGGAATTAACGCCGTGTTACGATCGAACGGGGAAGTCAAGTTTTTATCGGAAATAAATGCGAATTGTGCTTCAAAAACAAGATTTTTGCATTGTTAATCTGCTCCTGCATCCTGCCACCACGCAATTCAATAACAAACCTAGAGAGGAGGATGTTAGTACTTATCGGACCGCACTCGTATATACTGTAATAAAAAATAAATAAATTACTTATCGACTACTTTTAATAGAAAAAGTATACTTAAATAATTTGTTAGGCATTAATAATAAATCTTTCTTTATATTCAAAAATATTCATAGCTTTAAAAAAATATTTTAAGGCATTCCTCCCTCGTAAACTATACCTGCGTAGTATACACACATGGGCTATAAAACATATTGCATTAACACGTTCCATGGCATGTAGGTCACCGGTGACCTACGCTGTTGTTGAAAAGGGCGCCACGTAACAAACAGTCCCTGTTCGCCTGCAGTTACATTTCAATGTAACGTTAACATTGAATGTGACCTATATGGCGCCTGTGAGTCCAATGCATTAAAAACATTACGTTGCCGTTAAACGTATTAAATTGTAGTACATGGCATAGACCAGAGCTACGCAACCTTTTCTCATCTACGAGCTTGAAAACCGTTGTAAAATTATTTATTTATAATATTGCCTTATTTAATCGCGGCACACCTGTATCGGCTTGCGGCACACCAGTGTGCTGCGGCACACCGATTGCGGAGCACTGGTATAGACGACCCTCCTATAATGTTTTCATATAATCGGATGATTAGTCTGATTCTCCCGGGGGCAAGACCATTTAGTCCAAAAAGGCGGTTAAAATCAAAATAAAAACATATTAAGGAACCATTGAAAAAAAAACACATAAGTTTTTCACAATATATATATATATATATATTGACGTAAACACATACAGGAGAATACCGACAGATAGAGATGGTGATGTGGAAATCTCATCTGTGGATTCTACGACACTTACGACTATATTATAAATGGCTAAGCGCTGCATGTGAAATTTCATTCGAAGAGGCATTCGAGTATCATCCATTTTAAACAGGAATTCACTATGAATGGGTGGTATTTGTAGAACTTCTTTCGTCTAATGCCAATTTTTATTAATAGGCTATGACTGGCATCTTACGGGCGAGGGATCAAATTCACACCAACCAGAAGTATTTAAAGAGCTTAGAAATCCAAAAAAATATTTTTTATTTTGAAATCCGTCGGGGATCAAACTAACACTTTCGGTGTGATCAGCAAATGTTTAACCACTAAGCCATACCTGCCAGCAGTATAATCAAACCAAACTAATACAGTGGTACCTTGACATACGAGTTTAATTCGTTCCGCACCCTTGCTTGTATTTCAAATTACTCGTATCTCAAAGCAATTTTCCCAATCGAAATTAATTGAATAAAAAAATGCTTTGACAGCGAGAGCGCACTGATAATTGATTCTCTGATTGTGGCCGGGCGATTCACGCGAGAAAACGTGACGATCGCTCGACAGCTCGTATCTCAAAAAACTTGTGCGAGAGTTATCCGTAAAATAAGGTTCCCATGGCGCTACAGTCCTGAAAAGCATTGTTATGGTGTACCTTGGTTACCCCACTCCAAATCCCTTCATTAGCGAGTTGCCGTATGATAAAATTGGACGGGCTATTGTCAAACACCCACCCTACAGCCCGGACTTGGCCCAAAGTGACTACCATCTCTTCCCTGACACGAAGAAACACCTGGGTGGAACGCATTTCGGCGACAGAGAAGAGCTGGAAGAAGCGGTTCTCAGGTATCTGCGTGGCTTGGCGGCAGATTTTTTTGACTCGGGCATTCAAAAGCTCGTATACCGCATGCAAGAATGCATTGACCTCAGTGGCAACTATGTAGAAAAATAGGTAAAAGTCTGAACTTTCCAAAAATGTACGCATTCATGGAATTAAACATGTTTTACACTGTGAACTATCACTGGGAACCTTATTTTACGGATAACCCTCGTATGTTGGGGCACTCCTCTATGTCAAGGTACCATTGTATATGCTTGCAATATTTATATATATATTTCATATTAAAAACAATGATTCCATACAATTTTGCAATTTTATAGCCCGTGTATAATTTCGTAATTTTAAATGGAGCCAATGTCTACTACTAGCCTGCCGCCTGTGACCTTTCGCACGGCATTTTTTTTTTGCGTCAACCTAACCTACAATTATTCTACATTTTGCTAAATACAAAATCGCCGACCGCGCCACCACTTTCGCATTTTTTTTAAATTTAGCAACAGTACCATTATAAGTCTAGTATATTTTTTTTCAGTCGGTTGGACGTTTTGTGTGGAAAGAATGTGTTTCCTCAAATTCACACCAATCCAGGGGTGTTTTTATAGCTCAGAAATAGATTAATAATCCTTTTTTTTTCGCTCGATCGAACCCACGACCTTTGGCTTGCAAAGCAAACGCTTTGACCATTGAGCTATACCCGCCGGCATAACCAAACACTGCCAAAACCTTGAATTAGTTACTGACCAAAGAAATACAGACCATAATTATATTTAGCGTTATGAGGTAATAGCTCAATGCAACTATTGTAAAAAGTATGCAAATTAATAAAACCTAAAATAAAATGTTCCAGTGTTTTTGATGCGACCCGCAGTCATTTTCAAAACACGTTTGGTGCATTTTGTGTTGGACACCAATGTTCAATATTTATTGTCTAAAGAATTGATTAACGGATACGTCTAAAAGCCGCTGCATTCAAAAAGCTAGGATCGAACCTGCGATCTCAGACACAGTTTTTTTTTTTAAATAATTAAAATCCATTGCTATTGCCTAGTCAGAACCATCTCAGAGAGGCGATCAGTCGCATCATGTGCCACGATGGTCTTCTTCACGACATTGTGGAAAGGATAGTTGAGGGTGGAAACTGCAGGCGGCGTCCTAGACGGAAGTATTTGCTGTAATTGTTCAAGGACATGATTCACAGCTCTTATGCTGTGCTATAGAGCAGTGCTCTGCAACCTTTTCTCACCTACGGCACACCAAAGTTCTTCCTTAAATTCCGTGGCACACCAAAGTTCTGTATAAAATTAAGGCGGCACACCGAAAGCCAATATAATTGATAATAATTTGATAAATTATATAATTTCATACATTTTTATTTCATGTGGGTCGTATACATAGCATGCTACGCAGTTGCCAGTCTATAAGTAGGTGATAAGCGCAGAAAGACCATTGTAAAGTTATTTAATTTTGTATAATTTGACCGCGGCACACCTGTATCGGCTCACGACACACCAGTGTCGGGGCACACCGATTGCGGAGCTTTGCTATAGAGGGTTGTAGAAAGTGAAGAGGAGTGGAAATCGAGATGTAAGATTTTGTTGCTGCTAACCAATCCACTGGATTGATACTACGAAAAAGATTGCTATTGCCGTAAAAACTGGTAAAATTAAATTTTAGGTAACGTTATTTAATCTATGGCGGAGGTGGTGGCGGTGGTGGCGGAGGGGGAGGCAACGGGGGCGCGGCCGGCGGGGGTGGTCTGGCGTACCCCACGGGGGGCGGAGGACCCCTCGGCTGGTAGTACGCAGGCGGAGGAGGCGGCGGAAGCGCCCCGTACGGAGCGCCGTACATCATGGGCGGGGGCCGAGCGAACTTGCTCCGCTGCACGCTTATCATGTGCGTCATGTTAGACATCATCTGTTGGCGGTCGAGGCTGCGGTTAAAGTGGTGGAACTGCGGCTGCTGCTGATGGTGATGATGCTGCTGGTGGTGCTGCTGGTGTTGTGGTTGTTGTTGGGGTTGTTGATGGCTGTTTGGGGCCATCTACGCATTGGTGGGTACACATACATAATTTTTTTGTGCGGCGGATATAGCTTTTAAAAAACGATTATTGATACGCTATAAAAATTTTCAGCAAATACCGTCTTATATGAAACATCTCTTTTAATAATTAAACGAAGAAAATTAAATGCAAAGATTTAAACCGTAGACTTATATAGCCGTGTCTAGTTCATTGCTTGTCGCGTTGACCATTCACCCAATTTTTATTCCGAATGTCTTTTAACCTTTCCTTCCCTGTGTTGTGTAATTTCTACAAATTCACACCAACAGAGAGTATTTTGGAACTCAAAAGTTGATTTAAAAAGAAAAAAAATCTTGTCTAGCAAACGCTTTAGCCACTGAGCTATGCATCCCTGCTAACTGTTAACCAACAGGAGAGCCGTGTGGTTCTGTGTGGCCATGGGTGACAGGACAGTAAATTTAGCGCCAATCAAGGACTAACGAGGTAGCACTCTCCACGTGGCCCAGTCAGTCAGCCGTCTACTGCGCTTTTTTTTTTTTATGTAAATGCATGCAGGAGAGCACAACCGGTCAAGACCAAAGCAATCTATGACGCTCAGCCAGGGAGGCTGGACGCTGCATGCGGGAAACGTGTGTTGTGTTCGTATTTGTGTGTGGGTTGGGGAGATTGCAAGTGTATATTTATCTGTTTCTTGAAGAGATCCAGATTGTAAGGAGGAAACACAGACACTGGAAGAGCATTCCATAGCTTACTGGTGGCATTAAGGAAGGAACTTTGGAAGCTGCCAGTTCTTGGTCGACATATATTAACCGTGTATGGATGTTCGGCAAGTGTAAGACGAGTTAGTCGGCTGTGAGTGGATGCAGGAGGAATTAGTTCTTTAAGTTCCGAAGGGCAGCGACCGTGGTAATAACGGTAGAAAAGACTAAGAGAACCAATCTTACGTCTGTGTTCCATTGATTGTAGATTTGACGTAAGGGTGTCATTGTTTATCAAACGAATTGCTCTTCTTTGAACTGAGTTAATTAAGTTAAGAAGGTATTTTGGGGCTCCAATCCAAAGGTGACTGCCGTATTCAAGGATAGGTAGGATTTGTCCTTTATATAGAAGAAGAAGTTGTTTATCGTTGAAATACCTCAGTGATCTATATAATACACCTAGTTTTTTGGAAGCGAGACCGGCTTTACATTTAATTGACTAGTAATATTTGACATTATTCGATATTGATAATCCAAGCATGTTGATGATCGCTTGCGAGCGAGTCAAGGTTGAGTCGTTTTCTAAGCAATAACACGTACCATAGTCCAATTCTGTATTTTTGTTTTTTTCATTCTTAATCTTTCCTTCCCTGTGATGTGTATCTTCTACACATTGCTTCTAATAACCATCAATATCTCTATAAACATAATAAATACAAGGTTAAGATTTTAGTGTTCCTCTATAATATATTTACGCATTGATTTAAAAAATAATATTAATAATAATTACAATTTATCTGGTACATTGGAGGTATTTTGTGAACATCGGAACCAAAATTCGTACTGTGAGTGCCTCGACCTTGGGTCTCGACGATATGCGGGAAGCGCGACACTATATTCGCATCTCACTCATTCATACTTCGCTATGAGGGAAGAGAGTGGGAGTGGACCGAGTAGTCTTGAGACTAAGTCATCAACCCCGAAGAAGACCCCTGCAATGGCGGTCGAAATATTGGAAAGGAGTAATTCGCCACACACGGCTGAACCCAAAAGCCACAATATCAAATCTGGCCGTGAAAACCTAAGAAGTTATTTAATATGCATTACTCTTTGATAAAAAAACGGTTTTTAAAGAAGTATAATAACTGTTAATTTCTCAACGTGACGAGGTGAGCCAATCGGTTCAGCGGTCAACGCAATGTGCAATGAACATATTTCTTTTCAGTTAATTTGATAAGAGAGAGATGTCATATATAAGTAATCGTTTAACGGCATTTGCTATAGACTTTAATAGATCAATTTATCAAGTAATAAAAATACAAAAAAACATATTTTTACTACCAAATTTAACGATTTTTAATCAATAAAAAAAACAATAAATAAATAAAATAATAGAACATTCAATCTATGTATTAAAACAACTTCTAACTACAACATATATAATATTACGTTACGACAAAGAAGAAAAAACTAAAAAAATACCGAGACTAAAAATGCAAAACGCTACCAACCTTTGCGCTGTTTGGTTTCTTTCCCGGTGGAGGCCCGTCGCCGGGTCCCTGCTGCGAAGGAGGCCTCTTTCTCGAACCGTCCACGAGGTGCTCCTTGGAGATCTTGATCTTCAAAACGGGCGGGGGCACCAGCGCCGGGGGCTGCACGGCCGGCAGCTCCGTCCTGATCCTCTCTTTAGGTATTTTAATCTTCAGTCTCGGCGCAGACTCATCAAGCATAGGTGCCGAATTCGCAATAGCGTCCCTATTGATGGTTATACGTATAGGCGTGTTAGCGGCAGCAGCAGCGGCGGTAACACCACCAGAAGTCTGAAGGACGGAATTGGCGTTGTGCTCGGCCTCCCTCCGTTTGTCCTTATCTTTCTTATGCTTCTTCTTCTCTTCCCGCTTGTCTCTGTCTTTGTGTTTGTGCTTCTCTTTCTTCTTCTTCTTGTCGGCGCGGTGCGGCAGCGCCTCCTTCAGAAGACTAGACACCATATGCGGATCCGTTTCGACGTTTTCCACAATCGTCGAGACCGCATTCGCGACACCCTGCTGCGTATTCGCGCTCGTGACGGGTGGTGGCGGCGTGTCCAATATCGGCGATAGCACTGGTTCATCTAATTTTTTTAAAACCGGTATCAATTCTAAAGGCGTGGCCGTTGTTTGTACTACAGATTGTGGTATTCGTGGCGGCGCTGTAGGCGGTGACGAAAAAGGTGACAGTGGTGTAGTCGGTATCACGGCGTGCGTCGGTAAGCCGCCTACAGGTAGACTGAAGCCGGAATGAGGTGGAGGCCGTTTGGGAGGATTCGTGACGCGTCTTTGCGGTTCCGGTGAGAAAAGCGAAGGAGGACGATGCGTCGGTTGTGCTTGCTGCAAAGTCGGCGCATTGCTCGGCGGTTGCTGTTGAGGGTGTGATCGAGAGGTCGGATTGATATTTGGAGGTATCGGACGATTCGTGTGTTGCCGCACGATATCCGGTTGATTGGCAACCGATCGACTGACGTGTTGAGGATTTCTGTTATTTTGATTTGATGACGATGATGATGACGATGATGAAGGTGGCCTGATTTCGTTTTTATGCACTCTCTGTTGCGGCGGTATATTTGGCTGTCCCGGCACCCATCTATTTGATGAATGTGGAGGGGGAGGTATTTGTGGAGGTCTGTTTGCGCGCTGCGGAGCCCCCGACTGTCTCGCGGGCTGCGCGGAGGCTTGCGGCGGCCTGGTAGGGTCTGTCGGGGGCGCTTGCTGCTGCTGTCTCCGCCTGTCGTGCTGCTGTTGTTGCTGCTGTTGTTGTTGTTGTTGTTGCCTTTCGCGGTATTCGCGGAAGTCCATTTTTGCAGGGGTGGGGACGGTCGGGCCGGCGGGGCCCCCGGGGGCGAATAGAGCCTGCTGGGCTTTGTCCAGCTCTGAAATAATACAAAAAGAAACAGAATAATTTATTGAGAAAATTACAAAAATTACAATTTGTCCATTATGCATTCCTACACCATTGCTATGCATTATGTTTATGTAATTATGTAAACAAAGTTACTTACAAAAAGTACTAAGAAATATTTGGGCCAGCTGTATTTTATGCTCTCCTGATGCGTTCAAACAACAACTTTTGTCTCTTAACCCACTGTACAATGTAAAAAGCCTTCATGTCAACTATATTACTTAAGTCATTCCTCACAAAGTCAAACCATTGCACTCCAAGCATTCTACAAAGACGATTCTATAATCAAAACTCATTGCACGACTGCATTTGCTTTGGTGTGATGTCGGACTTCGCAATTGTACAAAATAATGAGGGTGTTACAGGCGTTGTATGGATGGCACTTTCAGAATCCCAGATATTGAACACGGAGTTGAAAGAAGCTTCAAACGTTCCCAAGACTTTTCTTTTAGAGAATGTACGTTTAAGAGGCGGGTATAGCTCAATAGTCAAAGCGTTTGCTTTGCGAGCCAAAGGTCGTGGGTTCGATCCGTGACGGAGATTAAAAAAATGTAAATATTTTTAATCGATTTCCGAGCTTTAAAATACCCCGGTTGGTAAGAATTTTATCCCTCACCCGTAAAATGCCAGTCATAGCCTATTAATTAAAATTGACGGTAGACGAAAGTCGTCCCGTTAAGACCACCCATTAATAGTAAATTCCTGTAATAATAA
Source organism: Glossosoma conforme (assembly GCA_022606575.1). Taxonomy (NCBI): domain Eukaryota; kingdom Metazoa; phylum Arthropoda; class Insecta; order Trichoptera; family Glossosomatidae; genus Glossosoma; species Glossosoma conforme. Next base: position 512,709 of record JAGTXR010000072.1, read on the forward strand.
GGATGCGTGAATTTCGGGCTGTAGTCTATGACGTTGGCGGATCGACACTCCACGTGCAGCGCTTACCCATATACAGCATGGTAAGCGTCATAGAATTCCACTGATGAGACTTCAGAATCACTATAACCATCTGTCGGTATTCTCCTGTATGTGTTTGCATAAAAAAAAATAACTCTTAATCCCATGAATAATATGGTAATTGATTATGATATATGTACTAACCGACTTTCTCCAATTCTTCTTGAGGTATTTTTCTAGGTTCCTTGTCCTGTAAAATTAAAAAATTCAATATTACAAGTGTAAAATAAATCAAGTCTAAAATGTTCAGATTCAACAAAATATTTTTTATTTATTATACATGAAGTATAGTATAAATATATTAAAATAATATATATAATCGTGTTGGAAACAACAGGGTCAGATCCTGTCTGCCCAGAAGTGGGCGACGTCAATGGAGCTACTCCCGGCCATCATCAGGTCTTCCTGGGTGCAGCTGCTTGGACACAGCGCACACTCCAGAAGGTGTGACAGGGTCTGCTCCACGCCGCAGTCACATTCAGTCAGCCCGCTGTAAAACTGCCAGGCTTTCATTTGTGTCCTCGTCTTGCACACTCCGGTCCCAAGTCTGTTAAGGGACCTCCATATATTCCACCCCTGGTTGTGTCCAGGGGCTAGGTCCTCTTTCGGGGCAATGCAAGTAGTCCTCAACTTCTTGATTTGAGCCGTGTGGTTATCTTTAACGATTATATATACATATATTAAAATACTCACAAATGGACTAGGATTGTTTCCGTGTGAAGATCCTTGTTGTGGTGATCCAGTGCCTGGAAGAAAGAAAACAAAAATGTAAATTCAAATAAAACTGTTGTATTGATAGTATGAAGTCAATGACTAGTGTGAAGATAAACGGAACAAGCATGCAGCTTTGTTGTCCCCACAACCTGTAGTGGAGAATTCTATGATGATTAGCATACTCCAGACATTGAAGGAGTCGTTCACAGTCACTCCTCGTTCTAATAGCATTCATATTATGAAGTCCATAACTAGTGTGAATAGAAACGGAGCTAGTATGCAACCTTGTTGAACTCCAGTACCTATGGATCTGGAGAGAAGTGTTCTATAATAGCTTCATCAGCATATTCCAGACAATGAGGGAGTCGTTCATAGTCACTCCTCGATCTGATAGTATTGAGTTGTGACGAGTGTGAAGAGAAACGGAGCGAGTATGCATCCTTGTTGTACTCCAGAGCCTAATAATAGATGCTCGAGCAGCTGGTGCCAGTGGTTACCTTGTGCGCTGGATATGGAGAGGATCTTCTTCTTGAGGCGGGAGGGGCAGCGATCAAAGATGTGCAGGAACTCCGAGGTGAGGTGCTCCAGCAACTCGGCGGTGACCGAGCGGTCCACGTAGTAGAACCAGTGCTTGCCCTCGTTCGACTGAGGGATCTGAAAACAACGACAACATCAAATGTCGATAAAGAACAGCTGCTTTCCATAATTCTCTTCACGTTGATATCCTCCTCTCCAAGATAGATATCGAATGAATGTGTGACAGGACGCAGGAGCAGATTGACAATACAAAGAACTTTTTTTCGTTTCACAATTCGCATTTATTTCTTAAACAATTGCTTTTTCGTCCACCTAATGGCGTTCCCATTACGGTCGCGAGCAAGCTCCAACTGACAGCGCACTCTGACATCTGGCACTGCCAACAGTCTCGGCAGAAGAGCGAATTAAAGATGACAGTGGCACCAACATGAAATGGATCAACTGTCATAACAAATAAAATGGCGTATGCATACACCATGTTTTATTATATAACAAAAACTAACAATATTAGATATGCATGTCAGGCGAGCGAACATATATGAGACAAAAGATCATTTTTCGAGGCTTTAAGGCATCAGCCTAATGGAGCTATATCAAGCTGATATCAACGTAAACATAAAATACCCCCGGTCGGTGTGAGTTTGGTTCCTTGCCCGTAAAATGCCAGTCGTAGCCTATTTATAAAAATTGGCGGTAGACGAATGTCGTCCAGTCAACACACGCCCCGTTCACAGTGAATTCATGAAAATAAAGATTCGTGAATCTCGGCCCGTAGTCTATTCTCCTGTATGTTATAACATTTAAAAAAATGAAAAAGGGTAAACACATCAGTCGTGGCTTTAGTTAATTTACCCCTTGGTATTAGTATATCTTCTTCTTCGTGTCAGCGACGTTAAATTATTTTTGCCCAGTATCTGGCAACATTGATGGCCCGTGTGTTGCCTAGCATTAGGTCTTGAGGTTTGCAGCTTGTTGGGCACATGGAGCAGGATCTTAAGTTTGAGGCGGTCTGCAGGTCTTAGTATATGATGACATACCGCCCAGTTGCTCCACTTGGAGGCCAGGTGTATGCAGAAGCAAGCCACCACCGTGGGCCGGTACTGCAGGCACATGGTGGTGAGGTGCAAGCTGTTGGATGCCATGAAATATGACGTCTGTGCAAGATCCTTCGAGGCTGCAAATAAAAAATATATTTTAATTTTTGTTAAGAATATTTTTTATTTAACACGTTCCACACCACATAGGTCACCTGTGACCTGTGGATCTATGTGGATCCGTGTGTTCTAACAAAAAATTAGGGCGGACATAGTTATAATTTATACACGTTCCAAGTGACGCTTCTCACCTCGCACAAGATGACAGGTCCTGACAACGTGCGTGTGAGGATGGTCGATGGCAACATCGAATCCAAGAGTCTGCAGCAGGACATTCTCATTGAACACCAAGTCCTGAGTCTGAAAACAAACCAGCAAATAAAACATTATTAATTGATATCTAAATGATTTCTGCACGGCTTGTTATTAGAGGTCGTGTTATTCGAGGGCGTGTTATTCGAGGCGTGTTATTCGAGAGTGAGTTATTTTAGTGTATTTTATTCAAGTGTGTTTTATTCGTGGGCGTGTTATTTGAAGGTGTTTCATTCGAGGGTGAGTTATCTGAGTGTATTTTATTCGCGGATGTGTTATTCAAGTGCTTTTTTTCGTGGCCGTGTTATTTGAGGATGTGTTATTCGAGGGCGTGTTATTCGAGGGCGTGTTATTCGAGGTCGTGTTGTTCGAGGACGTGTTATTTGAGAGCATGTTTTTCGAGGTCGTGTTATTGGGGGGCATGCTATTGGAGGACATGTTATTCGAGGCAGGTTTCAAACTTCTGTGCGGTCTAGAGGGAATACTATTGCCGAATGGACGTTACCTGTTCCTGATAGTGGTCTGAACGCGTGTCCAGCGCAGGAGTGCTATCCCCTCGATGCAGACACATGTGCGCCACCTTGATCACATGCTCCAACTTGCGAGGCTGCTCCTCCACCTGCAAAACCACAAGACAACATTCAATATCACATCCAAATCTGTATAAAAATAACGGTTTAATTGAAACGGAATAAGATGAGAATATATGTAATAGAAAATTCCAGAAAATTTCCCTAACAGTCGCCATACTAAAGAAACTCATGTAGTAATTTAGTTTACAAATTATAGCCCAGTACAATTATAGCCCGATCCATACGACAGTTGTATTTTTTTAACCCTTTCATTACGGCTCGGTGGAATACAAATTGTACTGTCAATACGGAGTGAATTTTTCAAACCATTTTTTTTTGCTTAAAACTAGTATCTGTAGCATAAATGTACTTATATGACTTATTTTCATATATCACATTGGTTCTTCTATCCTTTAGCTATCAGATGATGCATAAAAAACTATTATATTTAACAAACGTTCATTATGTGGTGGCATTGACACATGTGGTTTACAGAAAAATCGCTCCTGTGACGAAACCTAACGATATTTATATACATGTATTATATACAAATTCCTATAAATAATACATGTAGGTCGATAAAGGGAATGACTGCAGTTCCAAGTTCCTACCGTAGATGTCACAATGAGTACTGAAAGTAGCAAAACGATATATCACGTCAACCGATGTCAACAGTCTTTGACGGCATATGGTGACAACCGATGCGAAAGGATTAAAGGGTGGCTAACCCTACCACATGTATGCAGCTCAGATTTGTTGAAATCAATTTTATAAAATGCAGTTTGGTCAGGTTTTGAACCCAAGGCATCTCTGAATGACAAACAAAACGCTTTTACCACTGGACTTTGCTGACCGATAAATAAGACATACTACATGGTAACATGAAAACCACAAATACGTAAGAAAGTAGTAATAAACAAAAACACAAACAATGTATAGTGAGACCCCGCTTAACGCTGTTTCGGTTTAGCGCTCTTTTATTTCAACCCGGGGATTCCCCGAAATTCTGCGCAGCACTAGGTTTCCAAATATGTGTGTACATATTGTTATTATTATATACCTGTACATAGTATTATTATTGACATTATTGGAAATATAAATTAATTTAATACTACACGATTAATACAATGACAAATATTACGATCTTTAGCGTTTATTTCTCATGGGTGATAATGAAAAACAAGAAAAAAAAAGCAACCAGAAAAAGCATTTCACTGGAAACTAAAATGCAAGTGATTAGAAGATTAGATTCTGGTCAATCTCAATTTTCGTTATAGATGCTTTATCTACTTATCAACAACTTCTAACAGAACGCAAAAGGTTTTTATGTTTGTAAAAAATAAATGTTTTATTTTTATTAAAAAAAAAACATGATTATTAAATTTAATACCTAAACAATTTTCTATCCATCTTCCCCTAACCCCATCATTTACATGTTAAGTTAGCGCTGTTTCGCATTACGCTCTACTTTGATGGAACGTATCCCCTGCGTTAAGCAGGGTCTGACTGTATATATTGATATCAGCTTGATATAGCTCTTTTAGGTTGATGCTGTAAAGCCTCGAAAAACGATCTTTTGTCTCTTTTTGGCCATTTCATTTGTTATGACAGTTGCTCCATTTCATGTTGGTGCAACTGTCATCTCTGCCTTGTTTTTTTCCGCGATCACTGGCGGCGCGGCAGGTCAGTGTTCGGGAGTTGTCAATTAACTGGCGCCCGGTCGGCGAAATGCCATACCGGTCGGGCGTAGAAATCAAGTCTTTATTTAAAATAAACGTAAATTGTGCTTCGAAAGCAGATTCTTTGAGTTATTAATCTGCTCCTGCCACCCAGTAATTCGATATTCAATTCAGAGAGGGGGATATCAATAACATATTTTGGAATGTAATAACTGTCAATTAATCCTTAAATGTATCTTTTTATAATTAATTAAATATACATATACTATACATAAAAATCTTTAAACGAGTCAATTCATCCAGAAAAAATATCAGCAGGAGTGGGATGCGAACCGCGGACCTTTGGAACCAACTTTTTTGCCCAGGTAATTATACCGTATATATATATATAAAAAAAAAGGTTGGTTTGAAAGGTCCGCGTTCGCATCCCGCTCCTGCCGATATTTTTTCTGGATGAATTGACTCGTTTAAAGATTTTTATGTATAGCATATTTAATTAATTATAATATTGTAATATAGTCAATGATCTATAAAAGTAGATTAGAATATTGAAATAATTAAATAATATTCTAATAAATAATTTAAAAAATCCATATCTTTTTATATTTGTTTAAATAAAAATAAAATAAAAAATATATTAAGACATACCACAAGGTAATATAAAAACCATGAATACATAAGAAAATAATAATAAACAATGTATTAACACAACACGTATTATACACACTAGATTACATACCTTTGATGGCGCATCTCTAGCGGGCTGCCTGCACTTACATGACCTCACTTATAGGAAGGTGTAGTTTTACCTTGGCGGCGAGGAAGAGCGCCGCAGCCGCCATGGCGTTGCGGTGGAACTGCGTGAAGGAGTGGAACGCGTAGAAGCGGTGCATGTACACGATGGCGGTGTTGATGCACAGCTGGGAACTGCACATGTGTAAAAGAGTCAAGGAAAACAATGCAAGACACGATGCAACATAATCCACCAATATAACATTCACATTCTAGAAATGAACATGGATAAAACTAAAGCCATGGTAAATAGTCATATCTCCCAGACTTTTGAGCCGATCTCCATTGGACGAACACAAATAGAGGTTGTAAACGATTATACCTATCTGGGACAAGTAATACAACTAGGACGAAGTAACTTCTCAAAAGAAATCGACAGGCGTATATAACTGGGATGGGCAGCATTTGGAAAACTTAAGTACATTTTAAAAGTGAAAATTCCGCAATGCCTCAAAACTAATCCCCATCTGGGTCTCCAAAAACAGGACGAGACAGGGAGGGTTTCACTTTGGACAAATCCTTAGGTTAGGTTGGCGAGACAGCCAGTGCACCAGTTGTGCAGTGCGCCAAATGTCTCATGCACCAGACGTCTTGAGCGCCCCACATTGTTACCGATGAGTTGTTACACGAATTGTCTGGGAACGATAGGTCGTGACACCGAAATTTTTGGTCCGTCATAAAGATCAAAAGATTACAAGTATAGTTTTTAAACGATTTCTGAGCTCTAAAATACCCTCGGTTGGTGTGAATTTGATCCCTCACCTCTAAAAATGCCAGTCATAGACTATTAATTAAAATTGATGTTAGACGAAAGTCGTCCCGTGAAGACCACTCATTCATAGTAAATTCCTGTAATAATAAGGATGATGCGTGAATCTCGGGCTGTAGTCTATGACGTTGGCGGATCAACACTCCACATGCAGCTCTTAGCCATATGCACCATGGTAAGCGTCATAGAATTCCACAGATGATACTTCAGAATTACTATCACCATCTGTCATTATTCTCCTGTATGTGTTTACATAAAAAAAAAATGGTCATAAAAGAGCACTATAAATGCTGATATAATAACAATAATAATTAAAATTAATCTATTTTCAAGGCAGACATGTGTTTATTGTACTGGAACAATTACTATCAGCAAATAGAGCAACACCACATGTGTGTGGAAACATGATTCATTGATAAGCAAGCCCGGGGCAGACATCGGTCCTCTGTGAATTATTGTATGAATCATCATCAATTGTTGTTAAGTGCTTATCAAATTAATTATATTGTATTTGGTGAATTTTTAGAATACATCATTCGGTATTGTAACTTTTGGGTTCAGAAATGTGCGGCAAATCATTTTGTACTAAGCTTTTGGATCAAGCTTGATTTTATTAAATCAATTTAATTAACCCTTTGCGTGCGAAATAAGATTTCATAAAAAGTCACAAAACGAGTTCACAATTAGTCAATGAAAAAATAAGTTAAATATTTAAGGACGATTTTTTAGTGTGTTTTGATTGGTCGGTGCAGCATTTATATTCACCTTCAGAACTAAATTAAATAATTCCATTAATATTTTTTAAAAAGGGCAAATTTGAAACGTGTGTAGAATGACCTACAATTCAATACTCGTTAAAAAAAAATTACGAAGGAATGTCGGAATACGAAACAAAATTATATTATATATATAATATACATTCATGCATCATCCTTATTATTACAGCAATTTATTGTGAATGGGTGGTCTTCACGGTGCGACTTTCGTCTACCACCAATTTCAATAAATAGGCTATGACTGAAATTTTACGGGTGAGGGATCAAATTCACACCAACCGGGGTATTTTTAGAGCTCAGAAAACAATTAAAAATCCACTTTTTCTTTAATCTGCCGGGGATCGATCCCACGACCTATGGCTAGCATAGCAAACGCTTTGACCATTGAGCTATACCCGCCGGAAGATGGACTTTTGGGTGTAGAGATGTCTTAGTATGAACCACGGACAAGGGCAATTGACAGAACTGAATAGCGGCAATTTGTGGTGTCCATATGTCCCACATATGCGAAGACAAGAAAGTAATTAGGCATCACAGTTATAAACAACGTATTAATTTCATAAAACGTATTCAAGCTTGAAACACAACAGTAAAGAGTTAATCTTCCTTATTTATCGTAATGTATAAATGTCGATTTTTTTATAAAAATAAATATAATTATTAAATTGCATTACGAAAACGCGCAAAATAACAAAATATTTCCGTTTAAATTAAAAAAAAATGTTCTAAAAAACATCGCAATGAATTTCGCGACGTTTAGTATGTAACGGTAAAATGTCAAAAATCAAGGATCAACAAGAACCGTATGAGCACGAAAGTATGCATTTTCGGTGATTTTTATATGAAATTTACTGTTAATTAGTTTACCGTTTGCTAATTTATGGTGACTAATAAGAGAAATTGATGGTTTCGAAAGCATTTTCTTACAAACAACATGATATAACATTGAAAGCATGAAATTTACAAAACGGCACATCTATGACCCAGATACGATAAAATCGAATTTTCGCACATTTTCGTCGATCGAATACGATCGGACGATCAAAAGACGACATCAAAAGATTGTTTCGAGTCGCATTCACAATGCATTTCGATGATTGTGTGAAATTTTATTTTGACGTGATTCCTAACCTAGTAAACATAAGCGTCCGCTGCCAGACGAAACGCCAAAATAATGCGCGACTAGAAACGTCGATCTTAGCACAAAAATCGAATAAAAGTGGACATTTTAAACATCAGCATGATGCTTTAATCAATTTATAATGTTTATAAATGCTTTTAAATCGAAAATTTTGAAAATATAAGCCATAAAACGCCATGTTTCTTAGACAACAACGCATCAATTTGAAACATTGATTTAAACATTAAAATCAAATATAAGTACGTTTTAGCATGTTCGCGAGATTGATGTGTTAATTAAGAATTGCTTGTGATGCTCGTTAATAGCGAATTCTGAGAATTTTGTTGTTAAAATAGCATGTTTCTTAGAAAAAATATCGCGCGCTTATAAGAGCGATTTATTCATAAAAATTAATTGAAAGTATTGTTTTTTTGTGTTTAGGTGATAGTTTTGTTATTGTAGTGTGTTTATAAATAGTGTTAAGTTTGATATTTTGATAGTTTGGCATTGGAAATGACATGTTTCTCGGAAAACAATGTGTCACTGTTGGTAGTCTGGAGCGCGATTTCGGGCGGCTTTTGCCGGCTTGAAAGGATACACTTGAAGCCTCTGCCCCATGTCCTGGATGAGGTTGGCCGCCTGCTGGCGGTAGGCCAGCTCCTTGTCGGCGTCCAGGCCACAGCGCCTGCTCGGCGAGCCGGCCAGTTGCTCGCGCGAGAAATACCATTTCTCCTGACCGGCCATTGGGATGGCAGTGCCCGGACTGGCCGCCGGGGAGCGCTGCCCGCTGTTGCCAGCCTGCGGACACAACACTACACCTGTTAGTGAAAGGCAACCTAAGCGCATTTCGCAATACCTAAATTCTTGAATACGTAGCTTTTGGATTGAGCCGTGAGGACCGACTATAAATTTTATCTTATGTTACAACCATCATCATTAATCGTCACAGATTTTTTTTTTTATCTAAAAGCAGTATATTTCAAAATGTACGCAATAACTTAATAAAATACACGAATAAGCGAGAACGTTGAAATGTTAAATCTTGTTTCACTTTCTTAAAAATATTTAAACAAATTGGGTTTGAAATAAACTTTTTAAATGTGTAAATGTGTTAAATTTGTGTTCGTAATACGGTTTTTTGTATTTTTATTGTAGGTATTTGTAATTAAATATCTATATAATTTCATTTGTATTACTTACTTGCATGTTAATAATCTATGTTTATAGTAAATGACTGCTCCAGATGGAAGAGCGTCCACGGTGTCATCTACGAGGCTTGCGGCATCGATAGTCACCGGCCTCAGGGTTGAGGAAAGGAGAAGAAAGATAATAGTATTGTTAAAACATTAATTAAATAAATAAATAGTAGTTCAAAGTTATAATATAAAAGTAACATACCTAACAGACTGCACCTGGTGCGATATCTTCCTTCGACTCCAACGGTGTTTGAAAATGGATTTAGTAAACAACATTAACCTAATAACTATTACCCGAAATTTATCATATTGTATACTTTATTTACAGCAAATTTAGGAACTTTAGGTTCGCGCGCGAGTCCGAAACGAAACGTTTTTTCTATTTCACTCGCAGCTTTTTAAGTTTAATATTGTGCACGATATGTTTTACAGTGGAGAATTTCTATAAATGTTTGATTAATGCAGTAACAAAATACACCAAAATGAAAAGAATAAGGCTGAGATGTATTATAAAGTTTTTTTCACAATGCAGATAAAAGTGCAAAACACTTTTAATATGAAATATTTATTAACACAACGGAATGGGGAAAAGAATATTATTTTGTAGGTGTCTTACTTCTTCTTTGAGAAGTGAGGAAGAATAATTTTTGATGTGGAGAGAGTTACAACACTATGTTATTTAGTGGCAACACTGGCTAGATAGCGGAAGTGCGCTGCTTAAGCATTCGCACAGCTTATTATTAATCACAAATCGTTTAGTCGCAAGAAAACGGATGCAAATTCACTTGCGGTCCATTTTTTAAAATATTTATTTATTTTAAAGGTGGTCGCGGGGGGTCGTCAGTGGATTTTAAATATTTCGTTTTTCTACACTAAAAACACTTGTGATGGAGACGCCATTGCTGAATTGTGAGTGCGGCGGTCGTAGCTCCTCCGGTGACGAAGCGCCTTTCTGCAACAATAACAAGCGAGGAAATAAGATCAAAATTATCCAGAGTTGAAGTTAAGACTTCGATCTAAAGCCTGCAGGTATTTTAAATTCGTTTTAATCATTTATTTAGCGAGAAAAAACACATTGAAAAACGCACCTCGGTTACGATGTTTTTGTTCCGAAAATGGCCGTCTCACCAACGTATACCATCTACGTCAACAGGGCTTTTAATAATTTCTAACTCATCGTAAACAATACGTTGTCGAGTACCGAAACGTGAACTATAAATCAAATACTCAATTTAGACAGAGTTCTACGATCTTTTAAAAGCATTTGTTTACATTTTTATCAGTCAAAATGATATCACTTATATGGGGAAAAGGGCGCGTAAATTCAAAATATTCTTACACATCTATTTCATCATTTAAATATTATATATTGATGATCCTCTTGTTTTTAATGTCCAAGTCTTTTTAAATTTTGAACCAGCGGTACCTTGCTAAAAAAAGATTTTTTATCAAAGATTATTTCATCAAGTTGACAGTAATAAACATTTATTATTTACATCATATATCAGCAGTCGGGGAACTTTTTTAACCATTACCCCAAAATATTTTTGCGTAAGTCGATATTACCCCTTCCCCCCATTTTGAAAAGAAGAAAATCAATTATTACTTAAATATACATATACTCAACATAAAATTCTTTTTTCAACGCGTCAATCCAAGCACAAAAATAACGGCAGAAGCGGGATGCGAACCGCGGACTTTGGAAACCAACAATGCCCAGGTATTCATACCGCTCGGCGAATCGCGCCATTGCTATGCCTAGACCGACCCATGATGAAACTAGTATTTATATCATTGTTATTAATAACAATGATATAAATACTAGTTTCATCGCATTATATCATTGTTATTAATAACAATGATATAAATACTAGTTTCATCGCTGGTCGGTCTAGGCATAGCAATGGCGCGATTCGCCGAGCGGTATGAATACCTGGGCATTGTTGGTTTCAAAGTCCGCGGTTCGCATCCCGCTTCTGCCGTTATTTTTGTGCTTGGATTGACGCGTTGAAAAAAGAATTTTATGTTTAGTATATGTATATTTAAGTAATAATAATATAGTCAATGATCTATAAAAGTAGATTAGAATATTGAAATAATAAAATAATATTCTAATAAAAATTAAAAAATTAAGAAAATCAATGTTTATCTAAATAAACATTATTTATTGAATTAATTTACACGGAAAATAACAAAAAAGTTACAAGAAAATAGTAAGTTTTCTAAAATAGCAAACTAGAAAAAATTTCTGATTACCCCAAAAAACATGTTTTTACCCCATTTGGGGTAATTTACCCCGGTTCCCCGACTGCTGTCATATATGATAATTTTAAAATTAATTTTAATTAATAAATTAAAAATATTTAGTTTGGATTCACAATTTATTTTCTTCAGGACGGCCGAAACATGTAATCGTTTAAAATAAATTGTGAATCAATACTAATTATGTATAATTTATAAATTTTTTAATTGATTTTAAAATTATAATAATGCAGTTTCACCAAGTATTGTCAGTTGATAACCTTAATGTTATCATATATGATCTCAAAATCTAAATTTCAGTTTAGATATTTTATTTTTTGGTTTTTATATTTTTTTATTGGCAAATATAATTATTATTGATTAAATTTTGATTTGCTTAATCCGAAGTATGAACTGTTTGAAATGAATATTATTTTTATTTTTACAATCTAGTTTGAAAAAGATAAAAATTATGTTAAATTTTTAAAGTACTACAAAATGCTCTAAAATCGCTTTCATTTCTTTCGCAAGTTCGCTAAGAAAATTCTTAGTAACCAAAAGGTTAAACGGAGAAGTAAAAAAACGTGCCAGACAACCTTATTACCCAATAAAAATGTAATTAGTATATTTTTTATTTCAGGTGGATAGCAGAAACATATAATAAAAAGGGATAAATCAAATTAATCATTGCATCAAAGATAACTTGAAAAAATATCACCGAAAACATTCTTGGATCGGTGAAAACTTGATGTTATAAGCGTCTGCCGTAGCTGATCAGTCCGCAGCTCGGGCCGCCATGGCCCCCCTAAAGGTGGCGCCCAACTCGGAGAGACAGCAGCGGGAAGACGATGCCCTCAGGGCCAAGGTATTGTAACTTTTACAAACTATTTGTCAATGGAGATGTACAGGTAGTGTCGAGATTCTTCAGCAGTTTGTGGGGCCTTTTGGTATTAAAGATCTGGGTTTTTTTTTATGTAAACACATACAGGAGAATACCGACAGATGGTGATAATGACTCTGAAGTCTCAACTGTGGAATTCTATGACGTTGACCATTTTTACATATGGATAAGCGCTGCATGCAGAGTGTTGATCCGACAACGTCATAGACTACAGCCCGACAATCGCGCATCATCCTTATTATTACAGGAATTTACTATGAATGGGTGGTCTTCACGGAACGACTTTCGTGTCTACCACCAATTTGAATTAATAGGCTAAGACTGGTATTTTACGGGTGAGGGATCAAATTCACACCAACCAGAAGAAAGCTCAAAAATCGATTAAAAATCTTTTCTTTTTTTTAAATATTCGTCGGGGATTGAACCCACGACCTTCAACTTGCAAATCAAACGTTTTAACTATTGAGCAATAACCGTCATCAAACTGGTTTGTAGTGTTCTGAAGAATGACTGTCAGTTGGCAGCCAGTGTTGGCATGCTTCCCTGTTGTCGGTTCATATGTCAGCATGGTTTTGCCATAGTATACATATATTTTTTTCTTCCAAACCATTCCACCGGATTGATTCTATGAAGAAGAAATTACCCCCGATCGGTGTAAAATTGATTCGTCACCCTAAAACATCCTGTCATAGCCTATTAATTGCGGATGATATACATAACGATCACTATCCTATTGACATATTGTAGACTCTAATCTTGTAATGTTCAAAGTAAGATGAATACATTACTGAATACACATGGGATGTATGAAAGTATGGCAAGTGTAAGACAAGTTTGTCGGTTGTGGGTGGGTGCAGGAGGTATTAGTTCTATATTTAGTTAATATATAACAATATATGTACAGTGAAACCTTATTATTACTTTTTAAATTATTGTCACAAAATTTTACTGAAATGTGTTTTAAAACAAACTTGATTGTCGTTTTCAGGTTCACGAAGAGATTGAAGAGAGGTCTCGCGCGTGTGGCCACCGCCGTTATGCCTGCAAGTTGCCGCGTCTGCCCGGCTGGTCGCGCTGCCAGCAACACATCCTGGAGGAGCCGGCGGCCCCCTACAGGCGCTGTCGCCAGCCGGGGCCGCGGCGCTGCCCCGTGCCCGCCCCCATCCATCAGGGCAAGACGCATCACAGCGCGGGGTGAGATAACCTATTGTGGTCCACTCAGTACGCGATTAAACTTACGCCTGAGGCCGACTATTTATTTAAAAAATGTCTTACAAAAAAATTGGCATATATTTATTTGCTTATATATATCCATCCCCCATCATCGTCGCTGTCTTGGATCTCCTCGGCGTCTGAGGGAATATCGGACAAAGCATCAGCGTATATAAGGAGACTAAGAATAACCAAAAATATATTGCATTGGAATATAAAATAACATTAAAAAACACAGTTTATATTTTGGGAAATACTTATTTTGCTAACAAACATATAAAATATAAATGCATACAATCAAAATATTGATCGAGAATAACTATAAATAATAATTATAACAAGTGAGACAAAGTCTGATCTTACACTACTTTTTTTTTTCAAAAAATGCTCCTTTAAATTTTTTATCGTCATCTGTTCAAATAAAATTAAATATGACCCTCACTGAAAAGGTTTGAGATCTCTGAATTATGGTCGAAAGTAAAAACAACACATATGTTGTGTGATCGGCCACTAACGTTTGAAAAAACATAACACAAGCTGTGTATAGTCGGCCACTAAGCGTTGGCGGAACGATCACACACTTGTTGCGCGACCCGCTTTTAACGTTCGGCCTGGCGATTACACACATGATGTGTAACGGACTGTGTAGTGTTAATATTGGAGATATTTATGTGAAGAGTTGTCCCTTGTAATAAACGTGACCAGTCGGTGCAATAGTTTGAAATAAAGTCTTAAAATATAGTATTTATTATTTATGTATTATTTACTTAAACTTTAACTTAACTCTTTAAAGCGAAAATTCCACAATGTCTTAAAACTAAGGCGTTTAACCAATGCATCCTCCCTGTATTAACTTATGGCGCAGAGACGTGGAATCTGACAGCAGGTCTTACACATAAAATAAAGTTCACCCAGCGTGCTATGGAGAGATCCATGAGAGGAGTGTCTCTAAAAGATAGAATCAGAAACGAGGAAATACGCAGAAGAACTCCAGTAGTGGAGGCTACACAACGAATAGGCACACTCAAACGGCAATGTGACATATCTGTTGAACAGACGACGGTCGATGGGGAAGAAAAGTATTGGAATGGCGCCCAAGAACTGGCAAACGAAGCATTGGCCGATCTTCTGCTAGATGGACTGACGACATAAGAAGAATAGCGGGAGTGACTTGGATGCGGAAGGTGGATAATCGAAAAGGATGGAGACTGATAGGGGAGGCTTGCGTTATACAGTGGACGGATATAAGTTGATGATGATGATTATTTACTTATTTGTTGTTGCAGGTTATGTTTCGAGCACGCCCGAGCGGCCATGGCAGCACGCAGGAAAGCCATCACGCGGCCAGCCCCCAAGACATCTGCAGAGACTCTACTCTTGGCGCTCTCCCACCATGTCAAGTGAGTCAATGTACATTTATATAATGTCATTATTATATCAATGACCACAGCGTATTGAAATACCGGTTTTTGCTTAACCACGAATCATAACTCTTTACTATTCTATGTTAAGTCCAGGCCATTTGATATACACCAGTCTGGTGGAGCTGCTTCTAGTCTAAATATTTATTTATTTACCTTGTTTTAACCCTTTGGTTACTAAGAATTTTCTTAGCGAACTTTAAAAAAAAACCAAGCGATTTTAAACCATTTTTTAGTTACTTTAAATTTTTTTCATGATTTTTATCTTTTTAATTGTTAAAAACCACAGCATCTGCTATTATTCTTTGATATTTTGATGAGAGAAACGTCATATAAGATAAAGTTTGCTCTGAATTCGTATGCGTGCATCAGTTGTTGAATACTGAGTAGGTAAATATTACACGTTGCAAATCATTAATATTTAGTTATTTGCATTTTTCAGTCCCGAGCGAGTCCGAACCGAGTCTTGCGCTTCCCAGGTATCGGTGGTTAGCGACACTTCCGACTCGCACCTGTTGGTGGCACCGGACCCATTCAGTGAGTGACAACACGCTAACCTAACCATACGTTACATTCATTATGCCGGCGGTCATAGCTCAATGGTCAAAGCGTTTGCTTTGCAAGCCAAAGGTCGCACGTTCGATCCCGGACGGAGATAGACGGTAGAGGAAAGTCGTCCCGTGAAGACCGCCCGTTCATAGTAAATTCCTGTAATAATAAAGGATGATGTGTGAATCTCGGGCTGTAGTCTATGATGTTGGCGGATCAACACTCCACATGCAGCGCTTAGCCATATGCATCATGGTAAGCGTCATAGAATTCCACAGATGAGACTTCAGAATCACCATTTGTCGGTATTCTCCTGTATGTGTTTCATAAAAATAAATGTAAGTTCGCGAGCTCTTGCTCCGGAGACTCCTAGAAATCATGCTATATTCTATAATATGTTTCATATATTCCATGTATTCCATATTGGACTGGACTTTACCCGCCTCACACCCGCATCACACCGGGAGGACAGTTAAGTCTCCTTGATGATGCGCTCATTCAGATTATGATCAGTCAGCAAGTGATAAGTCTAGTGGGAGTCCCCTCTGAACAATTGTGGCCACTGCACAGAAGTGCTTAAAGAAAGAACCCGTGAAAGAGATTAGAATCGCATTCACGGGTTGTAAAGAGATGGAGATGGAAGATAGATTCTCTCACCGAAAATGTTAAATGCGTGGATTTTTTTTTAATGACCACTAAGTCTGTATGCTCGATAGGGCCGAGGCGTTTCCCTCTGCATCGAAAAGGACTCCTCTTTCTAACTCTTGTAACTGACAGTCCCAGAGAATGTGCTCTGAGGTCTGGAAGGGGGCGCCACAGGGGCAACTAGAGTTTGAAACTAAATAAAATGAGTATAATCTGTCATTAAAAGCGCTGCGCCCAGTCATTAATTGGGGTAGACCAGTGATCAGGGCTTATCCATTTAGCAGTTAGTCTGAAGTAAATGTCTGGGAAGCACACAAAGGTAGTTCTACCTTTGGTGGAAGATAACCAACATTATTGCTTCAGGCCCGGATGTATTACATACTATGTTCTCATCAATGGCGTCTATTCATGGTGTGCTAGATGTGCGCAACTATACAATAAAAATATATTTTTGCAGAGCACGTCAATGCCAACGAGGTAAACGCCAGGATCGGCCCGGCACTGCTGGATTGTTGGAGTTCTGAGAGTGACAGTGATGGAGACACGCTGTGCCGCGGTGCAGGCGCCGACGAGGACTCTTCCGGCGCCGAGGACACGCCACTGGACTCACAGCCACTCAGGT
Organism: Glossosoma conforme; assembly: GCA_022606575.1. NCBI lineage: Eukaryota > Metazoa > Arthropoda > Insecta > Trichoptera > Glossosomatidae > Glossosoma > Glossosoma conforme. The sequence goes on from JAGTXR010000072.1 coordinate 529,939, forward strand.
GACAAGATCAATACAATAACAAATCAAAATATATGTATTTCATAATTTATTTTTATGTAATTATTATTTTTTTAATATTTGTTTTTCCCATTAAAAAAAATGTAGAAAAAAATATATAGTTGCGTGTTGTACCCTGCAAGTTACACATAAGGTTAGAATATACGTCTGAGAAATAGTTGAAGAACGTAGGAGCCTATTCCATCTCAGCCTCGTTAACCGCTTTTGTAGCCCCGACGATTTTCTTGATAAAGATATTGTGGCTTTTGGGTTTAGCCGTGTGTGGCGAATTTCTTCTCTCCGATATTTCGACCGCCATTGCAGGGGTCTTCTTCAGGGTTGATGAGGTTTATCAGCAAGGGACCTTCAGAACTAAGCAGCAGTTCAAGAAAATCCTCCCAATAATGGTGAGACTCCCAGGCGACAACACAGAATGCGTCTCCTGTTCTCATGGTTGATGCACTCAACGAGAGAGTGTCTCACCGTCTGTTGCATGCAATTCACATTAAGCACTGTTTTACTGACTGAAAGACTGTAGTTTCGCTATCGATGAAGGCTTCATTAGTTCTGACGTGTATAAGCTAACATCCCCCGTCTAATTAAAGCGACTCCAGATTACGGGATTGTCATTAGAATGCGTGGTTGATGGATGAGGAGCAGGTCACCAAAGCAAAGAACTTTTTAAGAAGCACATTAACATTTATTTTATGTTAAAAGACGTAAAATGGTGTTTACTCAACGGTGCCCGGGCAAAGTCTGTCAAATACGGCGGCAGTGACAGTCACAACGCCCGAAGACTACGTAGTGGCGGTCTGACGAACTATGCCGCTCCTATATGACCTGGAGTAACTGTCGAAACACGATAACAAAATGGTGTACACAATTGTAATGTATATTCATGGTTTGATGTTGTTTTAGGTTTGCAGGCATCTACACGTGCGAGGAGGTTGTCAGCGAGACGGGGGCCGCATTACGCAGACTCCAGGCACTCTATCTGGGACAGATGCGGGGGCTCGCTAGAAAACTGCGTGAGGGAAGGCGCTCCTATTTGCAGGCCCTCCGTACCGAGAAAGAAACGCACTGTGAGTATTAAAACACGCTGATATCCTCCTCTCTAAATTTGATATCGATTTACTGGATGGCAGGATGCAGGATGAGGTTCACAATGCAAAGAACTGGTTTTCATTTCACAATTCGCGTTTATTTGTCAAACACTTGCTTTTTCGTCCACTCATTATGGCGAACGCCATTAGGCGTTCCCATAACGATCGCGAGCGAGCTCCAACTGACGGCGCACTCTGACATCTGGTGCTGTCTACCATCGCGGCAGACAAGCGAATTAATGATGACAGTTGCACCAACATGAAATGGACCAACTGTCATAACAAATAAAATAGCGCATGCAAACACCGTGTATTATTATATAACTAAAACTAACATCATTAAATGTGCATGTCAGGCGAGCGAACATAAATAAGAGACAAAAGATCGTTTTTCGAAGCTTTTCAGGTCTCAGGAGTGTAGGGCTGATTATCACATCTCCTTAAAAACGCAGATTATTGAACACTCAAATATTTATCTAGTAGTGATTTCACAGGCTCTTGCCCTGGAGGCTCCCGGGTACCACCAAGTTTCCATGTGGACCGCCGGGTGCAGGTGTTCTGGGACAAGGCATAGACAACCTGAGCTTACAGAACTGTGAAACGACAATTTGTATTTGCCATATGCTTCACATATGGAGTGTATGTGTTTAAAAGAAAAAAAAGTATCCAGGGGTACGACCTATATTATATTACCAGTTCTTGGGCTCCACTCCAACACTTTTTTTTTTCAAGTACGAAGTAACGAGTAAATCGCGTAAAAAAGTTACGGTGCCCTCCAGAAAAACGTGTAAGAAAAATGACTTAATGATTCTGAGGTTTCGGCTTTGGATTCTATGACGCTTATTTATGATTGCTACATAGCCGTCCAAGCACTGCATGTGGAGTGTTGATCCACAAACGTCATAGACTACAGCTCGACATTCCATATCATCAAGTCGGGGTCATCGCGACTTCGCTGGAGTCTCTCATGGAGCCTGAAGTGTGGCCTGAGAGGACCATCGTTCAACCCTGGATACGTGGAAGACGAAAGAATCGCAGTGAACAGTGGTTGAAACCAACTTGAGTGAAGATATTGACATATTTAGTGTAATATTGCTTCAGATTCAGTGCTGGTGTGGACGGATACGAAATGTTGGACGTTTGATTTTGTGACAATAATGCCTTGTTATTTGTGTGTCGACCGTGATATACTTATGACATGGTTATTGTTGTGACAGATCCTAAATATTTGCGCTGCGTATTCGGACACTTGTTCTGAGTGTGAGGTCATTGACACTAAATGTGTCAATACATTTACATCGTCACTTTTACATTAGTACTTCAATAACGAATTAAAATGTATTATATTTTGTAATGTCATCAAAGGAAAAAAAAAAGTATTATTATCATCCTTATTATTGTCGGGATTTGAACCACTGGACTATGGCCAGGCTAAAAACATACATTTTAATATAACATGTTTGTTTACAGGCAACATTCACACACAGGGAGCAAGCAGCGTTCAGGACAGGAAGGAGCTGGCAATGCTGAAGGCGTCGGCAGCTTACAGAAAGAGGCACGGCATGGACGCCATCTTGCACCGGAAATTACATGACAAGAGATCCAAGGTTTATTTTATTTATTTGTATTAACATCCTTCTCTTTCTCAAAAGGTGTTACTCAGTCGCGCTAGGCACGATGAGGAGCAGATTGATAAGACTTTTTGTTTAGAAGCACATTGACATATATTTACGTTAAAACTTTACAAGCTTCCGGCCAGGCGGAATGACATGCTGCCGGCCGTAATGCGACCTTCTCGGTCGTCAACACATAACTGATCTCCGCGCTCGGTATGGGTTCTCGCCCGCGCCACGAGCGGCGGTGTTTCCAACTAACACCCGTCCAAAATGACAACATGGCGTCACACAAAAGCACGACAAGCGACCAGAAATAAGAGACGGAAGATCGTATATCGAGGTTTTCGGTAACAACCAGCAAGGGCTTCATCATTCTGATGTCAGTATATAATATGAGTGTCATCGCATGCAGCGCTAGGCTAAAGTTGCAACACTATCGTGTTTGTTGGTTCTTCTTACACCCCAATGGTTATCAAGCTCAGAGTCGGTGCAGCAGCCATTCATGATGGACGTCTTCATTGTTGCTCCAGTGCAAAGAGTGGTCTGTTATTATATTTTTGTACGCAGAGAAGGAATCATATTTCCAAAATGTTTTGGAATTAGAAATCATCTAAATTGGTACAAGCCGGCGGGTATAGCTTAGTGGTCAAAGCATTTGCTTGGCAAGCCAAAGGTGGTAGGTTCAATCCCCAATGGAGATTTAAAAAAAAACGTTTTTTTTACGACAGGGATACTTTTTTTATGGCGATTTGTGATAGTAATGCTGAAGTCTGCTTTTTATGATGCTCACCATGTTACACATGACCAAGCGCTGCATGTGAAATGTCGATCCGAAAAAAAAGTGTCCATTGGTGCGACCTACACTACCAGTTCTTGGGCGCCACTCCAACACTTTTTTTTCAAGTACGAAGTAACGAGGAGTATATCGTGTAAAAGAGTTACGGTGCCCTCCAGAAAATGCGTAAAACAATGACTGAATGATTCTAAAGTTTCATCTTTGGTTCTATGACTTTCATCTAACAACTTTAATTGATAGGCCATGACTGTCATTTCACGTGTGAGAGATCAAATTTAGACCATATTGCTTATAAATTGATAAAAAAAAAAACATCCGAGGTTAAACCCACGACCTTCGATTTGGTAAGCAAACGCTTTAACCACTAAGCTATACCTGCCATGATTGTTTTTAACATGGACGAAGGTGCAATGAAAATTGTATTTTAATGTATTTATTTGTAGGTTACGGAAGGAGTGTCGGCGCAGAGGAGTCAAGGAAGTAGCCGCTGCTGCTTCACTGAGGGGGGGGTCAAGTGCATGAAGACAGCCATTCCCAGCGCACGACACTGCACCAAGCACATCCTCAACGACAGGCAGCAGGTCAGTCTCCATCCACCAACGTCCTCCGCTCTCCAACCTTACCATTCAACACTTTCACACCTATTGACCGTAATCCCTTCCTGTTGCCACTGGACTTGTGACCTCGCTCGTGAGTCAAAGCTCTGTCAGCTGTCTTGGTCCTCTGCCTCCTGTAGCTCCAAATCAAATTCACACCAACCGGAGTATTTTAGAGCTCAGATATCGATTGAAAATTCATTTTTTTAAATCTTCGTCGGGGATCGAATCCACGACCTTTGGCTTGCCAAGCAATCGCTTTGAACATAAGAGCTATACCGTCCGGCAATTGTGCCATTGTTTATAAAACTTTTTTTTTTTTAATTTATCAATTAACCTTTTGGTTACAGAGCATTTTCTTAGGGAACTTACAAAAAAGACGAAGCGATTCTAGACCATTTTTTAGTAGTTTATAAATTTAACATAATTTACATATTTTTTAAGCTAGATCAAAAAAATAAAAATTCTGTTCATTCCAAACAATTCATACTCCAGATTAAGCAAATAAAAATTTAATAAATAATTATATTTGCTAATAAAAAAATATAAACATCAAAAAATCCAAAATCTAAACTCAAATTTTGATTTTGAGATCATATATGATGTATATAATAAATCTTTATTACTTTCAACTTGATGGAAATGGGTAGTAAAAATCATAAATATCTATATATATAAAAATGAATGTCTGTGTGTCTGTCTGTCTTTGATGCATTCCGACACCATTAACCCGATTGCGATAATACTTTGTCGAATTATTGCTGATACTAGAAGGAAAAAGATAGGATACTCAAAATTTGATTTAATTACAAAAATGAATTGAATATTTACTTAAAACATGTTTTCATACAAGACTATTGTAATACAGAACGGCCAATTTAGAACATTGTGTTTCCTTAGCAACGCCGTAAACAAAAATTCACTCACCTGAAGTTATTTTAAGTAGGTATTTTAAGTAGGTATTTTAAGTAGTACTGAATATTTTGAAACAAAATTCGATTTTCGAATAAACTATTTCAATATTTGAATTTTTGACGACTTTTTTGTTTATCGAATTAAAATAAATATTACGTATTAATTGTGTGTGATATACAGTAGAAAGAGTTAATTTTGGAATTCCAATTGCTGGTCGGCTTCGGATAGTATTATATATATCATAATTTTATAATTAGTTTTAAGTAAAAAACTAATAAATTAAAAATATTTAGTTTTGATTCACAATTTATTTTAATGTTTACATGTTTCGGCCTTCCTGAAGACCATCTTCAATAATGAAAAAATAAAAACAGGCCGTGGCTTATGTAGGTATGGACAAGATCCTATATTAGTACACACATATTTACAGGTTGTATATGTGTGCGGGTACAACAATTGAAAAAGGTTATTTTAAAAATTAATTGGTATGTGATTAGTTTTAATGTATTAAGGCATTATACAACAATAAATTTTTTGCTTTCAATTTAAAAAGATATGAAATACTAGGTATTATATATTTTTAATTAAAATTAATTCTAAAATTATAATTATTTCACCAAGTATTGTCAGTTGATAACCTTAATGTTAGTATTATATCAATCAATTTATTTTTATTTTTCAAAAGTGAATTTCAAAATGTAACATTCACTGTGATATCAATTATGCCACCCAAACGAAAAGCAATAGGTCAAGAGTACAACTCAAGCACCAATGAAAAGGGCATCTTGAGCTTCAGAAACAGTCGAGCAAAGGAGAGCAAGATTGGAAACAGATCGAGTACACGCTGCTCAAACCCGTTCATCTGGACAGATGAGCAGCGGGAAGCAAGATTGGAAACAGTTAGAGTACGCGTAGATCGTACCAGACGTACACTGCATGCTGATTTAAATCATAGTGCTTTCCATTACGATCCTGATTATGATTACAGTCTGCACCCAAGTATTGTTATTGAAAAAAATTGTAAATTATGCGTGTATTGTAGTGCCTGTAATTTAAAAATGAAACACTAGGAATGTGTTGCATGAGTGGAAAATTGAAATTGCCAGAATTACATTCACCACTCGAACCTTTATTAACGTTGGTATCGGGTGATACAAGTGAATCAAAACATTTCTTGACAAACATACGAAAGTACAATTCTTCTCACTACCACTGCCGAACGCAAATCATTCCTCATCGTACAAATGGTCATGTTCAGCAAGTCTCAGAAACGCATCGATCGTGCGATGGATTGCAATATCCGATTTTATTTTGGCAAGGTGAAGGCGGTTACCATTTCAACATCCCGTTGAGAAATCCACAAACAGATGAGGAAACGACTAAGAAAGTCAGTGCCATGAATTACTATTCATATCGATTGGTGATTCGCGAAAACGCTGAAAATCATATCCTTAAAAGTCGACATTTGTTCCATCAATACATGTACGCGAAAATAGAAACTGAACGACTCCTCTACATTTGATTAAATCAAACCAAGTTGCGTTCCGAAGGGTATATTCATTTACGCGATGCAGCTGTAAATGATGGCTGAAAAACAAAAAAACATTGTATCCAAAAGCACTCCAATAAATAAAAACACATACGGGCGGGCGCCACTGTCAAATTTAGGTAAGAACAACATAACCTAAGTTTATTGTTTCTAATTGGCTCTGGTCACGCCTCAAGTCCGACTTATCCAATCGGAAGACGAGAGGCTCCCGACGAGGCGCTTCCATAAAAACTCGCGGTTTCTTTTTATTTTGGTGGCATTGCAACGCATGCCGGGTACACGCTAGTACCATATAAATATAGAAAAAAAAACTAAAAAAAACTCAGAACCAAATACAATAAAGTTGTGGAGGAGTATATTTATATAACACATTTTAAAGGCTTGAAGTATGAATACGTAAGATATGTTTCAAACTAATATTATTCAAATATAAAAGGTCCAAACCTTTTTTATGGAATACCCAAAAATATCTATAGTTGGTTCATAAACCTTAAAAAAATGTTTAGATGAGCGTTGAATATTCGACGCTTCGTCTTTTTCGCATGAGAATCGATCGTGGAATATTCGACGCTTAGTAACCAATGGGTTAAATAATCTATATATATACACAAGAAAGTTGTGTTAGTCGCACTATTTAGTGTGTTATAGAGGATCTTAATTAATTAAGGAATTTAATATTATTGTGTTATAGAGGATCTTAGTGATGGCTCTAATATTGAGAGGGAGCGGAGGGCACTGTCGGTTCCATGCATTATGTTGATGCGTAGGTTTGCACGTTGTACTAAAAACTTTTTAAAACCTTCTGCCAATCTTTCTACACGTGCGGCCTGTGGGCTGGCTATACTCAGAAGGTCTACACAGTGCACTCCGGGTCCAGTATAACAACGCTTTTCCAATGTAGTAGTACTACTCAGTGAGTGGAGCACCGGATCCCCTCTGGATGGACACGTAAAGGCGCATCCAGTGCCCCTCCAACAGTGAGTCCCATCTATCCGCCACACAGCGACCATTGCGTTGGGACTGCCATGAACGCGCGCCCACAGAGAAGCGCAACGCTTCCTTATTATGGCATGGACCGCGCCTCCATCAACATGCCTGAGGCACTGCAGTATCGCGGCAGACCCAACAGTAGTACAATAATAATAATGTGGTGTATATGTACATGCCGATTTATATTTTCTTTCTATTCTGTTTTTATTTAAATTGTGTTGTTTTTTATTTGCTTGCAATTATTGTATGTAAAATTTTGATTATGGCACTAGTGGCTGAATATTTTTTTTTTATTATAATAAAATGAAATTATATTTTTTATTATAGGTGTTGTTCCGTGTGTGTGGCTCCCACCGCGCGGGCCTCGTCTGTCAGGAGCCGGTTCCTGCGTTACAACCCTTCGACAGCTGCCCGCTGCATGCCTCGCTGCCGCACTACCAGATCTACTCTCTCAAGGTGAGCAATCGTCATATACTACAGCCCGACAATCACGCATCATCCTTATTATTACAGGAATTTACCATGAATGGGTGGTCTTCACGCGACGACTTTCGTCTACCACCAATTTTAATTAATAGGCTATGACTGGCATTTCACGGGTGAGCGATCAAATTCACACCAATATTTTAGAGCTTATAAATCAATTGAAAATCCTTCTTTTTTTTAATCTCCTTCGGGGATCTAACCCACGACCTTTGGCTTGCAAAGCGAACGCTTTGACCATTGAGCTACACCCACATGCAAAAAAAGAGCTGTACTTGCATTGCAAATTTTAAAAGTCTCCTCCAGCATCAAACCCACTATTAGCTACCGTAGGTTGCCATTCCCTCAGCAAATGTTACTTACGCTAATACCTTGATTTGAATATTTTATTATTTTCAGAAGTGCGAGTCCGACTCGGAGGACACTCGGGGTGACGCCAGCAGCCCCCTTGGGCCCCCGGCGCCCCCGCCACTTCTATGAACGTGAAATCTCTACATGTGAACTGATGTCTTCATTGAACATCTTCGCAGCAAACAGATGCACCTCCTAAGTTCATTTTGCATCTAGAGAATATGATTTAGTGGCCATTCTACTACCTGCCTCCATATACTCTCTCTACCTGGAGTCACAAGTCGCACCAGAAGATTTCATTACTCCAAAAGAAGGCCTCTCAACTGGCAAGAACCTTGACTGGCGGACCTGGAAATCCCTGAATAGATTAAGAACCGGAGTTGGTAGAACAAAGGACAACCTCGAGCGGTGGGGAATGCTCCGGCAGATTGAGTCAGGTTATGTTGTGCGACTGTGGAGACCTGCAGACCGCCTCTCACCTAAGATCCTGCTGGGCAACACACGGGATGACAGATACTGGGCAAAAATAATTTGATGTCGCTGACACGAAGAAGAAGAAGACCTATGGTCAAAAGTTCCTGCATCACAGTTCTGACACCTGCCATTATATATACATTGATGCTAAGGGATAAATTGAATAATTGTGGCTACTGCACAGAAGTGTTAAAAAGAAAGGACCCGTGAAAGAAATTAGAATCGCATTCACGGGTTGAAAGGAGATCGAAGTTAGATTCTCTCCCTGAAATACCAACAAAAATGGTAAATGCGTGAAAAAAAAATTTAGTGGCCACAAAGTATACATGCCCGATAGGACCGAGGGCATTCCCTCGAACTGACTGAGTTTACTCTTATTTATTTAAAAGTTTAAAAATACAGGATTTGAATGAATATTATGGCATGCGTTAATGCCAATGTCACATGGTGGCTGAGCCACGGCCAGGAAAAGCGGTTCTAAAGCGGGACCGACTCAAACCTCGACCATACCTCAGGCAGGGTCGACGTCAAACTAAATACATTTAAGGGAGGAGAAACATGCTGGAAGAGAAACATGCTGGAAGAGAGACATGCTGGAAGAGAGCATTCCAAAGATAACCAGTGGCTGTTTTTTTTATTTGTAGCATTCACTTTTGAGATGCAAAATGTCAAATAATAAAAATATGTGTTTTACATTGTTTTAAATATGGATTCCTTTTAGTAGAAATAAAAAATGGTTTCGAGTGATTATTTAATTCTGAATGACTGAAGAAGTGTGCATTGTACATTAAACCGTGCTGCCATTTATAACAAATGAATTTAATTAATGCCGTTCATATTAAAAACAAGGTATGATATGTATTTTAATTATTTTATTAGTGATGGTGTTTTGGAAGGAATTGTAATACAGTGGTACCTTGATTTTTTTTTTTTGTGGCCTAAGGCCCCCGGGCCGGTCTTCTTGTACCTGCGCTCATCGGGAGCACTTACCAAGGCATTGTTTTTAGAGTACTTACTCGTTATACATGTAACTGGCTTTGGTGAGCAACACCAAACGTGGGTGTAAAAGTTAGTAGTTCAGACATTAAAATTTAGACTTTTTGACTTCTTCGCCGAAGGTCGCCGCGTAAACAAAAAAGGCGCGGTAGTTGGACCCGTAGCGATGAGGTCTACATATCCAACCGGTCCAAGCTACAGTTGGATTACGCTAAAGAGCCTTTGCCTACTTAAATCTAATATTGGGCAATGCCACAGAACGTGTTCAGCGTCCTGCAAGGGGCTGCCTCATGGGCAGTCTGGACTATCAACGAGGCTAAACTTGAAGAGTTTAGCCTTAAACTTAGGTTAGAGTTCTGCAACCTTGCTCGTATTTCAAATTACTCGTATCACAAAATAATTTTCCCCAGGTTGTTTTCCTGTGCCTTCGGGTTTGCCCTCCACTTAACTTTTATCTTTTACAATCTTATGTTGCTTGTATCTCAAATTTTTCATTTCAAAGCAAAAAATGGCTCAACAGCTCGCATCTCAGAAAACTCGTATGTTGGGGCACTCGTATGTCAAAGTACCACTGTATATAGAATAGAATTGAATATAATTTATGTACAAATTAATTTTATAAATGTTTTTTTTTAAGAATAAAGCTTATTACAAATGCATCTGTTTTTTTTATTACTTTATTATATTTCAACACGTCCCCTTACTGTGCTAAAAACATCCGAAAGCTCCGATGATATGTATTTTCTACACCATATGAAAATGACGTTTAAAAACTGGAAAAATGGGAATATTCCTGAATATTGCTTTGATTGACTATGGCTGAAGTTGAAATGTAACAATTTTTGTAATGAAAGTATATGAAAAATATTTAAAAAAAACATCGCAATGAGCTGCTACATGTTCATGAAACCGCGCATGTGCCCGGTTCCATCAAGTATGTCTCATCTGCGCCGCCACTCGCGCAGATGCATGACACGTGCGCATGATTCAATCCCCGATTGTTTCACAAATGATTTATTTCCATGGCTACAAATGAATAACAATACATTATTATAATTTTATTTAATACTTAACAATATTACGGAGGAATACAAAATTGTTCAATCAGTATCTATTACATGTTATATGGAGATTCTCATTATTAGAGTCCAGTTGTAGGAAATACACATCATCGGAAAGCAAGGGTCAAGTAAACCCTTTGCAGGGGCGTATAACCAGACAAAACCAATAGGCTCTATAACGCTCAATCAGGGCGGATGGAAGCTGCATAGATAAAGATGTGTTATATTTATACTATGGTCGGAGAGATTGTAAGTATATGTTGATCAGATTGTAGAAAGGGTCCAGATTATACTAAAGAGGAAAGACATGCTGTAAGAGCTTTCTCAAGCTTTTACCCGTATTGTATAGAGATGATTTTTTAAATTTCATACATATTAAAAACAGTATGTAAACTACTCAGCGTGACCCTGCTGTAAGGTTAACATGTAAAAAAAAACAAATATCTTTTGAAAAATAGTTATATTCTCTTATAGCAAATACATTTATCATAAGACATCAATTTACATACTCTTTATATACATAGTACTTTTTTTAAACATTAAGTTTTAGAAAACAATTTATTAAAAAAAAAATTGTTAGTAAAATATAAAAAACAATATTAAATTGCACATTTTTACACTAGTACATTGACACTGGTATACGAGGGTTATCCGTAATATAAGATTCCAAGTGATTGTTCACAGTGTAAAACATGTTTAATTCCATGAATGCGTACATGTTTGGAAAGTTCAGACTTTTACCTATTTTTCTACATAGTCGCCACTGAGGTCAATGCATTTTTTCATGCGGTATACGAGCTTTTAAATGCCCGAGTCAAAAAAATCTACCGCCAAGCCACGCAGATACCTGAGAGCCGCTTCTTCCAGCTCTTCTCTGTCGCCGAAATGCGATCCGCCCAGGTGTTTCTTCATGTCGGAGAAGAGATGGTAGTCACTTGGGGCTAAGTCCGGGCTGTAGGGTGGGTGTTTGACAATACCCCATCCAAATTTATCGTACGGTCAACATTCTTAGCCACCACTTCGCGCAAACCAAGACTGAGCTCCGCAGGCAACTCGCTACGGAAGAGATTTGGAGTGGGGAAACTAAGGTACACTACGGAATCGCGGGATCCACCATAACAGCGCTTTTCAGGACTGTAGCGCCATGGGAACCTTATTTTACGGATAACCCTCGTATATGACACTAGTATATGAGACTAAATATTAAAAAAATATAATTCGAGTGTAATTTTTGATTCACACAGCTGCGCAGTAATTATTTTATTTACAATATATACACAGGGGTTCCGCCGCATTTCGTCCCCAGACATTTCGTTCAATGACTCATCGGTAACGACGTGGGGTGCACTGGACGTCTGGTGCACGGGACAACTGGTGCACTGGATGTCTCGATAACATAACCTAACCTATTAACCACTTCATGCTCAGGTTTTTTAGCTGTAAGACGTGTGGTGTATTATGAGTCATTAATAAATACAGCTGGAAGCCGACCCTTTTTTTTGTATGTGCGTAAACATCGAACATATAAGCAAAAACAGAAAGTGTGGTACATATGAGTCATTAATCAAAATTTACAGCTGGAATTTTGTGAACACCATTTTTTTTGTATGGTATGCGAGAGCGGCATCAAAACGGCAACAAAGTCTTAAAAAGTTGCCAGCTTCATAAATTCCACAGATGGGATTAAGTGGTTAATCAAAATTTCAGCAGTCGACTAACCTAATTTTGTGAACACCATTTATTCATAGTGAGTAAAAAAAATGGATGATGCGTAAATGCCATGCTGTTGTCTGTGTGTAACTTAGGTGTGCATCAAAACTCCACCTGCAACACTTGAACATTTTAAAAAGTTGTAAAAAAAAAAACTTATGAAATAATATGAGACTTTATCTCCCTTGTTAAAATTATTATTTTTAAATTGTAAATATAAGCAAATAAATAAATGCGTTTTTTATGTAAGCAATTCTTTCAAAAAACAGTCGGCCTCCAGCGTAAGTTTAATCGCGTAACTTGTGGACTGGATAGATAGTGTTAACATAAAAAATAAAGGGATCTTGATATATATATTTTTAAGTATAGTGTGTTTTTTGGTGTTGGCTAGAGACGGCTGGACGCTGCGTGTGGGCGAGACGTGTGGTGTCTGAAGTCACTTCTTTGACTGCATCGTGATGGTTGTGAGCGAGTCTTCAGGATGAGTTTCTAGAGTTGCTTCGGTGCCGTCGTTGAAAGGGAACGACATCCCCCCGTCTATGACCAAGCCTGAAAGTAAGATACATAATTAATAATCATCATCATACCATGTCTGATCCCCTAACTGGAGCATATGGCATTCAAAAACTGCCGCCAAATAGTCTTCGCCTCATCCCAAGTCGGCTCCGCCTCCCGCAGCCCTGCCGATTACATTCTATGTATAATAGTTCCTGCCAGCTTTTTAGGGCAGCGAGAGTAAATAAGCAGCTATAGTTTATGGTCACCTACGGCATTGTAAGCGACTATACTTATCTGGGACAAGTAATACAACTAGGACGAAGTAACTTCCCAAAAGAAATCGACAGGCGTATACAACTGGGATGGGCAGCATTTGTTAAAACTAAAGTTTATTTTTAAAGCGAAAATTCCGCAATGTCTTAAAACTGAGGCGTTCAACCAATGCATCCTCCCTGTATTAACTTATGGCGCAGAGACGTGGAATCTAACAGCAGGACTTACACATAAAATAAAGGTCACCCAGCGTGCTATGGAGAGATCCATGAGAGGAGTGTCGCTAAAAGATAGAATCCGAAACGAGTAAATACGCAGAACTCAAGTAGTGGATGCTACACAAAGAATATGCACACTCAAGTGGCAATGGGCAGGATATATCTGTCGAAGAGACGACGGTCGATGGGGAAGAAAAGTATTGGAATGGCGCCCAAGAACTGGCAAACGGAGCATTGGCCGACGCCCTGCAAGATGAACTGACATACGAAGAATTGCGGGAGTGGCCTGGATGCGGAAGGCGGAGGATCGTAGAGGATGTAGACTCATGCGGGAGGCTTACGTTCAACAGTGGACGGATACAGGCTGATGATGAAGATGAAGAAATAAATAAACATTGTACCGGCGTCGACACAGCGGCTCTTGACGTGCACGTTGCTTGCGAACCCGCGCGGACGCAGACCCTTTGGAGACGGCCACATCTCAGCAGTGATCAGCTCCCGCACCGAGTAGGCAAGGCGGGGGGCGTCTGGAATCCAACAGAACAAACATTTTCATCTATATATGTTTCTTAACAAGATCCAGATTGTAGGAATGAGGAATCACAGACGCTGTGACATCTTTAAAAACAACGACAAGTCACGGGTTCGTCACGTGGCCACGTGGAGGAAGAATGCAGGAGCAGATTAACAACACAAAGAACTTGAGGATTTGATTTTTCGTCCAACCGGTATGGCGTTCGCCGGCCGGACGAAAAGTTAACTGACAACTCCCGGAACATTGTAACATGCAGCACCGCTAATACCATCGCGGCAAAAAAGTAAATTAAAGATGACAGTTGCACCAACATGAAATGAAGCAACTGTCACAACAAATAAAAACGGCGTAATATTCTATAATTAAAACTAACATTATTAGATGTGTATGTCAGGCGAGCGAACAAAAATAAGAGACCAAAGATCGTTTTTCGAGGCTTTACGGCATCGACCTGAAAGAGCTATATATCTGCTAAGCTGCTAAGCTGATATCAGCTGGAAGAGCATTCTAAAGTTTACCCGTAGCATTTAGAAAAGAATTTTGGAAACTTCCAATTCTTGGTCGGCACACAATAACAGTGTATGAGTATGCAAGTGAGTTTGTCGGTTGTGGGTGGGTGCAAAAGAAATTAGTTCTTTAAGTTCCGAAGAGCAGCGACCGTGGTAATAACGGTAGAAAAGACTAAGAGAACCAATCTTACGCCTGTGTTCCATTGATTGCAGGTTAGACCAGTGTCATTGTTTATCGAACGAATTGCTCTTCTTTAAACTGAGTCAATTAAGTTTAGAAGGTGTTTTGTGTCTCCAATCCAAAGGTGACTGTCGTATTCAAGAATAGGTTAGATTTGTCCTTTCTATAGAAGAAGAAGTTGTTTATGGTTGAAATACTTTCGTGATCTATATATTATCTATATATGATCTATATGATCTATATAATACACCTAGTTTCTTGGATTAAACTTAATTGTAATTCAATGCGTTACTAAACTCACCTGGTGGGAACACGAGCTTGTCGTTGTACTTCTCGGCGAGGGCCCTGGCTTCCTGTCTCGTGGGGGCCTTTCCTGGGGAACACCACAACTCTAGCAGTTCCTGCACCGACTGAGTTCTCAGCAGATTGATGCTGCAACAGGGAAATCAAAAAAATATATATAATTTTTGTAAGAATTACAAATGATAATATCATAAAATATAAATGAACAATTGTTACACACATACACTGTGGGTGTGCAACACCGATTGTTGGTAACCTTCGCTAAGTTTTTAAAAAATATATATATAAGTAAACACGTACAGGAGAATACCGACAGGTGAGTCATAGTGATGCTGAAGTCTCATCTGTGGAATTCTGAGACGCTTATCACAGTGCCCATGGCTGAGCGCTGCATGTGGAGTGTTGATCCGCCTATGTTATAGACTATAGCCCGAGATTCACGCATGATCCTTATTATTACAGGAATTTACTATGAATTATTTACGGGACGAATTTCATCTAGCACCAATTTTAATTAATAGGCTATGACTGGCATTTTACGAGTGAGGGATCAAATTCACACCAACCGAGGGTATTTTAAACCTCATAAATCGATTAAAAAACTTTGACCATTGAGCTATACCTGCCATAAAAAATAAATAAAACATAATTTATATAAGCTGTTGACATTCTCAGCCTTATCAAAGGCGACACTAGATCGCCGGGATCGTCATCGGGACGCGTGCTGAATGGATGACAAGGTCGCCTAAGAAAACAACTCGACGAGAAGCACATTGACATTTATTTTACGTTAAAAGAATGACAAAATTCGGTTCTCTGCCCGGGACACAAGAAATAGTGTTTACTGGACGGCTCTCGGGCTGAGTTACAATAGCCTGAAATTGCTGTCGAGTTGGTATCACTGTTTTTGGTGGATTTTCAGATTATATTTCAACATTCTAATATTTATATATTTCATTAGAGATCCAAATCAATATTCAATAACTGATATATGTACAAATTCACAGCAAATATCATCTTAAGTATTGCTTTTACCTTAGATACCACGACGTGGACCCCGTGCCCGTGCAGACACACAGACCCGAGGACTTGGTCCTGGTGGGGCGGGCGGCCTTGTCCATGTTCACCTGCAGGTGGCTGACACGGGCAGACACATTCTCGCCAATAAACACCTGGAAAAACAACAATCCAAAGCATTCATTAATTAAACATAGCACTTTGTTTCTCAGCCGGAGAATGTGCGGCACCAGTATGGGGTCAGTCAGCCCATTGTAATCAAGTGGATACTGCCTTGATGATGCACGCAGAGTCGTCACAGGCTGCCTCAAACCAACACACATTTCTAAACTATACCCCTTGGCTGGTATCGCACCACCAAACATAACACGCAAAGTCATATGCGCCGAAGAAATGCGTAAGGCAATCAACCAACCGTCCCACTGCTTGTATAATCAGATACCCCCAACACACAGACTGAAGTCGCGCAGCAGCTTTCTGAGATCCACACAACCCCTCACATCCGGCCCTGAAAACGAGAGACTCCAGCTCTGGCAACAAGTCGCACCAGAGGATTTCATTACTCCAAAGGAAGGCCTCCCAACTGGCAAGAACCTTCACTGCGGACCTGGAAATCCCTGAACAGATTAAGAACTGGAGTTGGTAGAACAAAGCACAACCTCGAGCGGTGGGGAATGCTTCGGCAGGGAGTCACTGTTGTGCGACTGTGGTGACCTGCAGACCGCCTCACACCTAAGATCCTGCTCCATGTGCCCAACAAGCTGCACATCTCAGGACCTAATGCTGAGCAACACACGAGCTATCGATGTTGCCAGATATTGGGAAAAAATAATTTGACGTCGTTGACACGAAGAAGAAGATTAATTAATTGAACACTTATTTATTTATTAATTACAATTTCTACTGACCAAGTTTGATCGAATCAATGCAAGACTAGGACACAAATGAAAGCATACGGCGAGAAGTCACCACCAAAAAGGAGCTCTCTAAAGCAACCCACGACACACTCCACCCTATGTTTGGGTATCAAAAGATAGCCACACGGCAGGCCTAGTTCTGTTAATTGCCACTACGAGCGCTTAGTGGCGGTCGCCAGTTATGCGCCGACCGCAACCAGTAACGAGTGTGATCGGTCTGGGGCCTGAAGCGAGTAATCTCCGCCCCGGACCGAAAGTTTGTCAATTTTTAACTTGAATATATCTCAATGTGTTTCTGAAAAAGTGTGTTGCTCATCTGCTCCTCATCTATCCACCACGTGTCCTAATAACGATCCCGGCGACGTAAAGCCGTCTCTTTTCTCAAGTAAAGGGGATGTTAATTAAGCTGCCGGCTGAACTAACTCAATAAATTAACTCATCGCAAAATCGTCGACCCTGAAGATGACCCCTGCAATGGCGGTCGAAATATTGTTACAAAGAAATTCGCTACACATGGCTGAACTCAAAAGCCACAATGACGAATCTGGCCGTGAAAACCTACGAAGTTACCTAATTTACTTCTTGGTAACAATATGTACCTCGTTGAGCGCCAGATAGGGGAGCACCCTCTTGAAGATGCCCGGCTGGTTGTTCCTGTCCAGAGGCTCCTCTTCCAGCCGCTCACTGCGCTCCCTCTCCAGCCCTCGCGCTAAGTCTTCTTCAGCCTCTATTCCATAGGAGTGCGGGGCTATGCCGGGGCCCCCTTCAGACTGATTGTCTTGACACACGTTGTACCTGCAATCAACAAATCAATCAATAAGTCTATCCTAGTCAATTATGAAAAGACTGTGTCCGTCCACTGTTGAACGTAGGCCTCCCTAAGGAGTCTCCATCCTTCTCAACCCTCCGCCCTCCACATCTAGGCTGCTCCCGCTACTCTTCTGATGTCGTCAGTCTTTTTTTTAATGTAATCGCATGCAGGAGAGCACACCCGGTCAAGACCAGTGCACTCTTTGACGCTAAGCCAGGGAGGCTGGATGCTGCATGCGGGAAACGTATGTTGTGTTCGTGTTTGTGTGTTGCAAGTGTATATTTATCTGTTTCTTGAAGAGATCCAGATTGAAGGAAGGAGGAAAAAACTACCGACGTAACTTCGCGACTCGCTGTCAAATCGATTCGAAAACTTCTTTTTTGAACAGGTCTGTTGATGACGGAGGCTCACCTGGGCAGTACGGGCTTGTGCAGGTCCACGGGGGCGCCCTCCAAGCCGCTGCGGAGCCTCTCGTCACTAGCCAGAGTCGTGCGGATGCGACTGCGCTGCAGCCAGCTAAACTTTCCCTTAAAATTAAAATCAATTCATCAGCACAATCAGTCGTTAAGTATATATCAACTATTAGATCGGGGACTAGTGAAACCTTTACCTGCTGTATGGCCTTGAAGGCTCCCTTGATGTCTCTGGAGCACCATTTGGGCAGACAGAGTCGGCCCTCGCTCCTGTTGGGATCGCTGTTTAACCCAATCACAGGCTTTCTGAAAACACAAACAAATAATCAATATCTATACTTGAAAAAGTACACCACTTCTTTTATGTAATCACATGAAAGAGAGCACAACCGGTCAAGACCAGTGCACTGGTGAGGTTGGACGCTGCATGCAGGCAAAGTATGTTGTGTTTGTGTGTGGGTTGGAGATTGCATATTTATGAGAAGTGTATATTTATTTGTTTATTGAAGAGATCCAGATTGTAGGAGGAGGAAACACTGGACGTCAGTACGCCCGTTCTTAAACTCTCTGCACCATTTGCGCACGTGTTGTACGCTCACACACTTGTCTCCATAGATTATGCATAGCTAGGAATGGATTTCTACCGACGCAATGCTTTTCTGCAGACAGGAAACGGATCACCGAGCGCACCTCACACCTGACGGGCGAAGCGAGAGGGATATCTATCACGTACGGCTGCTAAGCCAAGACTGAGCTCCGCAGGCAGCTCGCTAGGGAAGCGATTTAGAGTGGGGGAAGCAAGGTACACTACAGAATCGCGGGATCTACCATAACGGCGCTTTACAGGACTGTAGCGCCATAGGAACCTTATTTTACAAATAACCCTCATATGTAAGAAAAATTTCTAAATAAATGTTGTGATTTGGAAACTTTATTATTTGTAAAAGGCATT
The DNA here is from genome assembly GCA_022606575.1 of Glossosoma conforme. Classification (NCBI taxonomy): domain Eukaryota; kingdom Metazoa; phylum Arthropoda; class Insecta; order Trichoptera; family Glossosomatidae; genus Glossosoma; species Glossosoma conforme. The sequence continues at coordinate 549,203 of JAGTXR010000072.1, forward strand.
TTATAGTGTTTACATAATAATTTTTTTAAAAAATTACCTTGTATCTGTAACTCTTGACGCAGCGAGCAAAAATGTGCCGTCTCCTCCACACGGTATTACCACATCGCACCAGTCTATCAGGGATGGGCTGTATGTGAGTCTGAAATGTAAGAAAACACATTTAATTTTTATCTTTTTACGCTAGATTGTAAAAATTAAAATAATGTTTATTCCAAACAGTTCATACTTCAGATTAAGCAAATAAACATTTAATCAATAATAATTATATTTGCCAATAAAAAATATAAACATCAAAACATAAAATATCCAAACATTAGATTTTGAGATCATATATGATGTAAATAATAAATGTTTATTGCTGGCAACTTGTGTTTAGATGAGTCGCTTAGTAACCAAAGGATCCAATTGATGCATTACTTATTTATGATGACTTTCTAACAACACATCACACAAAGCTTGAAGTATGAATATGTATGATATGTTTCAAACTAATGTTATTACAATATCAAAGTTCAAAAACTTTTTTATGGAATACCAAAAAAATCCTTAGGTGGTTGATATATAAACCTTAAAAAAATGTTTAGATGAGCGATGCATTTTCGACGCTTCGTCTTTTTCGCACGAGAATGTACCGTTGAATATTCGACGCTTAGTAACCAAAGGGTTAAATAGTTTCAGACATTATAAAAAATGAAAAAAAAATACTTTAAGCTGTTTACAAATAAACGGGTATCTCAGACACTAATGAACATTTTGACGTGTAATTTGGCACAGATGTCAGTGACAGTAGTGCCAACATAAAAATAAAAAGAATAATTCGAATCGCTTACCCCGCAAAATAAAAAACCGGTATTGTTTGCCAAATCAACACATGCTTTATGTAATCTAACCTGCAATATAACTGATGGATAATGCCTTTGGGTATCAATTCTTATTGTTAGATTTACCATTTTACAAGTAAAATGCCATTTTTCTTAAATTCTTTGTAAATTATGATTATATTAATAAGTGCAAATAAATAGTATTATATATTGATATACCTATTAACAGGTTGCACCTCCGCCCCCAGTTCTGTGAGAGCCGCAGCCACAGAGCTCTCGAAGTCCTTCTGCAGGCGGTGATAGTGAACGAGAGCCTCGTAGTCCGAGCCCCGCTGCCTGATGAGGCGCTCCAGCTGCGTGGCGCTTGCCCCCCGATGTCTGTTTCTAAAAATCAAAAAAAATTGTTTATTTCTATCTTGTATCATAATATTTACAGACAATACGTGAATGCCAGGCTGTATTCAAATGAAATTAGCAAATCAACACTCTACACTCATTTGCCAGAGGTTATGGCTTAGTTGTAACATGTTTGTTTACCATATCAAATGTCATGTCTCATCTGTGGAATTCTATGACGCTTACCATGCTACATATGGCTAAGCGCTGCATGCGAAGTGTTGATCTGCCAACGCAAAGTTACATGACGTCGGGATTAAATCAAAAAGCTTTAACCACTGAGCTATACTCGCCGGTATCTCTTTGGGCAAGGAACTGGACGTTGTGCAAGGTTCGAATGCCCACATCTGTCATTTATTTCCTCTATTTAAATATTAGTTGTTGAACAGTCAACCAGCGGGTTTGTTGTGTGCGCTCAGTTTTTGAACAGTGTTGAAGGTCTCGATGTGGAGTAAAAATATTATTATGATACTCATATGATAATAATATCACAATGAATGAAATTAACGAGTACGGGTATACCTATGCGGAATGTAAAGCATGAAGTATTCTAGTAAATTGGGGATTTTGAATGAACTATGAAGGAGAAGGAATGCATGTTAAGGAACAGTCAATTTTCTTCAGGACTCTGGGAATGGAAGAAAAGCATCCCTAGAAGAAAGAGAGTGGGATAAATATGTGGAATAAAAAGACGTTTATGATACTCACTGCTCAAATTCATATCTGGTGACCTTGGAGACCAGCAGGCATCTCTTTAGAGGAACTTCTTCAGGGATAGTCTTGTTGCTGAAGCAGCGCACGCCTGACATGGGCTGGCATTGTGGTGCTGCGGAGGAGTGTAAAGGAGAACACTGAATGTATATTTATGACATGTATACTAATGACACCCAGCGCCGCAAGTGGCGATCTATATAACTAGTCCTCCTAACGGCATTACAAAATGACAACACATGCGTGTTCGATGAGCAAACGAAAATAAGAGACGAAAGATTATATATTGAGGTTTTCGGTACCAGTCAGCAAGGGCTTATATCATGCTGATGTCAAATATTATCCTTTAAACGCCCAGTGGTCCCATACGGGACCGCAAATTTGCATCGTTCAATGCCCTAGCAGGCCAATGTTTGTAATGTTTCGTCGCACAATAGATTCTTCCGTGAACTTACTTTAATACTATTATTACAAATTAATGTAATCCGATTGTGAAATGAACCATAAGCACTCCTGTATGGGACTGTAGAGCATTGAACATAGCAAATCTGCGCTCCTGTAAGGAAACCACTGGGCGTTTAAAGCTTTTTTTAAGGGCTGGAGGTAACACTTCAGCGTTGTGTATGAAGCTTTAAAGTATTATATTAAATCAACATATGCTTTATGCAATCTAACCTGCAATATAACTGATGGATAATGCCTTTGAGTATCAATTCTTATTGTTAGAATTACCATTTTACAAGTAATAATGCCATTTTTCGCACATTCTTTGCAAATTATGATAATATTGATATGTGCCAATTATATTTTTTTGCTTCTAAAAACCGTACTGCATTAATTAACTTAACCTGACGCAACACAAAAAATAGGTTAGAAAAAACTATTTTAATAAAATTAACTATTTGTCTTTGATTTTTCTGCCAAAATTGTCTTAAAAAGTGTAATTAGTGGAATTTTTAATAACCAAATCTAATAATGAGGAGAACACTATTATACTCAATATAAAATACCACGTTCGCTGACAATTTAACTAAATAAAATAAATTTACTAGAATCCGGGATTATATAAAATATTAAATACTTAGAAAGCACTGAAAGTAGGTATAAGTTATTACTGTTATTAGGTATTTGGTGCAAGCATGTCAAACATTCCAAATTATAAGAAATGTGAATTATCTAGGTAAGTACTAAGGAATCATGCTATATTTTTTTGTGTATAAAAAACACTATATTCATAACTTATTTAAAACATGGTATTGATTTTGTTCTTTTTATTTAAACTTTAATGTAACCTAACAAACATTGTTAATTCCTTCTCAATCCCAATGGAATGTTTTTGAATATTTCTGCAACATCTGTGTTTCCTCAACATTTTCAATTTCAAGTTACACTTACACAATCATACAACATTACCACATCCATTGTCCAGCCTATCGATCACAATTATTTAATTTCACGTTATAGAATCACTGACAGTCTAACACGCTGTATTTGAGTTCCCCCGCATGATTTTACATAATAAAAATGATAAAGAACAAAAAAGATAATAAGCGACCGGCATAGGAACAATAGTTAGTAATTTTACTCACCATTTGATGATATCTGGCAAACGAACTTGCTTAACTTCTTCATTGATGTATTTAAAAAAATAATTAATATATTAGAACTTAATAAAAATAATATAAAAACATTAAAACATACAATAATAAAAAAATCAAACTGTCAAATTCACTCTGACACTTGTCAACTTTGAGAGGCGATCTTTAATAGAAATACTGCATTTAAAACGGTTTTTTGTATGTCGAAACGTAGCTGGTTTAATTTGGAATCTTCTAGTCTGTAAATGTTAATGTATATTTGCGTAACTAGCGGAAAATACGACAATACACCAGAGTCAGCGAAAACCATCTGACCCCTGACTGGAGACATAACCTATAAGCTGATAAGACAGAGATAGCTGATTTTTTTTTGTATGCCGATTAGTTTTTTTTTTGTTTGACGTTGTCGACGGCGAGCGTAGGCTGCCAGGTCTGTACTGCAAAACTAATATTTTATTTTGTTCAAATATTACTTGATAAAGTTAAACATTCATTTTTACTTCGAATGGGTAAAGAAAAAGTAATGTATAATTTTGTTAATGTATATTTTATAGTGTAAAAGCTTGTGTTGACCATATGTTCCAGCTATAGAACGGATATTGGGGGAGAAGATAATGTTTAACCTTTTCGTTATGGTTCGGTGGAATACAAATTATACTATCAATACGGCGTGAATTTTTCAAACCATTTTTTTTTTTGCTTAAAACTAAAGCATGTAAATAAATATCGCCGGTTTCGTCACAGGAGCGATTTTTCTGTAAACCGCATTTGTCAATGCCACCACATGTATGGAGTTACATAATGATCGTTTGTTAAATATAATAGTTTTTCATGCATCATCTGATAGTTAAAGGATAGAAGAACCAATGTGATTTATGAAAATAGGTCAGATAAGTACATTTATGCTTCAAATACTAGTTTTAAGCAAAATAGTTAGTTTGAAAAATTCACGCCTTATTGACAGTATTATTTGTATTCCACTGAGCCGTAACGAAAGGGTTATATATATACATCACGTTCATCGATTTACTTTAAATCTTCCTCTCAAAAATAAATATGTAAAGGGTTTATGTTAATTTTTATTACAATTTAAATTGAAAACTAATAAATACTAAAAAGCGATTCATAACAAAAAAAACTGAAGGCCCAAACATCTGGATACGCTCCCAATACTTCCAAAAATTAAGTAAATATTTTTGCACAATATATGTGACACACCCCGTGTAAAGGTTAAAAATGTTTTTTTATTTAACAATTTAACAAATAGATGGCCAACCATTATGATTTTTTTTACTATGTAGATATAATGACCATACCTAATACATATAATACCTACAGGTATGGGCTATCACAGAGGGTTGGGAGTAAAAGAAAGCTTCTATCCTAATATTGGTTGTAATACCTATTTATTAAGGGCTAAACCAGCAGCCAATAATAAGGGTCTACAATTAGGCTGTACTATAAGCCTCTACATTCGGAAATCTTTTTTAATAAGTCTTTTCTGCATCGGACACTGTTCTGTGCACAAACGGTCGTTCTTATGGAAGGGAAGATGGATGTATTTATGTCAAAAGTATAATAAGAACCTACTGATTGAACAAAAAACTTTCATTATAAATAATTATATATTTTTCCATATCCATGTCTCTTTCACAGAGTCTTTACAAGCAATTTTACAAGTTACAACAACTTATCAATTTTACCTACTGAACCCTGACTATTTTCTAAATACATAAATATATTTATTTACTAGATTCCGTAATAACACAAAATTTCAAATACTTAAAAAAATAATTCACTGAAATAGGTACAAGCTATTATTTATTAGGGGCAACAATGTGAAACATCTAAAAATCTAATGAATATCAATTAATAATCAAAAAATACTTAGAGATGTTCTTCTTCGTAGTAGTATCAATCCGGTGGATTGGTTTGCAGCAACAAAATCTTGCATCTCGATCTCCACTCCTCTCGATCCTCTGCAGTCCTCTTCAGCTCAGCATAAGAGCTGCAACTCATGTCCTCGAACACTTGCTGGAAATACTCCCGTCTAGGGCGCCCTCTGCAGTTTCTACCCTCAACCATCCCTTCCACAATGTCATGAAGAAGAGCATCGTGGCGCATGATGTGACCGATCCATCGGACTCGCCACTCTTAGAGATCATACTATATATATTTCTAGAGTTATTTACATACCAATTTTAAGGCGTTTAACTTAAAAAGAAGAATGTTCATAACCTCTGTCGCCGTGATATTCTTTCATGATGGTCATGATAACATATTTAATATATCATATTATTATGAGTAAATGTTATAATTATATCATTCGATTCAAGACGAACATCATTTTCGCAGCAAACAAACACGCGGGGACCTATTGCTCGTGTTGCTTATCTAACAAGCATGGTTAACCGGGAAGTGACTGGACACTTCAATAAACTTAAATCACATACTTATAATACGCTAAACATGCTACGAATTTTCCTGCCTTAACACATTTATTGCGGCCCGATGGAATACAAATTATATCCCATCATCTGGGGTCGGCTCTCCTTGTGAACATTCGCCATTTATTTTTGTCCTGCGTTGCATTCTCGGTCAGATCCTTGTCTACAGTTGCAGTCCAGGTTGCGTGTGGTCTTCCAGGTCTTCTGGTGCATAATGTTTTTTTTGGCGTGTTTTTTCTACTCCCGCTTGCCACCTGACGCAAAGGTAGTAGCTTTCTTGGAAAGCTAGAGAGCTGCCGTTGACCACCAGTTCTGTTTATCCGCCACCATCTCGGCTATGAGGTCCTGCCCACCACATAGATCCACCATAGCCTCGCCACCGAATATGTCGGAGAAGCCTATGGATGGTCTTCCACTGGGAGCCTCTACTTCATAATGTGTTGAAGAAGCCTCCCAGTGTGTGTTTTTGTATCGAAGTTTGCCTTCTCCGGCCTGTTTGTCCGCGGGAGGTATTTTATTTCCCTCCTACCATCCATATCTGGAAGGCCTTCCCCTATCTGCAACCTGGAGACGCGCCCGATGGTGGATAGACTCCCCACACGAGGTAATACAAATTATATTGTCAATTATAAAACTAGTATTTGAAGCAAAAATGTACTTATCTGGTCTATTTTCACATATCACATTGGTTCTTGTATCCATCAGATGATGCATAAAAAACTATTCTAAGTAAGTAGCGAAACGGTTACCGATGTCAACGGTAGGGGAATCTTATACACCATATATCGGGTACCGAATGAAGAGTACGGCGAACATGTTAATGTCTAAAAAATGATCATCCTAGGATAGGTATTTAAGCGTGAAATTACATTATATTATTACTTAAATATACATATACTATACATAAAATTCTTTTTTCAACGCGTCAATCCAAGCACAAAAATAACGGCAGAAGCGGGATGCGAACCGCGGACCTTGGAAACCAACTATGCCCAGGTATTCATACCGCTCGGCGAACTGCGCCATTGCTATGCCCAGACCGACTCGCGTTGAAACTAGTATTTATATCATTGTTATCATCGTACGATAGATGTCACTATAGTATATATTCGAAGTATGTATATTTTTATTATTATTCAATCAGTCTTCATTTATTCACAAGCTTAATATTATTACTTTCCGAAAAAAGAATTTTATGTATAGTATATGTATATTTAAGTAATAATAATATTGTAATATAGTCAATGATCTATAAAAGTAGATTAGAATATTGAAATAATAAAATAATATTCTAATAAAAATTAAAAAAAAATTCATATTACATTTTATTCTTCGAGTGTAAATATTTCGAACATTGCAAGTACTCAACATTTTTTTTAAATGTTATAATTTTGTTATATAAAATACAAATTTGTCAGCAAAATAATTTACTAGCCATTTTCAAAATTTTAGATACCTATATGTTTTTGTTTCATTTTATGCAACTTGTAACTCCAGCACTCGAATGGTATGTTCTTTAAATTCAAACAAACCAACTGCTTTCTAACTTGTGCATTGTTGGGCACGGTTATATTTTAAGTAGCATGTTTTTTTAACCCTTTCATTACTTTCATTTGAAGCATAAATGTACTTATCTGGTCTATTTTCATATATCACATTGGTTATTGTATCCTTTAGCTACCAGATGATGCATAAAAAACTATTCTAAGAAAGTAGCAAAACGATATATCACATCAACCGATGTCAACGGTCGGGGAATCTTATAACGGCATATGCCAACAACCGATGCGAAAGGGTTTAATATTCATTCAGATTTTAGAAGATAAATTCAATTAATACTAAACTCTCGTAATATAACTGTTTTTTCTACTCTTCTAAGTCTTTTATATTATCGTATGTATACGTATTACTATGAATTATCCATTGCAAACTTTACTTTCCGCGGCGTCTTAGTGATTTTTTTACCTACCTATTTTAAGTTCCATTATCATTCATTATAAAAAAAAAATCAAATAAAAAGAATATTTTTCTTGGTTATAAAAGTAAGACAAAATTATTGAAAGTATGCATTGATGTGAGTTTTTTTTTTTATAAAAATCAACAGTTATTTTGAGAAGACTATCAGACTCGAGAGCTTGGAACCATGAATATTTGGTTTCGCTGTCGATGTTGTTGGCTCGCCGGGCTTGACCCATGCTTTTCTACGTTTATGGTTGTCGTAACGTATTAACTTTTCATCACCAGTAACAATTAGACGCAGAAAACCATTTCTTTTTTGTCGCGCGAGTAGCTGTTCGTAGGTAAAAAATCGTCCTTTGATGTCCCTCGGTTTCAACTCATACGGTACCCAATTTCCATGCTTTTGAATAATTTCCAGTTATTTCGAGCGCCTAGAAACTGTTGATTGATCGACTCATAACGTCTCCGCAAGCTCTTCCTGTGTTTGGCATGGATCTTGATCAAGTAATGCCTCCAATTCGGTGTCTTCAAACTTTTTCTCAGCACCAGGATGTTCTTCATCTTCGAGGTCAAACTCCTCACCCTTGAATTGTTGAAACTATATTCTGCATGTTTGTTCTGAAAGAGCATTGTTGCCGTTATAATATTCTATGCGCCTCAGCTGCTGTTGTCTTTCGGTGGAAGTAATTAAAAATAATTCCCCGCAAAAACAGTTTTGTAGGCACGAATTCAGCCGTGCTTAAATTTTTGGATAAAAATGTCTTTAAACTCCGGCAGTTTTTTTTATGTAAACGCATGCAGGAGAGCACAACCGGTAAAGACCAGTGCACTCTATGACGCTCAGCCAGGGAGGCTGGACGCTGCATGCGGGAAACGTGTGTTGTGTTCGTGTTTGTGTGTGGGTTGGGGAGATTGCAAGTGTATATTTATCTGTTTCTTGAAGAGATCCAGATTGTAGGAAGGAGGAAACACAGACGCTGGAAGAGCATTCCATAGCTTACCGGTGGCATTAAGGAAGGAACTTTGGAAGCTGCCAGTTCTTGGTCGACATATATTAACCGTGTATGGATGTTCGGCAAGTGCAAGACGAGTTTGTCGGCTGTGAGTGGGTGCAGGAGGAATTAGTTCTTTAAGTTCCGAAGAGCAGCGACCGTGGTAATAACGGTAGAAAAGACTAAGAGAACCAACCTTACGTCTGTGTTCCATTGATTGTAGATTAGACGTAAGGGTGTCATTGTTTATCAAACGAATTGCTCTTCTTTGAGTCAATTAAGTTTAGAAGGTATTTTGGGGCTCCAATCCAAAGGTGACTGCCGTATTCAAGGATAGGTCGGATTTGTCCTTTATATAGAAGAAGAAGTTGTTTATCGTTGAAATACCTCAGTGATCTATATAATACACCTAGTTTTTCGGAAGCGAGACCGGCTTTACACTTAATTGACTCGTAATATTTGACATTATTCGATATTGATAATCTAAGCATGTTGATGGAGCTTGCTTTCGGAAGAGAACAACCGTTGAAAGATACAGGATCCATAGCAGTCTTCTTGGTGGAGAAAGTACATGATTGTTTAAATTGTACTGATATTTGTAGCCTAGGGTTTTATTCATATATTTCAGTTCGATCGGATATTTACCTGCCGAATTATGAGTCTCAATACAAAACGCTCATTTTCAATGCATACTCCATGCAAATATGCAAAGCTGGGTTAATCTATACTATGATATGAATATTCTTTTAAAAAATGTCGTCACTTTATTGGCGTTACAACAGCGTTTTTAATATTCGTGTTAATTTATTTTCTTGCCGAGTGGCCGCGTATCATTCCGCCGAAAATTATTGTTCTTCTCTTGAAAAAGGAATTTCTTTTAGTGCCCCATTACAAATCAACTCAGCATAAATTTTATATGCATTAAATATCTCGTAGCCAGTTATCATCTAAATAACCCTAACAACATCGACAAGTAACTAATGTTTAAAGTAATATGACTAGAAATGAATAATTATATGTTGCATCACGTTATTGAGATTACGTAAACAGACAATATTTATTGAATCATTTTGTCAATGACCCCATCAAGCTTCGTTGTTTATTCTTCTTCCGTATAATACTGAAGAATAATGCGCGTATTGTAGATGACATCCCTCTACCTTGAGGGGTGATTTTTATGACAGCTTAAAAACCTGCTTACAAATATACAACATTATATCTTCGATTGCTTAAATTTCTGACAATAAAATCTTATAAGAGCGTTCAATATTATAACATTCACGCCTCTTGAGAGAGTGATCAGACTGTTCAACCATATCGCCTCGAATATTGATCTATTCCACTTGGTCGACATATATTAACCGTGTATGGATGTTCGGCAAGTGCAAGACGAGTTTGTCGGCTGTGAGTGGGTGCAGGAAGAATTAGTTCTTTAAGTTCCGAAGAGCAGCGACCGTGGTAATAACGGTAGAAAAGACTAAGAGAACCAATCTTACGTCTGTGTTCCATTGATTGTAGATTAGACGTAAGGGTGTCATTGTTTATCAAACGAATTGCTCTTCTTTGAACTGAGTCAATTAAGTTTAGAAGGTATTTTGGGGCTCCAATCCAAAGGTGACTGCCGTATTCAAGGATAAGTCGGATTTGTCCTTTATATAGAAGAAGAAGTTGTTTATCGTTGAAATACCGACGTGATCTATATAATACACCTAGTTTTTTGGAAGCGAGACCGGCTTTACACTTAATTGACTCGTAATATTTGAGATTATTCGAGATTGATAATTCAAGCATGTTGATGGAGCTTGCTTTCGGAAGATAACAACCGTTAAAAGATACAGGATCCTTAGCAGTCTTCTTGGTGGAGAAAGTACATGATTGGGTTTTGGAAATGTTGAAACTGACGAGGTTGAGGTCGCCCCATCGTGAAACCCTTTCAAGAGACATGTTCATCTTCTCCACCAGAGATTCCCTAGCAGAATATAGTTCCGAATGTTTCGGAGGCTTATGGAAGATTATACTCTCATGGACAGTGCTGTCGTCGGCATAACAGTCAATATTTGCGCATTGAAGCAAATCATTCACTTGCAGAAGGAAAAGAGTGGGCGACAGCACAGAGCCCTGTGGAACTCCTGAGTTGATTTTATGGCAGGAAGAAGAAAAGCCATCTATGACAGTGATGATACTTCAATCACTCAAGAAGTTTTCAATCCAGGAGCACAGGGAGGGAGTTAGTCCATAAGACGGTAACTTATTCACCAGACCGCGATGCCAGACTCTATCGAACGCCTTGGAGATATCCAGGGCAACAGCTTGCGTTTGTCCAAAGCATTCGACGGATTTCCCCCAAACATGTGACATATGCCAAGAGATCGCCGCACGATCGACTACGGCGGAACCCATATTGCCGATCGCACAGAAGGTCATTCTTCTCTAAGTAGTTTAGAAGTTGGCTGTTAATTAAACGTTCCATCACTTTGGAAAGTAGTGATGTGATGGCTATTGGGCGATAGTTTGTGGGGTCACTTCGGTCTCCTTTTTTTGGAACTGGGTGAACAAGGCCTTTTTTCCATCCCTGGGGAACAATACCACATCTAAAGGACAAACTGAAAAGTTTGGTGAGCACAGGACTAAGTTCAGGAGCGCAAGTTTTTAATACCACCGCTGGTATGCCATCTGGGCCACTGGCTTTGTTGGTCGCTAATTGGAGAAGTTCTCGACGTACGGCTTTGAGGCTCAACTTTACAGCCCCCATCTGCTTGCCACAGTGAAGAATGGATGGGGGGTTGGCCCCACCATCGTCGAGTGTGGAATTAGAAGCAAACAGCGAACCAAGAAGTTCGGCCTTCTCTTTGGAGGCTAGAGCCAGTGAGCCATCGGCATTAGTCAGCGGTGGAAAAGAAGAAATGCAAAAGTTGCTGCCAATAGAGTTAGCGAGAGACCAGAATGCTCTACTACCGGCAGGGCAAGCGGACAACTTGTTGCATAATGTTTTTGAAAGAAATAAATAAATTTGAATTGAACTATCGTATTACCATATCTGACCTACCTATCATAAACTGCTATCCTGGACAAAATGTGGAATAAATATTAACGGAGAGTACATTTCTCACCTCCGATTCGCAGATGACATAGTGCTAATAGCCGAATCACCTGATAAGCTCCAAGACATGCTCTACGACCTCAATGAAGCGTCGAACAAAATTGGTCTGAAAATGAACATGGATAAAACAAAAGCCATGATTAATAGTCATATTTCACAGACCTTCGATCCTATTTCCATTGGAGGATCAGAAATAGAGGTTGTAAACGACTATACCTATCTGGGACAAGTAATACAACTAGGGCGAAATAACTTCTCAAAAGAAATCGACAGGCGCATACAACTGGGATGGGCAGCATTTGGAAAACTAAAGTACATTTTTAAAGCGAAAATTCCGCAATGCCTTAAAACTAAGGCGTTTAACCAATGCATCCTCCTGTATTAACTTATGGCGCAGAGACGTGGAATCTGACAGCAAGTCTTACCCATAAAATAAAAGTCACCCAGCGTGCTATGGAGAGATCCATGCTCGGAGTGTCGCTAAAAGATAGAATCCGAAACGAGGAAATACGCAGAAGAACTCAAGTAGTGGATGCTACCCAACGAATAGGCACACTCAAGTGGCAATGGGCAGGACATATCTGTCGAAGAGACGACGGTCGATGGGGAAGAAAAATATTGGAATGGCGCCCAAGAACTGGCAAACGAAGCATTGGCCGACCCCCTACAAGATGGACCGACGATATAAGAAGAATAGCGGGAGTGACCTGGATGCGGAAGGCGGAGGATCGAAGAGGATGGAGACTCATGCGGGAGGCCTACGTTCAACAGTGGACGGACACAGGCTGATGATGATGATGATTACCATATCCGCTCCTTTGACTGGTCCATATGGGCTTCATTAACGGCCACCACAAAGCTATATACTACATCAAACTGTCAGATCTTTTTTAGAAAAGATCTGATGGTTTGATGTAATCTCGAGTAATCAAATCGTCAGCTTTTTTTGCCGTTCCCTGTACCTAAACCAATCTCTGACTAGCATTCCATATCCTCTCCAGACAGTGTTCTTCCATCCTTAACTTATTTAACATACAAACTCCTTTTTAACAACACAAAATCTATCCCACAAGCAGCTAAAATGATCTAGGTGAGTCGCCACTTAGATGTGAATGGTTCAGGTTTCAGTAGCTATCGGGTTAATCACTAGATCTTCCTAAATATTATGATTAAAAACTTCGTAAACAGCCTAGGAATTCAGGACTTCCAAGGATGTTGAATTGTTTTATTTATTATATCAAAACATAATTTTATCTTATTTGACACATAATGTAATAATCGCTCTTTAATGGAAGCGAAACCAATATTTATTATTAGCAAGTTATTCATGCAAACATATTACATAAAATTAACGATAATGACAAAGTAACACATTGTTGCAAATTACAAATTATATTATTATTTGTAGACTTATTTCTTAAGTCACATCACAAGTAAACCAAATCGATATTGTGTTTTTTTTAATACCTACCATAATATAAAATACCTTCACTTATTTGTCATAAATGGAATAAAAGTCAATATTTAAGAAAATCGAATTTTATTTGAATTTTATATATGTATGTTTCAATAAAATAAAATTCACTCTGTTAAGACATTTGTTCACACATAGATGTCACAGCGAAATATCAAATCATAGATTTAATCAAATCCCTAAGGGAATTGTTCAATTCGCGAAAACTATATACATTGATGCCCCGCTTAACGCTGTTTCGTATAGCGCTGTTTCGGTTTAGCGCTGTTTTATATCAACCCGGGGATTCCCCGAAATTGTGCGCAGCGCTAGGTGTAAGTAAGAGCGAAGACATTGGACACTGTCGATATGGAAGAAATAGTGGAATTAGCGAAAAAAAACCTTTAAGATGAGGTAAATGTGGAAGACGTCGAAGAAATAGTTCAAGAAACAGCAGCTAGTCTTTCTAATGATGAGCTCAAGGAATTAACTGAGCAAGTAGAAAATTCCTTTGTAAAAAGGAGTATGACCACTATTACTGAAATTATGGACCAGTTTGTTGAAAATGTTCCAAATTTTGACAGGAGTTCAAAAGCAAGACGGGGTGTTATAGATGCTTTATCCACTTATCAACAACTTCTAACAGAGCGCACAAGGAAAACGCAAACTACATTAGATGCCTTCTTGACAAAAAGGCAGAAAATTGGAAACACAGAATAGACTGATCTGACTGACTTAGAACTTTATTTGTTTTTATAAGTATATTCGTTTATATTATTTTATTTTTGTAAAAAATAAATGTTTGGTTTTATTTTTATTAAAAAAAATATAATTATTAAATTAAATATCTAACCAATTTTCTATCCATCTTCCCCTAACCCCATTATTTCCATGTTAAGACAGCCTCGTTTAGCGCTGTTTCGCATTACGCTCTACTTTGACGGAATGTATCCCCTGCGTTAAGCGAGGCCTTACTGTACATATATAAATGAAAGTTGTGTCAGTTACACTATTTATAACTCAAGAATGGCTGCATCGATTTTCATGATCTATGATATGTTGGATTTGGTTGTCTGGCTGTATCGCTGCTGTCAAAAAGTTATTTGTATCGATCCCAAATAAAAAATAACTGTTAATACATAGGGAAAAAATCAGGGAAAACATTGTGAAGGAATTAAATTTTTTATACATTTCATATGAAACGGCTTTTTATATTTATGCTGATTTACGCCAGCAGGTGGCGTTGTATGCATTATCATTTTGCACACAACGCCATCTCTCATCAAATAAATTTTAGTATTCCTGTGAACTTGATAAAAAAATTAATTAAATTCAGCTAAAATAAGCAAAGCAGAGCATTTTTTGATTCTGATCTGGTACGAAGTTCGTCAGGTCAGCTAGTAAATAAATAAATAAAAAAACGATTGATTTGTTGTATTATATTTCTTATTATTTTACAAATTACACGATAACCTTACATCTAAAACCTTACACAATACAAATTACAATAATTGTGTCTATATATATATAATATTATTATATAAAATTGATTTTATATGTTTGTTAAGTTTTCTGCCGTCTGGTATACCCCACCACGGCAGCCTCTCACATCATCATATCTTAATAACCAAATCTCTCAATGTCGCACAACAGTGACTCTCCCTGCCGAAGCACTCCCCACCGTGAGTCCAACCAACTCCGGTTCTTAACTATTTATAATGAATGTATTTATGTATCATCATCATTAGGCTGTGTCCGTCCACTGTTAAACGTAAGCCTCCCACATGAGTCTCCTCCTCGCCCGTGTGTTGCCTAGCATTAGGTCTCGAGGAGTGCAGCTTGTTGGGCACATGGAGCAGGATCTTACGTGTGAGGCGGTCTGCAGGTCTCCACAGTCGCACAACAGTGACTCTCCCTTCCGATGCAATCCCCAACGCTTGAGGTTGTCCTTTGTTCATACCTACTCGGTTCTTAATCTGTTCAGGGAAATCCAGGTCCGCCAGTCAAGGTTCTTGCCAGTTGGGAGGCCTTCCTTTGGAGTAATGAAATCCTCTGATGCGACTTGTCGTCAGAGCTGGAGTCTCTCATTTTCAGGGCCGGATGTGAGAGGTTGTGTGGATCTCAGAAAGCTGCTTCGCGACTTCAGTCTGGGTGTTGGGGGTATGTGATTATACAAGCAGTGGGACGGTTGGTTGATTGCCTTACGCATTTTTTCGGCGCATATGACTTTGCTTGTTATGTTTGGTGGTGCGATAACAGCCAAGGGGTATAGTTTAGAATTGGGTGTTGGTTTGAGGCAGCCTGTGACGACTCTGCATGCATCATTCAGGGCATCCACTTGATTACAATGGGCTGATCGACCTCATACTAAGAATCTCTTAGTTTCAGGACCAGACGTGAGATGAGAGTTAACAGATGTTGATATCTTTTAATAGCAAATTTTAAATCATACAAGCCGGCGAGTATGGCTTAGTTTTTAAAGTGTTTGATTTCATTGCCAGTCAAGAGACAAAAGTGATCTTTGCCTGTACATGTTGTGTGCATATCAAAGAAGAGCTTAAACTACAGCTGTCTTTCGATCAAAGCTCTGCGCTCTCAGCGTCTAGGAAGGCCATTGGAAACTATAAATATACTATACTCGCAGAGAAACGGGAGACAAGATGTGGCCTTTTAACCTTTAAACGCCCAGTGGTTTCCTTACGGGAGCGCAGATTTGCTATGTTCAATGCCCTACGGTCCCATACAGGAGTGCTTATGGTTCATTTCACAATCAGATTACATTAATTTGTAATAATAGTATTAAAGTAAGTTCATGGAAATATCTATTGTGCGACGAAACATTACGAACATTGGCCTGCTAGGGCATTGAACGACGCAAATTTGCGGTCCCATATGGGACCGCTGGGCGTTCAAAGGTTAATTAGTGATGTCCATATGTTTCGGTTAGGAAGCGTATATACAATGATGATGATGCACCCCTTCTTATCATTTATCTAAGTTTGTTTTGAAGTAAACATTGCTCTCCGTGCTGATTCTCAATGCATCGCTTAAATGGAGGACTGGCTGCAGTTTGCGGCGACCATGTGGCCCAAATCTTTACTTATCATAGTGGAAGATTCTCCTCTGAGATGCTGGGGCGATCTCTCTACCACTCGCTCATGTACTTGGTGAGGTTCCCGCTGTGACCGTTATCTGAAACAATTTAATTAGTCATTATACGAAAGGCGAAGCGAGGGAGAGATCCATCACGTACGGATGCCAAGCCAAGACTGAGCTCCGCAGGCAGCTCGCTAGGGAAGGGATTTGGAGTGGGGGAACCAAGGTACACTACAGAATCACGGGATCCGTCATAACAGCGCTTTTCAGGACTGTAGCGCCATGGGAACCTTATATAACGGATAACCCTCGTATTTTTATAAAAAACAATAACGTTGCGGTCTGGCATGATCAAAATTAAAACAATTAAAAACTATTTATAACTAGTTGGTTAACAGTTCGTCTACTAGTTTCGGTAGCACCCTCTACTATCTTCAGAACAACACTTACAACTATTGTAGGTATTGTTCTGAAGATGGTAGAGAACCACCCAGGTGTTTCTTCATGTCAGGTAAGAGATGGTAGTCACTTGGGGCTAAGTCCGGGCTGTAGGGTGGGTGTTTGACAATACCCCATCCAAATTTTGCGATGAGCTCGTTGGTCAACATTCTTGGCACCCACCTCACGCAAACCTTAGCATATCCTAGATGCTGTCAAAATCTTGTCAATAGAGGTTTTGCTGAGATCAGATTCCAATCTCCTTAAAATGTGTGATTAAGAAATCACTCAAAAATATGCCTCCAATACAACATCTGCTGCTTCTTATAATTTTTCGACTTCTGCCTTGAAAATCATCGGGCTCCATCTATGCAGCTTGGTGGAGCTTTGGGCGTAGAGATGTCTTGGGACAATAGCAGCTGACAGAATACTTAAGATAAGAAAGCTTATACATTTTTACCTATGTGTCCCCCGTTGGAGGGCTCGGTGTCCACTGTGGTGACACCTCTGGTATCGACTCCTGCAGAGAAGGCTTCAACTTTGCTTCGCCTCAAGCTCCAAGTGTCAGCTCCTTTTCTGTCTTCCTCTACGTGCTGCGCCGAAACCCCACCTATTGGCCAAACATAACAGTAAATAGTATTTGTAAATATATATATTTTTTCAATACACAGAACCATACATGGCATAATATTTTTCTATGATATTGCAATTGGAAGAATTTACAAAGGTATTGATTTCAGTTCAATATAGCCCTTGCAGGCTGGTACCAAAAACCTCTATATACAATCTTTCATCTCTTACTTTGATTATGCGCCATATTGTTTTTTTTTTTTAATGCCAACCCTGTCATATGAGACGGGTAGTTCCATAGATGGCCGCTATGAGTGTTCGGACGCAGTGACTCTCGCAGCTATTGAGTTGGTATCGTGGCAGGATTGATTGATTAATTAAGTAATTAAGTGTACTCTTTTTGTTTTTATAACTCACCATTAATGTTTGTATTATATAGCCAGTAGATTTCGACCAATGACAATAAACGTTGCCTTATGTAGGTATGCGGGCGCCAGGCCAGGAGCCTATATAAAGGAGAAATGTCATTGGATCGACCTCTTAGCGCTCCGGCCATCGCCAGCAGCACTTCTCCGACCTCCAACCGCCTGCCCGCCAGATTACCGACGCCACTTTGCGACCCGCTGTCAATCGAATCCAGAACATTCTAAATTTACTTAAAATCTTACCCAGGTTGGTCTCCGTGGCCTCCATGAGCACCCTTTCCATCCTAAGCTGCACTTCTTCCTTAAGCGGCTGCGGAAAGTGTCTCAGTTTCTCGGCCACGTAGTCTCCAAAGATCTGCTCGCCGTCAATCTTCTTCTGCATGAGATCCACTGCCTGCTTGAGGATGTCCTCCTTGTTGGGGGCGGGGGCCGGGGCCGCTGTGGAGCTCCCGCGGTGCTTCTTGCTGCGCCTGCTGCGGGGGGGCGTGGAGCACAGCGGGTCCAAGCGATACACTGAAGAACTGTCGTCAGCAGTGTCGAGGGTGTCTAATGTATCGTTTGCCGTGTCGTTAGCTGTGTCACTTAGCGGCTCCTGGTAAAAAAAAATACAAATCATATATATATAATCGTGTCGGAAACAATAAGGTCAGATCCTGTCTACCCAGAAGTGGGCGACGTCGATGACGTTACTCCCGGCCATCATCAGATCTTCCTGGGTGCAGCTTATCGGGCACAGCGCACACTCCAGAAGGTGTGACAGGGTCTGCTCCACGCCGCAGTCACATTCAGTCGGTCCGCCGTAAAACTGTCACGGAAACTACAAATCATCATTATCACTATTGACATCAGCATGATGTAGCCCTTGCTGACTGGTACCGAAAACCTCGATAAACAATCTTTCGTCTTTTTTTCTGTTTGCTTGTCGACATGCATGAGTCTGCCATATTGGTATTTCTGGAATAGATACATATATTGTCACTGGTGTCGCTGTGAGACTGCTCATCACGGGCACGTCAGTTGTGTGCGGACGGCCGAGAAGGTCGCATTACGGAAAAATAGGTAAAAGTCTAAACTTTCCAAAAATGTACGCATTCATGGAATCAAACATGTTTCACACTGTAAAAAATCACACTGGGAATCTTATATTACGGATAACCCTCGTAATAATAATAAAAAAAGCATCCATTACAAATAAAATACAACAACAAAATAACTCACCAGATTATATATGGAGTGGCAAGTGGGCGTCAAGAACTTCAGCTGCCCGTAATGCTCCCACTTTATCTTGTAAGAATTCCCCTTGCTGTCTACACTGTGGTGCTTCAAGAACTTCCGTCTCTCGGCGTTGTACTGGCTCCTCAAGTTTTGCCATTTATTGCTCACATCCAGCATGTCTTTATTAATAACATCGGCAATGTTGGATAGCAGCCGGATCCTCCATGACCTGTCCTTGTACTCGGGATGACTCGGATCCCAAAGCGAGGGGTTCTTTTCGCATTCGATAATGAGTTTTTGTGTGTCCTCTTTGTCCCATTGAGTTGTGATTCGCCGTCGCTTTGTGAAGCCGTGTCCCATCTCCATTAACATGTTTTGCTCGTTCATTCTGTTGTTTCAAAGCTGTTTTTTTTCTCGTTATTCTTTTTAGATCATTGCATTTTTTGTTATTATTTCTTTTTAGTTTCTTTCGGTCATTTTGGAGTATCGCTCTTCGCGTCCCCGTTGCTATGAATCAATGCATATTTCGGTAAAATTGCTACGATTACTTGATTTAAAAGATTGCTTTCCAACTGTAAAAATGAAAAATTTATACATATTAGTTATAGTTCAATTTTATTTCAATTTGGGATTTGTAGTGGGGGAACCAAGGTACACTACAGAATCGCGGGATCCACCATAACAGCGCTTTTCAGGACTGTAGCGCCATGGGAACCTTATTTTACGGATCACCCTCGTATTTTAACTTTTATACAAGCACGGATTCTAGCGAATATAATTTATTGAGTTAAATATTCAGGGATCATGCAGAATCATCATGAGCATATATATATAAAAATTGCATATTGCACAAATTATTTGATGTTATTAGTGTCGCAATATATTGACGAATATAGTGGCTTGATTTTTCACCAAATCATTTTGCTCTATGTTGCAATATTATAGCCCAGTACAATTATAAAATATGTATAACATTTTAACCCTTTTGTTACTAAAAATTTTCTTAGCAAACTTGCGAAAAAAACGAAGCAATTTTAGAGCATTTTTTAGTACTTTAAAAATTCAACATATTTCACATCTCTTTTACGCTAGATTGTTAAAATAAAAATAATATTCATTCCAAGCAGTTCATACTTCAGATTAAGCAAATAAAAAATTAATCAATAATAATTATATTTGCCAATAAAAAAAAAATACAAAAATAAAAAAAATCCAAGCTCTTGATTTAGAGATCATATATGATGTAAATAATAAATGTTTATTACTGGCAACTTGTGTTTAGATGAGTCGCTTAGTAACCAAAGGATCCAATTGATGCATTACTTATTTATGAAGACTTTCTAACAACACATCACACAAAGCTTGAAGTATGAATACGTATGATATGTTTCAAACTAATATTATTACAATATCTAAGGTCCAAACCTTTTTTATGGAATACCAAAAAAATCCATAGGTGGTTGATATATAAATCTTAAAAAAAACGTATAGATGAACGTCAAATATTCGACGCTTTGTCTTTTTCACACAAGAATTGACCGTCAAATATTCAACGCTTAGTAACCAAAGGGTTAACTTAGAGCGAATAGTTTCTCTTTAATAAAAAAATCTCTTTGATATAGCATTATCCGTAAGTATTTATCTAAATCACGGGTTGTCAACCCGGTGCGTATCGCCCACTAGTGGGGGATATGGGCTTCCGTGGTGGGCGGTGGGCGATTTTTGTCTCTACAATCTCCTACATTCCTTCTACAATTTTTTCCACCTATGTACTGAATTGAAATATATCGAGGTTGGTGGGCGGTAGGGAAATTTTACCATGAAAAATAGGCAAAAGTAGGCGCTAGGCATAAAAAGGTTGACGACCCCTGATCTAAATAATTAATATTTGTCAGAATTCTTGATGTTTCACATCCGCCGAATAGCTTGTACCTACTTATTTTAATTTTAAGTATTATAACTTTTATAGTAAACCCGGATTCTAGGAAATATACTTTATTTGTTTTATCAGTCAGGAATCATTATCCGGCGGGTATGGCTCTATGGTCAAAGTGTTTGCTTTGAAAGCCAAAGGTCCCCAACAGAGATTTAAATAAAAAAACATTTCTGAGCTCTAAAATACTTCCGGTTGGTGTGAATTTGATACCTCAATGTCAAGTTTTTTGTCAAACGAATTTGATCAAATGTCAGTCATAGCCTATTAATCAAAATTGGTGGTAGACGAAAGTCGTCCCGTGAAGACCACCCATTCACAGTAAATTCCTGTAATAATAAAGGATGATGCATGAATCTCGGGCTGTAGTCTATGAAATTGGCAGATCAACACTCCACATGCTGCGATTAGTCATATGCACCATGGTAAGCGTCATAGAATTCCACAGATGAGACTTCAGAATTACTATTACCATCTGTTGGTGTTCTCCTGTATGTGTTTACATAAAATATATATATATTTTCATGAGTATAGTTGCTTCTATAACACCACAGACAGGCTTTGGAACAGAAACGGCTGTAGAACAATCTGTGTTTCCTTCGAAATCTGAATCTTTTCAAGAAGCAGATTAATAGACAATTCCAATATCTTCATTGTAGTTTATAATAGAATACTTAAGTTAGATTTAATTGTTTTACCTATTTATTACTACAAATATTTTTATTTCAATAGATTGTAATGATTCATTTAATGCAGAGCATTTGTTGTATTCACGTCGCGAATAAACGATATCTAAATATAACAAATTATTTAACTAAATGAATGGAACAGACAAAAAATACGACTATGTCATTTGGAGTTACCTGTTTTTATTCGTGCAAATAGTGTTTTTTTTTATACTTATATTTAATTTGTACAAGTATATTAAATGCTGATTCTTAGTTGGATGTCACAGTAAGAGTAGTAATACTGTTTTGTGGCTGAAATTATTTAATTGTGACTAGAGAGGTGGAAACCGATCACCAAACATTACTGGATCGGTGTTGACATTTCGTATGGCGTGAAATGTTTGGAATGCGGCTTTATGGCTGCTGAGTTTTAAACTTGGAAAATTAAATATAAATACCTAACTATGATGTCAATACAGTTACATGTACTACTTTACAGTATAAATTATATGGTATTAATCATATAATTATGTTATTTTTATGTTTTTTTTTTGTAAAAAGATAATAAAAATCTGTAAACTTAATATAAATAAAATATACATGTCTTATGTAAACTATTTACAATGAATAAATAAGCTTAAAAAATAATAAAAAATACAGTCAACCCTACTATAAAGAGTTGATAATACCCGATAATTCTCCAGATACTTTGAGCCCTAGACCATTTAGTCGTCTGAGGCAATTCAATTCAAATTAACAACATAAATGGGGACCGTTATGTGAAAAATCACCGCAACACTGTAAAATTTACCAATAAAAAAGCGTTAAATATGAAGGTGAACTATATTAATTTCAAAGACCCATGGTATTCTCAACTAAGTGGATGAAATAGCGCAGCTGGTTGATATTTGTACAAACCCTTAAACCCTTTTTGGGTAAAAGGGGTGTATAAGTTTGCCGATCTAACAAAATAATAAAAACTGTGATAAAACGCCGAATATAAAACCGGGTTTGATTCTATAAAGTCTTTAACAATAAACTTATTAGCGGCTCACTTACAAGCATCAGGTTTTTCTTTAAAGATGACTTATTTTTCTTGCTAATAAGTTTTTTACACTTGCGTTTTTTTGTTTGAATTTTATCGAATTGTAAATAAAAAAGACTGTTTCAAAACATAATGTTCGGTGAATAATAATAATAATAATGAATTATTAAGTATAAATTCACGAATTTTGACGGTAAATAAGTTTATAAATAAATATAAATAAAAATATTTTGTCACCGGGGTAATTTTTTTAACACAGTACCCATAAAATAAAATTCGAAACATTTCTAAACGTCAACGAAACGTTTCAAAACGCCGACTCGCTGATCTCAAAATAACATTTAAATTGTACTATATTTACCATTTAAAACATTGTGCGATCTTTAGTCACATACTAAGTAATTTGTATTTACCTCTTTGAATAAATTTCATCAATAAAAAATGGCCCAACAAGCTGTGGCACCGGCGAATCCCTCGACACTTCTGCCTTTAGGTTAGTTTGCCATTATGTTTATATAAAAAGCGGAATGTTTTGTAAAATGGCCTACAAAAGTCTCCGCCAATATATTTTCGCGATAACTAGATCTCTCTTCTCGTCATTACTTAGCCAGCTGTGCATTCCAGACGACTAGAGTCCGGGGTTTTAAACAAATGGACTTGAAAAATGTTAATACGTTTTTTTAATAGCCCACGTTTGGTATTATTCACTATTATAAAGACCGTTATTTGAATAACAAAAAAGTGTTCTGAAAACAATGCGTTGTTAAATGCTCCCGAGAAGCGCAGATAGAAGGCGACAGCCCAAAAAAAAGGTGCTTGGGGAACATGTTATATTTTAATTTTTTTGCGAGTACGAATTTCATTTTTTATTTTAAATTTACAAACGTTAGTTTATTGCGTTCATAAATAATGAAATAATCAATATAAATACCCACCGGTAAGCTATGGAATGCTCTTCCAGCGTCTGTGTTTCCTCCTTCCTACAATCTGGATCTCTTCAAGAAACAGATAAATATACACAAACACAACAAACGTTTCCTGCATGTAGCGTCCCCTTGGCTGAGCGTCATAGAGTGCACTTGAGAGCGTCTTGACCGGGTGTGCTCTCCTGCATACGATTACATAAAAAAAAAACAATACAAACAACAAACACAAAAAATAAGTTCTAAGGTACAAGAAACAATGCATAAATTATAGCTATGTACTTATGATTAGGTACTAAAGTAATACAAAATAAGAAAGTCAACAACAATTATTAAAAAGTCACGAAGCTCGCTAAACAGAAGACTCCACGAAATTACTTTGATAAATAAATACATGGAGCTGATGTCTGAACTGGGCTTCTCTCAAGTGGAATATATCAATATTCGAGGTGATGTGGTTGAACAGTCTGATCACTCTCCCAAGAGGCATAGTCTCTGGCAGGTTAGTATTACCTCTAGGAAGAACAAACAATCTGTTACAAACACACCGATTTCCAACAAAATATCATGATTTCTTCACACGCCGCGCACTAGCTGAAAGAAATGCATACTCAAACACACATCTCTTCTAGTTCTCAACTCATTGTATCCTAACATACCCCGTATAAAGTTAGATGGGTACAGCCACGGATAATGTCATTACAGTCACGTCGCGTCATCCTGCGGGTATAGCTCAGTGGTCAAAGCGTTTGCTTTACAAGCCAAAGATCGTACGTTCGATCCCCGACAGATTAAAAATTAAATATATTTTTAATTGATTTCTGAGCTCTAAAATACCCCGGTTAGTGTGAATTTGATCCCTCACCCGTAAAATTCCAGACATAGCTTATTAATCAACTCATTGTATCCCAACATACCACGTAATAATACCCGATTTTCTTGGTGAAGCGCTTAGATTGAAATGAATGATGTTTCAGAATTGGTTGATAAGTGTATCGGCTCCCGCATTCACATCATCATGAAGAACGAGAAGGAGATGGTGGGCACCTTGCTGGGCTTTGATGACTTTGTAAACATGCTGCTGGAAGACGTCACGGAGTACGAGAGCACGCCCGAGGGACGCAGAGTCACCCGCCTTGACCAGATACTCCTCAACGGCAACAACATCACCATGGTAAAGGGTCTTTCAATCAGCACTTATTTATATATAGTAACATTCTCCTCTCTCAAAAAGAGGGGCGTTATTAAATCAAGGCCAGTATGAGGAGGAGGACAGCAGATAAACACTTTCTTTTTGAAGCACAGATTATATTTACTTTAAAAACATTACAAGCTTTTGACCACGCTGGTTGACATGCCGCATGGCCTCGACGCGTCCTTGCTTCGCCAAAGGGTGGTGACTGACTGCGGCCGTCTGCACTTCCGCTGCCCGTGCTTGGTCACCAGCACCGCCGGTGGTAAAACTATGGAACTAGCCCCAATGTGGCCACATACATAAAGGTATGGCAAGCGACAAAAATACAAGACGAAAGATTGTTTATCGAGGTTTTCGGTACCAGTTGGCAAGGGCTACATCGTGCTGATGTCAATAGTAACATCCTCCTCTCTCTCAAAAAAAGGTGTTATTCCATCGCATGAGGGCAGGATGAAAAGCAGGTCAGCAAACAAAGACTTTCTTTTTAGAGACACATTAATTATATTTACGTTAAAACTTTACAAGCTTCCGGCCAAGCGGAATGACATGCCGCTGGCCGTAATGCGACCTTCTCGGTCGTCAACACATAACTGACGCACATGTGATCGGGCTCTCGCCGGCGCTGCGGCTCTCGCCCAGCGCTCCAGTGGCCATGTCTATAACTAACACACCCGTGAGCGGACCTGTCCAAAATGACAATATGGCGGCCACATAAATGTATGACAAGCGATCAGAAATACGAGACGAAAGATTGTATATCGAGGTTTTCGGTACCATTCAGCAAAGGGCTACATCGTGCTGATGTCAATAGTTGTGTTATTTGTATATACGTTGAGAGTTCCGGCTAGAATCCAGTACAAACTATGCCTCTTAGCTTATAAGGCACTCAACGGCACTGCACCGGGCTATTTGACAGAACTGATCAAGCACAAGGAAGTAAGCGCGCATGGAGAGACACTCAGATCAGCCAGAGCAAATAGAAGCACCCTGCAGCTGACGGGAGGTAGTCCTAGCACGGTCTTTGGCAATCGTGCTTTTCAACTACGCGGCACCAATGGCCTGGAACTCGCTGCCGGGAAGCATAAGTTCTCTTAAAGAGAGGCATCCTTCAGAAGCAGACTCAAGATCCACCTTTTTACTTAGAGAGGCAAAGAAGCGCTGCCGGAATGACCAGGAGGTCATAAAAAAAGGCCGTCCACTGTTGAACTTAGGCCTCCCGCATGAGTCGCTTCGACAGGAATGACCTGCATATTGTCACTTGAGTGTGCCTTTTCGTTGAGTAGCCTCCACTACTTGAGATTTTTCGAAGATATTGGAAAAAAACCGTAATGTCTTAAAACTAAGGCACTTAACCAATGCATCCTCTTGGTATTGACTTATGGCGCAGAGACGTGGAATCTGACAGACAGTGTCTTGCACATAAAGTAAAGATCACCCAACGTGCCATGCAGCAATCCATGAGAGGAGTGTCTCTAAGATTTTTTTATTGATAGACTATGACTGCCATTTTACAGGTGAGGGATCAAATTCACACCTCCAGGGTGTACTTTTAGAGTTCAGAAATCGATTAAATTTTTTTTTTTTAAATTTTCGTCGAGGAGTTGAGGATTGAAACCAACGACTTTCGGTATGCCAAGCAAACATTTTAACCACGTAGTAGCTATACGGGCTGGCATAAGTTTGGACAAGGCTATAAATTTACAGCTAGAACATTGAATACATTGAGTAAATATATTGTTAAAATAATGTGAATAAATTGAATTGTTTAATTCAGCTTTTTTTCTTCTTTGCAGTTGGTGCCCGGTGGTGACATGCCTGATACATAAATTTAATTATCATTATCATAAGCTTAATTATTTTATTTTTTAATGTATTCTTAAAACACATTGTATTTTAAATAAAAAACAAATCATTTGTGATCGCATGCATGTATTTTTATTTTCCTCGCAAAATTGATAATGATATTTTAACTAGTTTAAACATGGATTATGTTGGGTAAATGGTATTCACAGAATTTTGTTTGTTTTCATTTGTTTTATAAATCTTTATTTAAACTTGAGATACGTGTACATAAAATTATAAATTGAGGTATTAACCTTTGCACGCCCGTGCGCCGTGCGCAATACAGGCAGCTCACTGCCCAAGCATTTTTTCTCGCAAATTTAATGCAACCCTTAAACTATTATATAAATAACTATATCTCTAAAACTAGTCATCCCATTTGGGTATAGTAAAAAGCATTGTCAAAATAAAAGATTGCTTATAATTTACAAATGGTTTATTTTAAATTTATCACATTTTATATAGTTTCACATTACAGTTAAAGAATTAAAACTATAAAAATTACACAAAACTTAAAGCATCCAATACTATAAAATTACAAAAATTAAAGAATATAAAATAATAAAGACATACGGCGGCTGATTTATTACAGTACTCATAATATAACACAACGCATATCACAAGAGACAAACTTTTTAACGAAGATGTTTACATAACTCAATATGACAAAAATATTTATCGAAACCGAAAATGAAATTATGGATCAGTATCCCAAAGTCATTATTTGTGTAAGCTAATATTCATATTTTGAATACTATTATCATAAATCAGTGTAATCCGATAGCGAAATGTACCATAAGCACTGGTCTCTTACGGGACCACTGGGCAGTGAACGACATAAATCTCCGGTCACTTACGGGACCACTGGGCAGATAAAGGTTAATATTAAGTGTACAGACAGAGTAATCTTTTACTTAAGATACATTATTTTATTGATTAATATTAAATGAATTTCCCTGAATCACTAAGTTCACACAATCTATTCTATAGAATGCTTGAAATAGATTTTATTTATTACATGCGCAAAAACTTAAATGTAGTTAACATACCTAACACTAGGCAATTTAAAGAAAAATAAAGAAACACAGTGAAAAAATAAAATAAAAATTAACATAATAAGTTCAGCCGCTTAGAGCTGTTGGTGAAAACTACGCAAAGATATTGATCCCCCTTATTCTGATCAGGGGTTAGTGTG
Organism: Glossosoma conforme; assembly: GCA_022606575.1. Lineage (NCBI taxonomy): Eukaryota > Metazoa > Arthropoda > Insecta > Trichoptera > Glossosomatidae > Glossosoma > Glossosoma conforme. Next base: position 577,225 of record JAGTXR010000072.1, read on the forward strand.
TATTTTAGTGTTCCAGGATTCATAGAATTGAAAGTTTCCCAAAAAGTGAATGATTGATAGGTATATGCTACTCAACAAAATCCATGTTAAAAAAAAGAAATATATAATTACATATATTTTATATTAATTTCACGGAAAATTTTCCTTCACTTAAATGGTATATTTGGTGAGAAAATGTTTAGCTAATTCAATTATTTATAATAGGAAGATATAACTTCTTTAAAACCATATATTTTGGCTTTATAAAAAAAAGTATTTGTTTTTTGCCTTGTATCTACTTTTCTCCTCACTATCAAAGTTACTATTAACAATAAAATATATAAAGCGACGTAAAACTAAAATAATTGAAATAGAAAAAAAATAACAAAAATACCTACTTCAAAAAAATGTCTTAATTAGTGTATTAAACAACAAAATTTAATTTACACAGATTAAAATTTAAAAAATAATCGTAGTGTATGTATCTAATGATGTGTTTTTGAAAAATGCAAAAAAAATGATTAAGAAATTCAAATTCAAATTTTTCGATATTAAAATACTTCTTATGTAGAATGATTAATTTAAACCTTTATTTGAACAATGTAAAAGTTTCGAATGACAAAAAAATCTTTATTGAATAAATATTGAATTTTATAAATAATTTACTCTGTTTATTTGTGGTAAATGTGATTAAAAGGTAAATAAATAATATACCTACCCATAAAAAAAATACAGCTGGCCATAAATACTACCAACGAAACGGCGCAAATCGAAAGTGACAATAGACAGTCGTCCTTTGTCCGAGCGCTCGCCTCTAAGCAGCGGTCGAAAGAAAGGTCGAATATCTCCACGAAAACTCTACAGAAACTAAAAAAATACACAACAAATCGACAGAGCGCACATCCGTCTTCGATTTGACATAAAAATCCGCCCCGCGATGGAACCCGGGGCGCCGCAGTGATCGCCCAAAGTACACGCACGGCAAATTTTCGCGTCTACGGGAGATGTCAACCCCTCAGCCCAAAGAGCGATCCTACGATCGCGCCGACTCCAGCAGCGACACCGAAGACTACCAGCGTGACTCCGAGGAGCGCGGCCCCTCCCTGCGGCGCGCCTTCAAGACCAGATCCCCTGGAACGGCCAGAATCACCATGACGACGCTGACGAACAAGAGAGAGCAGCCGTCGTGCAGCGGCGTCACCATCAACCCGTCAACCGAAGACTTACCTACAATACAGACGATCTCCGACAGGCTCACATTAGTAGTGGACAACACTAGGTTCGTATTAGATCCCGCGCTATTCACGGCGCATCCGAATACGATGTTAGGTCGCATGTTTACGTCTGGTATTGAATTTGCGCGTCCGAACGAGCGCGGAGAGTACGAAGTCGCCGACGGCATATCTGCCACGCTGTTTCGTGCTATTTTAGACTATTATCGCAGCGGTATAATACGCTGCCCTCCTACAGTCACCGTTCAAGAGTTGCGCGAGGCCTGCGACTATTTACTGGTTCCTTTTGATTCGAGCACCGTTCGTTGTCAGAATTTACGTGGTTTGTTGCATGAATTGAGCAACGAGGGCGCCCGGCGACAATTTGAAAGCTTTTTAGAGCAATTAGTGCTGCCTTTGATGGTGGCGTCTGCCCGACGCGGCGATAGAGAGTGCCACGTTGTCGTGCTGCTAGACGAAGATGCCGTAGACTGGGACGAAGAATACCCGCCACAAATGGGCGATGAATACTCTCAAACTGTATTATCCACGCCGCTTTACCGCTTTTTTAAGTATATTGAAAACCGCGACGTAGCTAAACAAGTCATGAAAGAACGCGGATTGAAGAAAATACGTTTAGGCGTCGAAGGATATCCGACTTATAAAGAAAAAATTAAGAAGCGTCCTGGGGGACGTGCCGAAGTGATTTACAACTACGTTCAGCGTCCTTTCATACACATGTCGTGGGAAAAAGAGGAAGCCAAGAGTAGGCATGTTGATTTTCAATGTTTTAAATCGAAGAGTGTTACTAATTTGGCTGAAGCTACAGCGGATCCGGCTGTGAGCGTTGAGGGTGCGGGGGGCCGGGCGGGGCAGGAGGCGGAGGCACCGCCTGATGAGCAGCAGTGATGTCTCTTGGGGGCGTTCTTGAGGAGCTGCTCGCCCTGGCTGTGGAGGAGGACGCTGAGGGCCCCCGGATACACGGCGCTGTAAATACGGGAAATTTAATCATTCGTTGCGGGTTTGCGGCGAATCCATCGATTAACACTGAACTTATGCAAGTCTCATTGATGGTCTGTTGGCAAAATACTCCAGTGGATGTCGTTTCTTAACAAGTGTGGCCACTGCACAGGAGTGCTAAAAAAAATTACAGATGCCGTGAAAGAGATTAGAATCGCAGTCGCAGATTGAAAGAAATATGAACATAAAAATTTGATGTGTCAATCGATTAGCGCTGAAATGGATGTCTCATACTCATTGATGGTCTGTTAGTAACTGACGATGAGTACAGTGGTAACAATTGTGGACATTGCACAGGAGTGCTAAAAAGATTGCCGATGAAAGAGATCAGAATCGCCAGATTGAAAGAAATTGCGGAAATTCATTATTTTTAATAATATTAAATTAAATCATTTGATGCTGGTTTGCGGCGAATCCATCGATTAAAATCTGAAACTTGAAAAAAAGAGGGCGCCCTAGACGGAAGTATTTGCAGCAAGTGTTGGAGCAGGGGTCGTCAACCTTTTTATGCCTAGTGCCCACTTTTGCTTATTTTTGATGGTAAAATTTCCCTACCGCCCACCAGCCTCGCTATATTTCAATTCAGTATATGGGTGGAAAAAAATCTAAAAGGAATGTAGAAAATTTGAAAATCTACAAAAATCGTCCACCGCCCACCACGGACCAGGTTGACGACCCGTGTGTTGGAGGATATGAGTTACAGCTCTTATGCTGAGCTAAAGAGGGTTGCAGAGGATCGAGAAGAGTGGAGATCGAGATGCAAAATTATGTTGCTGTAAACCAATCCACCGGATTGATACTACGAATAAGGGATACATTGAAATATCATTGATGGTCTGTCTGTTAGATAATAATTGGTGGCAGTTTATTTTTCTTTGCGCATTTTAGCAGCATATATTTTTCCTTCTGCTCATCGATTCTTCGAAAGTATAAAATTGTTGCATTAGTTATTTGAGCCAAACATGTGAAACATTGAATATTATAAATATCATTTTTGTATATAAATGCTCGAAAGATCTTGCTTTATATATTTTTTTACTGTAAGTAAACAATCAATGAAGATAGTTGGCGATCGAGAAAGAGTTTTAAAAGGTTTGAATGTGTATTTTAGCAACCGAGAAAGTTTAAAAACGCCTGTCATAGCCTATCAATCGGATTCGTCGCAGACTGATGTCATCGTGTGGTCTTATTGAGATCTTAATAAAATTTTAACTATTACAATAAATATACATATATATATATATAACTCTATATTTGATTATGTAAAATTAATTATAAAAAATAAAAACATTTTTAATATGAATAAAAAATTATATGATGTATCTTTAAACAGTTTTTTATTTATAGGTGCCCATGGTCCTTACCTCATTCCATGTCAGCTCTGCTTCCCACAGTTCTGCCGAGTACATTTCATGAATAAAGTGCTTGGGTACCATCAATAACCCACAGGCTTGGTGACCCCGAGGTGCCTAAACCAATCGCTGACTAGCATCCCGTATCCCCTCCATGCAGAGTTTTCCCATCATCAACTTATTTCCCATACATACTCTTTTCTAACACATCCATATATCCCGCTAGCATCCAGAATGATCTGGGTGAGCTGCCCGTTAGCTCCCGGCGGCCTTCCAGCACGGTGCGAGATCAGGGACGTGAATAAAAGGCAGCTGTAGTTTAGTGCCGCAGAAGAGCATTGACCCTTTGGTTACTGTATACATACATTAGCAGCGGTGCTTGATATATAAACATTTTTTTAAGGTTTATATATCAACCACCTATGGATGGTATTCCATAAAAGAGGTTTGTACCTTTTGATATTGTAATAATATTAGTTTGAAACATATCATACGTATTCATACTTCAAGCTTTGTGTGATGTGTTGTTAGAAAGTCATCATAAATAAGTAATGCATCAATTGGATCCTTTGGTTACTAAGCGACTCATCTAAACACAAGTTGCCAGTAATAAACATTTATTATTTACATCATATATGATCTCAAAATCTAAATTTTGAGTTTAAATATTTAATTTTTTGATGGTTAAATTTTTTTATTGGCAAATATAATTATTATTGATTAAATGTTTATTTGCTTAATCTGAAGTATGAACTGTTTGGAATCAACATTATTTTTATTGGCAGGTATAAGCTCAACAGTTTAAGCATTTATTTTGCAAGCCAAAAATCTTGGGTTCGATCCCCGACAATTTAAAAAAAATATTTTTGAATCCATTTCTGAGCTCTAAAATACACACCGGTCGGTGTGAATTTGATCCCTCACCCGCAAAATGCCAGTCATAGCATATTAATCAAAATTGGTGTTTGATGAAAGTTGTCTCGTGAAGACCACCCATTCATAGTGAATTCTTAGAATAATTTTATGCGTGAACGTAGGGCTGTAGTCTATGACGTTGGCAGATCAACATTCCACATGCAGCACTCCAGATGAAACTTGTATTCCACCAAGCCGTAACGAAAGGGTTAAGAAGAGTAAGGTTAAAAAAATATGTAGCATGTTACGATAAGAGTTTTATTTTCCTTTTTTTTTTGCATGGCAAATCTTAAAAACTAAAACGGCCACCTCAGCACACTGGCGACCCGGAAACAAATATTACATTTTCACTATATGAATGATATAACAAAACAGCATTGAATCTTAACACTACTATTCAAAATATATCTTTTTCTTAGAAGCACAAGGTCAATCTCCCCGGAAAATATTTGACGATAATAGCCAATAACTGATACACAGAGAAGTTTACAGCTAACAACATCTTATATATACATAGATATATTGACATCAGCATGATGCTGACTGGTACCAAAAACCTCGATATACAATCTTTCGTCTCTTATTTTTGTTCGCTCATCGGACACGCATGTGTTGTCATTTTGTAATGCCGTTAGGAGGACTAGTTATATAGATCGCCGCGGCGCTGGGTGTCACCGACCACGGCGCTCGGTACCCAGTCAGTTGTGTGCCGACCACGACGAGGTCGTATTATGGCCGGCCCGATATGTTATTCCGCTAGGGCCGGAAGTTTGTAAAGTTTATCATGAAAATATATGTGCTTCTGGAAATGTCTGTGTGTTGTTCTTCTGCTCCTCATCCTGCCACCACGCAATTCAATAACTAACATAGATAGGAGGATGTTAATTTATATATATATATTTTATGTAATCGCATGCAGGAGAGCACAGCCGGTCAAGAGCAGTGCACTCTATGACGCTCAGCCAGGGAGGCTTGACGCTGCATGCCGAAAACTAGTTAAGTGTATATTTATCTGTTTATTGAAGAGATCCAGATTGTAAGAAGGAGAAAACACAGACGCTGAAAGAGCTTAGTTTTTTTTTTTTTATGTAAGATGCTAGGAGAGCACAACCGGTCAAGACCAGTGCACTTATGACGCTCAGCCAGGGAGGCTGGACGCTGCATGCGGGAAACGTGTGTTGTGTTCGTGTTTGTGTGTGGGTTGGGGAGATTGCAGTGTATATTTATCTGTTTCTTGAAGAGATCCAGATTGTAGGAAGGAGGAAACACAGACGCTGGAAGAGCATTCCATAGCTTACCGGTGGCATTAAGGAAGGAACTTTGGAAGCTGCCAGTTCTTGGTCGACATATATTAACCGTATGGATGTTCGGCAAGTGTAAGACGAGTTTGTCGGCTGTGAGTGGGTGCAGGAGGAATTAGTTCTTTAAGTTCCGAAGAGCAGCGACCGTGGTAATAATGGTAGAAAAGACTAAGAGAACCAACCTTACGCCTGTGTTACGTTGATTGTAGATTAGACGTAAGGGTGTCATTGTTTATCGTGAATCGCTCTTCTTTGAACTGAGTCAATTAAGTTTAGAAGGTATTTTGGGGCTCCAATCCAAAGGTGACTGCCGTATTCAAGGATAGGTCGGATTTGTCCTTTTATAGAATAAGAAGTTGTTTATCGTTGAAATACTTCAGTGATCTATATATATAATACACCTAGTTTTTTGAAAGCGAGACCGGATTTATACTCAATTGACTCGTAATATTTGACATTATTCGAGATTGATACTCCAACGATGTTGATGGAGCTATTCAAGTTAGAAAGAGCTAGGCAGAGAAAGTTTGTCAAGTTTATCGAAAATATATGTGCTTCTGAAAAAGTCTTTGTGTTGCTCATCTGCTCCTCATCTGTCCACCACGTGTCCTAAACACGATCCCGGCGATGTGAAGTCGCTATTTTTCTGATTAGAGGGGATGTTAATATTTTAAGTATTTGTTTATATTTTTAAACGTAGTATTACAAATCAAGATAAATTAAAAAGAAACAAATAAAACAGTTTAGCCTAAAAACAAACATTTTTTTTGGTGTCTTTTGAATTGTATTAGATACTTAAATTACAAAATCAACAGAAAAACAAAATTACATCATATTTTAATCACTTTGTGATTGATTTCAGGACATTAACCCTTTGGTTACTAAGCGTCGAATATTCGACAGTCGATTCTCTTGCGAAGAAGACGAAGAGTCGAATATTCGACGCTGATCTCAACATTTTTTTTAAGTTTATAAATCAACCACCTATGGTTTTTTTTTGGTATTCCATAAAAAAGGTTTGGAACTTTGATATTGTAATAATATTAGTTTGAAACATATCATACGTATTCATACTTCAAGCTTTGTGTGATGTGATGTTAGAAAGTCATCATAAATAAGTAATGCATCAATTGGATCCTTTGGTTACTAAGCGACTCATCTAAACACAAGTTGACAGTAATAAACATTTATTATTTAACATCATATATGATCTCAACATCTAAATAAGAGTTTGGATATTTTATTTTTTGATGTTTATATTTTTTTATTGGCAAATATAATTATTATTGATTGATTTTTTATTTGCTTAATCTGAAGTATGAACATTATTGTTATTTTTATAATCTAGCGTAAAAAAAAAAAAATTATGTTAAATATATAAAGTAATAAAAAATGCTCTAAAATTGCTTGGTTTTTTTTCGCAATTTCGCTAAGAAAATTCTTGGTAACCAAAGGGATAAACTGACCATAATGAACAACAACTGATATGACTTCTTAGGTTTTCACGGCAAGATTTGCAGGAAGAAGTAAAAGAACTTGGCCGAGCCTTAGAGTCAGGTTGTGTGTGGGTTGGGGAGATTGCAAGTGTATATTTATCTGTTTCTTGAAGAGATCCAGATTGTAGGAAGGAGGAAACACAGACGCTGCAAGAGCATTCCATAGCTTACCTGTGGCATTAATAAATTAAAAGGAAGGAACTTTGGAAACTGCCAGTTCTTGGTCACCACACATTGACCGTGTATGGATGTTCGGCAAGTGAAAGACGAGTTTGTCGGGTGCAGAAGGAATTTTTTGTTTCATTTTTGTATTGTTTAATTTTCACTCGTTTTCAATGAACTTTGTCTTTTTCTAATCAAAACTAAAAAGTAAACATTATCAATTTATATATATTTACAAACTATTTATATGTGTTAATTATACTAAATATACATACATTTTTTATTAAAATACATAAATAATAACATATGATACACAATATATTATTAGAAAATGATCCAATGTCTTTCTATTTAAAAATATGTATGCAAACATACGACTGTCTGTACATTTCTATCACGATACCACCATCAGCCACTTTTGTAAATAGTTTCTAACGTTATAAGTACGTCATAACAGCACGAAGAAGAAGAAGTACGCCAGATGAACTGTCACGATATCGCGAAAGAAATAGACAGATTTAAACATAAAATAATATAGTCGGTCCTAGTATGGAGCCTTTAGAAGCCCCTAAATCACTATTTGAAATGTTATGTTTGTTAAATATCAATTTTTCATATTATTGTGTTGGTTTTGAAGAAAAAAGACCTAGTGATGAGCCTTGAGGCACTCCATTTCAAAATATATGAAAACCGTATGTCGAATGTTTGTATTAGAAGGAGCAAGCATTAAACCTTGATAAACTCCAATCAATATAGAACTAAGCTTGTACTGGGTAAGATTTGTATTGTTTTATTTTTATAAAGACCTAGTGGTGAGCCCTGTGGGATTCCTTTAGAAATATATCATCAATATATATATGAGAACTGTTTATATGTTGAATGTTTGTACTAAACGTCCGAGTACAGAACCTTGATGAACTTCATTATGGACCAATCGGCACTACAAGAACAGCAATGGCTCAGATTTGTCATATATCAACTTTATAAAGACCCATTGAAGAGCCCTGTGGGACTCCTTTAGAAATATATCAATAATATATGTTTGTATGTAAGGACCAAGTATTGAACCTTGACAAACTCTATTATGGACATGTCGGTATTGTAAGTTACGCCGGGACGGGCCCCGCAACGGCCGGCAGGGGCGTGCTGCTGGGGGCCAGGGGCACGGGGGCCTCCTTGCGCGCGGCGCCCCTCTCAGCCTCCGCCGGCTTCTCCCCAGCCATGATGGCCTTCACGTCGTTGGCGTCTAGAGTCTCGTACTTAAGCAGCGCCTCAGCGAGAGCCTTGTGCTCTCGAGAGTGAGCCTTCAGGATGCTGCGGGCTCTCTCGTAGCTCTCGTTGAGGATCCTTTTGATCTCCTGGTCCACCTGAGAGCAAACGTTATGATAAAAAATCTGGTGATAATTGGTTATAGCTAAAATTGTTGAGGCCAACCTGACACTTTATATAAAGTCTGGAGAGGCCATTTTATCGTATTGAATTTCACTCATATTCTGCTTTGTATATATTGATACCAAAGGTAAATTAAAGAAGCCAAAGCACTGTTATCATCATCATCATAAGCCAGAACGAATCATCGTTTGAGGAACTGGAGGACCTGAATGCTTTCTCTGTGGATGTCCTCTCCCTCCCCCGAGCAATCTTTTCGGAGAAGTTCACCACTCTGATTTAAGTCGCGCCTCTCCTGATGGGGAAAGGCATCAACATTCAGCACGTCGGGTGATCCCCGGTTCTGCAGCTCCTTCAAAGAAGGTTGCTGGAGTGAAGATGGCGTATCTTCACGCCAAGGGACTTCACCCAGATACATCGGCTGATGACTTGCACAGCTTCTTGGCAGCGACCGCTGCATTCAATCTCTCTTGGATGACCATCAGGAGGATTGTCAGCAGACGGACGCTGTCAACTTCTTTCAGAGTCTCTCATGGAGCCTGAAGCGTGGCCTGAGAGGACCATCGTTCAACCCTGGATACGTGTAAGACAAAAGAATCGCAGTGAGCAGTGGTTGAATCCAACTTGAGTGAAGATATTTGACATATTTAGTGTAATATTGCTTCAGATTCAGTGCTGGTGTGGACGGATACGAAATGTTGGATGTTTGATTTTGTGACAATAATGCCATATTATTTGTGTCAACCATGATATACTATCATCATTGTGTCAGCGACGTCAAATTATTTTTTCCCAGTACCTGGCCACATCGATAGCTCGTGTGTTGCCCCTAGCATTAGGTCCTGAGATGTGCAGCTTGTTGGTCACATGGAGCAGTATCTTAGGTGTGAGGCGGTCTGCAGGTCTCTGATGATATACTATGACATGGTTATTGTTGTCACAAAGACTAACTATTTGCGCTGCGTACTCCGACACTTGTTCTGAGAGTAAGGTCATTGACACTAAATGTGTCAATACATTTACATCGTCAAACTTATGTTAGCACTTCAATAACGAAATTTAAAAATCATCAGTCTGAGTCGGTTCACCTTTGAACGTACTCCTCCCGCTTGAGTCATGATGCATAAAAAAAACAGAAATATAAAACAAAACAGTTATAATGGCAACGGTAACATCGCATATAATAATTGTATTACAAATTATGCTATGTGTTGATTTATTTGTTGGTTACCTGCTCGCTGGTGTTGGGTCCGAGTGTCTCCCCGTTGGTGAAGGGCCCCCGCGGAGCCTCCAGTGTGCGCAGCCCCACCTTGTCGCTCATGCCCCAGTCCCGCACCATGTGAGACGCTATGGACGTGGCTTGCTTCAGGTCACTTGACGCCCCTAACAAACACAACATTCAATCTCACATATAAATAAAAGAATTTTTAGAATTTATTCCACAATTATTTTTTTTGACGACACATTTCAGCCAGGTCGGATGGCCATTTTTAAGTCAGTTAGTATAGTGAGTGTAGGCTCTATATAAATAGTGCTATTTACAATAAGCAACATGCGATAATTCTCGAAAGTTTCATTTCGATCGAATGAATGGTGTGGGTATGCATTAAGGTCAAACAGGCACACCACACATTCCTTAATATATGTAAAGATTTAAAAAAAATATATTACACTCAAAACTATACTCCCTCGATAACTAAGTGTCAGTGGCGCGACATGGAAGTGCAGGTTATATATCAACAGTGATGTTGCTAGGTTGTTCGTTGGAGCATGATGTATGATGCCGATCAAAGCACATGCGACGACCGAAATCAAAGTACAGTGGAACCTCTCTCAATGAGTAATTTGCATAACGAAGAAAAAAATGTGAAAAAATTGCTCCCTTAACGAGAGACATTTCGCATAACGAGTGACGCAGAAAGGGGAAGTCACATAACGTATGACGCACTTGTGAGCCGGGACTTTTGCGACACTATGATCGAACATGAAAGAAAGACCAACCAAATAGGTCGAGAAAGGAACTACTCTCCCCAGTGGCTGCGGTAGTGCTGGGTGTCGTCAGCCTCACTGAATCCCACGTAATATGGAGTTACAAAATCCATATAGAAGTCATTTATGGTGAATTTGTCAATCATGTGCGTGTTTCTTACCTGATGTGATCTTCTCGGGTCCGAATATGAGCTCCTCGGCGGCTCTGCCTCCCATCATGGTGTCCATCATGGCCAGCAGCTGCTGCTTAGTCACATGGTACCTGGAAACCACACACTCGCATCACAATTGCTGAACATTCTCACACAGTCAATACAATTAAAAAATATATTTCTTTCAGAAACAATAAAAAATATAATTATTACGTACCTGAAGTTAAAGGAATGGACAGGAAACAATATATTAAATATAGGTACTGAGATCAGCACAATGTAGCCTTTGCCAATTGGTACCGAAAACCTCGATAAACAATCTTTCGACTCTTATTTTTGTCGCTTGCCACACTTTTACACATAATATACAATAACACATAGTTTTGCCACGTCAAGAGACGAAAGAGGACCTGGCTGGGACATGTTTTACGAATGCCGCAGGAAAGCATTAACTAAAGCTGCCTTTTCTTCAACTCCCCGAGTTCTTGCCGTTCTGGAAGGCTGTGGGGAACTATATACAGAATGTACTTGGCGGAGTTATGAGGCAGAGCTGACAGTGGATGAGGTGAAGATTAAGGCGGCTGACAGAGATTTACGGCGGCGGCTCGTGATGTTCATATCCTCCGGTTGAGGGAGAAATGAATGGTTTTTAAATTTAAAAAATGCAGACAAAAAACGAGTATTGTAATAAAAAATAAAACGAGAATAATAAAAATTGGATGGATACCTTTCTTTTGCAGGAATATAAGCCGTGTGCCCCAGTGAAGGCCCCCTCGGAATGATGGTGACCTTATGCAGTGGATGAGACTCCTAAAAAATAAAAAATAATTAAATTCGTATAATTTTTTTTTAACCTTACTGTGCTTAAAACATCCGACAGCTCCGATGATGTCATTTCAAAACAGAAGAGAATAACCGGTTGAAACTAGTGAGCTCTATGACACTCAGGTACGATGGAGAACATGCGTTGTGGTTGTATGGAGGTTTGAGAGATTTCAAATCGATCTGTTTCTTGAAGAGATCCAGATTATATGGAAGATGAAACACAGATACTGAAAGGTCACTCCAATGGTGGCAGTTAGGAAGGAATTTTGAAAACTGCTCGTTCTTGGTCGACACGCATTAACCCTCCAGAGACGAGCGTGAACGTATGGTCACAGTGAACACTATTGTCTATTTATCCCTACTCCGGTCCCTTGTCTATCTGAACATTGTATCTTTCGCTCAGTTTCGGTTAAGAAGTGCCTCCACCACACTTAGTTTGCAGCCGCGGCAACGGAAACAGTCACCAAGTACCAGAGTGAGATATTTTATTTCGGGTTGAATTTGTTTTCTACAAAATGCATTCTTCAAAAAATGAAATACATTTTTTTAATATTGCTAAAATGATTTACGTAATTTTTATTAATTCATTTCGTATAACAATATGTTGATCTAAGAAGGTAATATCATAAATATTTTCGGTGTAGCTGTATATCAATCCCAAAGGCTGGCCAAGGTAAGAATCCAAACAAAAAACCAAAATAAAGAATAATGTTTCATGCAAAATAAGTTGTCAATTGTAAAGAACTAGCGTGACCATAAGGTCACATAGCTTTTCTACAAGAAAGCGTTGTGTATTTTTTTTAAATTCATGTTTTCTAGATGAAGAATGATAAGACTACATGCTGATAAAATATAGCTTAAAGCTTTAGTTTTTATAAAAAAAAAAACTCTCGTCTCTGGAGGGTTAATCGTGTATGAATGGTCAGCAAGTGTGAGACGAGTCTGTCTGTTGTAGGTGGGAACGATAGAAGAAACTACAGAAACCAACTTATACGTCTGTGTTCCATGAATTGGAGGATAGATTAGATGATTATATTATTAATTTTGATTAAACAGAGAAAAAGAAACAGCTGTAGTGGAGATATGAAACGTTTCTCACTTTGGTATAGTAGGCAACGAGGGCGTGTCCTCCCTCATGGTATGCGGTGATGAGATTTGCTTCTTCATCAGGTAACCTGAAAAATTTAAATCATAAAATATTACAATCATCAACACTTAACCCTTAACATATAAATTTAGCACAGCTTACTTTGAAACTTTCAAAAAATAATAGTATAGTATATAATAACCTGGATTTTCTCTCTGGTCCCATTAAAACCTTGTCTCTGGCTCCCTCGAAGTATTTCATTGTGACAGTCTTGGCTCCGTCTATGGCAGCCCTGGAAGAATTAATAAAAAAACATTAAAAACACATTAAACAGTGACATCAGCATGATACAGCCCATGCAGACTGGTACCGAAAACCTCGATATACAATCTTTCGTCTCTTATTTCCGTTCGCTTGTCGTACATGTATGAGTATGCAAGACGAGGACACAAATGAAAGCCTGGCAGTTTACAGCGGACCGACTGAATGTGACTGCGGCGCGGAGCAGACCCTGTCACACCTTCTGGAGTGTGCGCTGTGACCGAGTAGCTGCACCCAGGAAGACCTGATGATGGCCGGGAGTAACGCCATGGACGTCGCCCACTTCTGGGCAGACAGGATCTGACCCTGATGTTTCCGACACGATTATATATATATATATCTTTAAGATTATGGAATAATTCCATATGGGTGTGACATTAGTTATATAGATCACCACTTACGTATAATAAATATTTAATCCATATAAAAGTAATTTGTTTAAAAATTGAAAAATTCACCAAAAAAGCACTGAGGTCAAAAGTTTAAAGGCTAATGTACTCACTTGAGGGCAGCCTGGTTGACCATGTTCTCTAGGTCCGCCCCCGTGAACCCCGTGGTCCCCCGCGCTAGAAGCTCTACATCCACGTCAGAGTTAGCCAGCACGCGGCCCAGGTACATAGCCAGGATGTCCCTGCGGCCCGAGTAGTCTGGCGTGGGAACAGTAACCTAAAAATTAAAAAAAACGACTTCCAATTCTTTTTCTCCGAAATGATCAAGAGAAATGTCATAAATAATGATATTTGATGTAGATTTGTATGTGTTATAAATATTTATTTATTTATCTTGCTTTCACATGGATCATGTAACAAAAGTTCTCTATTAGGATACTGCAGTTTCGATTAACTCGTAGCCTCGTAGCAAGAAAAGGATTGAGAAAGGCTACGAGTTAGTCGAAACTGCAGTCTCCTAGTAGAGAACTTTTGTTACGTGATCCATGTGAAAACAAGGTATCTATGGTCTTGTGTCCATATGGACCTCCGGGTATGCAGGTGTTCTGGGGTAAGACATAGACTATCTGAGCTTACAGAACTGTGAAACAGAAATTCACGGTATCCACAATATAGCAAGTCTTACCCATAAAATAAAGGTCACCCAGCGTGCTATGGAGAGATCCACGCTCGGAGTGTCGCTAAAAGATAGAATCCGAAACGAGGAAATACGCAGAAGAGTGGAGGCTACACAATGAATAGGCACACTCAAGTGACAATGTGATATATCTGTTGAAGATACGGTTAATGAGGAAGAAAAGTGTTTGAGCGGCGTCTAAGAACTGGCAAACGAAGCATCGGCCGACCCCCTGCAAGACGGACCGACGAAATAAGGAGAATTGCGGGAGTGACGTGGATGCGGAAGGGGAGGATCGAAGAGGATGAAGACTCGAAGAGGCTTACGTTCAACAGTGGACGGATACAGGCTGATGACGATGATGATGATGATAATATGGTAAAATATAAATATATAAAAAAATATTTTCGACTGTTGTTTTCGTTTGGGCTATAATATATAATGATAATAACCTCGACATCAAAACGTCCAGGTCGCAGTAAGGCTTGATCGAGGTCGTCTCTGCGGTTGGTGGCACCGAGAACGATGACTCCCTCGTTCTGATGGAAGCCATCCATCTCGGACAGCAATTGGTTGATAGTCTGAAACGAAACACATCAAAATTATGAATAAGAAAATCCACACAGGAGAAAAATGACAGAGGGTTGGTTCTCTTACGCAATGACATCGCCTGTCTAATTAAATAAATTCTAGATCGCTTGATCGTCATTGGGATGCGTGGTGGATGGATGGAGGAGCAGGTCGCCAAAGCAAAGAGCTCGTCGAGAAGCAAATGTGTATCAAGGCTATTCGACACCAGCCTGAAAAGGCTATCTTCTTCTTCGTGTCAGCGACGTCAAATTATTGTTGCCCAGTATCTGGCAGCATCGATAAACCGTGTGTTGCCCAGCATTAGGTCTTGAGGTGTGCAGCTTGTTGGGCATGTGAAGCAGGATCTTAGGTGTGAGGCGGTCTACAGGTCTCCAAATTCGCACAATAGTGACTCTCCCTGCCGAAGCGTTCCCGACAACCGCTCGAGGTTGTCTTTTGTTCTACCATATCCGGTTCTCTGTTCAAGGATTTCCAGGTCCGCCAGACAAGGTTCTTGCCAGTTGGAAGGCCTTTCTTTTGGAGTAATGAAATCCTCTGATGCGACTTGTTGCCAGAGCTGGAGTCTCTCATTTTCAGGACCGGATGTGAGAGGTTGTGTGGATCTCAGAAAGCTGCTTCCCGACATCAGTCTGGGTGTTGCGGGTATCTGATTATACCCAGCGACAACAAATCGAACATAACCTTACCTGATTAGCATATGGGTGCAGCACGCTGTTGGTTCTCTTGGCTCCAACTGAGTCAATTTCATCTATGAACACCACACAGGGCGCCCTCTCCTTGGCCGCCTCTGTAAATACATAGAATAAATGTAAAAAATTTTTTTTTTAAAAATCCTTGTTAGGACCTGTTCCTTCTATTTTTTATAAGGCTACGTGCTAAAAAAACATTGGCTGTGCAACTTTAAGAAGAAATTAAGGAAGGCCGTCGTGAACTATAATAATAATATAATAATAATAAATTTCATTTATTCAGCCACTATCAAAATTTTGCACACAATAGTTCCAAGCAAATACAGAAAAAATCAAAATTTAAATTAAACAGAATAGAAAGAAAATGTAAATCAGCATGTACACATACACCACATTATTATAATTGTACTACTCAGTGAGTGGAGCACCGGATCCCCTTTGGATGGCCACGTGAAGGCGCATCCAGTGCCTCTCCAACCGTGTGTCTCACCTATCCGCCCACACAGAAACCATTGCGTTGGGACTGCCGTGAATGCGCGCCAACAGAGAAGCGCAACACTTTCTTATTATGGCATGGAAGCCATCCACTCGCACCTCCGTCAAAATGCCTGAGGCACTGCAGTTTTGCGGCAGACCCAACAACATTCGGAAGGCGTTGTTATACTGGCCCCGGAGTGCACTGTAGACCTTCTGAGTATAGCCAGCCCACAGGCCGCACGTGTAGAAAGATTGACAGAAGGCTTTAAAAAGCGTCAGCTTAACGTTTTTAGTACAACGTGCAAAACCTACAAATCAACATATTGCATGGAACCGACAGCAACCTCCGCTCCCTCTTAATATCAGCACCATCACTAAGATCCTCTGTAACCCAGTGGCCCGGATACTTAAATCTATCCACACTATACATAGAATGTACTTGGTGGAGCTGCGGGAGGCGGGGTTGAGTTCATTTGAGGCAAAGAATATGGCGGCTGACCTTTGCGGCGGCGGTTTGTGAATGTATGTGAGCGTATACTCCAGTTAAGGAGAGTGGATATGGTATGATGATATACTCACTGAACAGGTCTCTGACACGCCTGGCACCCTGCCCGACCAGGACCTCATCGAACTCGGGTCCCGCCGCATGGAAGAACGGCACGCCAGCCTCGCCGGCCACGGCCCTAGCGAGCAGAGTCTTGCCGGTTCCGGGCGGCCCCACCAACAACACCCCCTTGGGCAGCTTTCCTCCCAGGGACGAGAAGCGCTCAGGCGACTTCAAAAACTCCACCTAAAAATATATTTTAATTTTATATAACTAACCAAGGAATTTCAGTATAGTATTGATGATACTATACTGGAATTTCTTGGTTATAAGTAGGACAATATCCGAAACAAACATCTTAAAATATTTGATTATATACGAGATTTATCTGTAAGCTAAAGTTCCCATGGCGCTACAGTCCTGAAAAGCGCTGTTATAATGGATCCCGCGATTCTGTAGTGTTCTTTGGTTCTCCCACTCCAAATCCCATCCCTGGCGAGCTGCCTGCGGAGCTTAGTCTTGGCTTAGCAGCCGTATGTGATGGATCTCCCACTTGCTTCGCCCGCCAGGTGTGAGCTGTGCTCGGCGATCCGTTTCCTGTCTGCAAAAAACATTGCGCCGGTAGAAATCCATTCCCAGTTATGTGAAATCTATGAAGACAAGTGTATGAGAGTACAACACGTGCGCAAATGGTGCAGAGAGTTCAAGAACGGGCGTACTGACGTCCATGATGAGGAGCGTTCCGGACGGCCATCTGTTTCTGACGAAACAATCGCAAAAGTGGAGGCAGCGATGCTCGCAGAGTGACGGTTCGTAAGCTCTCCGAAATGATCCCTGATGTCAGCAAAACCTCTATTGACAAAATTTTGACAAAGCATCTAGGTTATGCTAAGGTTTGCGCGAGGTGGGTGCCAAGAATGTTGACCGTACGATAAATTTGGATGGGGTATTGTCAAGCACCCACCCTACAGCCCGGACTTAGCCCCAAGTGACTACCATCTCTTCCCTGACATGAAGAAACACCTGGGTGGAACGCATTTCGGCGACAGAGAAGAGCTGGAAGAAGCGGTTCTCAGGTATCTGCGTGGCATGTTTTCCACTGTGAAATATCACTGGGAAACTTATTTTAAAGATAACCCTACTAATTTTAATTTACCTAGAAGAAGAAGCATTAGTTTGTCACTCACCACATCTTTAAGTTCCTGCTTGGCCTCGTCGCATCCCTTGACGTCGTCAAACGTCACAGATATCTCTTCAGGATCCACCTCCACCTGGTTGCCCAGCTGAATCCTGAACAATACAAACAAATATTATAACCTTACCACTTCAGAAACTGACACTGAGACACATTAACCGTGTACAGATGTTCGGCAAGCGTAATAAGAGTTTATCAGTTGTGTGTGGGTGCAGGAGGAATTAGTTTTTTAAATTTCAAAGAAACAACGACCACAATAATAAAAGTAGATAAGCTTAAGTGAACCAATATTACGTCTGTGTTCCAAGAATTGCAGCTTAGGTTTTGACATCAGCATGATATAGCCCTTGCTACTTGCCCTTAGTACCAAAAACCTCTATATACAATCTTTCGTCTCTTATTTCTGTTCGCTTGTCAGACATGAATGTGTCTGCCATATTGGCATTTGGGACTAGTTATATAAACCGCCGTTTGTGGCGCTGGGTGAGACCGTCAAGGGCACATAGTGGCCGGCCCAGCATGTCATTCTGCCTGGGCCGGAAGTTTGTAAATTTTATCATAAATATATGTCAATGTGCTTCTGAAAAAGTCTGTGTTATTAATCTGCTCCTCATCCTGCCTTCACGTGACTGAATAACAACCTTTTGTGAGAGAGGAGGATGTTAAAGTGTTTTTTGTTTTTAAATAAACACTTGTGTTACATAGTCAAATGGCCAAAGCGTTTACTTTGCAAGCCAAAGGTCGTGGGTTCGATCCCCGGCGGAGATTAAAAAAAAAAACGATTGCTGAACTCTAAAATACCCCCCCGGTTGGTATGAATTTGATCCCTCACCCGTAAAATGCCAGTCATGGCCTATTAATCAAAATTACTGGTAGACGAAAGTCGTCCAGTAAAGACCACTCATTCACAGTAAATTCCTGTAATAATTAAGAATGATGCATGAATCTCGGGCTGTAGTCTATAACGTTGGCGGATCAACACTCCACATGCAGCGCTTAGCCATATACAACACGGTAAGCGTCATAGAATTCCACAGATGAGACTTCAGAATTACTATCACCATCTGTCGGTATTCTCGTGTATGTGTTTACATGAAAAAATATATATATAATTTACCTAAAATAAGTGAACGCAGCGTATATTAATTTTGAGGCCGTAAAAAGTGAGTCGGGTCAGCTGGTATATAATAGAAATGTCAATACCTAAACACGGATCCGCTTGCAGAGGTCATGAGACTGACGAAGATAGCCAGGAATATGACTATGGTCAGTAGCTGTTGCACCATCTTCAGGTACTTGGTGGTCTTGGCGCCTTTCTGGTTCTCTGGACTGTTCCCTGCAAACGTCGTCAAAACAACCATTATGGGATAATTCAATAAGTGATCTGTTTGCAAATATATTTATTTACTAGACCAATTTATTAAATTAACTTTTAAGCGGCCAATGGTCCCATACGGGACCGCAAATTTGCGTCGTCCAATGCCCTAGCAGGCCAATGTTTGTAATGTTCCGTCGCACAATAGATTCTTCCATGAACTTACTTTAATACTATTATTACAAATTAATGTAATCCGATTGTGAAATGAACCGTAAGCACTCCTGTTTGGGACCGTAGGGCATTGAACATAGCAAATCTGCGCTCCCGTAAGGAAACCACTGGGCGTTTAAAGGTTAATAGTCAAGAAAATAATCATTGGATCTATTAAAAAAATATATATTGGCATATTTTGATAATTTGTAAGAAGGTTATCCGTAAAAGAGATTTCCTAGTGATTGTTCACAGTGTAAAACATGTTTAATTCCATGAATGCGTACATTTTTGGAAAGTTCAGACATTTACCTATTTTTCTACATAGTCGCCACTGAGGTCGATGCATTTTTGCATGCGTTATAGGTATAGAATGCCGGAGTCAAAAAAATCAGCCGCCAAGCCACGCAGATACCTGAGAACCGCTTCTTCCAGCTCTTCTCTGTCGCCGAAATGCGTTCCCCCCAGGTGTTTATTCATGTAAGGGAAGAGATGGTAGTCACTTGGGGCTAATTCCAGGCTGTAGTTTGGGTGTTTGACAATACCCCATCCAAATTTTGCGATGAGCTCGTTGGTCAACATTCTTGGCACCCACTGCGCGCTAACCTTAGCATATCCTAGATGCTACGTCAAAATCTTGTCAATAGAGGTTTTGCTGACATCGTGGATCATTTCGGAAAGCTTACGAACCGTCACTCTTCGATCTGAGAGCATCGCTGCCTCCAAATTTGCGATTGTTTCGTCAGAAACAGATGGCCGTCCGCAACGCTCCTCAATTTTTTAATCGGAATTTTTATGTCTAGACACTCTCAAGGTCTGGATTATTTGGTCCTAAGAGACGACTCAATCTACAAGTACCAATTAAGATTGATTAAACATTTACTTGAGGTGATGGTTAAAGCAATTATTTAATTCCCACCTGCTAGGTATCCTTCTGCGAAGGCGATCTTGATCCGCTCCTTGTTGGGCGTGCGAGCCCCCGGGGTGTCTTCACTGAGCAGGAGGCGCTCCAAGACGGCGGGACGGTCCAGAGGGGTGCCTGCCTTGCTTGGAGTTACCACACCTGCAAAGAAAAACCACATTAAAACATTTACTTAAGACAATAGCAAATAGTAAGTACGTTCTTTCTTCGATCATCGAAATAAAATAGCCTGATGTTTGCGGAGTGTTGTTGGTTGGGTTGAGCCGTCCCTAAGGGCCAAATGGTATATGGCTTAGGAACGTGTCGCTAACATTCAATGTCTTTTTACAATATTGAATAGCTAATACCCAAATATGCCTTGAATTTACAACTTTTGTCTCTTTAAATCCTTAGCCGTCTGTCCAGGAGGTCGTCGTGAACCATATATTTTTCTAGGTATATGAGCCAAGCCATAAGCAGTGAATAGGTAAAATAGATCCAATGTGATGTAACCAAGTGCTGACATCAGCATGATACAGCCCTTGCTGACTGGTACCGAAAACCTCGATATACAATCTTTCGCCTCTTATTTCTGTTGGCTTGTCAGACATGAATGGGTCTGCCGTTTCGGACTAGTTATATAAACTGCCGCTTTTGGCGCTGGGAGAGAGTCCATCACGAGCGCGGCAGTTGTGCGCTGACGGCCGAGAAGGTCGCAGTACGGCCGGCCGGCATGTCATTCCGCCCGGGCCGGAAGCTTGTAAAGTTTATCATCAATATATGTCAATGTGCTTCTGAAAAAGTCTGTGTTATTAATCTGCTCCTAATCCTGCCATCGTGCGACTGAATAACAACCTTTTAAGAGAGAGGTGGATGTTAGTGTCTTTTATGTAGAAGAAGTTGTTTTGTCAGTGAAATACCGACAAGATCTATATATAACACACCTAGTTTTTTTAGTGCGAGACCGGCTTTAGATTTAATTGAATTAGGTCTAATAATATTATACAGGGTGGCACAAAATTAATCAGCCAATGGTAATCATCCACGCGACTAACGGACAGCAGGCATTAGCTGATGCACTGTTTGCACTTTGTACTACCACTTTGTAGAAGTCAGTCATGAGGCCATGGTCTCTTAGTGTTAGAAGTAATAGTAATGTGGGTAGTAAGACCGTCACCGAAGGCGGTCTTGCAGCGTTAGGCCAGCGAGGGGTTCCTCTGCAGCTCGGCCACCACGGTCCGGTCTGTCTTGAAGCTGCGCGCGTGAGCCACCAGCGTGAGGTCGGCCGGGGAAGACATGCTCTGGAGAAGACGGCGGGCGAAGCCATCTGAGTACCGGACCTGCAAGAAAAGATGATCGTTTGTTAGTACAGATATTGATATCAAGGGGTTAATTGAATCCACGATTTTGAAATAACTATCGTTTGTTTTAAAAAAATACAAGAATCAGGCTTAACCCTTTACGTGCGAAACAAGATTTCATAAAAAGTCACGAAATTAAGGAAGATTTTTTTAATGTGTTTTGATTGGTCAGCGCTGCATTTATATTCACCTTCAGAACTAAATTAAATAAATCCATTATTATTTATAAAAAAAGGGCAAATTTGAAACATGTGTAGAATGACCCACAACTCAATACCTATCTAACGTAGTACACAAGTGATGACTCCTAACTAATGTCTGCTATTCTGCAAAATCCATTTCCCAACCTTACCATTTCCTTATCTATTCTCATTTTGCCGGCGGGTATAGCTCACTGGTCAAAACGTTTGCTTTGCAAGTCGAAAGTCGTGGGATCGATCCTTGACGAAGATTAAAAAAAAGGATTTTTAATCCATTTCTGAGCTCTTAAATACCCCGGTTGGTGTGAATTTGATCCCTCACCCGTAAAATGCCAGTCATAGCCTATTAATTAAAATTGGTGGTAAGTGAAAGTCGTCCCGTGAAGACCACCCATTCGTAGTAAATTCCTGTAATAATAAGGATGATGCGTGCATCTCGGGCTGTAGTCTATGATATTGGCAGATCAACAATCCACATGCAGCGCTTAGCCATATGCAGCATGGTAAGCGTCATAGAATTCCACAGATGAGACTTCAGAATTACTTTCACCATCTGTCGGTATTCTCCTGTATGTGTTTACATAAATATATATATACATATGTACATGTCTGTTGTCACCATCTTGTTAAACGATCGCCATCGTGCTCCATGATCTCAGTCACAGCCACAAGCAGGCACCCTAGCTGGTGATCAAATACTGCTCACTAGTCTGCCGTCTACTGCGCTAATGGCAGGTCAAGGTTGAGTCGTTTTCTCCTTAGGGGAAGTCACTATTTAATAAGTGTTGTAAAGCATATACAATATACCTGTGTATTTTTGTAACCCCTTGACGTATCAACGAACAGATGTGGTTTGTTGGCAGCATCCTTCAGGATGTTGTTTATCCTACTGTGGCCGCTGTCCTTCTTCGTGCTGAGTCCGCATTCTGCAAACGAGTCCTCGGGAATGTAAGAGGTGAACCAGCTGCTTGCCGGGAACGCCTTATCCTGGAACATCAAAGACAAACCACATGAGACGCTGCATCATTAACCCTTGCTTTACGATGATATGTATTTACAATACCCTTGAAAATACTTTGGACCTTTCGCAACCAATCCTTTACCCCAGTATATTCGATACCGTCTGTCTTTCTAGATTATTGTCGGTCTACGCTTCAGCGTCCGGTTCTCAGTCACCACTGCATAACTATTTTCTCCTACCTGCAGTCTTCTCATCCGATTATTCCATCGATAATGCTTAGTTTTGGGCCTTCATAATCAAATATTTTATTAGTAATTAAATATACATATACTTTACATCAAATTCTTTTAAAAGCGTCAATTCATGCAGAAAAGTAACGGCAGAAGCGGGATGCGAACCGCGGACCTTGGAAACCAACTATGCCCAGGTATTCATACTGCTCAGCCACCTTGGCTATTGCTGTGCCTGAGCTGACTCACGTTGGAACTTGTATTTATGTCATTGTTATCATCGTATGATAGATGTCGCTATAGTATATATTCAAAGTATGTATATTTTTATTTTTTATTATTCAATCAGTCTGCATTTATTCCCAAGCTTAATATTTTACAGCAGCTTTGGTGATATCGTCTCCCCTATATTGCTGATTATTGGATGGTTTGTAGACCGATAACCAGGTGACCCATCCAAATTTTGCGCATTAGGGCATTCAGCTTCTATATCGCTTAAGAAATAAAACTTTAATAACCTGTGTGGTGGCAGCTCTGAGGATGCCCTTCGCAGCCTTTTTCGCATTGCTGAATGTGGCGAGCCTGGCCTTGTCGCAGTTCCTGATGGCCTCCTGTAGACTGTCTCTGCAGAGCGCCTCGATAGGGCAGGCTTCCGGTGACGCAGAGACAGCCGCGCGCACGGGGGCCTTCTTCTTGGACTTGAAGATGCCCGATGAGTGCCGGGTGGACAGCTGCGTAAGGCTATACAACACCTGGAACAAACAAAAATCGTGAAGTGTTTAACCCTCGCCTTACGATGCTAAAAACTTCCGCGCGTTCCGATGGTATCAACTCATTACACATTCTGATTTAAAGTGAACAAAATGAGTAGAAATTCGAAAAAATGAAAATATTCAAAGATATCGCTTAATTTTACAATAGTTGATGTCAATAAGCAGTAATAATTGACATTTAATAGCTAAAAACATGAAAAACATCAGACGAAGATCTCAACCGGCCAGGCGCACCTTCGGGCGTGAACTTCCGAGAGATACTAACATTACTTGGCCTGTCGACATATGGATGAGCCGATATCATTTCGACTAGGCGACCAACTGAGTTTCCGTCTCGCTCACTCATATTAGTACGTCAGCGAGAGTGAGGAGTATAGATGCCGGCGTATCTGTGTATTTTTTAATTTTATTTTCGCACACACTTCCGGCAGGTGCAATGATTCATGACAGTTGACGCGTCTTGAGTGTAGTGGTGAATTTATTCCGGATTTTAGAAAAATATTTCCTGCTCCCGATGAGTGCCTATTATTATAAATATTTATTTTTTTTCAATATGTAAATGTATTAAGGAGGAATACCTAAAATCTGAACCCTGTGTGTATTATATTTACAGAGATATTTAAGTTATTACAAGCAATGTGTAGTCGATAGACATCATCGGGGAGGAGAGGTTAACAAACAATATAACATTTAGCCGGCGGGTATAGCTCATAGGTTACAGCGTTTGCTTGACATGCCGAAGGTTGTGGGTTTGATCACTGACAGATTAAAAAAAAAATGATTTCTCAGCTCTAAAATACCGCCAGTTGATATAAATTTGCTCACCCGTAAAATGCCAGTAAGAGCCTATTAATCAAAATTAGTGGTAGACGTCTTAGTTTCGGATTCTATCTTTTAGCGACACTCCTCTCATGGATCTCTCCATGGCACGCTGGGTGACCTTTATTTTATGTGTAAGACCTGCTGTTAAATTCCACGTCTCTGCGCCATAAGTTAATAATGTAAAATGCATTGGTTAAACGCCTTAGTTTTAAGACATTGCAGAATTGTCCATCCCAATTGCATACGCCTGTCAATTTCTCTTGAGAAGTTATTTCGTCCTAGTTGTATTACTTGTCCCAGGTAGGTATATTAATTTACAACCTCTATTTGTGTTCCTCCAATGGAAATCGGCTCAAAAGTCTGGGAAATATGACTATTTATCATGGCTTTAGTTTTATCTATGTTCGTTTTCAGACCAATTTTGATAGATTAGGTTTAATTAAATCAGCGCGGTGAATGTTTTTTTTTCAAAATATTAATTTACGTTAAATCTTTTTTTCATTAGCAGGATATGTTAACTGTCAAAAATTACTAAAAAAATCGAAAAATGGGATTTTTACTTTTAAAATGGTAAATCATACAATGAGCAATGATTTTTAGGAACACTGTTCTTCATTCATATCATAATTTGATTGATGAAGCATGTGTTAATTTTATAAAGCTCGATACACCACAGTGAAGTGTCACCTTGTGTAATACTAAAAACAATATTTACACACTCTTGCATCATTATTAAGTCAAAATAAGATGCAGATAAGACAGATATTTATTTTTTTAAGAAATAGCTTTATTAATAATATTTTGGATAACAGAAGTATTGCTGTAGATTTGTATATAAAAAAATATTGTATAATAATTCAACTGTCAAAAAATATAAATATTTTATTTTTAATTGATTGCATAATTGATTTCGTGTGCATGAGTCATTGCTGAATATGCATTTTATAATTTGAAACGTATTAAAATATTTTTTCGTTCAAAGCAAGGTTAGTTCGGTCATATCTGAGCGTGTATAGTATTGATATTTTTCTCTGCACTGTCGAACGTCGTGGTGTGTGATGGTAGTTTTCCGTTGGCGATTTTACCTGGTTCTGGGTGTTCAGCGACTGCAGCGAGAACATGGTGCATGGGGTGGGGGTCCCGGGTTCGCGTCCGACTCGCCGTTAGGTTAATCTCGAGGTTATTTCGCGAGGTCTTTGCCAAATTGCGCGGTTCGTTTTGACACGGGATTGCAAAACATGGAGGGTGACGACGACTAAAGCGACATCTGAAGGGCGGTAGAGCACATTGTTATGAAGGCGGCAGAATAAAGCAAATGGGTACCTAAACTAATATTCAATTATTTTTAATTTAATTTAAAGTGAAAAAATGGTTGTTTGTCTTATTAATTATGGAAATAAATAATAAAAAAGTATTAATCCATTTATAGATGTACCTTTTTCAATTTTAAATTATAATACATTATAAAAAACTATTTTATACACAAACGGTATTGTGCAATGCTTTGTGATTTATTTAATGAATAAGAAGCACCACTTTTTTCGTCTATAATATTATTTTGTTTGGTTTTTGCATGCGTACTAAAATTTATGCTGAAAATCTAGACTAGGTTTTTAAATATTGTGCAACGCCAACTATACCAAAAGTTGGTATGACGATTGCAAAAATATTTATATTACTTTCTTAGTAGATAAGTCATAAAACATATAAAATAAAAAATAGTTTTTCACATTTGGATATATAACTAGAATGATTTTGGAAAACTGTACTTTAGTTACCATGACGGTAATTAATAGTGCCGCAGAATCCGAATAAAGACTCTAAAATATTAAAGTAAAATTAAACACGAATTAATTTCTATTGGGTGTAAGAATAAGTACATATGTGAAAAACATTTAATGCCAATTCCACAGTTAAAAGTTATTATCCATGGTTGATATTTGCAACATATACATTTTTTTTTATTTAACATCGATAATATTAATATTTTTAAGACAAAATTATTTTCATCGTTTATTTTGTGAAATTAAATTAAAATCCTCACGACAAAAAAGAAGAACACATGTTATCATTGCAATTTATTTTACTGACGGGCAACACCGAGTGCCTGCGCGCACCGAGTTGCACCAAAAATCGCTCCATCAATTTTTCAACACTTTCGTTTGTCGGCAATTTGTTATCAAAAACGCAACGATGGTCGTCACGGCTAACATCCAACTTCCGTCGGAGGAAGAGCTGACCGTGCCCGAGGTGAACCTGTCCGCCTCGGTGCTGCGCGCGGCCGCCAACCACGTCGGGCTCTACTGCGAGAAGAAAAACAATGTACCGTCCACCGAATTTTTACCTTCACATTTTTTTTCGACCCACATTTTCTAGTCTTTTCCTAATAGTTCTACCATAAAAACAAAGCTCATTAATCACGCTTTCTTTGTACATTATTTATTATGATAATTTAATTGTTTCTAATAAATTGTGAGCGTTTTATATGCCTTGTTGCATAACTATCATAGGATACATTTTCCTTATGTCAAAATTACTACTGTCTTGTTTCGACAGATGTCGTCTATATAAATATTATTTATTTGGAAAGAAATTTAAAAAGTTCTTTATTTATTTTTTGTAAGTTGTAAGTGCCCTTGGTACATTTGATAAAGCGCCATTTTACATTAAAAAATTGTAACTTGATAAAATATATATATATACATTACTATTATAGCTGACTGGTAGTGTTTCTTGTTTAGCAGGATTCCACACCATCCGGCGGTCATAGCTCAATGATAAAGCGTTTGCTTTGCAAGCCAAAGGTCGTGGGTTCGATCCCCGCCGGAGATTAATAAAAAAAGGATTTTTAATCGATTTCTGAGCTCTAAAATACCCCGGTTGGTGTGAATTTGATCCATCACCTGTAAAATGTCAGTCATAGCCTATCAATTAAAATTGGTGGTAGACAAAAGTCGTCCCGTGAAGACCACCCATTCATAATTTGATGCGTGAATGTAGGGCTGTAGTCTATGACGTTGGCGGATCAACACTCCACATGCAGCGCTTAGCCATATGCACCATGGTTAGCTTCATAGAGTTCCACAGATAAGACTTCAGAATTATTATCACCATCTGTCGGTATTCTCCTGTATGTGCTTACATAAAAAATAAATAAATTGTTATTTGATTTTCAAGGAGTTCATGCTCTGCCGTGCGGAGACCATGGACCCTCGAGCTTGCATTCAAGAGGGCAAGGAGGTCACAGCTTGTTCGCTGGAGTTCTTCCGTTTGCTGAAGAAGAATTGCAAGGGAGAGTTCCACCAGCACGCCAACTGCTTGGACAAGAGCTCCGGCAACTACGCCTTCTCGCAGTGAGTAACTTCTTTTTTGTATGTAATCGCGTGCAGGAGAGCATAATCGGTCGAGACCAGTGCACTCTATAACGTTCTGCCAGGGCGACTTGGATACTTCATGCGGTACTTACATCTAGAGACAAAGTTAGACTTGGCTGGTGAGTATTAACTTCAGCTGCATTTATTTTCAAGCCCTTGGGTTCGCGCCATCTTGAAAGACCTTCGGAAACTATACATGGTATGTACTTGGCAGAACAACAGAAAGTGGAGTTGACATGGAATGAGGCGAGGACCAAGGCGGCTGACAGAGCTTTAAGACGGCGGCTCATGATGTCCATATGCTCAGGTTGAGGGAAGCGGATATGGACGAATGAATAGAAGAAGTTGTTTGTCAGTATTCTTCTCCGTGTCAGCAACGTCAAATTATTTTTGCCCAGTATCTGGCAACATCGATAGCCCGTGTGTTGCCCAGCATTAGGTCCTGAGATGTACAGCTTGTTGGGCACATGGAGCATCTTAGATGTGAGGCGGTCTGCAGGTCTCCACAGTCGCACAATAGTGACTCTCCCTGCCGGAGCATTCCCCACCGCTCGAAGTTTTTCTTTGTTCTACCAACTCTGGTTCTTAATCTGCCAGGTGTGCCAGTCTAGGTTCTTGCCAGTTGGGAGGCTCTTCCTTCGGAGTAATGAAATCCTCTGATGCGACTCGTCGCCAGAGCTGGAGTCTCTCATTTTCAGGGCCGGATGTGAGAGGTTGTGTGGATCTCAGAAAGTTGCTTCGCGACTTCAGTCTGGGTGTTGGGGGTGTCTGATTATACAAGCAGTGGGACGGTTGGTTGATTGCCTTACACATTTCTTCGACGCATATGACTTTGCGTGTTATGTTCGGTGGTGCGATACCAGCCAAGGGGTATAGTTTAGAAATGGGTGTTGGTTTGAGGCAGCCTGTGACGACTCTACATGCAGTATTCAGGACAGTATCCACCTGATTACAATGAGCTGATCGACCCCATACTATGTTGTCAGTGAAATGCCTCAGTGCTCTATATAGCGCACCTAGTTTTTTGAATGCGAGACCTGTTTTAGACTATAAGTGTACCAATCTTACGCCTGTGTTATATTTTCAGTTGCCGCAAAACGCAGGGTGTGTACGATATGTGCGTGCTGGAGAAGATGCAGCTGGAGCGCCCCGAGTACGGCTACTTCTGCCGGGCGCGCGTGCACGACACGGACAGGCCGGCGCCCCCGGCGTCCCGCAAGACCGTCTACGAGGACGCCACGCCCGGCCTGCCCCCCAGCACGCCTAAGCCGCCCGCCAGGTTCGGCGCCCGCGATTACTGGACCACCGAGTAACATCTCACAACATCTATCATTGCGAGAGAGGGGACACGTTGATATGTAGAATGAGCGCCGAGAGGGTTTCCATTTTGTTGTGAAACATTATATTTTATTTGCTTTGCAAGCCAAAGGTCATGGGTTCGATCCTCGACGAAAATAAAAATAATAATTTTTTAATCGATTACTGAGCTCTAAAATACGCTTGGTGTGAATTTGATCTCTCACCTGTAAAATGCCAGTCATAGCCTATTAATTAAAATTGGTGGTAGACGAAAGTCGTCCCGTGAAGACCACTCATTCATAGTAAATTCATGTTACAATAAGGATGATGCGTGAATCTCGGGGTGTAGTCTGTAAAGTTGGCGGATCAACACTTCACATGCAGTGCTTAGCCATATGCATCATGGTAAGCGTCGTAGTATTTCACAGATGAGACTTCAGAATTACTATCACCAACTGTCGGTATTCTCCTGTATGTGTTTACATAAACATTTTTTTTTTTTGTTAGAATGAATGGAAATCTCCGAAGCAGTTCTACTGATCGACTGGTCCTCAGATCATTATAATTTTCTGTTGACGCGTCATATATTATTGTCATACTGTTGTTATATAAATTAATATTGTGTAAATTAAATAAAATATAGAATTAAACTGTTTTTTCTTTAATTATTACAACCCCCTTTGCATGTATTGTGTCTGAACTGGGCCTCCCTTGAGAGAAATACAAGGGTTATCCGTA
This sequence comes from Glossosoma conforme, assembly GCA_022606575.1. NCBI lineage: Eukaryota > Metazoa > Arthropoda > Insecta > Trichoptera > Glossosomatidae > Glossosoma > Glossosoma conforme. The sequence continues at coordinate 607,172 of JAGTXR010000072.1, forward strand.
AAATAAGGTTCCCATGGCGCTACAGTCCTGAAAAGCGCTGTTATGGTGGATCCCGCGATTCTGTAGTGTACCTTGATTCCCCCACTCCAAATCCAGGGTATGCTAAGGTTTTTGGGCGAAGTGGGAGCCCATCACAAAATTTGGATGGGGTATTGTCAAACACCCACCCTACAGCCCGGACTTAGCCCCAAGTGACTACCATCTCTTCCCTGACATGAAGAAGCATCTCAGGTATCTGCGTGGCTTGGCGGCAGATTATTTTGACTCAGACATTCAAAAGCTCGTATACCGCATGCAAAAATGCATTGACCTCAGTGGCGACTATGTAGAAAAATAGGTAAAAGTCTGAACTTTCCAAAAATGTGCGCATTCATGGAATCAAACATGTCTAACACTGTGAACAATCACTGGGAACCTTATTTTAAGGATAACCCTCGTATATCAACATTTAGAATAAATGCGATGTAAGAATGAAAAAGTATTTGGCATTTGCTTATAATATTAAAATATTTATAAATATAAATTGACACATAAAAGTCTAATAATGTCATATTTGTCAGTAAGCAACTTCTTGCCTTGAGGTCGTCATTTAACCGCTTCTGTGCCAAGAGCGAGATTACTCGCATTCTTGGCCATGCCCAGCAGGCCGGCTATAGAAAAAGAGCGAGTATTCTCGCTCTGGTTTGAGCCTCTGTGTCATCATATGTCCCGTTTGTTTGGTTAATTTAAAATATAGAACACACAGTGACATCTCTTGCTGCCGTGTTGAAACAATTAGCTACTACGTATTGTCAACAATTATCGATAATACATCGATTTTAAAAATAGCTTTTGATTTTTCAAAAAAATGACGGCCCTCGCGGTCTACCCATACGAAAACCGCTTGGCATTGAAAAGGTTAATCTTCTTCGTAGTATCAATCCGGTGGATTGGTTTACAGCAACAAAATCTTGCATCAAGAAACATGAATGAAATACATCTATATAAAATGACCAAGCAACTTCGTCACAAGCAAGGCAGAGATATACCTGTATAGGTAAGAATGTAGAAAGAAGCAAGAAGTAACGTAAGCAAAATCTTTCATGGTGCATAAACCAGATCAGAAGATTCCTGACTATTTAACTAAATAAATTATATTGACTAGAATCCTTGCTTATATAAAAGTTAAAATACTTGAAATCACTGAATGTATATAGATGGACAAACATGTGTTATATTACAAAATATAATTTATAATCGTGTCAGAAATAACAGGGTTAGATTCTGTCTGCCAAGAAGTGGGCGACGTCGATGGCGTTACTTCTGGCCATCATCAGGTCTTCCTGGGTGCAGCTATTCGGGCACAGCGCACACTCCAGAAGGTGTGACAGGGTCTGCTCCACGCCGCAGTCACATTCAGTCGGTCCGCTGTAAAACTGCCAGGCTTTCATTTGTGTCCTCGTCTTGCATACTCCAGTCCGAAGTCTGTTAAAGGACCTCCATATATTCCACCCTTGGTCATGTCCAGGGGCTAGGTCCTCTTTCGGGGCAATCCAAGTATTCTCTTCTGTTGCGCTTCTCCACATGTTCAGCTGCAGGGTGGCCTCAGGTATCACCAGTTCTGTTGTCGACTGTGGGAAACTTCTTCTTGATTTGAGCCGTGTGGTTATCTTTTGATACCCAAACATAGGGTGGAGTGCGTCGTGGGTTGCTTTGGTGAGCTCCTTCTTGGTAGTAACTTCTTGCCGTATGTTTGGTGGGGTGATGCCCGAGAGTTGATATAGCTTTGATATTCGGGTAGGTGTTAAGCACCCCGTAACCACCCGGCACGTTTCATTCAGAGCAAAAAAAGAGGAAACAAAATATAAATAATAAATATCAATTATTAACCGTCCAGAGACGAGCGTGACCGTATGGTCACAGTGAACACTACTGTCTATTTATCCCTACTCCGGTCCCTTTTCTAACTGAACATTGTATCTTTCGCTCAGTTTCGGTTAACAAGTGCCTCCACCACAGTTATGATGAAGAAAACTACATGCTGATAAAGTATAGCTTAAAATTTTAGTTTCTATCAAAAAAAAACTTTCGTCTCTGGAGGGTTAAGGTAAATACTTAGAAATTATGCTATTTTTTCTTGAATATATCTGACTATAAGAACAACGGACAGATATTTAGCATTTCCATGCTTATTCAAAACATTTTATTATTTTTAGCATTTATATGAAGACAAATGATTAAATAAATAAAACTTCACGATAATCTGTCCAAAATATTCGTAGTTTAAAGAATTTAACATCAAATATTGTATGGTTAAAAAAAAATAACCTCAAAAGTTTCTTCTGAGAATATTATCAAAATCCACACCATTTGTACATTTTACACTAAATTATCATTCAATTTAAATCCAAGCAGTGTTAACTATATAGTGTTGTTTTTACAAAACAAATTCTAGTAATTATTTTGTTTATTAAATAATTTATATGGCTATTAACACGTTTAACGTCACCGGTGACCCACGCTGTTGTTGACCAGGGCGCCACGTAGGTCACCGGTGTCTCTGTACGCCAGTGGTTACATTCCAATGTAATGTTAACATTGAATGTGACCTATGTGGCGCCTCTGAGTAGAATGCATTAATAACATTAAGTGGCGTTAAACGTGTCAAGTGTTCAATAATTTTCCTTTTTGGCGACATTATCACATTTTTTTTATTAATACTTAATTATATTAGTTCCATGATAATAATCTATTCTTTTTTGTGTTAACAAAGACACCAAATAATAAAATTAAATAACTTTATAATCTAAATGCAATTAAACTATTTTAACGCATTTAACCCTTTCATTACGGCTCGGTTTGAATACAAATTATAGTGTGAATTGAAAAACTAGTATTTGAAGCATAAATGTACTTATCTGGTATATTTTCATATATCACATTGGTTCTTGTACGCTTTAGCTATCAGATGATGCATTAAAAACTATTCTAAGAAAGCAGCAAAACGATATATCACGGCTACCGATGTCAACGGTAGGGGAATCTTACACACCATATATCGGACACCGATGCGAACAGGTTATAATTATATTAGTTACATGATAATTACTTATTTTTTTATGCGTTTACAAGGACACTAAATCTACTTCTTTATCCTAGCCATTTCCCATCACGTGGCGTCGGCTCTCCCTGTGCATGTTCGCCATATCTGTCTGTCCTGCGTTGCATTCTCGGTCAAACCCAGTGTTTTCAGATTCTTGTTTACAGTCGCAGTCCAGGTTGCCTGCGGTCTTCCAGGTCTTCTTCTCAGCGTGGGTATGTTGAGGGCTCTCTTCACCATGTGGTCCTCATCTCTCCGTGTCACATGCCCATACCATCTTAGGCGGTTTTCCCTTATCTTTTCAGGTATGGGGGCCACCCGAAATGAACCCCGAATATGCTCATTTCTCACTCTGTCCACTCTAGTCACACCGCCCGCCCACCTCAGCATCTTCATTTCTGCCACATGAATCCTATCCAAGTCACGTTTCAGCGGGGTCCAACACTCCGATCTGTAGAGCATAGCTGGTTTACAAGGACACTAAATAATAAATTTAAATTACTTTATAATCTTCTCCCCAATATAATCGTAATTAACATATTTTTACGCATTTAAGAAATATGAAATATTGTATATTTACAACTCCAAAAAGTGAAGCTTCTATGGAAAGTATTGTCAAAATCTACATCATTTGTACATTTTGTATTAAGCTTTTATTTGACTTTGATCTAAGCCACGGGTCTTAAACCTGGTCCGTACCGCCCACTAGTGGGCGATACGGTCTTCCTTAGTGGGCGGTGGGCATTTTCAAATCTCCTACATTCCTTCTAGAATTTTTTCCACCCATATTGTACTGAATTAAAATATAGCGAGGTTGGTGGGCGGTAGGGAAATTTTACCATGAAAAATAGACAAAAGTGGGCGCTAGGCATAAAAAGGTTGACGACCGCTGATCTAAGCAGTGTAGATTGAGAAATGTTCTTTTATTTAAGTAAGAGCGAAGACATTGAGCACTCTGTCGATATGAAAGAAATAGTGGAATTGGCGAAACGAACCGGTTTAGATGAGGCGAATGTGGAAGACGTCAATGAAACACTTCAAGAAAAAGCAGCTAGTCTTTCTAATGATGAGCTCAAGGAATTAACTGAGCAAGAAGAAAACAAACATATTGATATTAGTGATTACCAAGAAGAGCAAAAAGAACTTTCGATGGCGTTTGTAAAAAAGAGTTGGATCACTAAAACTGAAATTATGGACCGATTTGTTGAAAATGATCCAAATTTTGACAGGAGCTCAAAAGCAAGACGGGGTGTTATAGATGCTTTATCCACTTGATTAACTAATTTAATACCTAACCAAGTTTCTATCCATCTTCCCCTAACCCCATTATTTCCATGTTAAGATAGCCTCGTTTAGCGCTGTTCCGCATTACGCATTAAGCGGGGTCTTACTGTGTAAGCATTATTACTTACTTAAGAAAGTTTTTATTTTTAAATAATGTAGGTATAATTAAAATAGTTGTACAATAATTGCTCATTGTACATTTTAATATTGAAATAATTGCTTTTTGAAATTATCAATGATGAAATGTAATTTTAAATTAATTTTAATTTAAAAATTAATAAATTAAAAATGTTTAGTTTTGATTCACATTTATTTTAACTGATTACAAGTTTCTTTTTTTTTAAACTGATTATTCTCTTTCATTTTAACTGACTGTCGAAGATGGTCTGCAGGGAGCCCGAAACATGTAATCAGTCATAATAAAAGTGAATCAAAACTAAATATTTTTAATTTATGATTTTTGTAATTAAAATTAATTTAAATTTATAATTTTGCAGTTTCACTAAGTATTGTCAGTTGATAACCTATTGTTAATGATGAAATAAATAAATATTATTCGTTTCTATTAAAAATCCCTTTACTGTTAGTATATTAGGTATAAAAATGTTACTGCCATCTGTAAGTTAGTAGAATAACTAATAATAAAAGATGAATATTAACATTATGAAAACTCTATTATATTGATGACATTTCGAAAACATTTTTAAAGATATACTAAAAAAAAATGCCTTTAACAATTCATAAATAAGTAATTATATTTTCAGAAAAAATTAAAACTGAATTTCATATTTTTGTAACATAATCACCGTCATCAATTAGGCTGTTCGTCCACTGTTGAACGTATACCTCTCGCATGAGTCTCCATCCTTTTCGATCCTCCATCCTCCGCATCCAGGCTACTCCCGCTTTTCTTCAGATGTCGTCAGTTCATCTTGAAAAAATCGGCCAATATTTTGTTTGCCAGTTGTTAGACGCCACTTCAACACTTGTATTTCCCATTGACCGTTGTCTCTTCAACAGACATTGTGACTTGAGTGGGTGGCGAGGTCGGTCAGCGGCCTAGGGCGCCAAATGATCTAAGGGCGCTGAGGGCAACTCGCTTAGTTCTTTTCTTATTGCGCCCCTTCGTAGATTGTGCAATTTGAAATGAAGCAAAAGATTCCAAATATTCCTACACTTGGCAACTACGAATATTTTTTTTCGGACGAGTAAGCATAAACAGTCTTTCACCACACTTTCTGGAACATCGATACATAAATTGTTTTCGGAGAAGTAAATATGAAATAACAAACATTGTCAAAATAGAAAACAAAAAATGCACTTTGAATCTTATGATCCATTTATGACTCTGTCGGCATTTCGGATATTTTTATTACATATTGTCCCTGAATGGTAACTTGTGTTTAAATGTTTGACCGCCGTAGTTGTAAGCAATAGTTTAGTACTTGCATCCGCCTTGCGGTAGGGATTAAAAATGTATTGTTTGCACAAAGGTGCATTATTTGAATTTCTCTTTTTAAATATTTCATATATGCGGATGACTTAGGTTTGGCAGCACAAGCAGTAACGTTTGAAGAAGTTGAAGACATCCTAAGCCAGGGACTCAACGAGATGTCCCATTACTACGAAACCAACCATCTCAAACCTAACCCATCAAAGACACAAGTCTGCTGTTTCCACCTTAGAAACAGGGAAGCTAACAGAAAGCTTCGTGTCACGTGGAAAGGTAGAGTACTGGAACATAGCGATCATCCAAAATACTTCGGAGTCGCTCTAGATCGCACTCTCACCTTCAGGCGTCATTGCAGCAACACCAAACAGAAAGAAGCAACAAGGAACAACCTCATCCGCAAACTGACCAACACTCACTGGGGAGCCCAACCACCCCTTCTTCGTACCTCAGCTTTAGCACTTTGTTTCTCAGCCGGAGAATATGCGGCACAAGTGTGGGGTCGATCAGCCCACTGTAATCAAGTGGATACTGCCCTGAATGATGCATGTTTAGTCGTCACAGGCTGCCTCAAACCAACACCCATTTCTAAACTATACCCCTTGGCTGGTATCGCACCACCGAACATAACACGCAAAGTCATATGCGCCGAAGAAATGCGTAAGGCAATCAACCAACCGTCTCACTGCTTGTATAATCAGATACCCCCAACACCAAGATTGAAGTCTCGAAGCAGCTTTCTGAAATCCACACAACCTCTCACATCCGGCCCTGAAAATGAGAGACTCCAACTCTGGCAACAAATCGCACCAGAGGATTTCATTACTCCAAAGGAAGGCCAACAAGTTGCACATCTCAGGACCTAATGCTGGGCAACACACGAGCTATCGAAGTTGCCAGATATTCGGAAAAAATAATTTGACGTCGCTGACACGAAGAAGAAGAAGGCTAATTATTATTAACAATTATTTGTTTTCTTACAAAACTTATATATTTGATATACTTTTTTATGTTCAACTGTATATTCGGTTTAATTATTGTAAATATTATATTTCTTCAATATTCCGTGTGTTTCTTAAATTGCATTTAGTTTAGTTTATTTATTATTTAATCTTTGATTTATTGTTTTAAGAATGTCATTCTTCATACATTTATATTATAAGATATAAATTAGCTAAGTTAAAAGTAAACTCAAAATTATTCTATTAAAAAATATATTTAAGCTTTTTCATTAATTATATGAATTTTTAAATTTTTATTAGAATATTATTTTATTATTTCAATATTCTAATCTACTTTTATAGATCATTGACTATATTACAATATTATTATTACTTAAATATACATATACTATACATAAAATTCTTTAATATACATAAAGTCCGAGTCGGAACTATAAGTAGTCGTTTCTCATCCATTCAGTCTATAGTTTGGTTCGAGACCCGAGTGGTACTTACTAAAATAAATAGACTGTCGGAAAGTAATAATATTAAGCTTGTGAATAAATGAAGACTGATTGAATAATAATAAAAATATACATTCTTTGAATATATACTATAGCGACATCTATCGTACGATGGTAACAATGATATAAATACTAGTTTCAACGCGAGTCGGTCTAGGCATAGCAATGGCCCAGTTGGCTGAGCGGTATGAATACCTGGGCATAGTTAATAGTAATAATTTTCATTAATTGATCATTGATGATTGAAAAACTTATACATTCTATATATTCAATTTTATATATATATTTTTTAAGCGTATCTGTTTATGCGGTTAAATTATTGTAAATATATATTAAATTTAATTCCTTAAAATCCAAAAAAAATGTATTTTAAAATTATATTTAGAATAGGTTTTGTACTCTATTTTAGAATTTGTTTGTTTTTATCCTATTGAAGACTGCCGGTTCGGGTCTAAGTGAAACTTGGATTAGGATGTTAACTAAATTTGTACATCAAATCAGAAACTGTAGAGGTCAAAAAAAACACATTTCGAACATGAATCCTTTGGTTTTTTATATGATGCCTTCTTCTTCGTAGTATCAATCCGGTGGATTGGTTTGCAGCAACAGAATCTTGCATCTCGATCTCCATTCCTGTCGGTCCTCCGCAACCCTTTTCAGCTCAGCATAAGAGCTACAATTCATGTCCTCGAATACTTGCTGCATCTACAGTTTCTACCCTCAACCATACCCTCCACAATTTCGTGAAAAAGACGATCGTGGCGCATGATGTGACCAATCCATCGGGCTCGCCTCTCTGAGATGGTTCTTTTAGTTGCCCATCTTCCTTGATTATTCTGAGAACCTCATTGTTCGTGACGTGGTCTCTCCGGGAAATTCCGAGAATTCTTCTGTACGACCACATCTCAAAGGCCTCTAGTCTTTTTTTGTCACTTTCAGATAAGCACCATGTCCCACAGCCGTACATTTAGATGGTCCAAACAAGTGTTTTGGCAAGTTGACGCCTATGCTTCGGCAAAACGATGATATTTAGGTATTATACTAAGCGTTATTATCATCATCATCATCAGCCTGTGTCCGTCCACTGTTGAACGTAGGCCTCCCGCATGAGTCTCCATCCTCTTCGATCCTCCGCCTTCCGCATCCAGGTCACTCCCGCTATTCTTCTTATATCGTCGGTCCATCTTGTAGGGGGTCGGCCAATGCTTCGTTTGCCAGTTCTTGGGCGCCATTCCAATACTTTTCTTCCCCATCGACCGTCGTCTCTTCGACAGATATGTCCTGCCCATTGCCACTTGAGTGTGCCTATTCGTTGGGTAGCATCCACTACTTGAGCGTTATTATACCTAAGTGAAACCTAGTGACACGCGTTGGGAAGCAAAATTAACAAGTATTAAAGCACTGCACTATCAAATTGGTGATGTCCACGATGCTTTAATTACGTTATCTAAAACAGAATGAACTGATTCAAGAATAATACACGAAGCAATTACAGTGGCAGGGCAATTTAAACGTGACATTTTTTTGCCCTGGGGCGCCGCCAGGTCTAGAGCCGGCACTGGAGTGTGTGATTTGATCCCTCACCCGTAAAATGCCAGTCATAGCCTATTAATTAAAATTGTTAGTAGACGAAAGTCGTCCCGCGAAGACCACCCATTCATAGTGAATTCCTGTTATAATAAAGATGATGCGTGAATGTCGGGCTGATAGTCAATGTCGTTCATCGTTGACGGATCAACACTTTAGATGCGGCGCTTAACCATATGCAGCATGGTAAGCGTCATAGTATCCACAGATGAGATTTCAGCATCACTTTCACCATCTGTCGGTATTCTTCTGTATGTGCTTACATTAAAAAAAAACCTGATCCTCATCCACACATGAGACCTCTGTATCACTGCTCAGAAGTTTTCTCCTGTTATATATATGTTAACACTGAAGGTGTAAAAAATATGTAGGTAGGTAGGTACGATGTAGATCTAAAGGTAACCCTCCCGGCCCCCGTTTTTCCAATCTGTCTCCATGATTTTATTTTCATGACCTAGCGAATCCCCTTGGCAGCGAATATAGCTACCTGCTGTCCCTCCCTACCCACATATTACAAAACACAAGTGTGGATGTAGTAGAGAGCTGATTGCTTGATAGAAAGGAATGTACAACCTTACATCTTAATTCAAAATTGGCATAGTGTTAAAAAACTAAACATTTTCTGCTTACCTTTTTTTATGTAATCGCATGCAGGAGAGCACACCTGGTCAAGACTAGTGCACTCTATGACGCTCAGCCAGGGAGGCTGGACGCTGCATGGGAGAAACGTGTGTTGTGTTCGTGTTTGTGTGTAGGTTGGGGAGATTGCAAGTGTATATTTATCTGTTTCTTGAAGAGTTCCAGTTTGTATGAAGCGAGGAAACAACAATTCAAGAGAAGAGCATTCCATAGCTTACCGGTGGCATTAAGAAAGGAACTTTGGAAACTGTCAGTTCTTGGTCGACACATATTAACCGTGTATGGATGTTCGGCAAGTGTAAGACGAGTTAGTCGGTTGTGGTTGGGTGCAGGAGGAATTAGTTCTTTAAGTTCCTTGTTTTATTGCAAACTTTGAATTGCTCTTCTTTGAACTGAGTCAATCAAGTTTAGAAGGTATTTTTAGTGTCTCCAATCATAAGGTGACTGCCGTATTCAAGGATAGGTCGGATTTGTCCTTTATATAGAAGAACAAGTTGTTTATCGTTGAAATACTTCAGTGATCTATATAATACACAGTTTTTCGGAAGCGAGACCGGCTTTAGACTATTTGCTTTACCTGTTTATTTCTAAATCTGCGTTTTCACCTTCATATAATACATTAATAAATAATACTTCATACTAGCGTTCAATAAAAAAGCAAAAATTTTCGAGTCAAACAATATTAATTTAAAGCTCCGCAAGCAACCTGCCAAAACATTTGTTTGGAGCATCTTGATTTACGGCTGTGAGACATGGTGCTTATCTGAAAGTGATGAAATAAAACTAGAAGCCTTTGAGATGTGGTCATACAGAAGAGTTGTCGGAATTTCCTGGAGAGACCACGTCACGAACAATGAGGTTCTCAGGATAATCAAGGAAGATAGGCACCTAGTAAGAACCATCTCAGAGAAGCTAGCCCGATGGATCGGTCACATCGATGGTCTTCTTCACGACATTGTGGAAGGGATGGTTTAAACCATCCATTCATATTTGCAGCAAGTGTTATAATTAGCTCGAGGATTGGAGTCTATGAGATTTTGTTGGATCAACACTTCACATGCAGCGTATAGCCGCCGATCTTTGGTGGGTTCGACAAAAAAGGTTTTGATCAATTTCTAAGTTCTGTTATCGGTCGCTTGATGTGATCCCTCACCCGTAAAATGCCAGTCAAAGCCTATTGACCAAAATTTTAGACGGCTAGTGCATCCATCGTGTTCAGAAATTGGCCTGCGATATTTTATGACGTTGGTGGATCAAACTTCGGTAGCCGTATGTCATGGTAACAATTATTGAAGGATTTCAGCATCACTATCACCATCTGTCGCTATTCTCGTTGTTATAGCTTGATGTGTGCTTGAGTATGCATTTCTTTCGGCTAGTGCGCGTCGTGTTCAGAAATCCTGATATTTTATTGGAAATCGGTTTGTTTGTCCCTGACAATTATTTAAGGATTAGGAGGCACGGATTGTTTGTTTTTTCTAAGTAGTACTATTCAACCGTATCGCCTCGGATATTGATATATTCCACTTGAGAGAAGCCCAGTTCAGACGTATTTGTGTATCAAAGTAATTTCTTCCTGTCAAGAGTTGCACGACTGATCGGCGTTGAGAGAGGTTGCTTCTCCTATGAAGATATAGAGAGGCGACTTAATGTATCTACATTGGAGAGACGTAGAACAGCGGCTGAGTTGCTGTTTATTTTTTAAACTCCATAATCGATAACTCAATATTATTGCGTGAAATTACGTTCAATGTTCCCTCCCGGTTCACTAGAGGCAGTGACCTGCTACATGTAAGGACATCCAAAACCAACTGGGGTTTCTATTCCCCTATGTTGAGAATATATAGACTAGTCAACTCCTCTAGTAACTTGGACTTTTTCGGGCAGGACCTTGTCTTAGCTTAAATATGCATTCTGTATTACCATCTTCTTCAACTGTATTTTCTAATTTAAAACCGTATCCTAGTATTAAATATATTTGTAATGTTTCTGATAGAAAATAAATTAAATCAAATTGAATTAAATTGTTTGCGTGCACCTTTCGGTGTCCATGTGCCCCAAATGTTGCTTACCGCTTGCACAGGTGTGTCTTTACATCGAATATACGTTGCCATATAAATGCGTTTTAGCTGTTTGGGACATATTTCAGAAGATGTCGCTAACATACCGATGAAGCAGCCTACAGGGCCGCAGCAGGTATTTCATCTTTCATTTCTTTATGTAAACACATACAGGACAATACCGACAGATGGTGTTAGTCATTCGAATTCTCATCTGCGGATTCTATGACGCTTACCATGCTGCATGTGAAGTGTTGATCCGCCAACGTCGTACAGCCCGACATTAACGCATCATTCAATTATCACAGGAATTCACTGTGGATAGGTGGTCTTCACGGACGACTTAGCGAGGGGTCAAATTCACACCATACGAGAGTATTTAGAGCTTAGAAATCTTTTTTTTTTTATCTCCGTCGGGGATTGAATCCATAACCTTCGGATTGGAAAACAAAACGTCTTAACGACTGAGCTATGCCCGCCGGCATTTAAGTACATAATCATAACGTGTCAGCTCTAACTGGAACACCTGGTCGTCACGAACTGTTGCCAAAAAGTTGTAGTCCACGTCTCTGCCTCTTGCGAGTACATTGTATGTATAGTTTTAGGACGGCGCGAGTTAAGGACTTTAAGAAAAAGCCAGCTATAGTTATGTAAACACACACAGGAGATTTCCGCTTCAATGATTTCTCTGGCAGCATTTCGCATCAGAAGATTTAAGTATCCCAAAGGAAAGCCTCCCAACTGGTAAGAATCTTGAATGTCGGACCTGGAAGTCCCTGAACAGATTAAGGAGTGGATCTCAGAAAGTGGGACGCTTGGTTGATTGCCTTACGGATTTCGTCGTCGCATGTTACTTTGCGTGTTATGTTTGGTGGTGCGATACCAGCCAAGGGGTATAGTTTAGAAATGGGTGTTGGTTTGAGGCAGCCTGTGACAACTCTGCATGCATCATTCAGGGCAGTATACACTTGATTACAATGGACTGATCGACCCCATACTAATGCCTCATATTCTCCGTCTGAGAAGTGCTAAAGCTGAGGTACGAAGAAGAATTCTTCAGCGCATATGCGTCTTACGTTTGGTGGTGCAATACCAGTCAAGGGGTATAACATTAAAATGGGTGTTGGTTTGAGGCCGCCTGTGACGACTCTGCATGCATCATTCAGGTCAGTATCCACTTGATTACATTGGGCTGATCGACCCCATACTAATGCCTCATATTCTTCGTCTGAGACGTGCTAAAGCTGAGGTACGAAGAAGAATTCTTCAGCGCATATGCGTCTTACGTTTGGTGGTGCAATACCAGTCAAGGGGTATAACATTGAAATGGGTGTTGGTTTGAGGCCGCCTGTGACGACTCTGCATGCATCATTCAGGTCAGTATCCACTTGATTACATTGGGCTTATCGACCCCATACTAATGCCTCATATTCTTCGTCTGAGACGTGCTAAAGCTGAGGTACGAAGAAGAATTCTTCAGCGCATATGCGTCTTACGTTTGGTGGTGCGATACCAGTCAAGGGGTATAGTTTAGAAATGGGTGTTGGTTTGAGGCAGCCTGTGACGACTCTGCATGCATCATTGAGGGAAATACCCACTTGTTTGTAATAGGTAAACTGTTACGTATATTTTAATCTCTAGTTCTGCTCTTTCACAGTAGAGAGTCCAGGTTTTTGCCAGATTGTCCCACGGTCGGTACCCATGAATAAAACACGTGGTAAGATCCTCGGGGAAGGCCTCGCACGGGGAATACGGCCGCGATTGGATATTACTTATTCAAGTTGTCCAGGAGTGAGAAATGGTCGACTCCCACAATCGATGACACGGGCGGGGGGCAACGGGTGAAGGACTGAAGACGCTTCAGTGATGCATTCGTCTGTGTTGAGCTGAGCGCGAATGGTAAGCATATATTTTTATTTAAACACATACAGGAGAAAACCGACAGATTGTGATTGATATTTAATTCAATTCTTTATTTTTTTCCTTCAATAACATCACAAAATATTTTACATTTTAATTCATTATTGAAGTACTAACATAAGTGTGGCATTGTAAATGTATTGACACATTTAGTGCCAACGACCTCACAATCAGAACAAGTGTCGGGATACTCGACGCAAATAGTTGGACTTGTAACAACAAAAACCTTCGTTGCTGAAGTGTCATCTGTGAATTCTATAACGCTTACCATGCTAATAATGCCTAAGCTCTGCATGCGAAGTGATACGCCAACGTCATAGATTACAGCCCGAAATTCACGCATTATCTAATTATTACACGAATTAATTATGAATGGTGTCCACGGGACGGCTTTAAAAATTCACACCAATCGGGTGTATTTTAGTGCTTAGAAATCGATGAAAAAACGTTTTTTTTTTGTAATCTCCGTCGGGGATCGAACCCACGACCTTCGGTTTGGTATGCAAACGCTTTAACCACTAAGATATACCTGACGGCTATTGATATATATGGAAATTTATTGAGAAACCACTTTACTTAACTTCATTTTACACTCATTTATTTGAAACTAGCGCATTTTACACACCTTTGCTTTTCAGGGCAAGAAAGAAAGCTTGATTTTTAATCTTATTTATTTATTATTTTATTTACAGTTTGACAAACGTTGAAAAAAAACTAAACACGATTGAAAAAAAATAAAGAATCTCGAAAAATAAACGAATTCAAATTTTATTCTAAATTTGAATTTAAATATTCCGTTGAGTATTTATTTTTTCGTTTCGGTGGGATCAAAATTTCGATGCCAACGTCACACACGTGATGTCTGATATAAGTGTGTATATACCTGATACAAAATTCAAATATGACATTTGAGGCATATTCAGAATTATATTTTAAATTAACATTTTCAGTTACATTGAAGATGGCGTCACGATCTATCGTTACCAGACAATTCGTTCAACGGCTCATCGGTAACGACGTGGGGCGCACTGGACGTCTGGTGCACGGGACAAGTGGTGAACTGGATGTCTTGCTAACCTAACCTCAAGTAGAATGTAGAATTGGATTGGAAGATTGGACATTATGAATATATTTTAACAGACTTCAGCATCAAGAGTGGCTGCACCCAGAAGTAACGCCATCGACGTCGCCCACTTCTGGGCAGACAGGATCTGACCCTGTTGTTTCCGACACGATTATATATATATAGAAGATATATTATGACATTATTTTCATCAGCATCTGGCAACATCGATAGTTCGTGTGTTGCCCAGCATTAGGTCTTGAGATGTGCAGCTTGTCGGGCACATGGAGCAGGATCTTAGGTGTGAGGCGGTATGCAAGTCTCCACAGTCGCACAATAGTGTCTCTCCCTGCCGAAGCATTCCCCACTGCTTGACGTTGTCCTTTGTTCTACCAAATCTGCTTCTTAATATGTTCAGGGATTTTCAGGTCCGTCGGTCAAGGTTCTCGCCGGTTGGGAGGCCTTTCTTTGGAGTAATGAAATCCTCTGATGCGACTTGTTGCCAGAGCTGGAGTCTCGTTTTCAAGGCCCGATGTGAGAGGTTGTGTGGATCTAAGAAAGCTGCTTCAGTCTGAGTGTGGAGAGTATCTGATTATACAAGCAGTGGGACGGTTGGTTGATTGCCTTACGCATTTATTCAGCGCATATGACTTTGCGTGTTATGTTTGGTGGTGCGATACCAGCCAAGGGGTATAGTTCAGAAATGGGTGTTGGTTTGAGGCAGCCTGTGACGACTCTGCATGCATCATTCAAGGCAGTATCCACTTGATTACAATGGGCTGATCGACCCCACACTGATGCCGCATTTTCTATATTTTACATAAACCATGGGCGTATTTTTTTGATCAATAAAAAAACGTAATTTGTCGTTCGTTCGACGCTTTATAATATTTGAAATTATTCATTCCCTAGGTTCTAAAAAAGGGTTCCGCTGTCATCAATTATTGACGAAGTCCCCGACCAATCAGATCGGCTCCCGCGGAGTCTGTGCCTCTCACATCTGTATCAATTATTCAGCCCTCTGGGAGGAGGCCGGTCACCTAACCTAGACTAATATTTGCATGAAAGAAGTATTATTATGTGAGATTCTATTACTTTAGGGGGTGAATGGTGCAGCAGTCGGTCAAGTATGAGAATAATTGGTTTTGTTAAAATTGTAAACTATAGAATATATTTTATGAATTTTTTTAATTTTTATTAGAATATTATTTTATTATTTCAATATTCTAATCTACTTTTATAGATCATTGACTATATTACAATATTATTATTAATTAAATATACATATACTAAACATAAAATTCTTCTTTTTCAACGCGTCAATCCAAGCACAAAAATAATGGCAGAAGCTGGATGCGAACCGCGGACCTTGGAAACCAACTATGCCCAGGAATTCATACCGCTCGGCCAACTGCGCCATTGCTATGCCTAGACCGACTCGCGTTGAAACTAGTATTTATATCATTGTTAGCATCGTACGATAGATGTCGCTATAGTATATATTCAAAGTATGTATATTTTTATTATTATTGCTTTCCGACAGTCTATTTATTTTAGTAAGTACCACTCGGGTCTCGAACCGAACTATAGACTGAATGGATGAGAAACGACTACTTATAGTTCCGACTCGGACTTTATAACCAATCATTTACCTGTGTTACTGATGAATAATTTTTACCTTCTTGATATTGTCTCCATTCAGTCTATAGTTTGGTTCGAGACCCGAGTGGTACTTACTAAAATAAATATACTGTCGGAAAGTTATAATATTAAGCTTGTGAATAAATGAAGACTGATTGAATAATAATAAAAATATACATACTTTGAATATATACTATATGATGATAACAATGATATAAATACTAGTTTCAACGCGAGTCCAAAGCAACCCACTTGGAGGTCCGCGGTTCGCATCCCGCTTCTGCCGTTATTTTTGTGCTTGGATTGACGCGTTGAAAAAATAATTTTATGTATAGTATATGTATATTTAATTAATAAGAATATATTTTATATATATTATTTATAAATTTGAGGAGCTCAACCCTATGTTTGGGTATCAAAAGATAACCACACGGCTCAAATCAAGAAGAAGTTTCCTACAGTCGACAACGGAACCGGTGATACCTGAGTAATAATTCACCACCAAAAAGGAGCTCTTCAAAGCAACCCACGACACACTCAACCCTATTTTTGGGTATCAAAAGATAACCAGACGGCTCAAATCAAGAAGAAGTTTCCAACAGCTACCCTGCGGCTGAACATGTGGAGAAAGGCAACTGAGGAGAATACTTGGATTGCCCCGAAAGAGGACCTAGCCTCTGGACATGACCAGGGGTGGAATATATGGAGGTCCCTTAACAGGCTTGGGACCGGAGTATGCAAGACGAAGGACGCAAATGAAAGCCTGGCAGTTTTACAGCGGGCCGACTGAATGTGACTGCGGCGTGGAGCAGACCCTGTCACACCTTCTGGAGTGTGCGCTGTGTCAGAGCAGCTGCACCCAGAAGGACCTGATGCTGGCCACGAATAACGCAGACAGGATCTGACTCTGATGTTTCCGACACGATTATATATAGTGAAGATGCATACCAATCTACAACAACTGATACACATTCAAAAGATAAGAATTTCATATCTTATTTTAACATGGATCACACTGAGCAGTGTTTTATTTTTTAATATTTTTTATGTAGGAGAATACCTTACAGGAGAATAAAGTCTGACAGAGTGGAGAGACACTCAGATCGGCTGAAGTCTCATCTAGCACGGAATTCTATGACGCTGCACCAATGGTGCACTACCGGGCATAAGAGAGCTGTATGTGGAGTGTTGAATGGGTGGTTTTCACAGGACGACTTTTGTCTACCGCCGATTTTGATTAATATACTATGACTGGAATTTTACGGTGAGTACCAACCAATCATCGTAGTGAATTCCTGTAATAATTAGAATGATGCGTGAATCTCGTGCTGTAGTCTATGAAGTTAGCGGATCAACACTCCACATGCAGCATGCTATGCGTCATAGAATTCCACAGATGAGACTTCATCATCACTATCACCATCTGTCGGTGTTCTCCTGCATGTGTTTACGTAAAAAAACGTATTATTATTGAACTTCACGTAGAATCGAACACCAGACTTCAGGTTTCATACACCAATTTAGAAGCAGCATATCTTTGTCATTTGCGACAAAGAAGACAAACGCTGTCAGCAAATGATGACAGGGCAACAATGGCGGCTGTCAAATAACGCCCCAGAACATGACAGACATGTCAAATGAATGTTCCCCTGTTGTTTAAACATTGACAATTGCACCCGAAAATATTTGTCCTGTGTGAGAATGATAATAGATGTGGAAAAAACTATTATTCGTTCTTCGACGACCAAACACAAAGGTTTTCGTACGACTGCAGAAGTTAAGCAACATTAGACGTGGTTCTAAACTTGCGTGGGTTGCCGCTTGTTGCTCACCGCGTTTCGTTTGCTGAGTTCATTTTTTATATTTATATTAGGGTAATCAAGGAAGATAGGCACCTAATAAGAACCATCTCAGAGAGGCGATCGGTCACATCATGCGCCACGATGGTCTTCTTCGCGACATTGTTGAGGGGATGGTTGAGAGTGGAAACTGTAGAGGGCGCCGTAGACGGAAGTGTGTGCAGCAAGTGTTTGAGGACATGAACTGTAGCTCTTCTGCTGAGCTGAAGAGGGTTGCGGACGACCGAGAAGAATGGAGATCGAGATGCAAGATTCTGTTGCTGCAAACCAATCCACCGGATTGATACTACGAAGAAGATTAGATTAGAGTATTTTAGAGCTCAGAAATCGATAATTTTTTATTTTTTTTTTAATCTCTGTCGGGGATCGAACCTGCGACCTTTGGCTTGGCGGTGCATATGGCTAAGCGCTGCACGCGGAGTGCTGATCCGCCAACGTCATAGACTACAGCCCGAGATTCACGCATCATCCTTATTATTTCAAAATTTACTATAAATGCGCGGTCTTCACGGAACGAGTTTCGTTTACCACCAATTTTAATAAATAGGCTATGACTGGCATTTTACGGATGGGGGATCAAACTCACACCAACTGGGTTGGGTATTTTTAGAGCTCGGAAATCGATTAAAAATCTTTTTTTTTAAATCTCTGTCGGGGATCGAACCTACGACATTTAACTTGCAAAGCAAACGCTTTGACCATTCAGCTATACCCGCCGGAAAATGATATATGATCCCTAACTATTAAACTAAATTAATTTTGTGTATTCGGGTGCAACAGGCTGCCAATCACCCGATCTTCTTAAAAATTATAATTAATAAATTATGCAAACTAATGGCTTGGATACTACAGATACTAGCTTTTGAGTTTAGTCGTGTGTGGAGAATTATCCTGCGCCAATATTTCGACATCCATTGCAGGGGTCTTCTTCAGGGTTGATGACCGAGATGATGAATATGCCGTACCAGTGTGGGGTCGATCAGCCCACTGTAATCAAGTGGATACTGCCCTGAATGATGCATGCAGAGTCGTCACAGGCTGCCTCAAACCAACACCCATTTCTAAACTATACCTCTTGGCTGGTATCGCACCACCAAACATAACACGCAAAGTCATATGCGCCGAAGAAATGCGTAAGGCAATCAACCAACCGTCCCACTGCTTGTATAATCAGATACACTCAGACTGAAGTCACGAAGCAGCTTTCTGAGATACACACAACCTCTCACATCCGGACATGAAAATGAGAGACTGCAGCTCTGGCTACAAGTCTCGTCAGAATATTTCATTACTCCAAAGGAACGCCTCCCAATTGGCAAGAACCTTGACTGGCGGACCTGGAAATCCCTGAATAGATTACGAACTTGAGTCGGCAAAGCAAAGCGAGTGGGGAATGATTCGGCAGGTAGAGTCTCTGCTGTGTGACTGTGGAGACCTGCAAACCGCCTCACACCTAAGATCCTGCTCCATGTGCCCAACAAGCTGCACATCTCAATACATAATGCTGGGCAACACACGGGCTATCGATTTTGCTAGATACTGGATATAAATAATTTGACGTCGCTGACGCGAAGAAAAGAAATATAATAGTTAGCAACACACTATATCAATAGCAAATTACGAAACCTTAGCAACAACTTACATTTTAAGTAGTAAGGAGCCGCCATAACGAGAATATGACCACTGCGTCCCAAAAATCGCCATTTCTAAAGGTGGTTATAAACGGTTTTACAACCTTTTACCAAGTATTTATTGTAGGTCAGTAAATGTTTCGGAAACAGAGTGCAATGGGTAATATTAAGTTGTTCAGAAAGAAATATTTATAATTATAATGGGCGCCATAGACCTGTGGTAAAATCGTTTTTTTTTAAACGATTCAAAGATTATTTTGTTTAGTATATTTTTGTATTATAAATAAATTTTAAAAATGTATTGGAATTATTATTTTTTGTATTTTATAAAAATAGATGCTAAAAAGATATTAAATAGATGCTAAAATCAATGCTCCGTAATGCTAAAACATCACCAACAATGAGGTTATCAGCATAATTAAGGAAGATAGGCACCTAGTAAGAACCATTTCGGAGAGGCGATCGGTCACATCATGCGCCACGATGGTCTTCTTCATGTCATTGTGGAAGGGATGGTTGAGGGTAGAAACTGTAGAGGGTGCCCTATACGGGAGTATTTGCAGCAAGTGTTCAAGGACATGAGTTTCTCAGAATAATCAAGGAAGATAGGCACCTAGTAAGAACCATTTCAGAGTGGCGATCGGTCACATCATGCGCCACGATGGTCTTCTTCATGTCATTGTGGAAGGGATGGTTGAGGGTAGAAACTGTAGAGGGCGCCCTATACGGGAGTATTTGCAGCAAGTGTTCAAGGACATGAGTTTCTCAGCATAATCAAGGAAGATAGGCACCTAGTAAGAACCATCTCAGAGAGGCGATCGGTCACATCATTTGCCACGACGGTCTTCTTCACGTCATTGTGGAGAGGATGGTTGAGGGTAGAAACTGTAGAGGGCGCCCTATACGGGAGTATTTGCAGCAAGTGTTCGAGGACATGAGTTGCAGCTCTTATGCTGAGCTGAAGAGGGTTGCGGAGGACCGAGAGGAATGGAGATTGAGATGCAAGATTCTGTTGCTGCAAACCAATCCACCGGATTGATACTACGATGAAGTATGCTAAATTCCAAACTTTTAAATGCTCCAAAAAGATGCTAAAAGTTAAGAAAAAAGATGCTAAAAATACGGGTCTCTAATCATTAAGGTATCACAATATCAATCTCAGATAAATAATAATGTATCGGGTGCATGTATAGTCGTCACAGGCTTTTTTTATTTTAACACATACAGGAGAATACCGACAGATGGTGATAGTGATTCTGAAGTCTCATCCGTGTTTAAGACATTGCGGAATTTTCGCTTTAAAAATGTATTTTAGTTTTCCAAATGCTGCCAATACCAGTTGTATCATCATCATCAGCCTGTGTCCGTCCACTGTTGAACGTAGGCCTCCCGCACGAGTCTCCATCCTCTTAGATCCTCCGCCTTATGCATCCAGGTCGCCCCCGCTATTCTTATTATATCGTCAGTCCATCTTGTAGAGGGGTCGTCCAATGCTTCGTTTGCCAGTTCTTGGACGCCATTCCAGTACTTTTCTTCCACATCGACCGTCGTCTCTTCGACAGATATGTCACATTGCCACTTGAGTGTGCCTATTCGTTGGGCAGCATCCACTACTTGAGTTCTTCTGCGTATTTCCTCGTTTCGGATTCTATCTTTTAGCGACACTCCGAGCATGGATCTCTTCATAGCACGCTGGGTGACTTTTATTTTATGGGTAAGATTTGCTGTCAGATTCCACGTCTCTGCGCCATAAGTTAATACAGGGAGGATGCATTGGTTAGACGCCTTAGTTTTAAGGAATCTATGAATTTTTGCTTTAAAATACCAGTTGTATACGCCTGTCGATTTCTATTGAGACGTTATTTTCCCCTAGTTGTATTACTTGTTCCAGATAGGTATAGTCATTTACAAAAAACCTTCGTTATTGTGTATTTTTAAATAAGAAATCGCTTTCCGAATCACCTAATTATGATTCGTTAAGGTCTATTGAAAGTTCCTAGTTTTACAACACGTAACTATTTATTTCTCTATTGTTTGTTAGGAGTTACTTCCAAGGATGAAATAAGAATGCAGCAGGCATTGTTTTCGATACCTTTGTCTCCGAAAATAAATATATATTTTGATGCAAGCCGAAAGAATTTTGAAAAACTCGTGAAACGTGAAGTGAAAAGCAGAATTTTTAATTGCTTATATGATAACTTAATATATTTATGTATATGTTGAAAAAAGTTATCAGATATTCGAAGTCTTAGATAAAATATTTTTTTTCGTGTCGGCGACGTCAAATTATTTCTGCCCTCTGGCAACATCGATAGTGTGTTGCCCAGCATTAGGTCCTGAGATGTGCAGCTTGTTGGGCGCATGGAACAGTGCCTTAGGTGTGAGGCGGTCTGCAGGTCTCCACAGTCGCACAGCAGTGACCATACCAGCTAAAGCATTCCCACCGCTCGAAGTTTTCCTTTGTTCTACACCTCCGGTTCTTAATCTGCCAGGTCTGCCAGTCTAGGTTCTTGCCAGTTGGGAGGCCTTCCTTTGGAGTAATGAAATCTTCTGATGCGACTTGTTGCCAGAGCTGCAGTCTCTCATTTTCAGGGCCGGATGTGAGAGGTTGTGTGGATCTCAGAAAGCTGCTTCGTGACTTCAGTCTGAGTGTATCTGATTATACAAGCAGTGGGACGGTTGGTTGATTGCCTTACGCATTTCTTCGGCGCATATGACTTTGCGTGTTATGTTTGGTGGTATAATACCAGCCAAGGGGTATAGTTTTGAAATGAGTGTTGGTTTGAGGCAGCCTGTGACGACTCTGCATGCATCATTCAGGGCAGTATCCACTTGATTACAATGGGCTGATCGACCCCATACTGGTAACGCATATTCTCCGGGTCTCTATTAATGATGTTAATGGAGCTAAAATTTTGAAGTATTTTGGATGCAATATGCTTAAAAATAAATTTCTCTATTTGAGCGCAACTTGCACTTGCGAAAAAAATATGTCGGCACCCTTATCATGGCAAAGCTAGCTGAGATTTATGGGTTTATTGCTCCGGAGCATGGGGAGAGGCATTCATGATGGGTCCCCATGGACACATGTGCGCTATGTTATGCTTTACTGCCTGACTTTCAGCATCTATTACTACCTGCACGCATCCCGAAATTCAGTGTGCTATAAACTAATAAACACATTAGAATCACTTGCGAGCTACACGCAGTTCACGAAGTGGCTCATTTTTTTGCCAAACGCTAAATATATAAACAATTAAATTATTAAATGTTTATTTCTTTCAGAAACAAATACAAACTTTATTTAATACGATCCTGAAATAAGATATAATACAAGTGAAACAACTTATAAATATAGTTATTTATGATTATTAACTACAATTTTCAAAAAGTCCCGAAGCTCGCTAAACAGAAAACGCCACGAAATTACTTTGGTAAATAAATAAATTCGTGGAGATCATGTCTGAACTGGGCTTCTCTCAAATGGAATATATCAATATTCGAGGCGATATGGTTGAACTGTCTGATCACTCACCCGAGAGGCATAGTCTCTGGCACGTTAGTATTACTCCTAGAAAGAACAAACAATCTGTGCCTCCTTATCCTTAAATAATTGTCAGGGACAAACAAACCGATTTCCAACAAAATATCTGTATTTCCTCACACGCCGCGCACTAGCCGAAAGAAATGCATACTCAAGCACACATCTCTTCTAGTTCTCAACTAATTGTATCCCAACATACCCCGTATAAAGTTAGATAGGAATATGATCAGCCAACGTCATACACTACAGCCCAGCATTCAAAAATCATTAATTTTTAACAGGAATACACTACAAGAAGAAATTCTTCTTATACCAATTTTAATTAATCGGCTATGACTGGAATTTTACAGGTGAGTGATCAAAAACACACCAACCGGGCGTATTTAAAACAGCTTAAAAACCGTTTTTTTTTCTTTTTACCTCCTCGAAGGCTTCCCAACTGGTATTCTCCTGTATGTCATCATCATCATCAGCCTGTGTCCGTCCACTGTTGAACGTAGGCCTCTCGCATGAGTCTCCATCCTCTTCGATCCTCCGCCTTCCGCATCCAGGTCACTCTCGCTATCATTCTCATATCGTCAGTCCATCTTGTAGGGGGTCGGCCAATGCTTCGTTTGCCAGTTCTTGGGCGCCATTCTAATACTTTTCTTCCCCATCGACAGTCGTCTCTTCGACAGATATGTCCTGCCCATTGCCACTTGAGTGTGCCTATTCGTTGGGTAGCATCCACTACTTGAGTTCTTCTGCGTATTTCCTCGTTTCGGATTCTATCTTTTAGCGACACTCCTAGCATGGATATCTCCACAGCACGCTGGGATGTATGTGTTAACATAAAAAATGAAAAAAAAAACACGTGGAACATAACAAATTTAAATTATTTCAGTAAATGCTATATTTTCTATGGTGTATGTACTTTTTAAAAACGCTGTACTCTAAAAGATGATGTGTTTATTTTTATATTGCCCTTTAGAAATGCGTATTATGATCGGCTATTAGTCGGCAAAGACGCCGACGACTTTTGTCTACCACTTACGGTAGGCTAAATAGTCGGGAAAGACGAGAAAACACGTCGTTTGGATGACAACCGTCGACCATTTTCAAGCAAACCTATTGTTAGACAATTTGTAAAGACCCAACATTGCAAAGAAACCCATTTGTCATCATATAAATAAATATGCGATGATTTTTATTATTATTTATTATACTATGCATTATCTTAGAATGCCAGCTATTCTCGGCAGTGCAGCGACGTCGGGCGCGGAGCTTTCTTGGATAGGCGACCGCGTTTGAATGTCGCGAGTTGCTTAGTGATTGGAGCCTCGCTTATCTAACCTAATCTAACCCTCCGTGTCCCGTCCTGTTTATGGAGACCCAGATTTTATAAATATGAGGATTTTTATTATTTTTTATTATACTATGCATTATCTTAGAATGCCAGCTATTCTCGGCAGTGCAGCGACGTCGGGCGCGGAGCTTTCTTGGATGGGCGACCGCGTTTGAATCCCGCGTTTTGCTTAGTGATTGGAGCCTCGCTAACCTAACCTAATCTAACCCTCCGTGTCCCGTCCTGTTTATGGAGACCCAGATTTTATAAATATGAGGATTTTTATTATTTTTTATTATACTATGCATTATCTTAGAATGCCAGCTATTCTCGGCAGTGCAGCGACGTCGGGCGCGGAGCTTTCTTGGATAGGCGACCGCTTTGAATGTCGCGAGTTGCTTAGTGATTGGAGCCTCGCTTATCTAACCTAATCTAACCCTCCGTGTCCCGTCCTGTTTTGGAGACCCAGATTTTATAAATATGAGGATTTTTATTATTATTTATTATACTATGCATTATCTTAGAATGCCAGCTATTCTCGGCAGTGCAGCGACGTCGGGCGCGGAGCTTTCTTGGATGGGCGACCGCTTTTGAATGTCGCGAGTTGCTTAGTGATTGGAGCCTCGCTTACCTAACCTAATCTAACCCTCCGTGTCCCGTCCTGTTTTTGGAGACCCAGATTTTATAAATATGAGGATTTTTATTATTATTTATTATACTATGCATTATCTTAGAATGCCAGCTATTCTCGGCAGTGCAGCGACGTCGGGCGCGGAGCTTTCTTGGATGGGCGACCGCTTTTGAATGTCGCGAGTTGCTTAGTGATTGGAGCCTCGCTAACCTAACCTAATCTAACCCTCCGTGTCCCGTCCTGTTTTTGGAGACCCAGATTTTATAAATATGAGGATTTTTATTATTATTTATTATACTATGCATTATCTTAGAATGCCAGCTATTCTCGGCAGTGCAGCGACGTCGGGCGCGGAGCTTTCTTGGATGGGCGACCGCTTTTGAATGTCGCGAGTTGCTTAGTGATTGGAGCCTCGCTAACCTAACCTAATCTAACCCTCCGTGTCCCGTCCTGTTTTTGGAGACCCAGATTTTATAAATATGAGAATTTTTATTATTATTTATTATGCTATGCATTATCTTAGAATGCCAGCTATTCTCGGCAGTGCAGCGACGTCGGGCGCGGAGCTTTCTTGGATGGGCGACCGCCTTTGAATCCCGCGTTTTGCTTAGTGATTGGAGCCTCGCTAACCTAACCTAATCTAACCCTCCGTGTCCCGTCCTGTTTTTGGAGACCCAGATTTTATAAATATGAGAATTTTTATTATTATTTATTATGCTATGCATTATCTTAGAATGCCAGCTATTCTCGGCAGTGCAGCGACGTCGGGCGCGGAGCTTTCTTGGATGGGCGACCGCCTTTTGAATGTCCCGTTTTGCTTAGTGATTGGAGCCTCGCTTACCTAACCTAATCTAACCCTCCGTGTCCCGTCCTGTTTTTGGAGACCCAGATTTTATAAATATGAGGATTTTTATTATTATTTATCATGCTATGCATTATCTTAGAATGCCAGCTATTCTCGGCAGTGCAGCGACGCCGGGCGCGGATCTTTCTTGGATGGGCGACCGCTTTGAATGTCACGAGTTGCTTAGTGATTGGAGCCTCGCTAACCTAACCTAATCTAACCTTCCGTGTCCCGTCCTGTTTATGGAGACCCAGATTTTATAAATATGAGGATTTTTATTATTATTTATCATGCTATGCATTATCTTAGAATGCCAGCTATTCTCGGCAGTGCAGCGACGTCGGGCGCGGAGCTTTCTTGGATGGGCGACCGCTTTTGACGCGAGTTGTTCAATTCAATTTTATTTATTTCTTTTAGAAACATTACAAATACATACAAATATATTTAATACGATCGTGAAATAAGATGTAATACAAGAGAAACAATTAGGTTTTTACTATTATTGACAATAATTATTAAAAAGTCCCGAAGCTCGCTAAACAGAAGACTCCACGAAATTACTTTGATAAATAAATTCGTGGAGCTCATCTCTGAACTGGGCTTCTCTCAAGTGGAATATATCAATATTCGAGGCGATATGGTTGAACAGTCTGATCACTCTCCCAAGAGGCATAGTCCCTGGCAGGTTAGTGTTACCTCTAGGAAGAACAAACCATATGTGCCTCCTTATCCTTAAATAATTGTTAAGTGATTGGAGCCTCGCTTGATGAAACGCCTCCCTGTCGCGTCCTGTTTTTGGAGACACAGATTGTTTTTATGTAAACATATACAAGAGAATACCGACAGATGGTGATAGTAATTTTGAAGTCTCGTTAGTGGAATTCTATGACGCTTACCATGGTGCATATGGATAAGCTCTGCATGTGAAGTGTTGATACGCCAGCGTCTTAGACTTCAGTCCGAGATTCACGCATTATCCTTATTATTACAGAAATTTACTATGAATGGGTGGTCTTCACGTCTGCCACCAATTTTAATAAATAGGCTATGAAAAAGAATTTTACGGGTAAGGCATCAAATTCACAAGATCAGGGGGTATTTATAGAGTTATGAAATTGATGAAAAAAAATATCCGTCGGGGACCGAATCACGTTTGGCAAACAAAAACTTTAACCACTAAGCTATGCCCGCCGACGAACTTTTGACTTTGTAAGGAATAACGAGGTGAAAGATCGAACAACGCACCTTCCATACATACTACAGTCTATTAAGAGGCAAGGTGGACCTGGTTAAGACACGTACTGAGAATGCCGCAGGAGAGCATAGATTATAGCTGCCTCTTTTTTAAAGATTCTGGGCTCGCGTCTCTCTCGGGAACTATGCATAGACAATTAATAGGCTATGACTGACATTTTACGGATGAGAGATCAAATTCACACCAACCGGGGGTATTTTAGAGCTCAGAAATTGATTAAAAATCCTTTTTTTGTTAATCTCCGTCGGGAATCGAACCAACAAACTTTGGATTGCAAAGCAAACACTTTGACCATTGAGCTATACCGCGCCGGCAAAGGATAAGGACCCGTTACTGGACGCACGCAAAAAGCTACTTGTTAGGGAGTGGCTGAAGGCCTTCCCGTGATTCTAGGTGCATCAAATAGATGTCAAATAGATCTCAGTTTAAGTCTGCGAAATTAGTATACTACAGCGAGTCTCGAATTTGTCTTCTTTGGTAACACGTTGCTAACCACGAAATACGTGGGAATGGATGAGGAAATGGTAAGGTTGGGAAATGAATTCTGCAGAATGGCAGACATCCTTTCCTGCATGCGATAACATAAAAAAATTAAAGCTTAGAAATCGCTTTTTTTCATCTCCATCGGGTATCGAATCAACGACTTTCGGTTTGGTATGCAAACGCTTTAACCACGAAGCCATACCCGCTGGCTAGAACTGCTCTTAAGCACTTTGTGGTGGCATCACCGGAGAATATGCGGCACCAGTATGGGGTCGATCAGCCCAATGTAATCAAGTGGATACTGCCCTGAATGATGCATGCATAGTCGTCACAGGCTGCCTCAAACCAACACCCATTTCTAAACTATACCCCTTGGCTGGTATCGCACCACCAAACATAACACGCAAAGTCATATGCGCCGAAGAAATGCGTAAGGCAATCAACCAACCGTCCCACTGCTTGTATAATCAGATACCCCCAACACCCAGACTGAAGTCGCGAAGCAGCTTTCTGAGATCCACTCAAACTCTCACATCCGGCCCTGAAAATGAGAGTTTCCAACTCTTGCAAAAAGTCGCATCAGAGGATTTCATTACTCCAAAGGAATGCCTCCCAACTGGCAAGAACCTTGACTGGCAGACCTGGAAATCCCTGAACAGATTAAGAACTGGAATTGATAGAATAAAGGACAACCTCGAGCGGTGGGGAATGAAAAGGACAGTCACTATTGTGCGACTGTGGAGAGCCGGCGGTCATAGCTCAATGGTAAAGCGTTTGCTTTGCAAGCCAAAGGTCGTGGGTTCGATCGCCGACGGAGATTAAAAAAATAAAAAAAGGATTTTTAATCAATTTCTGAGTTCTAAAATACCCCGGTTGGTGTGAATTTAATCCATCACCCGTAAAATGTCAGTCATAGCCTATTAATTAAAATTGGTGGTAGACGAAAGTCGTCCCGTGAAGACCACCTATTCATAATAAATTCCTGTAATAATAAAGGATTATGCGTGAATCTCGGGCTGTAGTCTATGACGTTGGCGGATCAACACTCCACATGCAGCGTGTAGCCATATACACCATGGTAAGCGTCATAGAATTTCACAGATGAGACTTCAGAATTACTATCTGTCAGTATTCTCCTGTACGTGTTTACATAAAAAAAAAAACTTTCAGACCGCCTCACACCTGAGATCCCGCTCCATGTGCCCAACAAGCTGCACACCTGAAGACTTAATGTTGGGCAACACACGGGCTATCGATGTTGCCAGATACTGGACAAAAATAATTTGACGTCGCTGACACGAAGAAGAATACATAAAAAATATAAACATAATAAAGCTTGATAATAAAATTAAATTCTCAATTTAATAACGTCGTAAGCGGCCATACTTGGCTACCGCCTTTACGTCTTTTTAAGCTCATTAATCCTTTAGTTATTTAATTAAACTGACTGCCGGCTTATCCCGAATTATCTACCGAATACATTCATCCGTCTGGCGTCTCTTTCTGTCTCGATATGCAATATACAAGAAAGAAAGGGACAACATGTGTAATTACGCGATAATAATGCTGAGGTTGCTTTGACTCTCTCTAACAGCGAGACTTTTGTATGCAAAAGAGAGAGATAGATGTTAATAGGATTTCTGAAAACTTGGGTGACCATCTCACTGAGTTTTTTTATTTTTTATGTAAGCACATATAGGAGAATACCGACAGATGGTGATAGTAATTCTGAAGTCTCATCTGTGGAATTCTATGACGCATATGGTGCATGTGGAATGTTGATCCGCCAACGTTATAGACTACAGCCCGAGATTCACGCATCGTCCTTATTGTTACAGGAATTTACTATGAATGGGTGGTCTTCACGGGACGAGTTTCGTCTTCCACCAATTGATGACTTGCATTTTACGGGTGAGGGATCAAAGTCACACCAACCGGTGGAATTTTAGAGCTCAGAAATTGATTAAAAATGGTTTTTTTTAAACCCACGACCTTCAACTTACAAAGCAAACGTTTTGACCATTGAGCTGTCTTCTTCGTCTTCTTCGCAGTATCAATCCGGTGGATTGGTTTGCAGCAACAAAATATTGCATCTCGATCTCCACTCTTATCGATCCTCTGCAGCCCTCTTCAGCTCAGCATAAGAGCTACAACCCATGTCCTCGAACACTTGCTGCAAATACTCCCGTCTAGGGCGCCCTCTACAGTTTCTCCCCTCAATTATCCCTTCCACAATGTCGTGAAGAAGACCATCGTTGCGCATGATGTGACCGATCGCCTCTCTGAGATGGTTCTTACTAGGTGCCTATCTTTCTTGATTGTGCTGAGAGCCACATTGTTCATGACGTGGTCTCTCCAGTAAATTCCGACAATTCTTCTGTAAGACCACATCTAAAAGGCCTCTAGTCTTTTTTTATCACTTTCAGATAAGCACCATGTCTCACAGCCGTACATCAAGATGCTTCAATCATGTTTTGGGAAGTTGCTTGCGGAGCCTTAAAATAATATTTCTTGATTCAAGAATTGTTGTTTTTTATTGAAGCTAGTCTTGCTTGATGTATGCGACTGTTGACTTCTCTTTTTGTTCTGCCATCCCAGGTGATCGTACTTCCAAGGTATACAAACTCTTTTGCATCTTTTAGGGTTACTCCTAGCATTTATATATTAATGTTCTGCTGCTCATTGCGGCTTACTCTCATGACTTTTTGTGCTCTTTATCTTCATATTAAAGTAAGAATTAAATAAATGTTTTCCATGGATGTCAGCGCTTCAGTGAGTTCATCGCCAGTTTCAGCAATCAGAGCAATGCAATATAGAATGTGTATAAGAAAGTCCTAGATGGGAGTATTTGCAGCAAGTATTCGAGGACTTGAATTGTAGCTCTTTTGCTGAGCTGAAGAGGACTGCAGAGGATCGATAGGAATGGAGATCGAGATGCAAGATTCTGTTGCTGCAAACCAATCCACCGGATTGATACTGCGAAGAAGATAAGAAAGTTTGGTCATCTCAACGTGGGTTTCACGCAAACGTTTCAGGACAGAAGCGGAACGTAGCATTAGGGCGTCAATAATCTTGGTCGCGCAGCGTCCTTCTCGATGCGCGAGAGCTCAGCAAGAGTGCGACAAGGACGCCAGCGCCACCCCACAGCTGATCACACTGTTATCCCCTTCAAACCGCCATCGCTGCGAGCGGAAGCTCACCCCAAAACTTGCACCACACCATACGAGACTGAAAGAGAGACAAACATACGTTTATTACAGGTTTACAGCGAGGGAATCACTGAAAGAAGACGTTTCTAGTCGCGATTGGCCGAAACAGAAAACGCCGAAACGTCATTGGCCGAAATCGACTAAAAGCAGACTCCTCCTACCGAGTTTTCGAAACTGTATATACGAAAGTTTCCATATGGGTGCGCTCAGTACGTCAGCGAAACATTCATGAGCAAGGTGCTTATTTAAATTTTTTTTTGAAAAAGTTTCCAAAGTTTCGTAAACGCCAACTAATCGTTAAATTGTTAATTTTTAAAAATTATTTAAACATTTTACAACGATATAAAAATATGTGTTTATTATTATGAAGCAAGTGTTTTTTTTTCAAAGATTTAATCGAAGATCTTGCATCAAGCAAAGTGAAATAATTGATTATATAATTAAAACTACGTGATTTTTAATTGCTGTATAAACAATTTAAAAAAAAAACACGTAATTTGCGTAAATTTAAAATTAATTTACGTGTTTTTCAAGACGTTAAACGTATAATATAAAGTTTTTAAATTCAATCATACACGTACAACACATTTAAAAACGTTACTCATTTATTGAACATTATAATCATATTTTAATGTGTATTTAATTGTATATAAAACATAGTAAAAGATGCGTTTGTAAGCTTCATTTTCGTGCTCATCAGACATTTTGAATTGTTCGAATTTCGAATATTATTTTTTATTTGAAAATGCAGGGGTTTAGAAATTACGGAGTGGACGTTCACAAGTCGCAAGGTCCCAGCACCATAGTTGTCGACCTAATGCCTCCGCAATACTCGAGCATGGGACCCCATTCGCCACCAGACTCGCCGAAATCGAAAGGTATGTTGTTTCTATTTAATTAATTCGTTTATTATCAACTGCGTCCATTGTTGAACGTAGCTCCTCTGTGTGAGTTTCCATCCTCTTAGATCCTCCGCCTTCCGCGTCCAGGCACTCCCGCTATTCTTCTCATGCCATCCATCCATCTATCGAAGCATATCTCAGTAGTCACGAATTACTGCTCTATCTCTTCTACAGATATGTCACATTGCCACTTGAGTGTGTCTATTCGTTATGTAGCTTCCACTACTAGAGTTCTTCTTTGGATATCATAATTTCAGATTCTATTTTTTATAGACACATGAAAAGAGTGTCTCTTTTATGAACGGCAATATTGTATACAGTTTCTGGCGGCTAAGCCTTATCATCATCATCATCATCAGCCTTTATCCGTCCACTGTTGAGCGTAAGCCTCTCGCATGAGTCTCCACCCTCTTCGATCCTCTGACTTCCGCATACAAGCCGCTCCCACTATTATTTTGATGTCGTCAGTCTATCTTGCAGGGGGTCGGCCAATGGATTCTTGGGCGCTACTCTAACACTTTTCTTCTCCATCGACCGTGGTCTCATCAACAGATATTGCCACTTGAGTGTGCCTATTCGTTGTGTATCCTCGAATACTTGAGTTCATCTTCGGATATCGCAATTACGCCGGCGGTCGTAGCTCAATGGTAAAGCGTTTGCTTTGCAAGCCAAAGGTCGTGGATTCGATCCCTGACGGAGATTAAAAAAAAAAAGGATTTTTAATCGATTTCTGAGCTCTAAAATACCACGGTTGGTGTGAATTTGATCCACCACCCGTAAAATGTCAGTCGTAACCTATCAATTAAAATTGGTGGTAGACGAAAGTCGTCCCGTGAAGACCACCCATTCATAGTAGATTCCTGTAATAATAAAGGATGATGCGTGAATCTCGGGCTGCAGTCTATGACGTTGGCGGATCAACACTCCACATGCAGCGTTTAGCCATATACACCATGGTAAGCGTCATAGAATTCCACAGATGAGACTTCAAAAAAAAAAATTTACTATCACCATCTGTCGGTATTCTCCTGTATGTGTTTACATAAAAAAAATCAGATATATATATTAGAGACTGATATTTTAGAGACACTCCTCTCATGGATC
Source organism: Glossosoma conforme (assembly GCA_022606575.1). NCBI lineage: Eukaryota > Metazoa > Arthropoda > Insecta > Trichoptera > Glossosomatidae > Glossosoma > Glossosoma conforme. The sequence goes on from JAGTXR010000072.1 coordinate 640,146, forward strand.
TCTCCATAGCACGCTGGGTGACCTTTATTTCACGTGTAAGACCTGCTGTTAGATTCCACGTCTCGGGGATGCATTGGTTAAGCACTTAGTTTTAAGACATTGCGAAATTTTCGCTTTAAAAATATACTTTAGTTTTGCAAATGCTGCCCATCCCAGTTGTATACGTCTGTCGATATCTTTTGAGAAGTTACTTCGTCCTAGTTGTATTACTTGTCCCAAATAGGTAACGGACTACATGTACTCAAAAAGTCATAATACCTGAGTTTCCTTCGCAGTACCAATCCGATGGATTGGTTTGCAGCAACAAAATCTTGCATCTCGATATATACTCTTCCCGATCCTCTACGACCCTCTTTAGCTCAGCATAAGAGCCGCAAGTCATGTCCTCGAGCACTTGCTCCAAATACCCCCGGTCGGTGTGAATTTTATCAGTCACCCGTAAAATACCAGTCATAGCCTTTCAATGAAAATGGTGGTAGACGAAAGTTGTGCCGTAAAGACCACCCATTCATAGTAAATTCCTGTAATAGTAAAAGATGATGCGTGAATGTCGGGGTGTAGTCTATGACGTTGGCGGATCAACGCTCCACAAGCAGCAGCAATTCACAGATGAGACTTTAGCATCACTATCACCATCTGTCGGTATTCCACTGTATGTGTTTACATAAAAAACATTAGTAGGATGGGATATCCGCTCCTTTAATTCTGTAAAGTCAATCCATCGTAACCCTAATAGCGATGTGTTCAATAGATCCAGCGCGATTAAGCATAAACCAATTATTCAATAATGTATCTTTTACCTAAATGGCTATTTATTGGCATCCCTAAATAATAGCCGGCACGCGTTTAGACGCATCAATTCTGCCTTTAATGCGGTGTAATCCGCCGGCGTCATCTGCCCATTGTCCATTTAGCCACCACCATTGTGCGCCATCCCTAAAACGAGGGTTCTCCCCTTGTAAAATGGCGTTAATTGTAACGTATACGTGACATTAAAGCTTTTGTGTAATACATTGGTACGAATCAATTTAAAGGGATAGCAATTTAGTAGCGTTGAGCCACCCCTTGAGGACAAAAAATATATTCAGGAAGCGTCGGGTTGATCATCTATTTGAAAACGCATGATTATTGAACGTCCAAATATTTCTCTGGTACTAAAGCCGCAGTATATGTGAGTTCTTGGGCTCTCACCCTGGAGGCTCCCAAGAACCATCTATGTTCTCGTGTGGACCTTTGAGTATACAGGTGTTCTGGGACAAGTTATATACAATGTGAGCTTGCAGAACTGTCCATATGCTTCAAATATGGAACGGATATAGTAAAAAATATACTATATTGATGAGCAATATTTAGAAAATATATTTTCATTTACGAAGCCGCTAACGCCACCAACGAGCTCATCGCAAAATTTAGATGGGGTATTGTCAAACACCCACCCCACAGCCCGGACTTGCCCCAAGTGACTACCATCTCTTCCTTGACACGAAGAAACACCTGGGCGGAACGCATTTCGGCGACAGAGAAGAGCTGGAAGAAGCGGTTCTCAGGTATCTGCGTGGCTTGGCGGCAGATTATTTTGACTCGGGCATTCAAAAGCTCGTATACCGCATGCAAAAATGCATTGACCTCGGTGGCGACTATGTAGAAAAATAGGTAAAAGTCTGAACTTTCCAAAAATATACGCATTCATGGAATTAAACATGTTTTACACTGTGAACAATCACTGGGAAACTTACTTTAAGGATGAACCTTGTATTTTGATAGCTGATATAGCAAGACTCCATTGAATTTTGAAATTGATCACAAACTATCGGTATTTTCTTGCATGTGTTAACGTGAAGAAATGTCAGCGTCTTTTACAATAAGAAGTCATTTTTGAGGTTTCTTTACATGAGGATGTATGGATATTATCCGTGGCTGCACCCATCTAACTTTATACGGGGTATGTTGGGATACAATGAGTTGAGAACTAGAAGAGATGTGTGCTTGAGTATGCATTTTTTTCAGCTTGTGCGCGGCGTGTTCAGAAATACAGATATTGATTTGGAAATCGGTTTGTTTGTCCCTGACAATTATTTAAGGATAAGGAGGCGCAGATTGTTTGTTCTTTCTAGGAGTAATACTAACGTGCCAGAGACTATGCCTCTTGGGAGAGTGATCAGACTGTTCAACCATATCGCCTCGAATATTGATATATTCCACTTGAGAGAAGCCCAGTTCAGACTGAGCTCCACGAATTTATTTATCAAAGTAATTTCGCGGAGTCTTCTATTTAGCGAGCTCCGGGACTTTTTGAAAACTGTTGTTAATAATGATAAATACCTTTATTTATTAATTGTTTCTCTTGTATTATATTCAGGATCGTATAAAATAAAGTTTGTAATGTTTCTGAAAGAAATCAATAAATAAAATTGAAATTGAAAAACAGTAACCTAGTCATACAAAATGGAAAATTTATCATTTTTTAACGTAAGCATCACGGCAAAGACTGACTAGATAGCTCTTTACATCTCGCGGCATTCTTTTGTATATGTTTACATACAAGAGATACTTGTTAAAGATGCATAATATGAAGATGAAAAAAAAACATGAGAATCCACTTGAGATTTACTCTCATACAATTTTACATCTACTTCCTTATAGAAAAAAAGAAACATTTAAAACGTTCGTTAAGTACAGCCATTAACAAAAAACCGTAAACACTATTGATGTTGTTGAATAGGGTGAACGGTATAGTGTTAAGTCACTCGGATATTTATTTCTTTGGTTGCAGCATATTGTAGACGATGTCATGACCTACGAGGTTTATCCATAATATAAGATTCCCATGGCGCTACAGTCCTGAAAAGCGCTGTTATGGTGGATTCCGCGATTCTGTAGTGTACCTTGGTTCCCCCTCTCCAAATCCCTTTCCTAGTGAGCTGCTTGCGGAGCTCAGTCTTGGCTTGGCAGTCGTACGTGATGGATCTCTCTCTCGCTTCGCCCGTCAGGTGTGAGCTGCACTCGGTGATCCGTTTCCTGTCTGCAAAAAACATTGCGCCGATAGAAATACATTCCCAGCTATGCAAAATCTATGAGCGTACAACACATGCGCAAATAGTGCAGAGAGTTCAAGAACGGGCGTACTGACGTCCATGATGAGGAGCGTTCCGGACGGCCATCTGTTTCTGACGAAACAGTCGCAAAAGTAGACGCAGCGATGCTCTCAGATCGAAGAGTGACGGCTGATGTCAGCTAAACCTCTATTGATAAGATTTTGACGGAGATTCTAGGGCTGTCAAACACCCAGCCTATAGCCAAACAAAGTACAGGCTATAATTTTGATTATTCTGTTTGGTTAGGGTTTAGGTTTATGCTTGAATTTTCAAGTTCAATGGGAATGTAGCTCCTGAACGCTTCAGTCACAGTGAAGTTTACCCTAAGATATAAAAAAAAACCACAGACAATTATAGTAGACCATTCAATTAGGGCGGGAGACAAATTTTTAAATGTGTTCTAAATTTGAAACTCTAAGTGGAACGTTCCGCGGCGGCTTCCGGTATTTTTAAAATGAGAATAAGAAATAACAAAAAACACTCATTTCAAATTAAAAAAGAACGTCAATATTTTAGTTTCAATTGTTGAATTTTTTCGTGAGGAGATAGCAAAACTATATTCATCAAATATTGTGGCTTTTGGGTTTAGTGTGTGTGGCAATTTCTTTTGACCAATATTTCGACCGCCATTGCAGGGGTCTTCTTCATAGTTGATGACTTTGTGACCCCCGAAGAAGACCCCTGAAATGGCAGTCGAAATATTGGATAAAAGAAATTCGCCACACACGGCTAAACCCAAAAGCCACAATATCAAATCTGGCCGTGAAAACCTAAGAAGTTATCTACATTGATATGTTTGAATAAACACAGATGAGAGCATTCCAAAGCTTACCCGTGGCATTTTCTGCCGGCGGGTATAGCTCAATGGTCAAAGCGTTTGCTTTGAAACCCGAGGGAGATTTAAAAAAAACATTTTCAATCGATTTCTCAGCTCTAAAATATGCCTGGTTGGTGTGAATTTGATCCCTCACCCGTAAAATGCCAGTCATAGCCTATTAATTATAATTGGTGGTACACGAAAGTCTATATACGTAAATACCACCCATTCATAGTAAATTCCTGTAATAATAAGGATGATGCGTGAATCTCGGACTGTAGTCTATGACGTTGTCAGATCAACACTCCACATGCAGCGCTTAACTATATGCATCTTGGTAAGCGTCATAGAATTCCACGGAAGAGACTTCAGAATTACTATCTGTCGGTATTCTCCTGTACGTGTTTACATAAAAATATAATAAAAGAACAGCAGAAGCCGTTCTGCCAACAGACTTACAATTTTTTAAGCTTTTTTATCCTCATCACGGATCGAACCCGTGATTCTTAGTTTGGGAATCGAGAGCCGTGACTTTCAGAAACAACGTGTTGTACTGTATGCGGAAATATTACCTATTAAGTGGCAGCTTCCTTACGTCTAGACTTGACAAAGTCAAGTGCTCAAGGTTCGAATCCCCTTTTTTGGCATCTGTCTAATTTGCTCATGTCAAAATATAGTCCTCGAAAATTTACAGATCATATTTTTGGATTTCTTAACGAAATCGTATGATCAGTCCGACGTTTTTTTTATGCAATCGCATGCAGGAGAGTTCAACCGGCCGAGACCAGTGCACTCTACGCAGACGCTAAGCCAGAGAGGCTGGACTCTACATGCTGGGAATGTGTGTTGTGTTCGTGGTTGTGTGTGGGTTGGTGAGATTGCATGTGTATATTTATCTGGTCTGTTTCTTGAAGATATCCAGATTGTAGAAATGAGAAAACACAAACGCTGGAAGAGCATTCCAAAGCTTACCTGTGGCATTTATAAAGGAACTTTGAAAGTTGCCAGTTCTTTGTCGACACACATTAACCGTGTATGGCTGTTCGGCAAGTGTAAGACGAGTTTGTCGGTTGTGGGTGGGTGCAGGAAGAATTAGTTGTTTAAGTTCCGAAAAGCAGCGACCATGGTAATAACAGTAGAAAAGACTAAGTGAACCAATCTTACGCCTTTGCTCCATTGATTGCAGGTTAGACGTAAGAGTGTCATTGTTTATCAAACGAATTGTTCTTCTTTGAACTGAGTCAATCAAGTTAAGAAGGTATTTTGTGTCTCAACACATAAGTGACTGCCGTATTCAAGGATATATCGGATTTGTTCTTATAAAGAATAAGAAGTTGTTTATCGTTGTAATACCTCAGTGATCTATATAACACACATATTTTTTTGGAAGCGAGACCGGCTTTATACTTAATTGAATCGTAATATTTGACATTATTCGAGATTGATACTCCAAGAATGTTGATAGAGCTTGCTTTCGGAAGAGAACAACCGTTGAAAGATACAGGATCCATAGCAGTCTTCTTGGTGGAGAAAGTACATGATTGGGTTTTGGAAAATTGAATCTGATAAGGTTGAGGTCACCCCATCTTGAAACCCTTTCAAGAGTTCATCTTCTCCACCATAAATTCCCTAGCAGCAGATAGTTCAGAATGTTTCAATGGTTTATGGAAGATTATACTCTCATGGACAGTGCTAGTGCTGTCCAGGTCTCGACGACTCTTCTGTTACCTGGACTATTTTGTATTAAGCGGCAAGCAAAACTTAATTGACTCAGTTCAAAGAAGAGCAATTCGTTTGATAAACAATGACACTCTTACGTCTCACCTACAATCAATGGAACACAGGCGTAAGATTGGTTCTCTTAGTCTTTTCTACCGTTATTACCACGGTCGCTGCTCTTCGTAACTTAAACAATTAATTCCTTCTGCAACCACCCACAACCGACAAACTCGTCTTACACTTGCAGAACATCCATACACGGTTAATATATGTCGAACAAATACTGGCAGCTTCCAAAGTTCCTTCCTTAATGCCACAGGTAAGCTTTGGAATGCTCTTCCAGCGTCTGTGTTTTCTGCTTTCTACAATCTGGATCTCTTCAAGAAACAGATAAATATATACCTGCAATCTCCCCAACACACGTTTCCCGCATGCAGCGTCCAGCCTCCCTGGCTAAGCGTCATAGAGTGCACGGATCTTGACCGGGTGTGCTCTCCTGCATGGGTTTACATAAAAAAGTTATGAGCATAAAAATCACATTAATTGCAACAAGTAATGCTCATCAGCATGCATTTACTTGAATAAATATTGATGAAGATGTTAACCGGTTCTTTTGCGTCATTCCAGAATGCAGCAGCCCCGGCCTGGACGGTGGCGGCCTGTCGGGAAGCGCTTCCGGCGGACCGTCCGACCCGAACATCCGGCGTTATAGAACCGCCTTCACCAGAGAGCAGCTGGCGAGGCTGGAGAAGGAGTTCTTCAAAGAAAACTATGTTTCCAGACCCAGACGCTGCGAGCTGGCTGCTCAGCTGAACCTTCCGGAATCCACTATCAAGGTAAAAAAAAAACATAAATACTATTATAACTTAAATAACTTCTTAGGTTTTCACGGCCAGATTTGATATATTGTGGCTTTTGGGTTTAGCCGTGTGTGGCGAACTTCCTTCAACCAATATTTCGACCGCCATTGTAGGGGTCTTCTTCAGGATTGATGATTTATTTAGTTGTGAGTTGGTTTATTCAGATTATCTTTTTACAAGTGTTATTGATTTATATCTCCATGGCAACTACATACCTACACCCACAAGCCACAATATCACTAGCATAACTTATTTTATTTTGTCATTTTTTTTTCTTTTAGGAACAATACAACTTTTAAATATAGTCCGATTACGACGACGTAGAATAAGTTCTCTATTAGGAGACTGCAGTTTCGACTAACTCGTAGCCTTTATCCTTCTTTTGTTCAGAGATAACTGTTCAGCGATAATGAACATGAGAAGGATTGAGGAAGGCTACGAGTTAGTCGAAACCGCAGTCTCCTAATAGAGAACTTATCTTACGTGATCCATGTAAAAACAAGGTATATAAGTAAATATTTATAATTTATAATGGATCTCAAAGTGAATGCTGAAAACATTGAAAAAAATATCGTATGTCGTTATAATCGTTAAGAGCGCCGCGTCACGAGCTGGGTAGACTAGTGATCAGTGCTTAATCGTTTCGCAGTGATACTGGAAGTATCGCTTGTAAGGAATCGAACTTTGTTTGATCGATTCAAGAGTTGGTGCGTTGTCCACTGAGCCATGTCGGATCAACTACAAAAGGGCGGCGAGTTTTGAGGAGCCTTCAAAGGAAAAGGCCGAACCACTTAGCGATGGGCTGACGAAAACACGAGAATCAACGTGATGCATCAATGCAGGGGTCTCTCATCTTTATCCATACATGATTCTGTAGTATTCTTCTAATATGCGGCAACAGTATGGGGTCGATCGGCCCATTGTAATCAAGTGGATACTGTCCTGAATGATGCATGCAGAGTCGTCACAGGCTGCCTCAAACCAACACCCATTTCTAAACTATACCCCTTGGCTGGTATCGCACCACCAAACATAACACGCAAAGTCATATGCGCCGAAGAAATGCGTTAGGCAATCAACCAACCGTCCCACTGTTTGTATAATCAGATACCCCCATCACCCAGACTGAAGTCGCGAAGCAGCTTTTTGAGATCCACACAAACTCTTACATCCGGTCCTGAAAATGAGAGACTCCAGCTCTTGCAAAAAGTCGTATCAGATGATTTAATTACTCCAAAGGAATTCCTCCCAACTGGCAAGAACTTTGAATGGCGGACATGGAAATCCCTGAACAGATAAAGAACCGGAGCGGTAGAACAAAGGACAAATAGAGCGTTGTGGAATGATTCGGCAGTGAGAGTTACTAATGTGCCTCTGTGGAGACCTGCAGACCGCCTCACACCTAAGATCCTGCTCCATGTGCCCAACAAGCTGCACATCTCAGGACCTGATGCTGGGCAACACACGGGCTATCGATGTTGCCAGATACTGGGCCGAAATAATTTGACATCGCTGACATGAAGAAGAAGAAGAAGAGTCGATTTAAAAGAAAAAATATGAGCTCAGTATCGCTTATCTTTTATATGGATATTCTCACGACATCATCACGATGTAGCCCTTGCTAACTGGTACCGAAAATCCTCGATAAACAATCTTTCGTTTCTTATTTTTGTCGCTTGCCATACATTTATGTGTCTGCCATGTTGGTTGACTAGTTATATAGTTTTGCCATCGACGGCGATGGTGATCACGGGCCGCAGAAGTCTAAGCGCCGACGAGCGCGTCAGTTATGTGCTGACGATCGAGAATGTCGCATGACGGCCAGCGGCATGTCCTACCGCTTGGCCGAAAGCTTGTAAAGTTTCAACGTAAATATAATCAATGTGCTTCTAAAAAAAAAATTGTTTACTGACCTGCTCCTCATCCTGCACTCACGCGTAAGAGTAACACCTTTCTTTTGAGAGAAATAAGGATGTTGCTCATGACATTCTCCTCTCAAATTTAGGATATCTTTTACTGGAAGATGGATGCAGGATCAGGTTCACAATACAAACACTTGTTTCTGTTCACACATTACGCGTTTATTTCTCACAAGTGTCGCCGTCTCGGCGTTGCCAACCGCAAAGATGACAGTCACACCAACAGCGAATGGGCCAACTATCATTACAAATAATTTTGGCGTATGCAAACACCGCTTAACTTGTACAATTAATATTACATGTGCATGTTAGGCGACCGAACAAAATAAGAGACGAAAGATCGTTTTTCGAGGCTTTACGGCATCAGCTTAAAAGAGCTATATCAAGCTGATATCACTCATTATTCGTGTTGTGGTAAATAAAGGGTTCGCCAAATAACTTTTTTTTTTTGAAAATGGGTTACAAAACATCGAGTGTAGCTTCGGCTGTGTGGCACGTAGCGCCGTCCTGTTGAAACCAAATGTTGCCAATATCCTCCTCTTCAATTTTTGTGAACAAAAATGGCCCGATAACGATCGCCATTGACTGTAACGGCCACTCCTTGCTCATTTTCGAAGAAAAATGGCCTGATTTTCAAAGTAATGTCGCAATATTTCCCAGCATTGTTCAAGCGTATACACAACCATATTCGTTCAGCGGAAGGATAAAACTAATTATCTGTCAAATCAAACATGAGCTAAGTGTTACAATTCACGAAATAAGCACTAGTTGAAAAAAAAACGTTAGATGGCGGACCCTTTACATATCATTGGAAAGCAAGGGTTGTATCGCAGATTCTCGGTTCTCTTCCCCTGCGAAGCCCTTTAAGCGCAGGTACACATTGATTGACTCGCCTAAGCTCACCTGTGAGGTGTTTATGCGCTTGCTGCCTGTACAAACACGCCGGCGCTTTAGTCGGCCGCCGGCTCTTTTGTCCGCGGCGGTTCTATCATCATCGACAATTAGCTACCGGACTTGAGAAGACCCATCCAAACATCACACGTGAATAAATATGTGAAGGCTTTACGCCCATGCTGCGTTTAAGTATTATTTATCTATTTTTTGGTTGGTTTTTATAGTATTATATTATTAGCAATTTCAATTAAATAGATTGCAGTCGTTACAAAACGCAGCGGCACGCCTAGTGTACAACGCGCCAAGTTCTGTCACATTACTGATACTACACCGCCTGCTGCGGTTGAGAGTTCCGGCTACAATCCAGTACAAACTGTGCCTCTTAGCTTATAAGGAACTGCACCGGGCTATTTGATAGAACTGATCAAGCCTTAGGAGATAAGCGTGCGTGGAGAGACACTCCAGCCAGAGCAAATAGAAGCACCCTGTAGCTGACGGGAGGTAGTCCTAGCACGGTCTCTGGAAATCGTGCTTTCAGCTACGCGGCACCAATGGCCTGGAACTCGCTGCCGGAAAGTATGAGTTCTCTTAAAGCGGAGGCATCCTTCAGAAGCAGACTCAAGACCATATTTTACTCAGAGAGGCAAAGAAGCGCTGCTGGAATGACCAGCAGGTCATAAAAAAGCGCTATACAAATACTGATATAATAATAATAATACAGCAACTGACACAACTAAATAGTATTTG